>CM021770.1:8007065-8350949 GCA_011076525.1 Nettapus auritus | reverse complement strand
TATGTTGGGATCATTTCACAATGATTTGTGGCCTTCCTTCTGTTGTGGTCATTGAAGCTGCCGAGCACCTTGCTCCTGGAGTGCTCCCAGCTGGCACTTGTCTGCGACCAGTGCTCCAGAGTTCTCTTTCCCTTCTGCAGTTGGTGACTTGCTCTTACTTCACCAGAGCTGTAGGAATTATTTATGGCATCTGGAACGCTGCACCCACAAGTAAATGTATAAAATCTTTTTTCATAAGAAGCAAAGACCTTTATTTTTCAGAATTTAACAGGAAAAAAAAAAGTTTAATACTGATTTTCTGGCACTTGGTATTTCATATTGGCATACATCTCTTTTTTATTTATGTTGCAAATGTTCAGAATATTAGTCTGTATCTCTGTTTTATATACAGTATATAAACATCTTGAAATATTGGTGAATAACTTCAGGGAAAAATATTATGCCTCTTCTGTTTTTAGAAGGTAATTTCTTTGCTTAAAGAGCTGGTAGTGATTTGTGAGTGCTGGTAACAGAACTGCAGAAATAATTCTCTCAATATTTTGAGGTAAATTACACCTGCCTGATTTTTACTAAATCTTCTGATTTTCTATTTCTTTCTCAGAATTAAAATTGTCTGCTATTGTTGACATCTGCAATAGAGTAAGACACTTTCTGCTTAAAGAGAATAATTATAATTAAAACCCAAACAAACCCCATTAAACTGGTAAAACCTGACTGAAAACAAATCCTCCCATTTTGGAATAAATTGACTTAAAAGCAGATTTCTTTCCATTTGGCCAAATAGCAACAACAAAAAGAACAACAAAAAAACACACCTCCAGCTTTTATTGCAATGAGTAATCCAAGGTATGGGATTGCTGTGAGAATGTATTTGGAGCAATCATTTACTTACATTATAGATATGTGGGCACAGTGTAGAAGGAAAAAAAAAAAAGGGCATACTTTGGTGAATAAATGACTTTTAAAAATGCTTATACAGCTTCATGTAAATGACATTCCTTTTACTAGTGCAGTAATTGGCTATACTATTGCTTATTGGTTATACTTTCAGAAATTCTTTTTGTTTGACTCAAATAGTAATGTTGAATCAGATCTTGAACCTTAGTGTTCCAATTGTGAGAAACATGAGGCTTGCATCCCATTTTGCACATCTCTAACAGTAAAAGACAACAGTTCTGTGAGGTCTGGGGAACATCGGAGGAGAAAAAATTATGGAAATCAAGTACATTGGCAAGAGTTACAGAAGTCCTTACGAGTCTAAAAACTGCTTTCCCAGCAGTTTTACTAAATCCCTCAATGTGATGTGTCCGGTCTGAAGAAACTAGATTTCAGCTCATGTTTTTATTCTGATGACTGGGCATTTATACTTATGGATCACTTTTTTTTTTTTTTTTTTTCTCATTAAATCTGTATGTACAGGAACTGGGTGTTCTTGCTCTTCTGGCAGGGTCAGCATTGATACATTCCAGTGTACTCCAAGAAGGTGTTTGGGACCTGAGGAGCATAACTTCATGAAGGCCTGAGCCTTCCTTTTCAGTAATACTAATGCTGAGATGTCTCTTGCATCTTATATAAAGCTATTGTTTTACCTGAAACCTCATTCTGGAAAGAAATGCAAGGAAAATGTATTCAATAATGACTTAGCCCATATGGAAATAAAAATAGATGTGATCTGAATAAGCAAGTTTAGCTCAATTTTGCCTTGGGAGCAATAGTTAAAGGAAGTCCAACTGGAATAGTCTTGTCACAAAGCTGAGGGAGCAAGGCAGAGACTTCAGGTAATGGTGTAATAAGTATTGCTGTGGTGGAAAGGTTGTTGTTGTAGAACACGGGGTAAATGGTAGGCTGGCTAGTGAAAGGGAAGACAACTGAATAGAAATCATGGTCCTAAAAGTGGAAGAACAGGACAATAAACTCAAGAATTTGGAAAAGAACAGATCATATGATTATGGGAGGGAGTGGACATTCTAAAAACTTTTTTTTTGAACAATTAGTGTTTAAAAACAAACAAACAAACAATAATTAACATGATGTAAGTATGTGAAAATAAAGGTCATATGATGGAAATGCAGTTTAGCTTTACCAAAGCCGATCATTTTAGATTACTGTAGTGAGATAATAGTGTAAGACATACACTTTCATTCAAGAGAATTTTGTTCTCTTTGTTGAATTTCTCATCCATTATATTTTTTATCTCTCCTGAATGTCACCCTTAAATATGAGAGCTGACCAGCATGGTGCAAGGTAGCCTGTTCATATGGGAGGGCCGTGGTAAAGCTGACGTGTCCCTACAGCTGGTGGATGTGGAGATTGTTGTTGATATACAGGGAGAAGGAGCTGGTGGTGGTGGTGGCATAGCACTGAGTCTGGGTTAATGAATTTCTCCTTCCTTGTGTTAACATGGTCAGCTCCAGAAGTAGCTCTCTGCACAAATCTAACCTAATGACTGGGGGATTCTAGCTATTGGGAGGAACTGTATTTATAGTTTTCTTTTGAAAGAAGAGAAGCTGTTAATGACTTGGAAACACAGAAATGCCATGTTGGGCCACACACAATTCACCTCCTTTAGAACTGTTTTAATGGCATCCAGTATTAGCTTTTTGCAAGAGCTGACCCAGGACGACTCTCTAGTGAGAACTAAAAAAACAAAGCTACTAAAAACTATCCCTCCCACCATCTCCTTTGTATCCAAAGGCTGTTTTTATCAAATTATTTTACTTCAGGTTGTCCAGCTGACTCCTGGAACACAGGGTAATTTAAAGATAGATTTTGTGTGTGTGTGTTTTTATATACGTACGCACAAATGTATGTTTTTGTGTATGTATTTTTAATGTAGTGGAAATTTAAATTTAATACTCTGACATACCTGTAGTTATTATAATGCATAAATATATGCAAAACGTTTCTCTAAAATAGTGTAAATCTGTAGATGACTTTATCATTCATAGCAAGGATAATTTTCTGCAATTTAGGTATCATTTACCAGAAAGCAGAGATTGCTAATTAATTATGGATGATTAATTTTAAAATATGTTCCTGCATTTGCATTTTGTCACTATACCAATGTTTGTTGTTATAAGACTTTAGCAAAAGCAGTACAGCTACATGAGAAAATGTGTTTTCTGTATTAAAATCAGAAGAATGTAATGGACACAAGCTATTTGCCATTTTCCAGTTTTAGCTTTCCCTGTACATTCAGTGAATTGTTCGGCTTACTGTGTTAGGGTAGCTTGACTTTGAAGACTACAAAACACATACTGCAATTATAATATATTCCATTTTTGAACTTTCAATGCCAGTGCATACGCACCATAGTTACAGGTTGACTTTTCCCGTGGACACACCTACAAACATCTCTAAGCACAAGGACTGACTTGGAGCACAGATCTTCACTCAATCATCTCTCCCTTAAGATGCACTTGTAGACCTGGTGTTCTTAAGAAAATCACTGACTCATTTAATTACTTGTTTCAGAGGTTATAGAGGAAGGCCATTTATCCTGAGAAAGGATGAGTAATAATTGCTAACAGTAATTTGCACCTGCTTTGCATCTTTTTCAGAGGCAGTTTTTAATCACTTTTAGTAGGTGAAATAAAATGATATTTACCCAAGACTTACTTTTAGGTTCAAACTAGTTTGGAAAATTATTTAAGCCTTCAATAATTGCTTGAACTAATTGTATAGCACTGTTTGTGTGAGAGATAAAAGCTTGGGCAAGATTTACATTGGTTTGAGAACACGCATCCCAAGCAAGGTCTAGGACTGAAGATCTGTTTCTCTTAATGTTCTTGCCATGTTGGGCAGGCAGCATGTGGCGTAGGTGCAAGGGTTAGCCTTCACTGATTCAGCACTGCCCAGTGTGTAGGAGACAACACAAATTGTTATGCCTGCTTGTTCACAGTTCAGTGTCCAGTCTCCTAAAGAATCCTAAACAGAGGCTTGTAAGGGAGAAATGTTCTTCTAAGAGAAGAAATATCCAGGAGCCTTGTGCATCATGGAAAAACAGTTAGAGCTGATTAAATTAAGCTTATAACTTGAGACAGTGTGGTAACAGTGCAATAAGATTGTCTTTTCCTCAGACCAAGAATGTTTTGTCAAATGAATAGAATGGTATATCATCAGCATAAAGCATGATGTGCCATGTCCTTCATTTATCTTTGTACCTTGGAGGATGGCAAATACCTTAAAAATTAGCAAAGATTTAAGATTTTTTTATAGTCCCATGAGTAGTAATTTTCCTACTGCTGCTGTTAGTACCACTAGTGCTATTAATAACTGCTGTGCTTATATTATTTGTGGCTAATTATGAACTAGGATATTATTTCACTAGGTGCTGTATGAACATGTGTTTCCAAAGAATTTGTGGCATACAAGAGGTGACAGACGGAGACATCAGGGAAGGAATTATTATTATGAAAGTTATTCAATGACAAAAATAGTGTCTGTATACCAGAACCCTAGCAATTAGCATTTTGAGAAGACACATGGAGTTTTCAAATATTTGTGGAAACTTTTTAAAAATAGTGGCAGGGGAAGAAGGTTGACACCAAGGCCAAAATCTTGATGATGAAATAGAAGTAACCTGAAAAATTGAATAAAATGTATATGGTGTTGGAAGACAAGATACATAGCATATCTTTGATGTAACAGATAATAGGGGAGCTCTTAAAGCAATGTGAAGGGATGGGTGAAATGATCAAAGCAAGGGGTTAGAGATCCTCTTTGCAGCAGAAGTTTCTGTAAGATATGAGAGGAACTTGCAGTTCTTAAGGTCAGAAAGATGAACTTTGCAGTAATCAATATGTAATGTCATCAGAGCTGGGAAAGGAGTTTTAGCATTACAGAGGGGTAAAAAGAATTGTTTATTAGAAAGGTTATGTCTAAAGAAACTGAGATTCTGGGCTTATCCTGGATGAGAGGCTTTGAAAAAGCGAGAGTCAAAGATGACACTTGGATTGTAGTCTAAATTGGCAGGTCTTATTCTCTGCTTCTCTATTTTGACTGAGAAAGAGGACTTCCTTCTCCCTGAAGGGAGTGGATTGAAAAATCTCATTATCCCCATAATATGAGGGCTTATGAGGGTATCCAGAAACCAGGCTAACAATTTATACTGAGCAAAACATGGAAGATGTGTCATGGTAGTAGGTCAAGATTCATCAGCATGTGGATGGCAGTGGATCTTTTGGGATTTTTGCTTGCTGGATGGAGTTAATTTAAAGAGAGGAGTATACAGAGTGAACAGATAATGGACCTTCCTTGGGAGCTTGCTGAATGTCATGAAGTTTCCCCTGCAGAGGCTGTGCTGAAGAAGTGGTGTGGAAGGAAATACAGGGGAGAAGTGCTGGGAAGATGAGATTTATCAAGAAGAAAGGTGATCACCAGCATTAAAAACAGCTGGCAAGTCAAATAGTAACAATTTTAGAGTTGGGCTAAGAAAAGTGAATGAATTATGTCAGTAGGAACAGTTTCAGTTAAGTGCAGAAGGCAGAAACCAGAATGAAGAGGTTCTAGACTGAGACCAGAGGAAAGTGAACTGCGTGCTAAATGGGCTGCAACGAAGCTGTGAAGAAGGAGGATATCTGAAAAGCATTCTGGCCTCAGGGAAGAGAAATACAGTAAGAGTTTACTGTCAAGATATATATGAGGGTATTCTCTGATGCCTATAATAGTAGCTGTGTGGAAGATGTCCTCAGAGGTACTTGGGGCTGGAAGGCATTGCACGCGTGGAGCAAAGAGACAGGCCGGCGGTGGCAGCAGTTTGGTGTAGGCTGAGGCTTGCATCATCTTTTTGGATGGACAGCGTGTGCTCTCCAGAGTCACAAATTAGGGGTTGGCCCTGTTTGTCCCTACAGTTCTTATTTGAAATGATGTTTGCTTTGTGTGCTGTCCTCCAACCACCGGAAAACTAAATAACAGTAGGTAGTAGATATTTTTCTCTTTTCTTCCCACAATGAACAGAACAGCAGTGTACAAAATTTCTTCATTTTAGTCTTATTTGGAAAGGAGAGCATTTTCCAGATTGTCTCTGACTGTCTTCTGTAGGGCAGCGTAAACTCTGTGTCATACAGGCAATTTCTAAGTTTAGTTTTTAGTACTTTTTTACTGAAAAAATCTTAATGCTGAAATTTTCATTGAAGGAAATAAAATCATATTTGTGTACATGGGTTTACTGTTGGCATATGGCTTTTTTTTGTCATTGTTTTTGTTGATTGCATTTCAGATTTTGATTAAAACATTTTAATTTTTTTTAAAGATCACTTTACAAGGTTGATCGCTTTCTGTTGAGGCAGTTACCTGATGATCATCCCAAAGCACATCAAACATGGAGGTAAAGGATTGTTAGTCCCCTTCTTTTTCCATCTGGGGCATGGGGTAAAGATAAAGAAGGCAATTTACTGAGTTCAGTTGAAATGGGGATTGAACTTCTAAATATCAAACCAAGAACTTGCCCAAAAGGTCATCCTTTCATTCGATACTGCCAGGTATGTCTTTGCTGCCATTGACCTCTAGTTGTTTCATTTGATAGAACTGATAGTCCTGTCACTCCAGTGATTCTTGTGTCAGACAAGCAGCCTTTAACCCATACACACCGTGTCAAATATTATGGCTCTCTTCAAATAGCAGTTGGCTTTAGTTTCAGATAAATAATGCAGCTTGCACATAAACTCCTACAAAGCATTTTAAGAGCTGCTCAGATAACTTTTAAAATTTATATTTTGTTTATTATATCAAGTCCTTTCACTGTAATGGAGTTATAGTTTGCTATAGACCATGCTCTCTGAATTAGATGAATTTGTTTGGCACTGACCCATCCATTCAACTTGAAGCAATCAGATTTAAAAGCTTTGCACTTTTATTAATGTGTGTGCAAATAGTGATTGGATTCCAAGGACAGTCTTTAGGAAAGCACCTTGAGTAATTGGTATTGATATGCAATTAATATTTGCTTCCAACTTTACAAAGGAGAGAAAAACTAGTTAAAAATGTTTTCAAATCATATTGAAAACAGAAAAAAAAAAGCACACCTTGAAGTATGACAGCGACTGCATGTGATTAATGCAAGTATCTTGATTTGAAAATATAACAAGTTTCCCAACATGTTTTCCAGTAAAATTATTATAGAGAATCTTTTGAGATGTGTATTGCCACATTAAAAAAAACAACAGCAATAACTAAAGACAAATAAATAAATAAATAAATAAACATCCCTACCTTGTAGTGTTCATCTTCTAAACTGTATTAGCATTCAAGATATTTTAAAAATCAATGTCAGTTCTGAATGCTTCTTGATTTAAAGTCAGAACAATCTAGCAAATACAGCACTTGAGCAAGGATGCAGTTATGAATAGTTAATAAGCCTATGCAGTTCAAGTCAGACCTGATAGTTTGCATAAAGAGGCATCCTAGTGCTGGAAGTGTCTATGTGTAAATAACATGGTTACAGTATCCAGGCCAAATATGCATCCAAAGTGTGCAAATCACAGCATGTGTGGCATGAGTGAGTGATGAAAATAAACATTAGAGAGAAAATTGTGATAGAATTGACCTAAGAGGCTTGATGCCAAGCCCCCTTAAATCTTTGGAAATGTATGGATTTTCACTGCTTGCTTCCTCCATTAAGACCCTGAAGTGCACAGCTCTGCTGGGAGCACAAGTCAGCCCTGGGTGGCTGTTACGTGTAATGGCACATAGGGTCCTGCGCATCAGGACCTTGCCTTTGGGAATTATTGTATGTAATGTGGTAATTTGCATAGAATGGAGCTTCATATTTTTTGGTGTTTCTCTAAAGAATCAAATAGAAGAATTTGTATAGAATTCTTCAGAGAGGTTCAGACAGCCCAAGCCATCAGAGAACCAGGTAACACATGTTTAGGTTCCTGGTCTGGAAACTCGTACATTTAGTTTGTTTCCATCTTCAACTTTTTCTGTCTTCCTCGCATGTTAGCATGTTTAAAACTGTTTTTTTTAAATGTCTGTCTGGATTTTAATAGGGGTATTACTCTCTGTAGATAGGGATTAGAAGCCTTAAAATAGTAATACCCATACAGTTTTTTAGAAATAAATGTCTATCTGAAGATCATCCAACTTTTTACCCAAGTATTTTTTTTTAATTATATACATATTTACATTAAAATAATCAGTTGTTAATTATTTATAATGATAATACCAAGCATACATAAGAGCGAACATGACTAAAATGTAGGTGCTTGTATACAACCTACATAGCAAACCATACTACAAGCCACTTAAGGAGGTATTTAAGTGTGTGGAAATATGGAAAAGCAGAGAGTAGATGTGTGTTTTCAGTGCAACTGGGAAATGAAAATAAAGATACTGGAACAGAGATGGACCCCAGAGAGTGCAAACTCCTCAGAGTTGTTGTGTTTCAGCTTGTTGAGACGCCTTGCATTTCTGATGTGCTCTACTGATTTTGCCAAATATGACAAAATCTCTAGGCCTAAGTGGGTGGAGAATGGTGTCTTTAAGACTGTAGGTGTTACTTACTGTTGCATGCACGGAACTTGCAATGCTGATCAGAGACAGTATAGAGAGCCTGCCTCACTCGGGCTCATTGCTACCAAATTTTCTGTGAATGGTAAAGACACACAGAGTAAAATGAAAAAAGGTCAGAGCCTGAATATGAGTGAGGAGGGAAAAGTCACTGTGCTGCTGGCAGTCGCTCAAGCTACAGAGGCCTCTTGGGGAACGTGCGAGGAGTGCTTCAGTGTGAGTCAAAGAGAGAGTCAGCCAGGAGCTGGACCCCAAGCCCTCCGCAGTTTAATGGTAATTTGTGTGGAAGCCGTTATTTGTGATTTCTAAATAACATTTGTGGAATGCTGCAAACCCAATAGAAACAGAAAACAAACCTGAATGAAATGTCTGAGTGGAAGTGTCAAAACTTCAACGTATTTTTGAACAAACTGAGGCTGAAGAGTCAGTCTCGACATTTTGAGGATGTTGAATAGGGACTAAAACATTCAGAGCTCAGATCCACAGTTCTGGAGAGTGGAAGAACCTAAATGATATTTTGAATAATCATTTGAGGAGCGTAACTTGAACAGAAAAACCAGCAAGCTTAAGTCCTGGTCAGTGTTGCTTGGGAAAAGGTAGAAACTTTTTACTTCTAGAGAATTTCAAAATAACAGGGTATGTGATGCGTAAAAAGATTTTTTGTTTGATTTTTATTATTTTCCTAACTCTTGTTAGGAAGGAGTGGCTGATGTAAAGAAAAAAAAAAAAATTGTTTTCTCATCGCTGTTTTCCTGCATGTACCTTAGTAAAAGCATTGTTCACGTGTGTGTTCTCAGGCAGCATGGTTGTGCAGATCGTTTTTGGGGATGTTTGGCCTGGCTCAAGTCCACAGTACTCTTGAAATGCCTTAATGCCTACACAGTACACGTTAGCCAGTGCTGAACAGGCTGCTGCTGTGGACCTGGGCTGCCAGGGATGCCCAAGCAAGAGATCTTGGCAGCAGGGTCTTCCCCATCACACTCCTCTCCACAGGCAGGACGGAGAGACTGCACGTGTGGTATTTTCCCCATCACTTATTTTAAAAGCAGATCTTGCAATATTCCATCTTATGTTCAGGTTCACTTTCTGATGTATTCTAGAGTTCGAGCTTGACAGGACTCCTATATCCGTTGCCACTTTCAGGATCAAACCTATGCAAGTGATCAACTTCGCTAAAACTTCCTTGAACAGAACTCCCCAGAGAGAAAGCCAGCAGCTCACTGCTCACAGCAGTGCTGGGGACAAGAGGACTGTAGGTCAGCTGTATGACAAAGAAGCACAATTTGTAATTTCCATCTGTTTGTAAACTTTTGTCAGAAGCTTTCGAGAACAGAAATTAAACACCACCTGGCAGAAGTACAGTATCAAGCAATTGTAAACCACTATAAAAATTATGCTTATAATCATTTGTCTGAATCTGATTAGCAAATATTTGGTTGTTTAGAGCAGTGTGCAACTCTGCATATACCACAGGGTTTCATTTGTTTTCTTAAATTCTTTTCGTAATATCTTAGCATGAAACTGTTGTTAGCTGATGATGTTGTTCACCTTCCTGGCATAAGCAGAAGACAGGCCCAGTTGGCTACATGTATATACTGGTTAATAGGCAGGTGAAAGTGAGTCACAAGCTCTCTATTCTTTAAAGTAGAAAAGCCATGACCAAGTTTATATCAACCTGGCTGTGTTGGACAGCCTGCATTGCTGATAGTGGCTGCCTCAGAACATAATGGTCACATTAACGTTCCCACAACAAGTTGTACGTAATCTTTGTGTTGGTTTTCACTACTTTGAAAAATGAAATCCAACTTTTCTAGCCGGAGGATTTGTGTCTTTCTCTTGTTCTCTTTATTTATTCTCCTTTCAAACATTTCCCTTTGTGATAAATTTGTATTAACTCACTTCTAACTTCACGCAATAGACTGAGTTTGAGATCTTAACAGCAAATAATAGTGATGATGTTATAATGAGTGACATAAGCACTTAATGAGATACATTTGCAATGTTGCAATTGCTAGCCTAAAATTAGAATTAAGAATGCCTATAAATCTTTTCAGGGAGTTAATAACCCAGTTAAAGAATTGCCATATCAAAGTGCTTTGCTTATGTATAAAGCTGAAATAAATTCTTTTCACTTTAACCAAAAATTTCTCCCCCCCCCCCCCCAAAAAAAATTCTCCCCAAGCTACTGAAGCTCCTATGTTGACTGCTGTAATTAGAAGTGAACACTTATGTCCCATCTGTTTTAACGAATCACTGGAGTTATGAACACTGTCAGTGGCCGTGGGCGAACAGATAAATCAAGAGGCTAGTGGGATGCTCTAGAGCATAATGACTCCCTCCAGTTTCCCACTCAGTTCATTGATATTGATTTGCAAATGAATCTGCCTGTTTGTTTATTGGAATCGCGTCATTACTTCAGCAAAGTGTTCCAGCCAAGATGCAGCAGCATTCCAAGGGCCCTGGATTTCATTGTTTATCACTGTCACTTGCTTGTGGAAAGATCAGGAAAACTAGCAGTGGGTGTTTGTAATAACTTTAAAAATAATAATAATAAAAAGTTACAAAAGTACTTTGGTACTGAAGTTGTTAAAACAACTAAATGAAGCTTAAAGAATAAGAATGCAGCAATGCTCCAGCTGTGCTTAAATAAAAATAAAGAAAATGTACTACGGGGAAACCATAGCTTGTATGCCACTGCTTTTGTTCATTATGTGCTTGTTAATCTAAGCAGTCTTAAAATGGATGGTTATATTCTAGATGGAGGCTAAGGAGTTGTAGGCTCTATTTGTAATAGATCGTTATTAAATATTTCAGAGAGAACTCTTTGCTATCACTGTTTTGAGGATAAAATCCAGTCAGGTTTTATATGTGTCTCATAAGACATCAGGCAGTAAAGTAATCAGAGCAGAACAAGCTAAGTGGATGAATAGAGATAGTTTAGACAATGGGCCAAGACAGATATTTGGTGGAAGATTGTGACAGCAGTGTCTTGGATTTGGATTTGAACTACCCATATAATGAGTATTTGAGAATACTCTGATGAACTTTTATGTTCATCAACACATTCTTTGGTTATCAAGAATGACCGATTTCCATATATCATATTCACTTCAGAGCAGTTAATGATTCTGAAGCAGTGGCATTTTCCTGAAGCTACTTTTCCCTGAATCTTGTCCTGCTTTCCCTTGGTCTTGCACAAGAATGAGGAAAATGGGATAGGTCTTGTCTTTTAAAAAGTTGGGCAAGCTAACATAATCCGTATCTGAGACAAGAAAGAGAGAATGGAGTAGTGGAGTGCAGCGTTTGTTTTGCCCTCATTCTAGCAGTGACATTTCCGCTCATCAGCTGAATCTTCTAAGGATGTCAAAATGTTATTGAAGAAAGCCCCATGCAAACTCCCTCCAGCTCTTTGTTGCTTTTGACAAGAGTACATGATGTCCTCTTGTGTGCAAGAGAACTGTATCAAAACGGTTGGTTTTGTGCATTTCCTGCTGCTTTTTATTGGCAGGATGACTTCTGGAAAGGTTGAAGTAATCCATTCATCTAGAATTCTGGCAGCAAAGGTAGCCAGAGATTTGGTGCCAGTCCCCTTATTTGAGCCTGACCTTGCTTTTCCTCATGGTGCTCCCTGCTTATAGTACCTCTGTAAAACTCCTCTGTTTCAGTGCTACCCATATTTTTGGTGAGAAACTTGGGTTCAGTTGAGTTCATTAGAGAGCTTGGTCACTTGTGCTTTTCTGAGCTTCTATAACTCCAGAGGAGAAATACATGGTTTCTTTTTCCTCCCTGGTGGAGGGAAAGGTTCTAGAAAGGGTGGTGATTCAGTCTGGAATTAAGTTTTGATTTTCAAATACATTGAGTTTATAGATTACTTTAAGAATAATCTCTCATGCTTTCTTGACTGTAAGCAATGAACAGCTCATGAGAAAAATGAAACGGTTCCACCTTGTTTTCACTAATCAGTCTCAAAGCCATTTATTGTGAATATGCAACAGTAACACAGACTATTACTATTTCACAGTAATTGTCAATAGGCGAAACTATTTGCAGATTTTCTGTGAAAATCTGGAAAAGCTTCATTTGTTCTTTGTCTGATTTCTGAGTCATGTCATAATGGCATAAGTCCAAATGAATGCATTTTTTGGAATTAACAAATTTAAATAATGATATCTTATTCCTTTGTCATAAGGTAGCTTTATTGATTTTTAGAATGAGAAATGTTCATTTTTTCCCCCACATATTGTAATTGTCCAATATACAATGAAATGTTGTCATATATTGCTATATAGACAATCCTTTTGATTGCTTTATACTGAGTGATCACGGCTTTCAGATTAATTTGCTTTTAAATGTCAGTGTGGGTCAGCCAGATTACCACTGAGTATACTTTTTCCTGTGTGATACAATAGTCTTTGCCATCATTCAAGAAGCTCTTACAAAGGTACAAATTCTTGCTTTCACTTGAAGCTTCTAATAACTTGCTTCCCTACCTGATCCTTGGGTGCAACATGTTATTGACCATCAAGGGTCAGGTGCAAGTGTCAGACTGACACTGGCAGAAATGCCTTTGAAAAGTCCATTTTGGTGGTAGGCTGGGCTGTTTGTAACAGCATTCTGAGAGCCTTGCTCTGGTGCTTTTTGTCTTTTCTGTCTCAGTAAGGACATGCATATATGTACGTTTGAAAACAAATCATGATTTTAAATCAGTAATATTTCATTCTCTGGAATGAAAATAGATGAAAATAGTGACCTGGACATGGCCAGTTAAGGAACAATTTTTTGTTCCTTAAACAAAGGAAAGCCACCCATTTTCTCCACAGGAATTTTACGTCTTTAGAGGTGCCCAAGTTCTGTTGAACTCTTCCTATGTTAGTGCTTAGATTGCAGATCTTCCTATTTTAATTATTCACATGCATACAGGAGCCCACAGGTGCCTGTCCCAAAGACACAATACTGTCTCCCAGTTTCATAATGTAGTGTATGCAATTCCTTTCCCTAGTCCCAGTGAAAGTGAGTTTTTGATTTTACAGCTAACCCTTTTAAAGGTGTGATTTTATAAATGCTAAATAAATACAGGCACCTATTCAATAATAATGATAATAAAAATGATTTAGAAAAGAAAAAAACACCACCTGGCATGCCTCTTTTAGATACACAACATGAGAGGTTTCCAAGATAAAGCATGTCACTAGGCTCCTGAAGTTAAGTATGCCGGGTAAGCTAAGCGAGACTTAGAATGGCAGTGAATTTCTCAAAGTATCTATGGAAAGTAGAATTTTTTGCTTTTCCACCTGGTTGGTATTAGGCTTTTGAAGTGCTCTCCATCACTGTTTTCTGAATACGTTGCTGTTACTTGATAACATAAGATTTCCATAGACTTGGATGTAAGATCTGTCTTCATCTTTTCCTTCTTAATTTAGAAGAAAATCTACGCAAAGGCAACTCTTAGACACACTTATAAAGAGCCCTTTGATTCTGAATTTATTTCATTTTCCTTTAAAACAAGTGCAGCTTTTTTTCTGAAAGCAAGAAAGAAACTGTTTCTCCTTTTACTCTCTTGATACAATTCCTAAACATTTGGGAGCAAATGGTTGAAAAAAAAAAAATGTTCATCAAAGAAGATCAGACCTCTTGGGAGGCTATCAAAACAGAAAGCATAGAATGAAGATAAGAATTCAGACCGTGATTCTGCTAAGGGTGTTGGATGGTTCTTGAAGTCAAAAGCAGTCTGAGGAGCACTGAGAAAGGCTGCAGGGTCATGGAATTTTGTTGGAATCAGGGGAAATGCCTTTTGAGATCAAGTAACAGTGTGAAAATTCATGAGGCTAATACCCATGTTATATCTCAGGTCTGTTCAGGAGGCCAACAGGATAAAATGAGAGGCTAACTCACTAAACAAGGATGAATTTCAGCCTTGAAACCCTAACACTCGGTGAAAGTCCTAAAATGTCGAGACAGACTGTTGAGAGATACCTTTCTTATGTAGTCAACGTTAGCAGGAGCACAAATAAAGGAATGTTTGGTGACATGCATTAATGCTGTGTCATGGTGTGTGTGTTGGGGGGGCGGTTTCAGTATAATCAATTACTTTTTCTAGCCTCTGCTTGACCCGTTTATTTGAATGCTGCTTGCACTATTGTCTGCTCTTTATTTATTCTTAATCTAAAGCACTAGGAGGCATATTTAAGATGAACAGGAAATATAAGTTTGCAGAAGAGCATACAAGGACTTGTATTTGTTTTTGTGGGGGAGTCTTTTGGCTTGCCTTGCAAGAATCCTGTTTGTGTTTAATTTAAGTATCTATGAACAAATAATGAATTTTAAATGGAATTTAGTGAGATAGCTTTGAGATAGCTGCTAGTTCTGCCAGCAGATAGTAAATTGTGTTTAAGATTACCAAGTGAAGGATGATATAAGGTATTAGAAATACCACCAATAAAAATCTAATTCATTAGCTATATTGCTAAGGATGTAATTGAGTTTCTTCAAATACATAGGCAAGTTCTGTACAGATGTGTATATAGCACTGAATTTCTTTTTATATGTGTGTGTATCTTGATATACTGAACATAACATTGACTTCACTTTAGTTAAATAGTATGAGTATAGGTATATAGTATGAATTTAAAAGCATAAACTATAATTGACTATAATTATATGTTTTGAACTTATAATTATAGATGGACTCATAACTTAGGTGTCGGAGATGTAACTACCATCTTTATACCCAAATACTTTACTGTGCTTTTAGGCAGCTTATTACCATTGCCAGAAAGTTATACAAACAGTCATGCATATGATTTTTAATGCAATTTCTAAGAAAGACTGTATGTTTGTGTTTTGGTTAAAACATGCTTGGTAAAAGCAAGCTAACAGCAAATAAGCCACATTTCCAGATGTCCTCAATGAATGACACCTTGCATGTTAAGGTGAAAGGACACAGTCTGTCTTCATTTTTTTGCCAAAATCTAGGATTGCAGGAGGTCAGGTGGAAGAAGGGAGTAGATGATGCAATAATATTTAAGTCCAATGGCTGAAAAAGGTTATGTTGTCTGTTGTTACAGTATCTGCAGTGGTTCCAGATTCCCTTGTCTTCTTTGTCTTAGGGATATTGCTTTTTTCTTTATTTTATTTTCTATGCATTATCCAATCTGGGGACTCTTCAGCCCATCTCTCCCTGACCACCTTTTCTTAAGTGTATTTTGATTTTATATGCAACCATGTGGTTTTACAAAAATCTTTAAGAGTTTTCAATAAATGCAGCCAGTTTTCTGTCCTCTTGGTAATGGCACTATTTTTTTTTTTTTTTTCTTGATGAAAAAGTTGATAGCTAGATTATACTAAATTAATTTCTGATTTAACATTATGTCTCATTACTTCAGCTTCCTCCATGACTCATTAGTTGTCCTGGCTGTTCTCAGTAGCTTGTTGGGTCTCAGGAGAAGCAGATCAGTAGAAAATTGTTTACAGATGCAGCTGTCTCACATACATGCAATTTTGAACATGGGGGTCTCTAAGGCCTTTCTGTCACTTGCATGGTTTGTAGCAAAGCTATCATTACATATTCTTTCAACAATAAAATGAAATTCAGATTTTATCTGTTTGCCAGTGACTGTCCTAGGCTTGGCACTGTGAGAAATCACAGAGCTGTACTGTTGACTGAAGTCAAGAAGACTGGCTGGTTTACAACCAGCATCCCTCTTGGAACTAGCAACTAGAAATCTTTTTTTTTTTTTTTTTTTTGTAATGCAAAGCCATGTAGCTATGCTACGTGACATCAGGTGAAATGGAGCCCGCTACTATTAAAGCAGAAAAATGTAATTGAGCTATTTCAGTTTCACTACCTTCTCATGTTAAAGTGTAATTTAAAAATAAAAAATAAAAAAGAATAATTCTAGCACAGCCCTAGGCTATCAATCGGCAGATTGTTAGAGAGCTAACCACATGGAATTTGAAATCAATTCGGTTTGTCAGCATAAACGTTACTAGAATAAAACTCGAGAAAATTTTAGAGGTGAGTGGAATTCAGACCTAGGATGGCACTGGGCCCTTGGCCTCAGAGTAACACCTACACATGACAAAAAGAAGGCTGTCGTGAAGAGAGAGGCTGGTTATGAGGTTGTGTATGGCTGGACTCCTAGCACTTATTCTGCAGTGGTGTGTGTGCTTGAGTACTGCTACTAATTTCTTTGATAAAATATTTTCCTGTGCCGATGTCAATGTATCCAGGATTGTGAGTTCTGAAAATGTGTCCTGAGAGGGTGCTGGAGGAATTCCCTGTTCCCAATTACTGTTTCAGGCTGACTGTAGATTGAGGGGAGCATTGTATCATCCCTGGGCTCACATATTAAAAGCTTGGTTTTTGTTACAACTGATAGAGCTTTAAAAGAAAAAAAAAAAAAATAATAAATAGTACTTCAGCTTTAATACAAAGTTAGATTCCCTTTGGCTTCTGGTCCCTTGACATCTCAAGACTTAGTGGGTTCTACCTCTATCAGGCCATGGGTAATTTAATTCTGCTCCTCCAAATCAGGTCCATGTCTTCATATCTATATCAGCTCAAATCTGAGGCAACCTTGACATTTTTTCTGGGTCAGACTGCATTCGTTTCCCAGAGTCAAGTCTTTCCTCCTAAGAAATGGGGGTCAAATTAGAGGCAGCAGAAGTTCTCCTTTAACTCTTCCCTCTTGTGACTGATCCCAGGCTTTCTTCTTTGGCAGCCTTGGTTCCCTCAGAAAGCAAATTCCTATCAGTACTGTGGCAGCAGCAGCTTCCCATTCCTAACAATGAGCAAAGAAGGTGATCACTTTTTAGCATTTTACTGTTTTTAGGCAAATGCTTGCCAAGCTGCTACAAATATTTTGGTATTGACCAAAAATAATTACCTCCTGAGAGACGTTCAGTGTGGCAGGCTGTGCTCATATGTCTGAAATCACCCTCATGTTCCCGGGAGAGCATACAACAATTGCTAAGACACAAGAAATGAATCATTATGATCTCAGCCATCCCTTCCTGATGGCCTCAGATGTCCTGGAGTGGACAGATTGACATTTTTGGCTCTGAAGTCATCGCGATGTAGCAATGGCCTGCCTAGAGCAGATCTTGGAGCTTTTTAATGTAAAACTGATCCCTGCGTCATGTGGGCTGAAGGAAAACAGACCTCTGCAGCAGGTAAGCCCACGTGCTAGAGAGATGGATGTTCTTTGACAGAGACAGGTCCTGTAAGACTTGCAATCAGTTCCAAAATATTTATCATTAATCATCTTAATTCTACATATATTTTATGTCCTTTTTATAGTCAGTCATTTTGAAAGCTTGCTGGATTCTTAATCTCAGTGATTTCTGTAATAAAATTTCAGTTTACTTAATGTGAGAAAAATGTACTTTTTTTTTACTGTGTTATGAGGCAAAAGAAATAACAACTCAAAGGCTACTTTCTCCAGAACATTTGTTGCTCAGTGTATTTTTATTACATCCACTCTTCTTCATCTCCTTGCTAGAAATAAGTTATCATTTAAATTCTTCTTACTACTAATTCTCCTTGACTTTTGAGCATCGTTATCCCTTTGAGTTCAAGTTCTTTCCCCTAATATAGAAGTATTGTGGGTTTCCATGTGTGTTGTCTTGCAAACTGACACCATTAGTGAGCTCCAGAAAATGTATTTCTTTTTTAAATAGGGCAAAAAACAGAATGAAGGAGGTAATTGTATGCATGCAGTTTATCTAATTGTTACATGATAACATAACCATAACAAATTGGCAACAATACAAAATAATATCATTGGATGCAAATACTGAGATGGAAGATGATGTAGCACAGATATGACCTCAGATCAGCTTTAAGATGTTGTCAGATTTAAACTGGGAGCAGAATTCATTAATCGACCAAAGAAAGATTCAAACTTTTAATAAATATTGTGGCTTTGTTTTAAATAACTCTGTAAGACCGATGGCTTCACTCAGATGTAATATTTGTCTCCGGGGCATCTATCAATGAATCAATGTCCTTTATTTGACTGGCTGACACTTACTTAATTTTGTGTAATATATGATACATGGAAAATGCCTTTCAGTTTGAAACATTAATGACTGATAGTTACCATCATTCAAATTCTGCCTGTTACAATTCATGTTTTTTTTCTCTACTCATCAAGTTTACTAATACTGATTAAAGATTTTCTTAGTTACATTGCTGTTGACAGCACTGATGATTAAAGATACAGGCAGCCTGTAGTATGGAACAGTTTACCTCTGTCCATCATTGATCTTTAATATTATTTGCCAGTTAGACTTAAGCAGAAGTAGAAGAGAACAAGGTTATTCAGCACATCTGAATGAGTTATAGATGAGTAGACATTAGTTAACATAATAAAATATATTTTTAAAACTGGTTATTAAGAGAATGATATTTTTTGCTTATGAAAAGATTGGCAGTACATTGGAAATTAGATACTTGCAATTAAAACGAATAATGTATTACACTAATATGTAATACAATGGTAGTTGTAAAACTTTCTTGTTAAATAGAAATCCCCCCTTCTTATATCATTTTGAGGGAAGAAACACTTCTGTTCCTTGAGCATAAGACCTGAAAAATAAAATCAATAAATAAGAAAAAGCGTTGAAGATGGTACACGTCTGATCTGGAGTCGTATTTAAGTACTACATGTCCTTGGTAAGTGTTTCCTGGCTTAGATGATAGGCACATGGCTAGACTGAGCTGACTTGGTTTCAGCTTCCAGCCCTGTCATGCACTTGCTGGCTGACCTTGGACCTTGGCAGGCTGCGACTGTGCTGTGCCTTAGTTTCCACAGTGTGAGAATAATCTTAATGATGCTGATCTCCTCTTTAAAAAAGTATTTAAGATCAAACAACACACTGCTATGAACAAGCATAAGCAATGGTTGGTCTTTTCACCTCTACTTAAAAGGAGAATAAATCTATTCATCCTCACATGCGAAGTTTTCCGGTTGGTCACTGATACAGAAATCAGTGCTTTCTTTGCCAGTCTGTGACAGAAGATGTAACTTCAGGAAATTACTTTGTCTTGCTTCTGTTTCTTCTATTCCCATCTGTCAAATAGGAATCATCACCTTTGTATGGTGTTTTTGAATCTATGAAAAGAAATACTTTATAAGAGATGAGTGCTATACAATTTACTCATGCTGTGTTTTAACCTTCACACCCTAAATGTCATTAGTAAACCAACATCTGGGGAGGTTTCATTCAGGTTTTCATTTGTAAAGAAGTAATTGGATATAAATATTTCTTAATGATTAAAAAAACTTCTGTTACACCATTTTCCCCTCTTTTTTTTTATTCTTTTTTTTTTTTTGCCACTCTGTAGTAGTAAGTTTCAAAATCATTCCTCAGTTATGCTTCCAATCCATCATTAATACTTCCAGTCCAATAGCTTCAGAGTGAAAAGTGTGGATTTCCAGTTAATGATTTCTGTCTAGTTTCATGTCTTAAACTTATCTTATTACTGTAAATATTCTTTTTAACAACATTGAACAGAATTCAGAACAGTTTCAGAATAATTTATCTTCAGTAAAAATGTGTTTTAATACATTTGGATATCATCTTAGATGCTTCCTTATGGATATCTGAACATAATATTTTTACACATGAAGATTGATATTTGTATTTGAAAAATGCTTTTTAATGTATAATACACTTAAATTTAATATCAAATACATATATTGCCCGTTATCTAGGATATAATGTATTTTCATATTAAATACATATATTGCCCATTATGTAGGATATAATGTATTTAAATAATGTGTATTAGTTTATATATTTATTGAATTATTTTTAAAACAAGCTTAAAGGTGCTCACTAATCATGTAGACTTTAGATTTTTGTAAACATAGCAAACATACCTATGTATTGCATTCGTGGTAATTATTCTGAGATCTTTCTTCCTTATATTTAAATAGACTGTAATTTAACAGAATGAGATCTTAAGACATGATGCAAAGGCACAGATGCATCCCTGAGTCACTGTATTTATCAGACAAGTGTACCTTCTGACTAAGGATGAAGAGAGATTCTCTTTGCCTTAAGTAGATCTTCAAATTTGAATTCAGGTATTCATTTGAGTATCTTCCTAGGAATTCATAACATCTTCCTGAATTGTAAAATAGAACATACGATGATGTCTTCATTTTATGTCATTGTTAACTGGTTCACTGATCTTGTGTGTATGTCTTGGTCTGTCATGTGAGGCTGAATACAAATCAATCTGTTTTGAGAATATCATCTCTTGACCAACTTAGAGCTAGACCTCTCTTTGCTGCATTAAGCGTTGACTTGCTTACTTCAGCTACAGTTCAGACCTTTACTACCTAATGCTGCCTGTGGTACATAGATAATTCTATTGTTTTTAAACCCATGGAATCATGCCTCACTTAATACTTGCTCCTTGCAATGTGACTGCTGCAGTGTGTTCAGAAACACATTAATCACTTGTGTTCTGGAACACATCAAATGTACAGATAAAATATGAGCTATTGTGGATCTGTTTTCCAGATTTTGCCTAGGGGTAGAAATTGAGGAGTAATGATGGTATGTGTTTATTTCATGTGCAATGAAGTAGGCCCATTCCTAAATTTTGCATACTTCAGTTTCCTTTTATCTGTGTTCCTGCACACAATTTGTCACACCATCATAAGCTCAGGTAGAAGTGCTGCTTTATTATACTGTGAACATGACCTTTAGATGGAAGAGCTGAAATGGCTCATTGAGATAAGATAGAACAGCATAATGAATCTGAAGTATTTGTAATTAAGCAAAAAGGTATTTTATAGACTGGAAAGGAAAGTTTTACTACAGCTGAGAAGAAAAGCTGCAGATTGCGATAAAATCAGAGTAAAATAAATGACCGAGCTCAAAAAACAGGTTTTCAGAACAATGAGAGTAACTTCAACTCCCTACTGGGTCAGACCAATTTTCCCAGCATTCTGCCTCTGAGGGTGGTAGCGGGTGGTGCTAGTTAGGAAGAGTGCACAAGCCTGGCCACCGTCTGCTGCCCATCCTCTCCCCAGCAGCCACGTCTGTTGAATTAAGAATATTAAAGAGAGGTATCCTCTAGTACCTGTTTTTGAGCTGTTATCTGTTATTTCAGGCTTAGTGGAAATGCTAGACTCCACAGCCTCCTGTGGCAAAAAAATTCTAGTTCATGACCCAAGATGCAAAGCTTTTATGGGCAAGAAAGGATATGATAAAAACACATGGATGTGTGGTCTTAGCTGTCTGGTCCTGGTGGCATAATACCTAGCAGAATAACCTGTCATTTTTTCTAGACACAAATGAAGTGGTAATATTAAAGGGGTTATTATCTTGCAAGGACAAAGTCGTTTGGGTTTTCAGAGTGAGTGGATTCAGAAAATGAAGAGTCTTGGCATAAGATAGTGATGCAAAGGTAGAATGGATTTTAGCCAAAAATAGTTTACTGCTGAACAATGAATAATGGCATGTTCAGCTGCAAAGATTAAATGAGTTTGCCCGTATTCTGCAGTAAAACTCAGTGTGTGCTTTGTGAAGATGAAGTTCCATGCTCCTGTCTCTGCTCAGCTACAGCTTTTAAAAGTGTATTGCTTACTCAACATGATGAAACCTACAGGGACTGACAGCTACGTGAATGGGTTGGCTTTTGGGATTTTGCTTTCTGTAAGAAGATTTTGAATTGCCATTTTTGATTAAAAGAGATGCATTCCCATCTAAGATAATTAACAAAATACATCTTTGAGAAAATAGTGCCCCCCAAATCACTGATTACATGACCAACCTCCAAACAACTGTGTTATTGATTTATAGGAAGAAAGCAGATTGCCCAGAATTAGTCTGAGATTTCAATCAGCTTTGTCTGTTGGTTTAAAAGGCAGTCTTTAGGAAGGAGAGATTCACAGCATGCACATCTTTTGTCATGTTATACAAGTAAATAATCCTTTTTGTACTGCTCAGCCTTCTGTCATGAGTAAACTGTAGGGTATTCCTGTTTTGATCCTTGATTTGTGATTACTAGCCTTTTCACAGTGGTCCTTCCTCTCTAGTTGAATACTTTGTTGTTATTTTAATTGTTGACACTTTTGAGGCATGCAGTTTTTGTCAAATAGGATGATGTATGTCAGCTAATTAGGCTGATACCTAATACCCCAATGAAGAAAAAGGAAAACAGGAGTGTAGCTGGAGACTCTTTACTTTGCTATAAAAAATCTTGGAGGAAAACATTTTCATCTGAATCTTTTGGAGGGAAAAAAAATCAAATGTTTTGCATTCAGCTTCATAGTGGGCATAATATTTGGTCAAATTAATATGAAGTGATAAAGAACAAGTTTATCTTCTGAAATAAAGGCAACAATTGCATTATATGCAAGTGCATCTCCCTGCACTAGTAAAGCATTTAGATTATTTATTCTAATATCCATTCCTTTTTATACACAAGGCCTAGAATTAGGAAATGTGGATTATTTTTTTTCAGTACAAGACCTTTTCTTTATAAATTCATTTTCCATCCATCACAATTTTGATATAAGAACAATTAAGTGTACAGCGGTTGACAACCTTCATACATTTTACAGATAAACACGTTTCAGGATTGGGAACCTATTGCTCCCTGCTGTTCCAGCTATAACTGTTTGCTGATATTTAACTGATTGTTCTGTAAAGTCCTTTTAGATACCTTAAATAGGATTGGCTGTATGGAAAAGAAAAACTTCCATCTTCTTTACTCAGTGTAGTCTTTGTGTAGTCTTGTCATGGCATTTCAAACCTGGATAGCAACACACTGTGATGCTACGTTTTCGTGAGGTGTAGGTTCAGTTCAGTTAGCTGTAAGTGGGCTGTCTTGGGTGCGGGTGGCCATCTAGCACTTGCCAGCACTTGCTTCAGATGGGCCTACAGAATGTTCAGCGACCTTTTGAGCATGTGCGTGTTTTGGGGTGTGTGCAATAAAATTACAAAATAGTATGTGTGTTTACATCACCATACAGATACGATCAATGTTTCCTACTCAAATTGCTCTTCTTTTGAATGAACTGTTTGAAGTCAGCAGCCTCAGGTTGAGCATGTTCTAGTTTTCTGGACAAGGCTTTTCTCCTTGGGGTTACGTTTCTGCTCCAGAATGGAACTTTTAATCTGTCTGAAAGGATGTGAGGATAAATGCTGTTCAAAAGCCACATGAATTAATGGGCAGCCACAGGCCTGTTTCTCAAACTGTCATCATTAGCGGCATTCCCTCTATTCCAGGGAAATTATGGGGGAATGCAGCGAGTTGCCCAAGGCCGTTCACTTGATCAGTGGCAAAGAATCAGCTCTCAGCTGTTTCATCTCAGCCTAGTGCAGTAACTGCTAGATTGCCTTGCCTTGTCAAAGAAACCCTTGCTAATTATATTAGAGCTCTTGGCAGACTTCAAGGATTTGACAACAAGGATCTGTTGACTCTTTCCTCGAAGTGGTTACCATGGCTTTCAGTGGGTTTGTTTCTTTCCCTGACAGGTCATGAAAGCTGCTAGTAAGATACTATTCTGCAGGCACCAATGTGTGTTCTTTTAAGTCCCGTTGTTGATGTTGATAACTGAATAATCATCTCTGTTACTACTATCCTCTGAAAAACCATCCCATTCCCTGGAGACTCTTGTCAATGGAGTGCTGCATTTTTCTGCTGGAAAGTAAACAAAGCACACAGGCAGGAGTAAAAGAGATGGAAACCTAGAAAACATTAAATACTTCAGTCATTTCAGTTCATGTACAATTGAGGTTTATGCATTGGGGAAAACTCCAGTAGTTAAATACTGTGTTTTCCTGCGGGCTGTGTACAGGTATGGGAACTTTTATGGTACTTCACTGTGACAGGGCATTGTCTTGCCAAGCAATATATGGGAGAGTATTTTTAATTAAGGAAACTCACTTGTTTATATAAGGTTTTTGGCTTTAATGCAAGGCTTAAAGTTCCATGTAGATGGATCAAAGACTGAAATGAATAAACAGGTAAAATAGTAACGTAGTTCTCTTTTATTTATTTATTTATTTATTAAATGTAAAATTGCCACAGGGATACTGCTGAATGTCCTTTACTCCTGTGAAATATAATGTGTGGATCCTTGCTTTTAACATCAATTATTTGTTTGATGGGCTTTCGAGAGACCGTCTTTGATGTTCAGTGGTAGCTTTGTCTAGTGCGACCCTTGATGATTCTTCATGGCCAGAGACCACGTCAGTTGTGAAAACATGGACAAAATCCCATTTAGGTTCATTATGTTTCTATTGATTTTTGTTATCCTTCTGCATATGGTCATTTGTCTTACAAGAACAACACCACAAGAAAGCTGAATGCATTTGCATTTCTTTCTTCCTTTTGTGATCTCTTGACTCTTTCACCTTGGTTTAGTCTACTCTTTACGTTTAGCTACCCAGCAGCAGCTTTATGAGGCTTCATCAATTGATATTAATAAACTGACTTGAAAGGTTTGGAGGCCTCACAGATTTTAAGAATTGATTTTGTAGCTTTGAGGTAAATTTGCATTTTGCTTTGACCTCAGTAGATGAGTATTCCTAAGAGAAGACAGTAACATCTGGGACATGGCACGAAACTCTACATGAGGAAATGGAAGCTAGTTTCCGTCCATCTGCCCTGCTATTAGATTAATAATTTTACATGAAGCTATAAATTAAATATTTATCAGTATTAAAGTTTTTTGGGTAATAAATCTGTGTTGAAGCACATTGAAGAATGCTGACATTGATGCCATATGTCGCACAAAAACAGCATTGCAAATAGATGCAATTTCAGCTTTGTAATGAGGTAGCCACAGGCAGCAAGTGACCCACCCCCAATACTAATTTTATATCAGTATGTCACTGTAAATATATATATATTTATTGTGATAAGAAAGACCAGAAGACAAGCTTCCAAAGCTAAATGTGGAAAAAAAATGAGTGCTATCCTTTAATTCCACATGATATGTAGGTTTAGTAAATTTACATGTAATTGCTTCCCATCCTTTCAGACAATAGTAAAGGAAATAAAATTAGCTGCAAATAGCACATCCAGAGGAACTGAATGGAAAAAAAGATAATAAGCAGTTTCATGGCATTTAATTTATATCTTAGGTTTGTAGTGGAAAAGCACAAACTATTGAGTGGACAATGGGGTATTAATTCCATTTTGGTATTTAAAGGTTGACAGCCTTATTGCACAAAATTCACATACTGCATTGTTGAAAATCAAAAATAAACTTGATACCTCAACATCTGGACATCTTTAGGAGCTCAGACAGTGCCTGATTGAGTCTGTCAGGAGCAAGACAGTGGAAGAACAGCTGTCTAGTTCATTTAAAACCTCTTTTCAGTTCTTTCCACCTGGTTCAGTTGAATTTACTGTCAGTTTTTTATGTGCAGTCCCATCACTGCAAAAGTTGGATTATGGGAGGGTTTAGCTAAAGATATTTTTTAATGGCCAATTTATTAGCTTCGGGCTTGAAACTACATATCTTCTTTGAAATACATGTTCTATCTTTATAGATTCTTTTCTTCCTCCAAGGTTGAGTTGAGGTTGTGGTGACAGTAAAATTGTTTGGATGCCACAGCTGTATCAGTCACAAGCAGTGATGTGGAAACGGACTGGCTCCATTGCTTAGGGTGTACTTTAATAAGGAATTAGTCTGCAGCCCTACAGATTGCAAATTTGGTTTTTATTTGGACGAAACTTCAACAGAGAGAAGTGAGGTACCGTCAAGTAGCTTTAATCAATGTATGTCGATGGGACTGAAAGGAGACTTGCTGCACTGACGTGTTGGTGTTTAAATGAGATTTTCCATGTGGCACTTCCTACAAATGTTTAGACTTCAAACACAGATATGTTGGCTAAGTTCCAGGGAGGTAAACCTTCAGCCCTAGCAATATCCCTTCTAGCATTAATTCAGGTTTGTTTTTATTGGGTTTCTCTCTTCAGCCATGGCTCAGTTCTTTGAAGGCCTCCTGGCAGGCCCATGCACTCACCAACGAAGTCTGAAGAACAGTGCAGATGCAAGGGAGGGTACTCTGACAATTGTATGATGTGGAGTAGCAGAGACACTCCAAAAGGCAATATATCCTGTCCTCATAGTGATTGTTTCACATCCCGTGCAAAGTGTTTAGCTGCCGTGCCCTCAACTTTTTGTAGGTTTTTATCCTGACCCTGGAAAAATACCTGCTCAGGAGTGTCTGCAGGCCTACCACTGAGTGAGCTCAAGGCACAGGGATGGATTTTTTGTGCAGTGTTAGGGGTGGTCGCAGAATAAGCAGCACACACATTAAGGAGTAGTTAAGACCCCCAAGAAAACACTTTTCTCAGATTTGTCTGAAATTGTTTTTGTCTTCCCTTGTGAGATACGGGAATGGACATGTTTTTGATAGAGTAGCAGATTGCATGTGGTCTACACAGAAGACTGACATTTTTATTTTATTTTATTTATTTATTTATTTATTTATTTATTTTTACCTGGGGAAATAACAATAGAAATATGTGACTAGTGGCATGAAGCAGTTTTAGATAGTCTGAACAATGAACTGAAATAAACAGCTCCCCCGCAAAAAAAAAAAAGAAAAGAAAAGGGGGGGGGGGTGATGCATAATAAATTCAATTAAAAACTGAGAGGAAAGTGAGGCCGTCAGTAAAATGTTGTGCCAGGAGACAAGAAAGAAGAGGCTTATTGCAGTTGTCACCTGCCTAGAGAAATGCAAGGTGCAGATGTTAGGTGGACTTGAGAAGCACATTTCCACAAAGGGTTTGAAAATCTCAAGGATTTGAAGACATTCCTGGATGCACCAGAATTTATGCATTGAAAAGGCAACAGATACTTCCAGCGCCACCATGGTGGGTTTGGGATGTCCTCAGGTAGTGAGAAATACAGAGATAACTAACTGTTGGCTTTTGTTGAATGTGAGTCTCCAATAAATCTTTTCCTATTGCTCTTTCTGAATAGATCATATCATACTCACTATAATAATGGGGGGTAAAAAGGTTATATCTATTGTTATACAACTAAATTTTTTTGGACTGTATTTGAGTGTGTGATAAAGTATGTGTGTATTTACATGTTTATTTGAAGCTTACCTAGGGCATAACCTTTTGGCAAAACAAAATGTTCCTAAAATGACATTTGTTTCTTCATATTAATTGGAAAGAAACTTGTGTATAACATAATGCCAGATGTTCGCTACCATCACAAATCACAGCAGAAGAAAAAAAAATGCAGGCATAATTATCTAAGGAAATACCAAAGTTAGAAGTTTGGGGGAGTAATTTATCAGGTAAATGAATCTCAACATGAACTGTATGAGCATGGGCTGACACCCTATTTGTCAGAAAGATGTTACCTATTGAGGAGGACGACTGCTTCATTGTCCCGTTCTTTTTTTCTCTTCCTTGCTTCCCCTTATGCTGCTCTCAAAGTAGATGGTAAAACTCTGAACATCCAAAGTGATGTGTTGGAAAAACTCCGGCTCAAATAAATACTGAAGGAAACTCAGACCCTTATAGCATTGCAAAGACTGCTGACAATTGTTGAAGAGGACAACATGGCTTATTGCTTAATGCTTATTGCTTCTTACTTGACTCTGAAATTAGTCATTAATAGATTAAAAAAAAAAAAAAAAATGCCACACCTCACCTAAAAACAGTTGTTTTCAGCTTTATTTCAGGTTACATGTGAGAGCTGTTATGCCAAACTAAATTTCATTTTGAGGAGAAAAAGCAGGAAAATTTGTAGTTGGTAAAAGACACATGCCCCTGCAATTATACTCTTGACAATAAAGCACCTTTCCAAGACAGCACTGCTAAGGAGATACATCTTGCTTTCCAATGTCCTCTACAGCAGTGCATATAGGGCTTCACTGTTCAGCCAGTTACACTCCTGAGAACCCCTTCATATGTGTGGTCTTGCAAACAGCTGACCAAATTGGATGGGAATTCTTGTTCTGGAGCTTGAAACAGTCAGATAAAGAATAAGCTGAGATTGTGGAGCCAGTAGGCAGCATCAACTCAGTTCTTCGGTGGAACTAAGGGCTGGCGGGGCACAGCCACATTGCTAGACCTGGCCTTTACCTTGCAACGCTAAAGCCAGAAGGGTTGTGTGCCTTAAAAAAAAAAAAAAAAAAGTTATTTACTTTCTAAAATAAGTGAAAATAAGTGAACAGATCAACACAGTGATGAGGCTATAGCAACATAATGTACTTCCTCTACATAGAGTGTGGAATTAAATTAATCACAATCTTCATCTAGGATGAATCACATTATATTGCCTTAAAAATATAAATTGTTCACTTGTTGTAACCTCTTGGTTTCTAGGAATTCAGACTCTGGGAATAACATTGATATTTCCGTTATGCTGCTCAGAAACAGTTTTTTTGGTTTTTTTTGTTTGTTTGTTTGTTTTTGTGTGTGTGTGTGTGACTTCCAGTTATTATTTACATCTTAACCTTCTACTTATGTAACTTATTTTAATATACCCACCAAGTTGATGTCCACATGTGCAAGTCATGTTTGTTGATCCAGCTTGAACAGGTGAAGCTGCCTGAACACTTCAGTTGCCTGTTTTTGGCAACCGCTATAGAAGAGTTGCTGCCTATAATACCTTGCTAGTTTTTTCACACCATTGTGCTGTGGCTTCTCATGCAGTTTTATTTCAAAAGCAGTTTCTCTCAAAGCAGAGTATTTTCTTCTGGGGTCCAACTATTTTGCAATAAAAAAGGATATAAATATATATTTATATACATCTTTTAATAGGTATATAAATTGTCCAAACCTCAGAAGTCACTGAAAGAAGTCTTAAAAGAGTGGCAGGTGTGACTATGGTGGGGCAGGAGCAATGTGCAGAGGAGGGGTACAGCACCACTCCTCTCAAGGACTGCCAAGAATAAAAGATTTTTCAAAAATGTAATTGTGGGAAATTAGTATAATGGAAGCTATTTTGTATATAGTAGCGTTACTGAAACAGTGCTTCCAGTTTTTCTTTTTTAACTTCAGTGAATATACTTGTTAAGATCAGATGGGTGTGTTATACAAATAGCAGCTAGAGCAAAATGATGCACAGAGTTACGCTTTAGGTTACTTATCACTTGTTAAATTAGCACGATGTTGACTGTAAGCTATTCTAATTTATTAATGTCACCAGGCCTCATTTGTTTTGATGGCCTGTAGATGGTCACCACAGAGAAAAAGGAAAGACAGTAGTGACCAAAACTCCCAAGGTATACAAGAAATATATAGAAATAACAAACTAAATACTTGGATGTGTTCCCTAAGGAAATGTGAATTAGGGAAGACAGCATAAGGAAAAGAGAACAAAAATTTTCACAGTAGTGCTGCTATCTAGTAGAACTTGGAGCTCTAGGAGAATGAGGAGGAAAAGGAGGACGGATTTTTTTTTATTTTTTTAATAAAGAAAAGTAGGTAAAGCTGTTTCAAAAGAAAAAAAGTTGGGTTTAACTCACCTGGGGATCCAAATATTTTGAAACTTAAATGGATTTCTTTTCTTTTGATGTTCACGCAAAACAGTTTCCAGTGCATTATGAAACCACATTGCTAATTGTTTCTACCACAATGTGACACAGACTTCTAAATACTCTTCCCCATTACTGCCACAAAACCCCTTTTTATTTTATAGCATCAGTACAGTGAAACAGATTTTACTGCCATTTGCTGTGGGGCAGCAAATAATGCATACTGCATTTTCTGCTTTATTTTACCACTGAGAGAGGCCGGGTCATTTACTGAAGTAATGTTTCATGTAAACTGAGAATCTGCCTTCGGAGAGGTGGGTGACTTGTGGAGGCAGAGCCCTGCAGCGCCTGCTGGCAGCTTGCAGTGAAGCCGTGTCCTGCATCACACGGGGATTTGGGGGAAAGGACCAGTGCATCTTGACATGCTCTGCTCTCCCCTCATCTGATGGAGAGAAAGACACGGGCCAAAGACCCAAAGCAATGCCTGCTTCAGACATCTCAGTCTAGTACTCTGACAGTGTGTTAAACACCACAAAAGTGCACAAAGGGAAATGAACAGCAGTGCGGTAAAATAACTGACTCATTTGTTTGTATATTCCCAGGAGAGCATGAAGCTACTGGTCAGCAGGGAAGTCTAGTCTTTGCACGTTCAAAAATAAAGAAATCTAATATTTACTTTGTCCTCTGCTGACTTCAGGACAGCCCAGGAATTGATGTTCATGGAGGATATTGATTAGATTTTGATTTAGTTTCTGGTTTTCTCCTTGTTGGTTGGGGAGGGTGAGAGCAGCTGTCAGGTCAGACTTCCTGTCTGATTTTATCACCAGCTTATTGTGAAGGCATCAGACGCTTAGCACTGGGTATTTTTTTACAGTGTTAGCAAGAAGTGACTCAAATGCAAGAGTAAACTAGCCAGCACTTTGGGTGCTGAGTGTTAGAGGGGCTGGTGGGTGGGCCTGCAAAGGAAGGGTCTGCTGTGCTCACCCAGACAGTCGGAGGGAACGACCGCACTGTGACTAAAACTGCAAGTGGGCACAGACAATATGAAATGCCCAACACGAGGTGGGATGCTCTAAAAGAGTCTGAAGCTGGTGCTTTATACATATAGACTTTCCTCCTCCTCCACATTATATTAGCAAGTGCTATTTTTGTCTGATAAAAATACAATCCAATGGAATAATGTGAATGATGTCATGCAAGGGATATCTGTTGTTGCTTGGTATACGCTAACATCTGTTTATCCCATATGGAGAGCTTTAGAGCAGTCTATATAGAAACAATTCAGCTAGCTGAACATATTTTGTTTTTCCTGACTCGTTATTTATTTTAAGAACTCCTGTTTGGTAAAGCAAATCTTTCAAAGCTTCTTTCTTTATTATTATTTGCCTGTATTTTACTTTCATTTGTGAGGTATTCACAAGAAGTTTAACTATGATGTGCTAGAGAATGGTGGCTTCAGGAGGGAAGCAAACAACAGAAAGAGTTGAACATACAAGAATGCATGTCTAACGGTGTGAGGTCCCTGGGATGTGGTTTGGAGGCAGACCGTGCTGCGAATACAAGGGCTGTGTGGAAGCTGGGATTTGTTTACTCTGTACCATGTATTTCAGCATCATCACAACGTTTGTTCAGTGCTGCTAGGCCTTTCTTACCTTCTGCCATAGAAATTTTCAACCCTTCCAAGGCCCTGTATTTTAAGCAGTGCAGTAATAGAAGGATAATAGCTCCAAACCTGACCATGTTTTGTCTTACCTTTCAAAGATGCATTTCCAGGCTCCTCTTCTGTGTATTTTCTTCACATGCAGGAGCACACTTTTTGACAAAACAATTCTATGGCTCTGTTGTATGTCTGATTCCTTCATTTAAATACATATATATGAATAAATATATGTATATTTATTTGGAAAGCCAAATTTTGTGAGTCACTGCCTCACAGCTATAACATATAGCTTCTACTTAGATGATCCCCTCGTAATCTGATCATTTTGCATAAGCATTAGAAAATGCTGACCTCGAAGTAGTGACTGCTGTATTTATAAATGGAAAAAAGATTAATTTAATAAAAGGTTTTAAAGGACTTCTTTGTAGAGTGTTAGTCTCAAAAAAAAAAAGAAAAAAAAATCTCCATAAAAATGCAAAATAGTGTTCTTTCATGCCTTGTTAATGAATAAATTAATTTTCATGATCAAAAAACATACCTGGAACAAACTATAAAAAATATAAAACATTCCGGGTGAAAGTTAGGTATTCCATAATTATGAGCCAAATGAAACTTTTCTATCAGTTTATTTTATTGTTTTTATTTTAATTAAGCTGCTCTTTAATTGAATATCATTTAGGTAAGAGTAATTTAAGATGTAAACAATAGTATCACAAACCTTTAGCTGAGTAATTATGTACATTTTAATTTTAGCTCTGGGGAAAGCTTAGGACTGCTCTGTGGCAAGTACTTTCTTTGCTAATTGGCTGCCTGGAAAATATTATCATGTCAACTGGAAAACAATAAATAATAATAATTTAAAATTTAAAAAAAAAAAAAAAAAAAAAGTCCTCCCAAAAAAGAATTGTTTTTAACTGATGTGAACTTGCATCAACTCTGAGATATGAGGGATTTCTCTTTGTGTGAGTTATAGGAGGGCAGGTATTGCAGAGAATGATTATGAGAGCTGCAGTTTTGTGTGACCTGAGCAGTAAAAGGAACTCGAGCAGGACATTTGTAAGCAGAGGTGCACGCTAGAGGGTGCTAGGATTTAGCATCACTGCTAGCATTTGTATTCTGCTCTTAGGAAATAATCGAGGGGCTGTAAAGGGTTTTCTATACAGTGTGGCAATGAGCTTTGAAATTTCTGTCCTGTCTTTGCTGTGTTTTTCTCCCAAAGTATTTACATTTTAGGGTTCACTGAAATTTTTCAAGTAGTACTGATCAAATGTTTGTGGTGTGAATTATTCAAGAGCCTTCCCGTTACTGGAGGGATAGACCTTGCATGGAGTTTCAGTAACATTTGAAGCACCCTTCAAGAACTGTAATACCATTACTTGCATATTTCTAGTATGTCTTACCAACCTCTCCGTTAAACTTTGATTTCAGTGAAGTTTATGCCTTGTAGCTTTTATTCTTCACTTAATGAAAAGCATCACTTAGAAAAGGAGAGGGTTAAGATACATTTGCCTCAAGGTTAAGAGTATGGAGTTATAGGCATAGAATTTCATTCACTGAAACTGCTTTTTCTTCTCCAGTTCTTCTGTCTCCTAATTTCATGTATGAGCTTGCTCACCTATTTATCTGTCTTTAATTTCTATCTTTGAAGGTTGCACTGATCAGTTCTAAAATATCAGTGTTTTCCTGGTATCTCTGGCCAGAATTGCTTTGATCTGGGGAAGTATCGGAGCATCAGCCTAGGGAAAATTGGCCCCTGTCATATTGCAGGAATTGAGCACATTTGCATTTGTCTGTAGATCAAAGATGGTTCTTGAGGAATCAGGTAATGTCCTTCATCATAACAATTGTTCTTTCTCTCTGCACATACTTCCAGAGTGAAAGACGACAAATAGTTGCGGAATGGCAAAGGGAGGATGGAGAGGAGTGGAAGAAGACACTGAGGCCTTGCTATAGGCAAGCAGCTGTGGCCCCTGTTAAGGGGCATTTAAAACATCCCTTTTTGAAGGGAGGCTGGCTGATAGCAATGGGAAATGAAGGATCAGCACAGGCCCAGTTACAGGGAGCAGGGAAAGGAGAAATAGATCACGCATGGATGGTCTGGGTGCCTTCCATGTGGGGCACTGGAGGGTGCCCCTGCCAGAGAAGGGGCAGGCAGATGCTGCAGGCGGCAGTGGGACGGGACATGTGATGCGTGACGGATCTGCTCTGCAAGACAGTGCGTGGCCTCATTTGTTCTTTATTGTGTTTTCCCTGCCTTTGTCTCACTCCATGCCTCTTTCCATATTTCCCAATATTTATTCTGTCCCACAAGGTTCACCTTCTGCATTTGGCTGTTGGTGGCTTGCTGACCTCTGCTGTCTCTAGAGGAAAACTTGTTCTTGTATCTCCTTGTAAATCATGTGCAGCCGTCATGGGGCAGCACAGCAGAGACTGGCCTGGAAGCGAGGCACTAAGCAGTGTGTCTGATAAAGCCGCAAGTGGGTGAGGGAGCTGTGTTTTTTCTTCTTTCCATTTGGCCTCAGCCACTTGCTATCTAATTACTGAGCACCTTGTGTAGTGAACCGTACAACTGGCCTTTTCAGTGATCTTGTAATTCAGACACTGAATCATACTGACCCTCCCTTTTGCCTTTTCCTGATGTATTTATAAACTTATACTCTCTGCCTGAGATAGCAAAAGTTATAGCTTGAACTTCAAAGATGAGGAGAAATTTCAGTTCTCAATAATTCACTTGTGCTCTGCGCTTCTGCAAAAATCAGGATCATCTGTAATTCCCCTGTCGTCTTCTGCATCATGATAGCATTGCACATGAACCGAAAAGAAAAGCAAACCTGTATCCTGATTTAAGGCAAAACTGAACGGTAAAAGGTACTGTGTGAAGATATAAGGAAGTATTACCTAGGAACATAGTACAGCAAACTAGTGGCTATCAGCTTTTAGCTCACAGGAAATGTTGCCATCTGACAGTGTTAGGCTTAATGCAGTGTGAGGTCCTTAAGCTCAGCAGCATAGGTGCTCAACCCAGAAGCCCCAGAGAAAATGCTTGGTTTCAGAACAGTGCTGCTTTCATACAGGATGTGGCCTAAACATGTGAAGTCTCCTCACTGAGAGTGCTGCGTGCAAACTTTTCATCCATATATGCTTGGGATTGTTCACTCACAGGTCCCTGCTGATGAACCTTACAGGCAATTGAAAAGCTCTGTCCAATTGCAAGCCTTTTTCCATCTAATTACAGGGACAAATAATATAGTGCTTAAAAAATCCATCTATTTTCCTCAACCTGGCAGTCAGAAAGTTAGAACTTGTCTCAGTGAAGAACATTTGAAGCGTACGTAAAACTAATCTTGGCTGTTCTGGGTCATCTATTGCTACCAACCTTCAGCTTCTAATGGGAGTGGACTCTTTTAGGGCATTGTCAATTTTTTCCACATCAGCTTGCTCCCCTGTATAGCCATTATTATTATAGAAATACTTTTAATCTGCTTCTTTTGATTTGTTTACCCTGTTGGAAGATAAAGTGCAATTTTGTGCTACAGTAACTAGAGGAATATGCATTATGAAGCTACCCAGTATTGTCTATCAGCCCTTCAATAAAAGCACAGGTTTTTAGCTGCACAGAAGCAACACATTAAAATAAAGACTTGAGTATTTTCTGGTAAATTATGGAACATCACATAGGTATTTCTATGTTTCAGAAGATCTCACAAAATAAGCATCCTTGGTGAAGAGAGGAGAGGGAGGAATCCTCTGAAACCAGGAGACTGCTTCAGTTGTTTTAACAGATGTTTTGTAAGTGGGAAGTTGTATCTTTGGAAAAATACGTACTAAATAAGTAGGAGTCCAAAAGGCTTCCTTCTATCTTTAACAGATTTATGTTGTTCTTCTGGCAGTGTTTTTTCCCATCATCAGTATTTCCTTGTTCAGTCCCATTACAGGCCTGTGATTAAATTGATTGTGCAGACCTTTGTTGAGGTCTGACAAGAAAAAAATTTTAAAAATCTAACCAAAATATCCAGCACTGCAAATTTGGTCACTTCATTATTTTGTCTCTAGTGGTTGGTCACAATGTATTGTGCTTTTCTTGTATGAAACAGAAGAACTTCAAATATGTTAAAATGAATATACTCGAAAATGAGAAGTATAACATTATTGTACTAATGGCATCTGCCATGAGTTGAACACTGTGGGAAGAAAAATGAGGAAGTTGCTTGCAATCGCTCATCAGATGATGCTCTCTGCCTGTTTATCACACCACTCCTCCCTTCTCCCATAGGCAGCTGCTCTTCCCACTTACACAGCATCTTCCTTTTTGGAGGATGGGCCCAGCAGCCTGCTCTGGCCTCGAAGACATGTAATGCTAACTTGCTGCTAGGTCAGGTGCCAGGAGCTGGATGTACTCGGATTTCCCAAGCAATGCCTTGATTTCCCTTAGTTGCCTCAAGCATCTCAGCGTGGCTTTTTTTTTTTTTTTTTTTTTTTTTTTTTTTTCCTATATAAAGATCTAAAGATGATGTGGCATAATGATTCTTTTCCCTTTCTGTTTGCAAAGTGGTCTCATCCTGTTGTTGACCGCAGCTTTCCCTAACATTTTCGGAGCCTGTTGGAACACCTGCATGTGCTGCCGTCCATGCAGCAAGCGCTGCTCTTGTCACAGGCTGCAAGGCTGTCTGGTGTGGGTGACTGGCGGGGGAAGCTGTGAGTTGCACTGGGCAGTTCTAGAAGTATTGCTAGTGCACTCGTGACCTGCTGTGCTGCGGGTTGCAGGCTGGTGGAAAGATGCTCCGAAGGAAACTGAATCACATCTATATGAAGCAGCACGGAGGTCTTCATTGCCCCCTCTGGTTTTGAATTTTCACTTTCTTCATTCTTTTACTTCCTCTGACATGTTTTTAGGGGTGGAATCAAAGGGTTTTGTGTGTGTGTGTGTGTGTGTGTTCTGCTTCAATCTATGGAATTTGTTGACTCCTGTAAAAACATCTGGAGGTGGATGTTTGGCAGTCAGGTGCTCCTGTAGCAGCACCTGGAGAGCAGAGCAGTAGTAAAACGTGGGTCCTGGCTCACACAAGGACATGATAATGGCTGTGCCAGATCACACCAGAGGCTTCCAGGGATCAGCCTGCCTGTACCTGGCAGCAAATGGGAAGTGTAATTTAAGAGCAGGTGCCGTGACAGTCCCTGAGCAACCAAACACAAGTCTTGGGTTGTCTGAAGAGCTTTGCAAGCCTGGAGAGTCTGTAGTGGTCACATCTGATGATTTCACTTGTTTCCTCCCTGGGCCTGATACAGTGCAGGAAAAAAAAAAAGAAAAAAAAAAGAAAAAGAAAAAGAAAAAAGAAAAAAAAAAAAAAAAGGAGGTGCTTTAGCAACATACTTAAAACTGTGAGGGATGATGGATGTATGACCTACTGTCCCTCCAGTTATTTTGCTGACAAGCATATATATATATATATATAAACTTATAAACTGTTTCTTTATAAAACATTCAGTAAAATATACTGAAAATAAATAGAATGCTTTGAAAGCATAAAGTAGTTTTTTATTTGAGGTTTATACTGTGAACCGCTTCCTTGATTTATATCCTAATGATCTGATTTATAGTCGTTCATTATTTACTTTTTATTTCTATGTAATCTGATTTCTGATCCTAGTTATATTCTTTTAGGGCTACAAGAGGATAACAAAGTCGTGATGCAAAACAACACAAATACTTAGTTCTTCAAAGACAACATTTTTCATGCATTACAACAAATATAACAGATGAAATTAATGCAATAAATTCTTTGAGCTCAAATGGTTGTAACTCCTATTTTTTCATTTAACCGTAATGATTGCAATACTCCTAACTTATTTAATATTTTCCAGTAAAATAGAGGGTTTTGCCCATACTGACCTATGCAGAAAGAAATCATCAATAATACATCTTATGTGATCAATTAATAATGTTAATGTTCTAAGCAATTTTTTAAAATAATTTATTTCTCACATCACTTCTGGGAGATGACTGGGTAAATATATTGCCTCTATAATTACTATTAAATACTATTAAACAGGGCTGAATAACTGAAAAAAAGTTCAACTTTCTTGGAATTTTTTGAATCTGTAAAAACTGAAATTTAAAAATGTATTTTATGTTTTCTGATATACCATATATGTTCAGCGAAACATTTCAATTCTGTGGTTTTAAAATTGGGTTTTAAGCAAACTTCTGTTGTTGTTGTTCACTTCTCAAGTTATTTCAAAGGGGTTAAGGTGGCAGATTGCCAGTCTGTCAGTCAAGGGATGGTAATGTTGCTTCACAGGGGCATGCTGGTAAAGAAACATACTAATTTACTCTGTGTATAGAGCTACCTAGACAGCTCAGTATTGACCTGAAAATATCTTATTTTTATTTATTTGATTTTTGAATGTTATTTTCCTGTACTACAAGTTTTTATGGTCTGCCTGAACAAGTAATAGGGGTCTGCCAAAATAATTTTCATCTGTCGCACCGCTGAGCTTAAAAAAATAAAATAAAAAAATGTAGGGTGGGGGGAAGAAAGCTCACATCTAAGGTCACAGAAAGATTTCCTACTGTTCTGCATGAAATACTGCATAGAATATTTAGCTTTGGTCTAACTTGCACCAAACAAAAATAGCTGATGCAGTCTTTTTGGATTTCAGCAAAGCTTTCAATACTCTTTTCTCACAGCATCCTTCTGGACAAAATGCCATGCATACAGCTAGATAAATGCGTAATACAATGGGTGAACAATTGGCTGATGCGTCGGGCTCAGAAGGTTCTAGTAAACTGAGTCCCAGTGTGCCCTGGCAGCCCCAGGGGCCCAGTCATCCCCCCGGGGCGCATCAGGCGCGGCACCGCCAGCGGGTTGAGGGGGCGATTGTCCCCTCTGCTCTGCCTGCTGTGGCCTCACCTCGAGGGCTGTGTGCAGGTTTAGGTACCACAGTATAAGAAAGAAGTGAAGCTATTAGCATTCAAAGGAGGGCTGAAAAGATGATGGAGAGTCTAGAGAGCAAGATGTATGAGGAGCGGCTGAGGTCACTTGGTGTGTTCAGCCCACACAGAGCAGGCTGAGGGGAGGCCTCATGGCGGCCTGCAGCTCCCTCACAGCGAGCGGAGGGGCAGGTGCTGAGCTCTGCTCTCTGGGGACAGCGACAGGACCCAGGAGAACATCATGGAGCTGGGACAGGATCCAGGAGAACATCATGGAGCTGGGACAGGAAAGGGTCAGGCTGGATATCAGGTAAAGGTTCTTCACTGAGAGGGTGGTTGGGTACTGTGACAGGCTCTGTGGGGAATTGGGCATGGCACCGAGCCTGCCGATGTTCAAGAAGTGTTTGGACAATGCTCCCAGATATATAGGCCTATTTTTGGGTGGTCCTGTGCAGACCCACGAGTTGGATTTTTGATGCCTTCCAGTTCAGGGTATTAAATGATTCTAAATTCATGTCACGCATTGTCTTTTTTGTCTGATGCAAACCTGATCCAAGGTGCTATGGACCATTTGCTTGGCAAATTACAGTGTCCCAACTTTGACTACTGAAAGAGGAAACTGACTCATATTGATATATAATCATTACAATCCAAGCATATTTTTTCCAGTTGAACAATTTAGTTAAAAATACATGATCCTAGGAATTGTGTCCAGTTTTGCACAGACTAAATATTTTCAGTGCTACTCTATCTTTAAATTTCTACATATTCTTTAAATGGGACAAACTGTTTAACCAAATTGTTGGTACAACATTCAAAGATTCATGTGTAATTCATGGCAAGAGGAATTTCTGACTTCTTATATTATGTTGCTTCTTATATTGGTTTTATAAGTGTTTTTGGATTAACTGTATAGAGATGGAATTGATTAAAAAAAAAAAAAAAAAATGAGTGGAAGAGAGCCTTGGAATAGAATATTCCAGGCTGCCTCTCCTGTGGTGTGACTGAGTGGCCCCAAGAGTCTCACACAACTGGTAGCAAATCAGCCAGCACACCTCTTTGCTGCTTGCGGTCGAGTCCCTTTCGTGTGGAGAAGCTTCATTCCTCAGTGCTAGGTTGAGCAGAAAACCCAGGTGACGAACCGTAATCTTCCACCTCTGGGAAGAGGCTGTGCTTTATCATTATGGAGGGATACTGAGAAGGAAGTAAAAATGGAAAGAGGGGAGGGAAAAACAAGAGGAGACATTTTGTGTCAGTGTTACCTGTGCTATAAAATTAGTGATGGTTCTTTAGTTCATGCTGCCTTTTACAAATACTGAATTCACCTTAAGTGATGTGAGTGTTCCTTAGCTGGGTCTTTACGTGCTGAGGTTCTGCCCAGAGCACATTTTTATGATTGTTTTTTATGATTGTTATAAGTCTTTTTTTTTTTTTTTTTTAAAAAAAAAAAGTTTCTGCTAGAAATGCTGTCAGAGATTTAACTAGATCATGAATTAAGTTGCTATCGAATAGAGAAAGTTAATACTATGAAACTTGTGTCATGTGGAGTAATTCTTCCAGTATTCCTACAGTAATAATGATAATTTTAAAAAATCAGTACCTCATAAAAGAACAAGAGGTATATGGACAGCTGGAAGACAAGGGTATACTGGTGCTAATTGTATTCCTCTCAGTGCCCATAATCCATATTGTTCATAAGCTTTAGAAACAGCCCCATCCTGCTTAGGATTCAGTTCACATTCCTCTGCCACATTCTGCAGCCATCGCATTATCTGCAGAGGCAGGAGCGACTGCAAGCAGCACCAGAATGGAGCAGCACCATGACTGACCTGGGAGATGACAGCTCTTTGCCAAAACAATTGAAAAATAGTGCTCATGATCCCCCAAAACATCTCCCCAACAAATAAATTTTCTTGGCAGGTTTCCATCCCCTTGTGCTGGAAATTGTCATTGCAAATCAAGAACAGGTGGAAGCAGAGGGATGTGGGCTGTGAAAACATTTACCTTTCTGTTCTTGTGCCCTTTGGAATGAAGGATAAGTGACCGTGGTGCATTCTGTGTCCCAAAAGTGTAGCAGGTAATAACTTGCTATATAGGGCTGGCATGAAAAGGGGCTTTTTTCAGACTCATCTGCATCAAAACAGGTGACAGTTGCTAACTGTTTTTCATGATTAAGACAGGATCACTAGTGTTGCACTTATTGTTGTGTCTGATTTGCTGAGTTCCAATTTATTGATTTCATTTTGATTGGAGTAAGACTGATTGCTGCCTTGGAAAACAAAGTTGTCCTTGAATGACACTAAGTATTACATTCCCTTGAACGTTCATTAAGCCTCACGCTTTAATTAAACCTAAGTGTTATAGATAAGTGTCGGAGGTGCTAGAACAGAAGCAGCAGAGACCTGACATACCTGAGGGCTTTTTCCCTCTTGCTGGAAAATATTTACATCTTTGTGGAAGAAATCAGTGAGGTTTTTGAGATTTTTTGAGAGACAAATTACATTAAAATGTGAGACTTATTTCTTTTTTTTTTTTCCTTATACCTTAGTTCTGTTCTTGATGGTTCATAAAACACTTCTTAAAGGGAAAATTTGATTTACATTTATATATCTCTGTTGCTTTTATATTTTTGGCCATCTCTGTCAAAGCTAATGAACTTTTGGGGAAAGGAGGATGCTACTCTAATAGCCTTCTGTTCTGGATCCAAAAGGTCTAGGCTCTGTTTCTATTACGTACCTACTATGTGAAGTTGGACAAATAATCTTATCTTTCTTCATGGATTTAAACTCCATCCCATTTTTGGTGGCTTCTTAGATTCTGCTCCGAAGATCTGCAGTCCTGCCTTTGTGAATATGCAGCTCCCAGAACCATTTGGTTTACAGACCTCTAGCTTATACTTTAAGTGGTAATACTTTATTTTTAATGAGAACCTTGCTGAGTTTCAATAAGTTCATACATCATTGTTTTCCTCCTTGCTGTTGTTACAGGCTGAAGTGTTTGTTTTACATGACATCCTGCGTTAACTTCTGCAATGGCTTTCACATCTCCCACATACCTCTGTCAATCACCAGGTTGCCACTTCTCACTCATCAGTGGAGAACCAGCTGCCTTGGCTCTGCCACACTGCTGTCACCCAATATTCAGCTCCTGTGCAGAAAGAGCTAAATATAAATCCTTTTTATGTGTAGATTAGAGTTGCTTAACACTTGGCATCTCCATTTCACACTGTCATTACTAAGGACACAGGCTGACTTCCCAGGGTCACTTGGTCAGGTTACGGGCTGAATAAAATGCTAGAAGCAGTCTTCCCTGTGAAAAAAATTCAGGTACAAGCAGGTATCTTGATGTTTGACATGGCTCAAGTTCACTGGGATGAACAAGACTCTATTTAGTAAGAACTCATTTACTTCTGTCTTTGCAAGTGTATCAGCACTGAAAGTATTTCTCTCATATTTTCTGCCTGTCACGTCTGTGCCTATTTAGGAATGTATCCCTTCTGCAGCAAAATAGCTGTTGTTGAATCAGCAGTTTTCTAATATGATATAATAAAGAATGTAAGAGATTTTGGCAAAAAATGTGCTTAGTGTATGCTGTTTTGTGATTAGGGATGGCACCTGGGCTTTCAGGTAAAGTGCTTGAAGAATTTAGATAATAAAATACTGTGTTTTGTGCACTTTTGCCTCCTAAAAATGACATTTATGCATTAGAAACAGAGCAGAGATCTTAAACAACTACAGATTTGCTTTGGCCCAGTGAACTCTGGAAAAAATAGGGAGATTTTGTCTTTTGCCCTTTATTATTTATCATTGTTCACTCAGGTGAGCAGATTCAAGCATTGCAATTCTGGAGTTTAATTTACCAACACTGCTATCTCTAGAAAATGCAACAATGTACATAATGAGACAGCCATAATCGGAATTTGCTAAGGTTTATTAACACCTTATCAGGACTTTGGAAGGCTCAGCACATATGCACTTTTCATTTGCATTATCTCACTTCATGAAATTTGAAAACAGCCTAAGCTAAGGTGTTCTCCATGGCTCATTAGATCCTCAGAGCTTTGACAGAGGGGCATTGGTTGGATAAATCAAGCACAGGTAATGCTAAAAAAAAAAAAAAAAAAAAAAAAAAAAGCTTGATGAATGTTATTTATATTTGAGATTTAGTTTTTAATTACGGAGTTGTGTTTGGGGTGTTGTGGCTGCTGAGGCACTCTATGTTTGCAGAATTATCCTTAGGTAATGACAAGGACTGTGCAGAGCTGAAGTGCTATTTTTTTTCTGGTGAATCCAAACTATGAGGAAACGAAATGCCATGTATTGCTTTGTAGCAGTAATTGAGAATGAATGATCTGTTAGCCGCTGTCTGAATTCAGGTTCTTAAAAGACTACAGAAAATTCTGGCACATACAAATAAGAGGAAAGAACAAATGAGTTAATGCCATGAGACAGGATTACCTTACATTACCTTCTTGGGCTATGTCAGATAGAATGGGTGTGTTTCTGAAGGAAACACCACCATCTCAGAGGGTGAGCATGTCATTTGGGTATGACAGGCAATGGATTTTTACCTGCTTGAAATTGGGGTGAATGGGAAGAGTGGATTTGTGTTTGGGACTCTTGGAATTGATCTGTTTTAATGATTTGTGTTCAGGTTAGATCCCAACCCAGACTTGATCTACTTTCTCATGATGACTTGGTTGCATTTCTGCATATATGTCATTTTGGACATACACAGGTGTCTAAGTGGCTTTCTGGGACAGCTGTGGGCTGGAAGGCTTGCAGCAGCGCTCTCAGGTCGGATTAGGTTGGGGAAAAAAAAAAAATCAATTTGCCCTAATCCAAGGGTTCTGTATTTTCATTGTCCCTTCACATGTCTGCAGGGAAGCAGTCACTGACCAGCACTAACAGCAGCTGTAGTACTGCAGGGTGACCCCTGCTCACCCCTCAGCCACTGCCAGCTGCTTTGCCAGATCTGTTTCTAGACTCTGCTTTCTTAGGAAGATGGATCAGTCAATGCTACTCAGAAACTAGGATCAGTCCTGGTTTTGTCCTTCTTTTTTAGGGCAGTGGGGTCTCATGCTGGATACAATGGTTAGCCAGTTCCCAGTGCTGTCCTACCCTGTAGCTGCCCAAATCCAAAGAAACCAACCTGCAATTTCTCTTTGATCTCCATGGATTTGTGCCATGGATCAAACTCAATTACCCGTTCTTCAGGTGCTTCTTATTTGATTAATTACTTTCTCCATGCCCTAAGCACACACAGAGGAACAAGTGTTGCATTTGTGCTACTTTTGAATATCATCTTCAGACATTGTCCTATCTACACATCTGTCCTTACACAATTCGCAGGTGTGTTGTTTGGAGATCTGTCAGTCTTTGATGGATGCAGACACCCAACTTGTATTTTGTCACCCAGCTCTTGTCTTTCACACTCTGAAAGTGCCCTGTGCAGCTATAGTAATTACATTAAATATTTTCAGGCCTGCTCTAAGTTATAAACCTTCACTTTAAGTTATACTCTTCACTATTGATTCAGAATTGGCCTTCTCCAGGACTTGCAAAGTCCCTTTTGCCTTCTGTAAAGTTTTTCCCTTTCGTGTATCATTCCCCATTTTAGCCTTTATAGAGTGTTTCTCTGGAAGTCTGATTTGATCAGTAGGGGATGTAGCCTTTTATTTACCCTTTGCTCTTACCCCTGACTGATTCCTGATTGTGTGCCTGTGACATGGTTCTGCCTCATCACTCCAAGGCAGATGCTGGGCCTGCATTTCTCATAATATCCTGATTTTACCCTATGACATTACCTAAGTCCTGAAGAACTGCCAGGGAGATTTTGGGAGGCTTGACAATGCCTTCCGTTGTGCATTAAAGCTGAAACCAAGAACAGACATTTACCTTATTTGAATGCAGTGCTGACAGCGTAGCTCATCTGCAGCCATTCTTGAGAGAGGAATATCAGTACAAATGATTTTCTACTATAAAACCAGTGGGCAGGGATTAAGTCTGAAATGCTGAAATATGGGTACTAACTACAATCATTGACAGTCAAATCATAATTGCTCTCTGCCTTCCGGTCTTGTAGTTTTAAATTTTAAAGTATGGTAGTTTTCCAAAATCATGTTTCCATAGCGAAGTGAAATTTGATATTAAATTTAATAAACCACATTGACTTAAGCAGGAGCAGATAGTCTGGCTTTACAAGCAGAGCTGTGTGGCCACAGGTGAGCTGGGTGACACAGCAGCACATTCAGTGCTGCGCAGAGCGTGTGATAGAGGAGACAGAGCAGAAGCAGATACCTTGGTCTACTCCTTGAAATACAACAGATTTAATCCTTTTTCAGAGGTGTTGTCTGGCATCTGAACTTGGATCCTTCCTAAGTAGGTAACCCTAATTCTTTTTCTTGCGATTGCTGGCCCTTTATTAGCGCCTCCTGCAAAGCTGCTGAGGGTGCCTCTGTGTCACCATCCGGGTTGTTACGAAGATATTGCAATAAGAGTCCTGGAACCAGCCTCTGGGATACTGTGCCCACTACATGCCTCTGTCAACAACTAGTGGTGACCCACTGATCACAGCCCTTTGAACTCGCTGGCTCGGGACACTTCCAGCCTACCAAAATGTCTGTTCATTCAGGCCATACGATTCACCTGCCGAGTGAGCCTGCTGTGTGAGGCAGTGCCACGTTCCTTTGTGTGTTAATACTTGTAGTCTTAAATTTTATTCGATTTTATCTCATGCTAGGAGAATGAATTGCATAATTTATATTATTTTTAATCTGTCTTTTTAAAATATTCTATCAATCAGAAAATGCTTGTCAGTTGAAATAATTGCTCATAAAAAAAATAAAAAATCAGCATTACTTCTCCAGCAGTAGAGGAATTTAAGCTAAAGAAATGAAATTAACTTGTATTGTTTAGATTGAATTTTACTAATCAGAACTGCAGGACAACATACGTAGTTTGAATAACACCTATTTAGGTAACATTTCTAGAAGGTTTCAACAATATTTAACAGGCCTGACTGAACAAGAATAAATCAAGAGAATAAAGCAATTCAATCATCATTTATACGCCAAAAGAACTTATTTGGGGATTTATTAGGGATGGAATGGCTTCCGCTTGTGGAAAGGTATGCACATTTCTTCACAGTAGCTAAAGGAGACTAACTTTGAGTAGCTCTTGATGAACTCACCAAACCTGACACACACATCAGCGTTGTGTCAGTGCAACCTACAGTGTGTCAACAGGCACCCAAACAGTTGTGGCCGTTCCATTGCACTTGTGTTGTGCGATGAAAGTGATTTCAAATGAGCTGGACAGGGATGCAACCTTTCTTGTTATGAATGGCTCTGAGCTTGTTTTTTTCGTTGTTCTATATCCCTTGGGAATTGCTGGATTTGGGTATATGGTGCATTCTCCTTGTTCACTCTCCCATTACCGTTAAAATAATCTTAAATAATTCTGACAAGAAGAGAACAGAAGAGAATGAAATCTCTTCTGCCATTCCCTCTTCTCCTTTCCTCTGAAGTAAAAACAAATTTGTCTGTGCTTTTGATGATTGTAAGTGACTGAATGGATTTTCTTCAAACTTTTAAACAAATTTTACATGTAAGCAGCCTAAGTAACCAAGCAAAAAGATATGAACCATAAATTCTATCTGGAGACTAAAATACCATAATACATTTCCAGATAAAGGCTTCTCTGAGGAAAATGATTTTCCAACAATTGTTATAATACCGTGATTAACTTTTAGGAGTTCAATAAAATTAGGGTGTTTTTTGGTTCGTTTGTTTTGTTTTGTTTTTCCACATGGTTACGTAATGCTTTGATCTTTAAAATAACCTTTTGCTTATTACTGCTTTTAAAATGTTGTATGCATATTTTTATCTTAAAGGAAATAAAGGAGTGTTTAGCTTGTTAATAATGTGAACTCATGTCTTTATTTTGTGCACTTCACACTGTTCAGAAACAGTAAGAGGGCTGGTGTCTTGATGAAGATATTTTAAAAAATATTACAAGGGTGAGCAGATTCTGAGATATTCTCATTTTTGAATGCTTTCCTCTGCCTTTTCCCATACTGGGTTTATGTGCATTCAAAGAAATGCTTCTCTGTTGTGCTGTCATCCAGTTCTGCACAATCGCTGTGCCAGTGTTTGACTGGAGTGGTGCCTTTCATTAATAATGATCGATCCAACCTTCTTTTTTGTAAGTCTAACTGGTGCTGTTAAGTAATCTCTAGCATATTACTAAAATAAAATTATAGTGCCAAAGACTAAGTCAGCATGTAGCAAGCTGATGGTTAATAGGTCTGTCTGCAGAGAGCATCAATGGTTATTAAAAAAGCAAATATTTTCTACGTGCAGTAATTTGACTATGACACAGAAGATGTTCCTTTTCCTTGCTACAGTGTGCATTTCCGTTGGGTTTGTAGAATTATTTTAATTCATTTACAGATTTATTTGCAGATTTTTGAACTTCAAATATCTTTAAAGTGATATTTCCCCCTCCCTGAGACTAAGCACAGCATTTGATGCGGTAGTTAGTAGAGATGGTAATAGGGAAACCTTTTAAAGAGTGAGAGCTAACAGACTATAAAATAAATAGTGAGGGCTACTGGGCTGAAAAATAAATAATGGAATTCACGCCAGAGAAACTGGACAAGCCTGTAGTCACTGACGCAGGGAGAACTGAAAGACCTGCCTTTTTTTTTGTCTTTTTCCTGTCTAATTTTCATAATTTCCTTGAGTGTTTGAAGATTAGGGAGATTGGTTTGAGGTGGCTAATTAAAAGTTGTCACTGAAACAATTTTAATGTGAGTTAGTCAATTTATTAATTGTAATTTACTTTGTAACAATAGGAATGTTGGAAAACTGATGAGTCCTCCAGCTGACAAGGGTGGTGTTTAGAAATGTAATGAAACTGTTCACTAAGAGTCTTAATTAATCACCGAATTGAATGCACTGTCCTTTAGTACTGGGTCTTTTTAACTTCATTCTTCAAAAGAAGTAATTGTGCCATTTCTCACGGCTGCTGCAATACTGTAGCAAAGGGCCAAAATAATTAATCATCATAATGCAGCATAAGTGATTTCAATCTTGTGTTTTTATGATCTGTGCTCAGCTCACTGAATATGAACCTTCCACTTCGTTTACCCCTGTATGTTTGTTTATTATTGCATTCGCGTGCTGATTTAGATATGCTAATTACAACGTGCCTAGGTACGGTGATGGCAGTTATGCATTTTCCAGAGCTTCTCAAGCATTTCACTGTGGTTATCTGCATCCAGGAAATTCCTTTATTTGATAAATTAATTTGGCATGTTTCTGGGCCAGTGGAGAATGTTCCCGTGTATTTCACAAAGATAAGTTGGGTGTTGAGAATAAGCAGCTGCAGAGTTTTGTTCTGATGTGGAAGGATTTGGATTCTGAATGGAAGTTACTGTGACTGTAGGCTTTCCTGAGAGTGGCTGCTGCTGGTCCTGCAGCCAGAGCACTGCTCCGAGCCCTAACGCTCAGCCTAGGGTTAGGTGTGGCTAATTTGCTGTCAGACAAATCTTGGAGTTGTTTTTCCAGAAACAGAAAATAAAGTTCTGAGTACCCTAAAAGAAGCTTGTGTAAAAAAAAAAAAAAAAACAGTTTACGATTATTTGTATCTAAATCAGTTTAAAGAACGTTCATTAATCAGCCTGTTGCTTTTCAATCCAAGCACGTGCGTAAATGCAATCTGAGTGTTGTACAGACTCCCTCTGTGCAATGTGAATACGAAAGTCTGTATGGCAGTTGCAGGGCGTTTTTATGGCTTTTACTAATGCCTTCTGCTCTTTCTTCCCATCTGCTGCTCAACTTTCAATATTGATTAAATGGCAGCATTCTCTTTCCTGTAATCAAGGTACTCTGTAAGGCCTGCTACAGGAAATAAAAAATAATTAAAAGAAGTTAAAACAGTTTTGTTACAAAAATGAATAAATAAAGGCAGCATTTTGTGTGAGCACAATTTATCAGTGCATGAGTGCAGAAACAAACAACTCAAATTTGCAAAACTGCAATCCATATTTAGGTGTATTTCTGAATAAGTGTGAATACGAATATTCTATATGACTTCCCAAAGAGATGCAGAGATTATATTATTTCTCTGCATAACTTTTATCTTTATGTGTAGTTAGTGAGCCTAAGCAGATAGTAATCTCTGGTTAAAGAAGTATTATCTCTTTTGAGAAGGGAACCAAATCAGAAAATTAAGTCATTTGGCCAGCATTTTATATGGGTTCTGTTGTATTGCTGGAATTAAGTAAATTCATTACTCTTTTTAGATGTAAAAAAAAAAAAACAAAAAACAAACAAACAAACAAACAAACAAAAAAAACCACAACAAAGGATTTCCTCTCCAAGGCTAATGGGAGAAGTATTTTTTCTCTTTATATACTGGAAGTATATCTGTGCTGGTGAATTGATTTTTAATAGTGCAACCTTTTTTTCTTTCCCCAGCTAGTTTTGTTCCATTACCTCATTTTGTTGCATATACAGAGGTATTTTGTGCCAGGATCTTAATCTAGTGTTTAAATGTAAGCACATGCAGAGCTGTGTTGAGGTCAGAGCGCTACTCCCATAGGATGAAAATAAGCAAGGGAGAAATTAGACTGCATGGCAAGAAAACTTTATGGCAGAGATATATTAGGTTGTAAAATAGTCGTTTTAGGGAAATATTAGAAACCCATTCACTTGAGACTTTTATAACTAGAATTGACAAAACACTAGAAAATGGTCTGTAGAGGAAAAGTTGTGCAATGCAGAGCTAGATGAAATAGGATAATGGAGCTTTTCAATCTTGAAATTCAATGATTTTAGGATACTGAGCTAAATCACAGCTGTGGTATATACTTCACAGACTTCCATGTGTTATGAATACATATCTAAAAATTGGCCCATTTAGACAATGAATATGCAACTGGCTTTTCTTGTTCTCCCTTGATAGCTAGCTTAAAAGATATGGCAGCCTACTCCACTTAAACCACATGAAATGCACCATTCATGTGATGGTGCATTAAAGAAAGATGTGTGAAAAGTATCCTTCTTAAAACAATCCCAGTAAAGAAAGAGTTTGGTTTTTATTGTACTTTTTTTTTTTTTTGTCTGATTTTTGTATCCAAATATAAAAACCTATTCATTGTTGGTAGCTAGAATGTGCCAACCTTGATGAAGTACAGAGTTTTGGAGTTGTATTTCCTTTACAACTTGGTATTATCCCATTTGATTGTTGACAACAATCAATCAAGTTGTTTTGATTGTTCCCTAACAACCTTTCACCATCTGAATTTCCCAAGTTATTTCACTTGTAGAAAAACAAAAGAACATGGCCAGAGGTTAAAAAAATAAAAATAAAATAATAATAAAAAGGAATGCTTAACCTTGCGGTGATTTTTTAATTATTATTTTTAATATTCAGATTATTTCTCTTCTTTTTTCTAAACAAGAAGGAATTTTGCTTGTTCAGAAACTCTCTCAACTTCATCTCTCTTAAGAGGCACCACTGTGGTGACCAGAATTCATCACTATCTGCATGAATTCTATGGTTTTACTCCTTAATTTACATTTAGGAAAGTTTTAGGAAACAGTTTCAAAAGTTGTAAAGTTTCTTTAAGCTGAAGCTTGAGATATAAATGCTCTTAAAGCACTTAAAGCAAATTTGACATGCAATATAAATGACATTTGTCTTTAAAAGCCATTAAAATGAAAGTCCTGGAAGAAACTGTTGAGCTGTAATCTTTAAGGTCACATTAATGAAAATCTAATTTAAAAAAAATCTAATTTAGGACATTTGCGTGTTGATGATATTTTAGTACAAAAACCATGGAATTTTGCCTTAAGTTACGAAATTTTAAAAAGAGCTCATTTGACTATTTGCTATACTTATGTTTTCTTTTGATCCCCACAGACTCCTCTTGAGGAGAACTTCAATTTGCTGCATTTGACTTTATGTGGTCTCAAACCAAGAGAGATTTTGAAGCAAACCCACTTTGGCATGTTAACATCTCTAGTTTAAAATTTCCCAAATGAAGAAAAATATTTTATTTAAATCTGTTTTCCTTTTAGTAGTTTTAACTTGACATGTAGAATCAATACCAATGGAAGAATCTGTGTCTGTAAGTCCGAATTTATTTATTTATCTGAATTTATCCAGGACTGGATACATTCTGAAATTTAAACACTGGGAGAGCTGTTTTTTACTTGCTTCCTTTATCCACATGGATTATTCAGATGGATATATTTTTTAGTAAGACAATCTTTTATTTTCTTTATGAATTTCATTTGCTATTCAAAGTGATATATAAGTATATAAGGAAAAAAGTATATACTCATAATACTGTAGCACATTGGATGTACATGTGTTGAAGTAAACAAACAAACAAAAGAGGACATAACCAAAAATCATCTGTTAAATCAAGGTGATTTCCCTCCTTTCATCCATGTTTTGGAGAATTTTCCCTATTTATCAACTAACAGAACTTAAAGTGAACTTGAATTTTACTGAAGACAATCAATGATTCACATGAACCAAAAATGCCAAGTACACTCAGCCTTCTATGGCAGAGTTCAATCAGAAGTTTCCAAATAACCTGAGTACTGATAATTCTTCAACATTGAAAAAGGAGAGCAATGTTTTGATAACTGAGCTGTTTATTTACAGTTTTCTGACACTCTTATATCTGTGCTTCATCCTAATTGGCATAAGCTGTTGCTACCTCTGTATCCACTCTGCATGCTCAAATCTTTCCTTAATATTCTATAGTGATTTTCATTTATTATCTGCTTCTGAAATTGTGTCCTGTGTGATTCAGGGATAATAGCAGCAACATCCTGAATTGCACTGTACAATTTTGTTGCACTTTTTCTCTGTATTTTTAACTTTAGGAGTCATTGTCATAGGGAAAACACTTGTCAATGCCAAATATTTTAGGTCCTGTTTCTCAGAAGGTATTGTGTGAATTACTTCATCACATAGTGGTTAATTGTAGGATGTAATATTACCTGCATTCGGGTATAAAAGACTGCATAAAAATATGTTCTCTTTCTCCGAATGCCACGCTGAAGTAATGGTGCCTTGTGAGCACCATGGTTAATGGGAAGTGATTTATAAAGAACTGCTCTCCTGCTGTCAGAACATGGGTTTACGTGTAGGGGCGCGTGTGTGTACATACAAGTACTGACAGTTTGTAATTTCATATTGATCTTTTCACCATCAGAGACTCTAAATCTTACAGTTATAACGTGGAACTGATGGCCTTGAAATTTAGACTGTCAGGTATAAATGGTTCAAACGTTGCCCTTGTTTCAATCACGTCCAGAATGTTTTTCCAGAAGTGGTTCTGCAGGAGATTTTGAAACAGAATTTTTTTACTCCTGTTAAAATGCTTGCACGGTTCCTCTGAAGTTAAGAAATTTATGTGGCTTTACTGAAGCAGTGAAACAAAAAGATGTCTTTGGGATCCTTACGTAGTTTATTGTCTTCATTATTAGTCTTAAAGCACAACGATGTATAATGTAGTTGATATTAAACTGGAAGAAGCTAAAAAGAGATTTATTTAATTGCTTATGTGAATTTCTGGTAGGTATCAAGTACCTTTTGAGAACAAGCACCCTGTTGATAAGAATTTGGGTATTTGTAAATTTGGACAAAAGAGGTAATACCACACTGGCAGCATTTTGCATCCGTTTACGACTGTTTAAAGCAGCAGTTAAAATGTGCCATCTGTAGTCACTAACTGCTTAAAAAGAGGGTTAATGCATGCTCACTATTATTTATTAACCTGGATCAGGACATTTAAAAGATCTTGTGAGCCAAGTTACATGATGTTTCTTCGTGTAACACTCATGTTGACTGGGAACACGCTGCAGGTACAAGCTGCGTCGTCAGTCCTGTGCCTTGTGGTGTTGGTAGTGAGGCTGGTGAAATACTGCATTGTGGTGAGGAAAGCACTGGGCCGAAGCCTGGCCAGGGCTGAGGTGCTGGCTGCCCACAGCACCTCCACTGCACCTCGGCAAGCTCCTCTCAAGTCCTCTCTCTCCTTCAGCATCAATACAGTAATGCGTGGTCTTTCCTTTGTTTCGAATGATCTAAGGCTCTGCTCGATTAATTAATGTTCCTCCTCCTATTTTTTCCCTCCCTCCTGTGCATCTTGCTCGGATGTGTTCTCCCTTGAGCATCGCCCAAGGCAGTTGAGTTTGCTGCCTATTTGACCTTGTGTCTGATCACGGGTAGAAACTTTGTCTTTGAAAGTATTCTGCTTGTTGCTGGGAAGCACACAGAAACAATTTCTCCATAATAGCAAATAAGGCCGATGAAGTACACATTGCGGTCCTTAGCTGACAGTTTCTCCAGTGGCTTAAATTTCCAATTTTGGTAATCCAGGAAAGACTCCAGAGTTTTCTGGTGATGGGGGCTTGTGAGCACTGGCATTACTAGGTGTCAGACCTTAGCAAAGGTATGGCGGTTAGGTCTCCAGGTCTTGTCTGTGATTTTAGCGCTAAGTACTTAATTTTTGCAGAGTAAACAAATGTAAAAAGTCAGCAACTTCCCACTGGGATATACAGTAGATTTCTCCAATAAACTATTTTAATTGCCTGCATTTTAATGAAAGAACATTCGGAGATGAAGATTTTAAAAATTAACAAACTGTTAAATGATCGGCACAGTTACAGCAGTAGCGGGGAATGATTGCTGTGACTTAGCAGAGGCAAGCCACCTTTTAAATTCCAACAACCACATATAAGACTGTATCTTCAAAAATTTCATTTAGATGCAAATGTTTTGGAATACGATGCATACACAGCCTGCCTGTGGCAAAATATATGGGGATATTGTGACCAATATGGATTCTTTTTTCATAAATTTGATTGCTAAAGGAATTCATAGTAGGCTAGGGAAGAGATAAACAGACTGAGAGCTGAAGAAGGGCATGGCAGGCTATGTTAAAATAGAAGAAATTTATTAGGAATGTCTTCCAAGATATAAGCATTTACAGAGTTCCTGTTATAATTCTACAAAAATCATTCACCTGCAGGAAAATTTGACTTACAAGTTAGGGTTTATATCACAGACAAATGCAAGAGCTTAAAAATAAATGCCTAAAACTTGGTTTTATTATAGGATAATGTTTATGGGTGTTGCATGATCATACAGCGTAGGTAAGGGAGGTGCCTCTTTCTCCAGATCAGTGCCAGTTGTCTAAAATACATTTGTGCATACAGATAGGTTCTCCTGGTGTAACCCTGAAGCATGGCAGACGGCCATAGGTACGGTGTGTGTATGTGTTGGATTTTATAGACCAGAAAAAGCACGCAGGGAAAAAGTTGCACTATAAAAAAATCAGGGAAATTTTAAAGGGAGTTTTGAAAGGAACTATAGGATAATGACATGAGGCTTTTAAAGGACTAGTAAAAGCCTGGAAATAACAGTTTTGAAAGCCAGTAAATCTTCTGGGTTTTTCACTGAGAGCCTGAACAGCATAATGCAGTGCTGGGTTTGCCTCTCTCAATTTCTTAACCATTTTTTTTTTGTTTAGGATTTTTCTGAGGATTGGGAATATTAATAACAGAAAAGTCCTGGAGAAAATCAACACCTGTAAATAACTAGTGGAGGGCGGTTTGCAGTTGCTGCTGAGGGAACATGCATCAGATGAGAAAGTATATATTAAAAATCTGGCTTGTTCCACCTGGCTATTTTTAACACACTGCAGAAAATGTGACTGATTCCCCTATCTGCTCATACTTTTCTCTTTGAGCACCGGCTGTCATATTTCTGTCGCATGCACCACATTTTTCAATAGGTTGTCTTTTTTTTCGCCCTGTGCCTCCTCTTATTACTCCATTATGAAGATTATAAATACGTGAAATTGATCTCAAAATAGAAGTACCCGGTACTATAACTTTGCTGACTAAGAGTGACATGGAAAGCTTTTTACTTTCATGTTGTAATTTTGAATTTGATCCCATGTCTGTGGGTGTTTTTTGTTGTTGTTGTTGCTTTTTGTTCGGTTTTTCCTCCGGTCTGAGCCTAGTTCCAACTCGGGGCACTTGCTGGTGAAAACTATTGACAGGCACACAAACTACGCTGTTAGGCTTGTGTTTGCCTTTTCATTATGGAGAAAGTGTTTCCACTTCTCCAGATTGACTCAGAGACCTAGTCTTTAGCTGAGGTGCAGTGTTGTTTGTGTGTGTGTGTTGTTCTTTCTTCACAGAAGTCATCTGGCGAATCATTCAGGTAGTAGGCATTTAAACAAATAGCAGCCATTGTTATAAGTAAAAGTTTGTAGATTCTGGTTATTACTTGGCTGTTGGAAAATAGAGCATGTTTGCTTATATTATGAGTAGCAAATTGAAATGCCCATTAGAAAGCGTCTTGTATTTATACAAAATCATCGTTAATAGCTTCATTCGTCATCATGCGTGGAATGACAATATCTGTGCTTTTTCAATCCCATCCTAATATTTACAAAGCTAGACGCTGTTTTTTCCTGATTTATTTCTTGACACAAATGGTAGCAAGAGAAGAGCTATTTCTCCTTAGGTAAACTTGCTTTTTCCAATAGACTAATTAGCTGGTGTTGATTATGCCAGCACACTGCATGCTGAAAATATAAAAAGTGCATAGGTAAATAAGATTTGCTTGGATTTTGCGAAGCACTTTTATTTCTTAGATTTTCGTCAAGATTCGGTTTCACCAGAGAAACATTATTAATTGGCTTTAGCTGCAATGTTTTAAATAGCCATTACCTGCCAATATTTTCAAAGTATTTGATGAAAAATCACTAATGTCAATGGGATATACTTTTCTCTTAACCGTAGCAAGATTTAAGTTAGGTACAGAGTACATATGAAATACTGAAAAACGCTCCATTATGCCAAAATAAGGAACTAGGCTGTGACCCTATTGTGCTCTGAATGTACATATTAAAAAATAAATTTAAAAAATGTTGTTCTACCTGGGATAAAATATCACTGCAGCAGGGATGCTAATTCCAAGCCAGTGGCCATTCAGCAATATAGGGCGGTTGTTAGTGATGGGGAACGGCCGCACACCAGCCTCCATCAGGAAGAGTGGCCCCTTTACGCAGGCCACTTAGAGCTACTCTCAGAATCAGCATTTTAAAATTAGCTTTCATCTTTAAATGACTAATAATACAAGAAGAATATAATAAAAATATAATAAGCAGTGTTCTGAGATGATCATTGACCATTGCCATGCAGGTTTCACAGAAAATAACCTGGATAACGCTTGTGTTATTACATTTTAACTAAGCATAATCTATAAAAGAAAACAAGGCAGTGCCAGAGGTGTCAGGCAGGATGCAGTGACGGAGCGGTGGGATCTGCAGTGTGGCTGGTGGTAGAAGTGTGTTTGCCTTGTGGCCAGTCCTTGGGAGAGGCCTAAAGGGGTAGTTTGTAGGTAACTGAGGAAGCTGAGGTTGTAACTTCCCCTGGTGTTCTTTTCTAAAGATCTAAGGCTTAGAAACACTCTGTAAAATGGCAAATTATTATGATAGTCAAGATTCTTAGGATAACATCAACTCCTAAAACATTATTTTTCCCTGAGCTGCAGGTTGTTGTTTTTTTTAAATCAACCTGCTGATTGGAGAGCCATGCTTATCATCACATATTTGTGTCAGAAACTGAAAGAGGAGTACCTTTTGGCAAAGTTATAAATGGAAAACAAGTATAAAATGATTATTTTCCAGGGATGAGAAACCAAAGCGTAAATCTTTCATTTCAGTATGTATGGCAGGTAAATTAAAATATTCATATATTGAACTCAGGTACTCGTCAAAAAGAACTGATTATTTAGTTGTTCAGTTATTTCTTGCTGTAAGTGACAGACTCAGATCCAATGATATATTTCAACAAATGTTTTAGTTACGTATATGTTTTCATATTGTGCAGAACGCTTTATTGTCAATCGATTATTGCATAAAAATTTTGATTGATTCTCCTTCCAATTTAATTTAAAATCATTTTCATGAGTACTTTATAAGGTTTTGCATTTATTTAAAGTAACTATACACAACTCCAGTGAAAAGATCTAATTATTGCGTGGCAGAAAAAAGGGGAATGAGTTCAAGGGACTTGAGAAGACGTGGACCCTGGATGTATACCTCTATAGGAAGCAGAAACTCCTGAGGAACCTGTCCTCTGTGAGTGGTATTCAAGAGGAGAAGGTGATCAGTCCTGGTCAGACACGCTTTTGTGAGCAGAGGTTTCTGTGGATGAAAGCTCTGACGTTGCTGAGAAAAAGACAGGAGCTGAGAAAAATGGGCTTGATTTTGAGAGGGGGGAAGACCCTGATGAACACAACTGGGATTATTTCTATATCACATTAAGACTTTTGAATTGTTTCATCATATTTCTCTGCAGATAATGCTTTCAACACCATTGTTTGATTTAATTTGTTGAATAAAATCCCGATATTTAGCAATTCTGTACTAGGCAACTTGTATTACAGATTGTCAAGTGAGTTCAGCTTTTAAGAGAAAAGACTGATTTACCCCCTTTCTTTTTGAAATCCTGTAGTTGATGGTAATGTTAACTTTTCATTGTGCATGTTGTTTTCTGGTACATCTTTATTCTTAGCTCTAGGAGAATGAATGCATAAATAAAAATCCACTGTTCCTCTGCTGCTCTTCTGCCATTTAAATCCCTATTTATCTCACTCTAGGATGCCAGAGAGGAAATTTAATGTTGAGTATTGGTTCAATAAATGTCAGGAAGGGCAGGCAGTTTATATCCTCTTTTGCAATAAACATTTAGTTCTCCTGACAAAGGCAGCATCAGAATATTGGAAGGGAAAAATTGGTCTAGTGGCCTCTGCTTTTTTTCAGAAGCTGAAAATGAGGAATGGTCATGGTGACCATGCACACAGAGCTGAATCTCCAGAACTGATGTGCTGTCAGGGGTTCAAATACTTTTCTGACAAAGGTAGGCATTTCTTGTTTAGGGTGTTGAACTATGTGAATTTTGGGCTTGCAAAATGTTAGTGCTGTTTTCTTCTCATCTGTAAATATGGTGTAGGTTTAAATGTTTCATGAAAGTAGTCTCTTTGCACATATTATTTTTTGTATGCTTTGTTTGCATTACAGTAAAAGATAATTACGTCTCTTACCTATCAGGTTAATGAGCAGCTGGAGACTTACTGGGCTAAACTTGTGTTGTAATCCAGGGTGTGCATTAGGAAAATGCAGAAGGTACCACTTTAGAATACAACATCAAATAAGTTATCTACAGGTTGTTACCATGACAAATGAGTTAAGAAGACAGGTCAAAGAACTTACAATGTGATTTTTTTTATGTAGTGTTGATGCACGTTAGATGTAACGTGTTCGTGTTACAGTGAGGAAGGTAAGGTACTAATGGAAATGGAGGATTTTTTTCTAAAATATTTTTCAGTTAGAGGTACTAAAGTTAAAATCTCCTTAGTACCAGTTAATTGCCATGTCTATCAAGATAGTCCTTCCCTTCCTCATTTATCAGATTTGGAGTAACTAAACTTAGTTTCCAAGGGAGCTTCACTAAAGCAATGAACTGGTAGCATGAACAGAGATAAAGACATCTGAAGAAATCTATATTAAGATTTAAATTCAAGTCTCTATGCCTGTAGGCCTCCCTTGATGTGCTGGACTAAGTTTGGTGAGATGCAGTACTCCAGGACTGCTTATTTGGTGTAAAATACGTAATGGTTTGGAAATGTTTACAGCATTGAATGTTATATATTGAAAAGAGTAAGTTCTGTGTTTGATGGGAATTAACCAACAGGTTTATAGTATTTTTTAGAATCAACTATTCTGTAGTACATAATATATATGATATTACATACACAATGTATATGCATTACGTATACATTAAACATACATAACGTACTGCATGTATATGAAATGTAGGTATATGACATTATTCTGTTTTTTTTGAAAACTACAGAGATCCTTTATCAATGAACTTTTTAAAGTACGTGTAGTTAAAAATTCTCCCCATTCTTCAAATCTAATACATCTCATCTTCACATGCCCCCATGACTCATACGTTAAAGTCTTTCCATTTATTTTGAGCTCTTCTTACTACCTTTCTGCTTTTGCTTTAAGCTCATGCTTAAAAACAGGAGGAGGAAAACCCTCAAAATGAGGCCTGCAATTTGAATAGAATTAGAAATACACTTCAGATGTAGACTTTCATCCCTAAGTGTGGTGAGTCCTTTATGCTAACACTTCTCTGTTTTGTGATCTATCAGCTACTTGTTAATGAAACTAAAAACAACTTAGCTGAGTAAGAATTTCAGTCCTTTTGTCCTTGATAAAATGAACAAGCGTAAGCAGATGGCTGACACAAGTAAAACCATTGACAAAACATAACTTTCTGCCGAGAAGAAGAGTGCAGAAAATTTACAAAAGCTGCCTCTTCAAACTTCTCCTGGACACTTAATTTCAGGCTGATGAAAGCCCCAACCATCAGTGCATTTGTTGTGTGTTGTTTTTATTTGTTTGTTTTGTTTTTTGATCTTGGAGGATGCTGGGGCACTGGAGAGCTGGGGTACATAGGACTGGGGTGTGTGGGGCTGTGATCTCTCAACCAGCCTATGCTGGTATTTATGAATAGGAAAATATATATATAGAGAGAGAGACCAACAGGCTTCATAGATAAGTCAGCAGGAAGGGATCTGAAGCTGATACTGTGTCACAAGCGGAAGCAGTTGAAGTGTCATGCAGTTGCAAGAGCAGCAGGTGTTAGGCTGGGGATTACAGGCAACCGCATCACTTGCAAGACACGGCGAGCATCCCCTCAGTTCTGCTTAGCACCAGTCACACCTTGGCTGGGGCTCTGGGGTACCCTAATGCCTGGGCACTGCATGCAGGTGCACACCACCTCTACAGAAGGACTGACTTGGTAGGGTTAGTTAGACTCGGCACAGGAAGGCTGGAGGAAAAGGAGGACTGTGTACGAGTGTCAGAGCAGCGGCTGACAGGACCATGCCTTCAGACTGCAGGGTCTGTCTCGTGTCCCTGCTGTACTCTGTATGCATCGGGTGTTCTTGGATCCGGCCCCAAGCATTCAGCCAGCAGCGGCTGTATCCTAAAGTAATGATCCTGTTAAACAAGTGTCGTGCAAGCGTGTCATTTGGGCTGTCAAAAACAAGGAGGCCAAGCGTGATCACTTTTTCTCCCCTTCCTCTTTCCCAATTAAAGAGCTTGTTACATCTTTCTGATAGTTTAATCACTAAAAACCGTGGCTGTGAATCTTGACGACATGCAAATCAGGGATGCCATCTGTTGATCAGTGCTGTGAACTCCCCAGGCTCGGCGCAGAGGGAAGCTGGTGCTAGGTGTGCTTTCTTTACTTGCCTTGCCACGAGTGTACTCACATGATTCGGAGATCTGGAATGAGATGACCTCTCTTTACCCTCACAGTGAGCTTATTTCAGACAACAGAAGAACAGCTTTCCCTTCAGTGTCCCACTTTACCATAGTCTAAAGAAAAATCTACAAGTGAAATTCCTGTCTGTTCTTCACTCCTGTAACTGAGTCAGCTGAAGGTGCTCCCACGTGTTGTCCCTGCTGGAGCACACCGGGCTGTTTCCCCCTCTCTGTCTGGCCCAGTGTCCAAGTAACCTTACAAAGAGAGGTGAACGCATTCCTTAAAAAAACTTAACAGCTGGTATTTTGAGTCAGAGCAGTGGCCCATCTTGGCTTCTGTCTAAAAGCAGCCAGTTACAGGGGCTTAACAGCAAAGGCAGTGGGCGTGTAAAGAGATGCTCTCAGCATTGCTGTCTCGTAGTTTCAATAGTCCTGGAGCCAGGAGCTGCATGAGAAGTGGACTTAACCTCTGTGAATGTGCCTACTCCTCTCCTGAAGGAAGGTCTTCTTTGGATTTGTACTCATTCTTTGGAGGTGAGTTACTTTAATGTTCTTTGTGTGGAGAAGTGCTTTTTTTAAACTGCAATCTGGTAATATCATTTGGCTGTGTCTAGGTCTTGAATAATCTGTGAATAATCATTTTCTATTCAACTTCTCCAGGCTATTTAAAAATTTAGAGCTGCTATTCTCTCTCTCCTCAGTCGTATCTTTTTCCAGCTGAAAAGCTGCAGTCTATTTCATCTCTTCTCATGTGGAGGGGCCATTTGACTGACATGGCCAACTTGTTTCAATTTTCTTCATGGAAGAGCCCTTGTGGTTGAACCATTTCAGGTCATTATGGAATTAATAAAGAGACATGTTTTATTTGAAAAGACTTAAAATCTTGTACTGCACTACCAAAAAGGTTAGAAAAACTTCAAAATCCTGAAATGCCACTGTTACCCCACTCACCCCCCAAAAAACAAACAAACAAACCAACCCAGACTGGCCTACATACATTAATTCAAAAGGAAGTCCTACGCCTAGTAATTCACTGTGAGGATGTCTGTTCCTTCCTGAATAGATTCATGTAACACATACCGGCATTTGGAAGAATTTGTTTCTGCAGGTTGAGGCAGAATAGGACATCACAATTTCATGATAAAGAAAATTGTTTATGGCTGAAGAAAAGTTAATGTCTTCTATCATCTACCAGAATAGGACCACTAAAACATCAATTACCTTACATCATGTAGTGGTTCAGGGAGGGATATATCGAGGTCACCTCGTCCGGTGCTCAGGGTAGGGCTGACATTGAAGTCAGCGCTGAACTTCAAAGCTGGATTAGCTTTCTCATGGCACTAATTCATTAACAGTGATTTGCTACATTTTCTGATTGTGATGTTATTTTCTTTCATTTGCTTGGATAATTAACATTTACTGTGACCTGTGTTTTTTTTTAAGTACATTTACATATATCAGTGCCCAAAGGAATACTTTAGATTCAATTCTTGACTTTAAACAAACAAACAAAAAACTTAATATATATTTTTTCTTTTGATACCCAGAATCCTCACAACCCTTAGTTCAAACTTTGAGAGCTGCATCACAGTCGTCATATATCTGAGCTTATAGGTGCCTTTGGGATTTACTGTATGAGTCTTCTTGGCAAAGACCTTTTAGATAGGTTCATTTCTGCAGTACCTTTACTGTATACACTGGGGAGAAGTTTGTGTGACTTAAAACTGGTAACTCTGCTGCTCTGGTTTCCTGCATTGGTTCTAGTATTGCCATGAGGAAAAGGAAACCCAGCTTTACTGTTTTCCCTGAGCTAAGAAGTCAAAGGGGTTCTACGCTCTCTTTCTGTTATGCTGGAGTCTTGTTGGGTCTGGCTCAAAGTCTCTGACATGCTCTTCTAGAGCTGATCACTGCAGAACTTGGTTCCTTGTGTTTTTAGCAAGATTTTGAGTAAAATAACACAATAACATGCATTTTTTATTTGGTTTATCTGTTTTTATGACCTTGACAATTCATTTCTCTTGTACATGCATGAGACTGGTGAAATACCATTTCAAATAATTTCCTGTTGGGCTGAGCACTGTGGCAGAAGAAATTCTGTTTATTTTTTTTAGCAACTTTTTTTTTAGAAACTGGATTTCCAAAGCATCCCACATGGGAAAAGGTCCTTAGACCCATTAACTGCGCTAAGTAGACGCAGAGTCCGTAGTGCATATTCTGTAGAGGAGTGAGTGGTCTTTTGCTACTGTTTTTCACTTAAAATAAATGCAGTTCTGTTACAGTACGGAATATGGCCAGCTATAATCTAGTTTAAATTGCTCATTGGAAAAACACTAAAGTGAACATGGTTTCTGATTAATAATTTTTATGATCTGGTTTCACAAAGCTTCTAAGTGTTTTGTAAAATAGGCAGACTGGCTGTTAGTCATGCTCCTTTGGAAACTGAAATTCTACTGATATTAAATGCACATGGTTAATAATGGCTTATAAAGATGCCAGAACCCTGGCATCAAAAGGACCAGCTGTATTTGAGACACTTATACTAAATGCTACTTAGGAGCTTATATAGCTTACTTTTCTTTTTTTCTTTCCCTATTTTGATAAATTGTCTTTGCTGTCAGATTATATGAAAATTTGGACAAGGGAGTTTCTTGAATTCATTACCTTTAATTCCTTCATATGTAACTATTTTAAGACTGTTTATGGAACAGAACTCAGCTGCAAAACAACCGATGCACCCTCACAATGCATCACAGAGTTTTTTAGGCTTTTTTGTATGTACTGGAACACTGAATCTCTCTAAGACATGTCCAAATCGATCAGACAGGCATTATAGTAAATAACTATAATGCCCTGAACATTGGTAGAAGAAAGTTCATTGGTAGAAGAAGAAAGATCATTTCTTACCATTTTTAAATTGACTTTTTCATTCCTAACTAGCACTACCATGAATGGTAGTGTGCTGGAATACTTCTGATACTGCAGTGACAGTCAGTTGTTTAGTGTTTAAGTCTGTGTAATACAAACCAGATGTTATAGGCTTTAATAATGCAACATTTAGACAAAATATTCAGCTAAGCAAAATTTCAGGGGCTTGATTGTATTCTTTTTTATGACGTGGAGGTAAGATATGGACTGCTACCATTCCAGTAATAGGGCATAAGTAGGCTTCAGTTCATTCAGTGTGATGTAATTCCCCAGACTATGTTTCCATAAGTGCAGAACACACTTGGCTAACAAAACTGGAGATAATCATCATAACAAATAATGTGTTAATTTAAATGTGGCCAGTGGTGTATATTTTGGGTAGATCAAACTTCTTGAAAAATCAAAGGTGCACAGGAATGTTCTATGCTGTTTTTACTTAATTTAAAATTGAAACAGTTTGTTTTAAAACAAATCAATATCACTAAATTCTCTGCAATCCAGCACATTAGAGAAAACCAAACAGAACATAAACATGCCTAATGTAATTAATTTTCTTTGTCAGATACAAGAGAGGGATACAAGGTAAACTAACAATAGTTCATAGAATGGCATTTATTTCTTTACAGTGTGACTTCTAAATGTCACTATTCTCTTAAATTCAGTTGAAAGCAAAGAATCAAGTTTACTTTTTCATTATTATTTTTGCATTAAGCTATGAGAATTTATGGGTTGTTTATTCTCTTAGTTCCCCCTATTCCTCACTCTCTGAATTACATTAGAGCTGTTCAGACTGTAAAACATTCCAGGCAGACACAGTTCCCTTTGTACGCCACATACAATGTATTTTCTGTGTTCCCCCTTATTCTTGTTGAGCTTACCAGGAAAATTTCCATGAAATGAGATTTTATTTTGTAAGAATTTATCCACTTGTGCTACTAAATCCCATTATGGTGAGAGCATAAATGAGCATTGTCAAGGGGATAAGTAGCAGGAGAAGATGAAATTATATGAACAAAAAAAAAAATCCATTCAAAATGGACCTAAATGTGTCAGACAGTTTTGTAAATTGTCTGCATGGGTGAAATATTGTACCCTTACATCTGGAAATTTTCAGTTTCTTTCAAGAGTCTTCACAACAAGGATTTTCTGTTATTTTATTAACACCGTTTATGAGGAAACAGAATGTTTAGAAAATAGTTATTGTCACATTAGAAAGAAGCCATTAACGTTTATCTTTATTTGTTCAGAATGACATTTCTGACAAAATGATTTATTAAAATTATTATGCTAACATAATACTACCAGCTTTGATTTTGTTGATAGATACCCTCTTGGTTAACTTGAAACCAAGTTTCCACATAAAGGCTATGAAAACAGTGGATAAGATTTTTTTCATATAGAGCCCTGGAATGCCATGACATATTTTTTAGAAAATTCATAGTTGTCAGGGCTTGAGAGAAAAATGACATTTATATAACTTTAGCAGTTGATTAGACCTTGGGTATACTGCAGAGAGTTTTATAAGTGACTTAAATATTGATAAGGGATGTGTTCTCTTGTTCACTGAAGGAAAAAGTTGCAGTTGGAACTGCTGATTTCCAAAAAGCTGTGTATAACAAACATTTTATTGAGGCAGTGCATTGTTGCCTAGTTTTATTTACACATACTGCTCCTGGTATTTTACTTTCTTTTTCCCTTCCTCATTTCTACTTTTGTGAAGCTTAATTTTAAGAGTCTAAAAGTGTTTTTAAGGATTTCCAGACTGTTGTAATGTAGTATACATAAGCCAAAAATTTTACTCTTTGATGTGTTGGCTACCTAACAAGTAAGGTTGGCTATTACAATTAATTAGTGTTCCAATTAAGATCACCTGTTGCTATGGTGATCTCATTGCTCTGATCTGCTAGCATCCACTGCCTTGCTTTGTTGAAGGCTGCGAGCTGCCTTGCTGAGGACTGACTTCGCATTGCTCTGAGTGGCTGAGTAGTCGTCCTGGGGTGATATTTTGCAAAAATCATGGTTACTTAGACACCAGGGGGAAATACTTTTTACACCTTTGAAACAGGAAATTCTGCACACTGGAAGTGGCTTAATATGAAATAACATCTCGCGTATTACTGCCAAAGAATTCTATATTCTCTTCTGAAAGTACCAGTCCATTAAAGCAATTCTGTGCACCCCATTGCCACAGGGTCTAAGTTCCTGACAACTTTTTATGTTCTTAACTTCACGGCCTGACAGAGATTCCAGCCTTGCCAATGAGGAAGTAGGCAAGAGAGACAGTAAATGACTTGGATGAAATGAATTGCATAGAGCACATCTGCAGCTTATGGCTTTGGGCTGCCTTTTCATTTCTGGACCAGCAGCTCTTCCCAGCCCAAAGAAGCTTGTGGTCATTATAAACAGGATTTTCACAGGGACTGCCATATGTTATGGCGTTGTTCTTGCACTGAAGTGCTCAGCATTTTGAGAACTGAGTGCATTTATAAAATTATTAATGCATCCAGAGACTCTTACCGTGCTACTTATGTTCCATCTGAGAACTGGTAGAGAGAAAAATTGCTATTTCTATTTTTAGAGCACTTTCAGTGAGCTTACACTAAAAAGGTCATCTATGTACTCCTGTGGAGCCTTGTGCCAGAGAATAGGGTCTCTAAGCGCTACCATGAAAACAAATAGTATTTTCTAATTGTAACAGAAACCAAGGATTGTTGGAGGTGGAGTATGAGTCATAAGTCTCCAAAGTAAAGTAAATGTTATTTAACATTCACTTTGCAAAAGCACTTAGAATCACTTGCAAGATTGGGCTCTTCACTAGGCTAGACACTGCAGAATTTGAGTGAATGACTGTCCTATTTCATTTCAATACTTTTTTTTTTTTTTTTTTAAAAAAAAAAACAATCGACACCCTCTGCACAATATAAGGGCATGTATATTTCCATTTACCAGGGGCATATTTGCAGCCAGTTTGTAGACATGTTCTTTGCTGAATGTGATTCAACTGTATTAGGGCATTTTTAGAGTGGTAGATGTGAAGACGTATGGTTTGTGGTGCGGCTGATACATTCGCTTGTGTTTCGGGTGCTGTGTTAGGCCATCAGCCAGGCAGCTTTTTAATAATCTTTCATCTGTAGCTGCAATATTAGCACATAATGTTGAAGAATGATTCCCGTTCTAGCAGGAATCTAGGTTCTTCTTCAGTTTAGTATTGCAACTGCTAAAGCCCTGCAGTGGCATTTTTTTCCTCTGTGTATTTTCTAATTTGTTATGCTTATGCATGTTTTTTGTGTTTAACATGATGATGTTCAGTCTGGACTCATGTTTCACTATCTTGGAATTACTCTGAGTTGTTTTATCATAAAAGAATCTCAAATTAGTGTGTGTATGGAGGGGAGGAGAGGCAGAGAGAAGGGAGTTAGTAGGTGGTGGTTGTTTTTATCCTCTAGAGATTCAATTTGCACAAGTTTGTTGCATCATGCTGTTCCTGACAGCGTGGCTTTCCCAGCATCTCCATTTCAAATGCTGTTCTTTAGAGTCAACTGTAAAAGAAACATCTTTCTCAGACAGAGGATTTTTTTTTTAACCTCATTCTCTCTGCAGTTCAGAAGGGTGTGTGTAACTAGAAACATCCCAAACTTCATAGATGCATATAGGTGATGTGCAGATAAAATAATGCCCTTTCAAAAAAGCTACTTTCCCCCCCCCCCCCCCCCCCGATCAGATAAATCAGAACTGCCTGACTGTGAGATGGATCTGTCATTTTGGTAAGCTTAGGAGATAATCTTTCATATTATTCATTTGGTGACATGATGTTTCTCACAGCAAACAGAACAGAAAAAGGAACCTCTTCTAGAGGAGAGGAGATGCTTCTTTATCAGCAACTTCATCGATACTGATGCTGCAGTGCTGTAATCTCTCCAGATTGAAAAAAGAATATATGTTCTTTATTTTTATTATTTGATAGTTCACATGGGACTCAGTAGCTATCGTATCTGTCACCACCATAAGTCACACCCTCACTGCATAGTTAAATTGAGTTACATCCATCTGGATGAGAGCAGAAGCACTACAAAATAACTCTTGCCCCTCTTAAGGTGTTGCCTTTATAACTTGAAGAATTGTCTAATTTGGGCTGTGACCTGGATGAATATTCATCTGGAGTTAAAAGTGATCTGGAAAAGTAATATGAAGGAAATTCTGGAACTTAGACTTGTCCTTTCAAGAGGGTGTTGCTCAGCGTCCTTTATGAGGAGTGGGCTACGGCTGCTCAGAACTCGCATGAAGTACTTTTCATAGGGTTTGAAGGAAACTAGACAATTCGAGTGTCTATTTGTTCTTATCACAAATAGGGCCTTACAAATCTGCATGAATCTTCTGCTTAGGACAAAAATTTCTCGATGTGTGCCTTTGCTGATCTGCCTTCATGTGCCAGTATTTGCTCATACCTGCTAAGACAAGTAATTCATCCCATACTGTGTGCAAAATAATGAACTTGGCACTTACGCAACAAAACATCACAAGGCTTTGAATCTCAAAGATGCCAAGCATTAAACAATTTCAAGAGTTACCTAGTGGGAATTAGCAGCACTGAGTGCAGCGCTAGAGATGGAGGACAACATTCTGATGTGAATTTTTTCATCAAGCTGTCATTAAATTAAAGCTGAAACTCTTTGGTCATTCTTCTTGAATAATGTCTTGCTGGAAAAATAATCAAACTACTTGTTTTAACATTTGCTAAATAGTCCCTCTTAAAACTAGTTGTTAACTTTTTAGAAAAATGATAAATATACAAAATTAAGGAATGGGAAAAATAAGTTTAAATTCAATTTCCATGTCAGACGGGAAAGTAACTTAAACAAGTCTCATAGTATCAAGGGAGGCAATTAAGGTGATCAGAGTGTAGAAATACAATGTAGTCCCAACTAAAGTTTTGTCTCCAATGTCTAGAACTTTTTTACCTTTTGTATCTTCCAGTAGCTTCTCAAAAGTACGTAATTATTCAATTCTTTGGCCGTATGCATTTGGAAAATAGCTAGTTCCTAGTGATTTAAAAGGATCTAAAGGATTTAAAGGATCTAAAGATTTAAAAGTGATCTAAAAGCCTGGAACATGTATTTTGTAAACATACTGGGTGTAAATATAAAATGTAAGTACACAATTATTCTTTATAGTAAAGAATTGTTTTTCATTTTCTGATCTGGTGTTTAAGCAGAACTAAAACCCACAAATTCAAGACTGTAGTTTGATTTGTGTGTGATGCGCAGTGACAAAGTCCAACTAGCACAGCCTCTTAAAAATTGCTCAATGAATACTTAATTTTATATTTGCTGCAGTAAAGTAGTAAAGCATTAAGACATATCACTCAGCTATGTGAAGGATAATTTTAGATATATATCACTTTTTGAACTCCTCATTGAAAATACGGGCAGTAAAATTTTGCTAGCAGTTATATATCAGTGGGAATCTTTGCTTGTAAGAATTTGGCAAGGATCTTGGCAACTAGTAGAGTGTCCAGCAGCAAAAGCAGTAATTTTTAAACTTCCAGCAGAGTAGCACTTAGCTTTAAGTTAAAGAGCATATCTCTTCTTTCTGCTGGTGTCCTGCATGACCTGTTTAGAACAACTTTTCCTTTTTTTAATATACCTGATGTTTATAAGAGAGCATCCCAAGACACAACTGAGTGGAAAGAATCATTGCCTTGCTCTTTTGTTATACCCTCATTTATTCTTCTTGCTTTCTTTTACTTTTGACAGCTACTGCCTTGGCTATCATATCTTTGAGCAAAGAAAGCCAAATGGATTCAGAAGCTCTTAAATACTACTAATCATTGTTTTTACATAGACATGAATTGTAACTGCCTGTGCTGGGCAGCAAAAGAAAGCTTCTGACATTGCAGAAATGTTAGGGGTTTCATCTACTACAGAAATAATGCTAGGAATACATTACCGGGAGGAAAAGTTATTAAAGTAAATTGTATTTTTAATATAAGTTAAAAAGTCATGGCTTCAGCTTTAGTTATGAAATTTTGTAAATCTTCTTGAGTCTCACATTTCAGGTGCAATAAAAGTGCTAAATATTAATTTCAAATTTGTGTATGTTCAATGATACCACAAAATTATTCTGTCACAGATGAACAGTTTTTTTTTGTTTGTTCCTAGACAAAATGCTCTCTTTAGAGGGTCTACATTTTAAAAGGTTTGGTTTCTTTTCTTACACGCTTGAGGCAGAATGTTGAGTTATAGTAACTCTTGGGAAGGAAGAAGATTCACAGCATTTTAAAGCTTTGTTTGAAGGAAAATAATGAAGATATCTAAGAACGCCAGTTTTAAATAAGTCAGGGATTGAATAGTGACATTTGATCCCTGGCAATTATTAAAGGCTTTGCATGAGTGCAAGTGGAACTTAAGGCAAACGTGCACAAGAGCAAATATTTACTTGCTATTGCTTATTAACAGTTAGTCTAGGGTTCTCAAATGAAACCCAGCAGGTGAGAAGACCTTATGCGGAGTTTTAGAAGTGTGCATTATATTATGCCTTCATTAAAGAGTTGTATAGGAGAGAAGATCTACGGCAGTAATAAAGAGAAAGTTCTGGTAAGTTTTTCTCCAAAAGAAGCAATCACTTCTAGTGCAGAGCCAACTGTGGTGGGACCTGTTTTCTTCTCTTCCAGATCATTGATGATATTTATGACTGAAAACTGTAATAATATATGGGTCAAATAGCTGTATGTTTTTACCTTGCAATTTGCTTTTTCTCCTTGAAGCTCTTAGTCTAATGAGGTATCAGCACTGCAAATTCAAAACTGGCAAGAGATGCTAACTAAACAACGATGAGAAAATGAAAAGCTGGCCATTAAAAATAGCTGCATTTTGGCTACTTTTAGCAACTTGCTAAACAAGAAAATTAACAGTAATTTGCACCAAAATGTACAACTGGAATATTGGGAAGGGGAGGATACAGCGGTGAAATCCTGACCCAGTTTAAGATTTCTTGACGCTCTTTATTCTACTGCGGCCTGTCTGGGTCTTGACATCTAATTCTTATGCCTCCTGTTACCACATTTTTAGTTTTCAGCCTCTCAAGTGAGAATTTATACAGGTATGCAGTCCAAAAACTTAATGATAGAAAATGTCTATTATCCTTTTCTAAAAAGTTTCAAGAGCTGAATGCTGCATATGAAACTTAATACAAGGTGTTTTTTCAAATGTGTTTTTTCACACCATCTAATGAAATGTAGGTTATTAAGCCTTGAAATTTCCACGCTGCTGTGGTGTCCCATCTGACTCAGAGAGACCCCTAACCTTGCCATGGTGAAACTCTCTTTGCTTTGGTGGAGTGGTTCCAGACGTGACCAAACCCACTGGAGAACAAATACACAATGCATACAACTACTGAATAAAGATGCTGAGCCCAGTAACGTTGGCATCAATTAAAGGCAACTTCAGAGGCAAAACTGCATTCTAATAAGCTCTATCCTCAGAAAAGTTACTACTTAGTGGTATTTTGATCAGTGCCCTGAAAAATGACACTGCTATAGGAGGTCCTCAGCTCTGGGCATAACTTGTAGTTTTGCTGGGGGCTAAAAGGTTGTGCCAGAAATCCCTTGTTTAGTGATCAAATTTGAACAAAAAATCACTTAGGAGTTACAAGAAGTTGCTCCAGTCTACTATAATGAAGAAATATAAAAAACATTTATAACGATGCCTCCACTCTTTCCTAATGCAGTTTGTACTCCAATATTATGCTCTGGCACTATGCTCAGCCCAAACAGAGATGGGAAAGGAACAGAAGGGGTTTATCTCACTTTCCAAAGCCCTGTTGTAAGCTGCTTGGCGAACCCTTATGGTGATTTTAATTTATGCGTTAGCTGTAGCTAAGCCAAAGACAAAACTCTACTGAAGCACTAGCTCCAGCCATTTCCCAGTCTACTTCCCTGCATATAACGCTGGCATTATTGGTCATTTCAGAATAAAATACTGTTTCAGAGAAAAGGAAATGTTTTGACGTTTTCTAAATGCAGTATTTTGACTTCTATCTTATTTCAAATCAGCATTTGTTAAATGAAGGTATATTTTAGGACACAAAGTTTGGTTTGAATGACCAAATTGTATTTTTCATTTTTGTAAGAAATATATATATATATTTTTAAAGTATTTTTAAATCCAAATGAAACAAGGTTTTATGCATTTTTTCAACTTGTCTACCAAACCGGAGGAAAAAAAAAAAAAAAAAAAAAAAAAAGAAAAAGCTATTATTCATTGAACTCTAACCAAAAGCATTTAAACACAGGAAATTATAGTGGTATATAATTTGCCCTGCCGGTAGGATGTAAAAGATATATATGTTCATGTATAAAGAACAGACTTTCTCAGTCACAAAAAGGTTATTGTATGGCATTGCAGAAATGACTAAGCATTTTAAAGCGGTATATAAAGAAAACATTTATATTTGTTATAATACATAACACAACCATCTTCTGTCATCTTCAGCATTTTTTTTTCTGAAAGGTAAGGTGTTTTTTAACTTGTGTGAAGCAAGAGTTCTACCACTATTATACTAGGAATAAATCAGGTAGCCTTTGCCTTCTAGAATTATTCTCAAAATATGAGAGAATTGTGGGAAAAGAAAAAGAAATTCAGAGATTTATTACTTATTAAAATTTCCTAAATGAGGTGTCCTGCAGGCAAAGTGTCAATATATTTAAATGCTATACTAGCTGGTATGTTTTCTATTTTATGAGCATATTATATGGGGAAACAAACAAACAAACAAAAAAAAAAAAGCCAACATTGTATTACAGATATGTCGTGAGTCACAGTCAAAGTTGTTCTCTTTTATATCAGAAGTTTTCTTTTAGTCAGTAGAATACAGGTTATGACATCCCCAACTATCTACTTTCTTGCTGGCAGAAAAAGATATTGTAAGGAGCTGTTCATGGAGAGAAATTATAGTGTCATGTAGCAGTTTTAATCCAGTTTTGCAAGATGATATTTTCTTTTGGGACTTACGCTGTATTACCAGGTCGAATATTAATGTTAATACCAACATTACCTACATATATGATTCACTTTTATTTGTTGTGTCATAGTGAAAAATAAATAAATAAATAAATAAAATAACACCTCATCCAAATAAAACTTTGGAAGCATCTATTTTGAGATCCTTCTGAATTTGCAGAGATGGTTGAGGAAATGAGGGAAACTGAGGAAACACTGTAATGTGTATGTTGATGCTGAAGGACAAGCAGTAATGAACTTTCACAGTACCCTTCCAGCTACTGCTTGCTTTGTTGCATTTAGTGTCATTTTAATGTTGGAAATTTTTTTAAATAACTCTAGGATTCCTTGTTCCCTGGTTTTGATTAATATGTTTTTCTTTATTTACAACAATATTATTTGTTTTCCCCTAGGCTCTTTCCTTTTTATAGCTGTTTAATTTTATATTCATAAGTGGATGTATTTTATGTCAGTAAGTATAGAGCCTTTGAATTACACAATATGGCACTGTTAAATTTAAGTCAGTATTTAATAAGCATTTATGGTTTAAAAGATTTAAAATTTATCTTTTCAGATTATATATATATTTATTTTGTGCTATATTAACACAATTATGTAAAATCAGGAATTTCAATCAAAATGTGGATTCTTGTTCGGGAAAATACTTGAGCTTGTGTTTAGCTGAAAATGGAGAGAGGAGAGATTTTCAGAAACAGGAGTGAGAGACAACTAACTCAGAATTAATCATGTGCTTAAGAGCTTTGCTGGGTCAAGGGCATGGCTGACACTTCTGCGTGGTTCAGGCAGGCGGGACTGTATTTCTTATGGTATGTTTTATGGTGCAGACAGTCACAAAAATGAGTTACACTGAGATCTCCATTGTATGACTCATACCGCAGTTGTTTCTTGATAGTGTGATTCACACCCAGGAAAACATTGTGTAATGAAAAGCTGTCCACTTTGTGAAATCACAAAATGGACACTTTTTTATTACTATTTTTTAATTGTATCTTCACTTCAACAATAACTAATTCTCGGGATTTGAAGATGAGTCACAGATTTTTCTACTGTGTATTATGGAAGTACACAAATATGTCTTCTAAATGGTTTTTGTATTTTGTTGCTATTTTTAAGAGACTATTTGGCCTCTACATTGCGAGCCCTTCTAGAAAGTCCCTGGTGTTGGGCTTCTTGCCTTCTGTTAACGCTGCTCCCTTGTTTTTTACTGATTCTGTGACCTAGGGGCTGGGACACAGAGCCAGGCGGTCCTGCAATTAAAAGTGGAAAAATGGAAAAGGGCCAAAATGTAACGAGTTTTGGAGAACTATGCTTATTGCTTCTACTGCCATCAGAAAAGCAGAACGGGAGGGATGTCAGCTGCTGTTTCTGAGAGCAGTACATTCCCTCCGTGCCCTTCTGTCGCCACTCTGTGACTACACACAGTGAAAGGTGGATTTGGCATAGACAAAGCAGGCTTTGGCATCACTGCTGCTTTGTTGCTGTGGCTAACCTAACGTTTTCATCGCCAGTGCTGATGGACATGGCTGAGGCTCTGAACTCCCGGCACAACTCCATCCCTTCATTGTTGGGCCAGTCACAGCATCACGGCATGCCGACCTGCTGCACTTGATTGGAGCTTCTCAGAGCTACAATAATCAAGGCCTGGACAAACAATGAACAATCTATAATAGGGTGGACTTGTCTAAGCTCATCATCTAGGTTTCTTCTGTAATTGAAAGATACCTTCAAAGTGTGATTCATTAGACCTATCTCGAATAGGATATATTACTCTGGAGCTGCATATCTGTTTCTATTGATGTGGTATTCTAGGGAGCTGCTTGGACCAGGCACGTAATTTTATACACCTAAAGTTAGCTCTCAGAAGTGCACAAGAAAGAAAGACTTTAATATTTCTAATGGTGGAAAAAAAAAAAAATGTTGTTGGGAATAAAACATTGCTCATTACCACATTTAGCTTTATTACCTAAACAAAAAGTCATTAAGTGGTGTTGTATGCAGTAGAGATATCTGTAAGGGACTGTGCCTTAGTCACCTGATAACACGGGATGTTCAGGTTGGCAGTAATGACCATTTCATGAAAATTACTTATAAAAAGCAAAGTATTGGAATCGTAGTATCTTAGGATTGCATGTAATGCATCAAAAAGCTAATTGCACTTCACAAAAATCTCGGTTTTACAAGAGGTTTAATATGACGAGTCATTAGTGATACTTTCCTGAATAGTCTTTTGAAAAGTTCCCCCCTTGCTGTTTAAGTGAAAGGACATTCTTTTCTGCTCAACAAAGGACTGGGCAGTTAAGACCAAAAGGCATTTACACCACCATTCCAACTGAATGTTATTTCTTTTTTAAAGCAAATGTTATATGGTTCAGAAATTGGCACTTTGAAGTAACTATTTTTATGGCCTTAGGAAGGGTGGGGTGAAAACAAACAAAACTTAAAAAGAAAAAAGAATAATAATAAAAAAAAAACACCAATACCCTCCACTAGAAAATATTACTATTCTTCATGTGTCCCTCATTGGCTGCGTTTGAACTTGGAAACATACTCCATCTCTCTCCTCTTTGCATTTTTGCCTGGCTCTATTGTTACTGTTTGAATTTCCACAAGTCCCTAGAAATGCAGAGCCCTTCCAGGATGCCCACAAGACTCTCTGTGTCCATTAGAAAACTGGCAATCTTGCTTCATACTGAGACAGCACAAGAGTGTGGAAGCTGTGTCACCCAGCAGCATAAACTTCTGTCCTGTCTTGAAGAACTGAATTTTCAAAAATGCTCCACAACCACCGATGCTGTGGTTATCCTGGTAGGATGATGTTAATGAGAGAGGACCTCTGGCTACCCTATGGCAGTGGAACTAGAAGGATATTCATATTCCATTCTGGCATTGCCTTTTGCTACTTTGGCATTGACTGGACAGAGAGGAGTAACCGGGAGAGGTATTGCTTAAATCCCCTCAAACATACATTGTGCCCATTGAAATCAGTGGGTTAGGTCCAGCTGTATTTGTGTGCTGAAATGGTCCCAACTACCACAGCACTGAGATACAGTGCTGAAGGTTCACTGAAAAATGCTGTACGAGGATTATAATAGACTGGATTTCATTTTTTTCCCTGTAAAATATAACCCAGAGTTCCTATCTAGTCTTGCAGTGAGCCTTCATACCCAGACTCTATTCAGCTTTTCCTTGTGTATGACTTACGAATATGTTAAACTGTGGACATTTATCCTCAGGATCTGACTTTGTATAATTTCAGACAATGAAAATCCCATCATACTGGATGTGTAATAAATGGTCAATATGAACCTAGACTGAATTTGATCTAGTGTCAGATGTGAGAAGGTCCATATATCACATGAATTTTATCATGCTGTTTCCCTAAGCCTATTTTCATGAGGGAAATGAAGTTACGTTCTGTCAAAATATTAAAGGCATAATGTATATCCATGTAATTTATCTGTTCTTCTGTTCTTTTTTTTTCTTCTTTTTTTTTTTTTTTTTTTTTTTTAATTCAAATAAAATTGTATTCTGTGAGATGCATTAATTTCTTGGAAGGATTTTCTGTGAAAAAATCTCGCTGGATGATTCCTTTTGTTAATGATAAACACAAATAAGATGTAGATTTGAAGAAGAGCAAGAGCTCACACTTAGAGGAAGATTTTTGTATAAAATTATAAATGTTATACTAGAGAAACACTTTCTGCTCTAGTATCAACAACAACAACAACAAAAAACTAGTTTTTATTGTTTATGGGGCAATACTGATAATTTTCATTTTCACACGTCAAAATCAAGGTAATTTTTTTCCCCTTTTGTCTGATAATGTGAGATGCTGTTATATCCCTCTGCAGCTAGCACCTTTTTTTATCTTCCTCTATGGTCTGGAACAACTCTATGCTGAAGGAACAGCTTTTCAGTTTGAGTTTTGATTTTTATCTTTCCCTACTTCAAGCGAACAAAGAGGAAGGTCTTCTCCTGCCACACCAATTAACAGAAAGTAATAGAGCTCTAAAACGTTGAACAGAGAGCTTTATATAGAACACTGTTATACAGAGACAGCAGTGTTGCTGTTCATGCCTGCCATTAATAGACTTCCAAATACTACCCGAGAGTGTTTGAATTTACTTGCAAATTTGTTACAATGGTGTAATGGAGTAAAAGCCAAAATTAGAGATATTCAAATAAAGAAGAACTAAAGAATTCTGATAATAATGTAAAAAAATAAAGTACTTCTAGAATGTAATTTGGGGCATAGTTTCTCTCTTGAAGGCAAAATATTCACTGTAATTAGTTCTGTGTTGCTCCCCACCAAAGCTTTTACAACACAAGAGTTTATGTATGTGCACAAATACATTGATATATATGCACAAATGAACAGATAATACCCATATTCATTTATACACCTGAGCAATCGAAGTATTCCCTGGTCTTGCAATTGCATCTGTTTCAGAGTAGCAATCAGAAGGGTGGCAAATATTAAAACTCTCATAAATACTCATAGGCCTTATTCAAATGGTGCTCAGCCAAAGACCACCGCGCTGAGTTTGAGTTCTTTTTTTGAAGAGTCACACCGTTTTTCTCCGCTTCATGACGATGCATCCAAGCATAAGTTTTAGGGATTGTCAGCCCTACTTACTTTTTTGCTTGATGCTGGAATGCTGAGGCATCCTGAATCTAGGATTCTGTATGTTCTCTACATGCTTTCAATGCAAACGAGGTGGTTTGCAGATTTTTTTTTCCCAAAATTAAGATGTAAGCAATCCTAATGAGCAGCCATTACATAACATATCAAAAAAAATCTGTCTATCCTGACTCTTTTAGATCTCAGACATAACGTCTGTGTATGAGCTTAATTGTGGGATATTAATTTTTTCTTTAAAGCACATCAGCAAGTGCTGAAAGGAATCTGAGCTTTGGATCAGCTCTGGAGTCAGTCAAGTGTGAACTAGCTATGGGTACATGCTGCCAAGTTTGCAGGGGAATACAAAAGATCTGTTTTCATTTCCTGCCATGAATAAATTCTAAGGGTATTTGTGCATTCCGATTGTCAAAGAACAACTTGTTCAGACTCCAGTTCAATATATATCAGTTCATCTCTAGAAGATTTTTCAAGTGTTCTTAAGTTTTCTGTGAAAGCTTTCTTTTTTTGGTAATCCTTATGAGCAACCTTTTCATGCAAATAATTTAGCACAGTGTTGGAGTATGTACATTTTGAATATGCTGGATTTTCGAGAGATCCTTTATTACATTTTTCAGCTTTCATCCTTCTGAAAATCTCTTTGCACACATATAGCTTTAAATGAATGGCTGTTAATGGAACATCCAGAATCCCAAATACCCCCGGAAAAAAAGACTGCAAACCCATTTCTGAATACAACTTTCATAGCTGAGGAAGCTCACAAGTGTTCATTCTGAAAGTCTGCTCCATAATGTGTCCTTTCAGAATGAAGTATAGCAGTTGGGTAAATGCTGAGGCAATGTGTGGAAGCAGGAAGAAGGAGACAAAGAAACAACACTTCTAGTCCTTAGCAGTTGCTTTCGCATGTTGTTACTAGCTGTTGGAAAGATGATGGGTTGAGTTGGTTGCTTTGTTAAAAGTGAGATATTGTGAGCACATTAGGCACGTGCTTCAGGTCCCGGATGGATGTTGTGATCTGTGAAAGTGAGAGCAGCGGTCTCGTTCAGGTCAGAGCTGGTCACTCCAGGCCCATGGGAAGAGGAGGTGTTGTCTGTCTGGAGTTGGTTATTCTGAGGTCCTGGAGATGTATCCTCCATGAAAATAAGTTAGAGAAGTTTCATGTCTCATTTTCAACATGAAACAAATCATGAGGTATACATTTGTTTGTTAGTAGGAGTTATTTTGCACCAATCCAGACATTAAATTTGATGATTTTCATTCTTAATTTGTCTGTAGGGCTTTTTGTTTGGTTTAGGCAACATTTAAACAACATTTTTATCCCCATGCGTGTAAGCTTCAGAGGCAGACCTTATCTATACCTGCCTCTTGTTCATACCCCGACACTCACTCTCGCTGTGCAGGATCTGAAGTTAGCATCAGCTTCCCTGTGTAACTAAGTCCTAGCCTCTGAATTTTATCAAGGTCCAGACTCACTGGTATTCAGGTATTATAAATGTGTTATCCTTTACCCATTAGAAATCATCTGCAGTTAGTTGCAACTCCCTGCAGATGAATTCTGTCCACAAGCAGTTGAGCTTCATGCAGCTGTTTTCATGGTTCAGGTTCCTCCTTTCTTCTGTCTGGTCTTGCTTTTTCTTGTAGCAAGAGTGCTGCTCAGAAATGACCTGCTATGGCTCTGCTATGGCTCTCCAGTCTTCTGTGTATCATGACCCTTCTGAACAACCTTCAGATGCCACCAGGTGATCTGATCAGTCTCTGTTAGTGATGGATAGTTCCCATGTTATGCCAAGGTACAATTCCATGGAGAATTTATTGGGCAAATCATAACATGAGTCATACACTCTTAACTTTTACTTTTATGCATAAAAATTTCCAGACTCTTTCAGTTGCCAAAAACAAAGCTTTTGTTATCCTTCTTTTTTTTTTTTGTGTGTGTGTGTGTGTTAGGTCTTTTTTAAGCTTTCTAGCTTTAGATTTTAAATGGGAATTTTGTACCCCTAAAAATGTACCTGTATCTTGTGTACTTTTCTGGGTTTTGCCTTGGTAGTTTCTGAGCCTTGGAAACATTAATATATTTTACCCACACAGCAGCTTTATGATCTAAGGAAGCATTAATAATGTCTTTTATTTGGGGCAATCAAATGTTTGGATATTGAATCACCTGCTTAAGGTTAAAAATTAAATCTGGAAAGGTCAAGGAGTTTAAAATTGTGTGTATTAAATTCAGCGTACATTTGCTTAAATACACATATACCCAGTAAAAATACTTCAAGCTACTGTTTTTTGTTTGTTTTGTTTTTGTTTTTTTTTAATTATTATTATATTTATTTATTTTCTGTAACATGCTTTGAAAAGGAGCTTCAGTTTGGAAATGGTATTTCTAAGCATATTTCTGAACGTGCAGATTTATGTTTCAACCTTGTAAACTGTAGCCTTCACATGCCTTACAGGGTGTCAAAGACATGCATTGCTCTGGGGAGCAAAAAACTTTTTTTTTTTTTTTTTGAATGTGCAAAATAATGAGAAATATCTTAGTAAATGCTGCTTTGCTGCTTTAAGAGATTGTTGCACCTGGTGTGAATCCAGTAAGAGCCTTATGTTGGGCAGGCCAATGCTAAGAGTTGTGTGGGATAAAGTATCCTTGACTTATCTCTGAGCTTACCTCAATACTTTATAATTTCACAACACACATTACTAAAAGGTACCACTAGATAATCTAGCCTTTTTTGGTTATCATGTGCCATTTAACTTATTTCACATTTCCTACCACAGAGGGTGAGGCAAGGGGAGTTAACCTTTCATGAATCTATTCACTGTTTGTTTGTTTTTTTCTCCCAACTACATATAAAGTCTCTATTAAAAAATCAAACATTGTATAGTTCTAAGTGGAATTACTCATTAAGTAGAACTACTTGAAGAATTTGTATCAGTAATTTCTCTTGCTAAATCTTAACAGTAACCTTGTTAAAGAAATACAAACCAAAACTAATCCTATATTCTGCAAATGAATAAAGCATTCATTGTATTCTTAATTTTTGGTTGACCAGTCATGGATTAATTGTTTTATTTTATTACCTAAGATGAGCATATGGAACCAAGGTATATAATTCTATCCATCACCCCTTTATTTTCGTTATATTCTATAATAATTAATACTTCGTATTTTCCTTGGCTTTTTGAGATTTGTTAATAATTAAATTTACCAGTTTAAACTACCTGTCAGTTAAGTCCTTTAGGATTCTGTTGGCTTTTGTTATTTATTCATAATATTGAAGTATTTTTCAGAGAAAATATATGCTTTCTGAGATGACGTTGTCTGGTAGATCAAGATTCTTCATTTTTACCTAATAGAGTAGGATTCCCGAGGAAAAATTACTTTGAACAAAGTCCCAAACCAAGGCATATTGTTTAGCTCTTCTGAGGTAATATGTCTATATTGTACTTCAGTTACTAAAGATTTGCAAGTACTGCCAGAAAATAAACCAAACGGCAGTCCTGTAAAGTTTTTGGAAGAATTAATTTGTAATATCAAGTAGACTGAGGAGATTTTCAATTTATTTGAGCAAGCAAGTGAATACAGGGGGAGAGAGTTCTGTGAATTATCCTTCTCTAGGCATCATTTGGTATCTTCTAAAGACTTTTCTTCCTGTATCTCCCTCTTTGCCAATCAGTCCGTTTGCTTAAGGACCTGAAAGAGGGTTGCGTTTGCATTGTGTTTCCAAAAGAGGACATGATTGCCTTGCTGCCAAACCAGTTGTCCTATGTCATCTGCATGTGTATTGAATAGGCATCTTATGTGACAAAGGCTACAGATTGTTCTATTGATTCAGACTGCATACATTCCTTAGCAAAGGTGTGCAAGTACATAGGAAACCATGTGTAATGCTCAAAGCTGTTACAGCTTGCTAATGCTTTGCGTGGTAGCCTGGACCTTGCTAAGGATCTGTAGGGCTGCTAGGAAGCAAACCTGGTTTTGTATGAGATAATTCAATGAATTTTTAACAATCTCTTGGGGGAAAAATAGCTATCCGGTGTAGCCGTAGGTCCAGGTTTTCGCTAACTATAGAAAACAAACTAGTTTCTAGACTTTTGTAGTGATGGGTTGAGCTTAGCTGGAGATAACCTGAAACTCTGGGTGAGACAGGAAAGGATCTACTTGAAGTAGAAGTGTTGCCCCATCTTCCTGTTGCCAGCTGAAGTTTTCTGAAGGTGAAATTTCTTTTTTCTCCCAACCAATGTTTGGGAGGAGGGGAAAGCAATACAGGAAGAGGAAAAGCTACAGCTTGTGCCAATGCACCAGGAATCTTCTGATTATTTTAATGTTGTTTTGGGGAGATGGTGTTGAGAAATGTTGAATATTCTCAATTTGTTGCTTGAATATCAGCACCATTTATGTGCAATGAGGGTAAGTGAATACACGAATGTCTGTGAGATAGCTTTTGTCTTTATGTAGCACCCAGACTCACTGAATTATCACTGTGTTATGTGCAACGTTGACCATTCTCTCCCCAAAGAGATCTAAGAAGGTTTGAAAAATGAGGGTGAAAATACAGTGTATGAGGGACAAAAAAGGAAATGTTAGTGCTAGTTAGAATGAAAAAATTATACTTGTTTAATGCTTCAAATAAAGCAAATAATTTTGAAAAAGATCATTCCATGTCTATTGTGACTCTTTCCTTCCTCTCCTTCTCTCCTTCCTCACTGTTTGCATTGGAGGGCAGAGGTGGGGAAGGAATGCTAAAGCAAGATTTGGGAAGGGATATTTTCTCTACATGAAAACAAATATTAGAATATGGTGTATCTGAGTTAAAATTTCAACCTTTTACAGATTTTTTTAGATAATATATTTGGAGAAAAAATATGAGGTATATTTTGCCATTTAAGATAACAATATTCATTTCGATTCTAATGCGTGCTGATGCATTCATTTACAAAGGACGAATAGGCAAAATAAATGTCAGAACCTCCCTGTTCCTGGTTTTCTGTTGGCAGTTTGTCATGGGTATTGTGATAGAAGTGGTAGAAGGGATTTGAAGGATGATGAGATCTTGGTTTTATCTTTTGAAAATACATGTGTGTCATAAATTTATATGTAGATGAGAAAATTCTGTTGTGTGATAAAAGGAGAAAATTGTGTTGGTGTTTTCTGCTTCAAAGAGGTGTTTGATGATTTTTCATATTTACTGCATTATATTGTTTCAGCTAATACCATACCTACTTAAAAAGGTATAAAGTCCTTTCGAATTTCTTTACAATGCTTGTGGTCAGCCTTGCATGAAAAGGCCATTTGTTCTTCCCATATTAAAGCTTGTGCTTTCATGTAGTTCCGAGAATTTCCTATTACTGTAAATTAATTTCACTTCATTAAGTGGTTGGGTCACAGGCAAAGGAATAATAGCAGTCAGAGACACAGGAGATTACTGGTTTGAATAATGGTAAATTGGCACCCACCCGCTTGCTCTCTAATATTGGAAAGAAGCTGCTGGCTGTCAGAGCCATTTCATTAATCAAAAAACCCTACGAATGTGAACTTTTAAGTTAGACAAGATAAAATTATTATCAACACGAACAGTATTTTACAGTGCAGAACAATGGGCTCTAGACCCTATGGGAGACTGTGACATGATAGTAAAGATTCAGCTTTCGGTGTTACTTTGCTGTTGCAGCAGGTCACTTGTGATTATTCAGCAGTGGTACATTACACATATAGAGCTCAATTATGAAGAGAAGACTCCAAAGAATGGAGAGTTGATTATTTAAATATTAATTTGTCCTCTCATGTAAATTATTATTTCTTCTGCCAATATATTCATTAAAGATGTTGCAGTATGTTTCTCCCAGAGGAAAGAAATCGTAAGACCTAATTGAAACGTTTTAATGAGAACTGATAACTCGTGTTTATTTCATACTCTTTCTTCTAGGCCTGGCCTAGTGCTTACTGAAAACAACAGAAAAGAGTTCTAATTTCAGTGGATTTCTGACTAAAGTAGTAAACCCTGAAGGCAGCTGAAGGGAGTCATTTAGCCAATATCCACCTCTCCTTATACTGAGTAGAAAGAATGAAGTAGCATAAAAGGCACTCCAAAGCATCCTTAATTCAGGTGTTGCAGAGGGCTGTAAAGCTACCCTTTGAGGAGCAAATTGGAAATTGCATGGTGAGAGAAGCTGCACAGGAAGTGCTGCAGCTGCAAAAAATAAAAATAAAAAATAGCCAGCCCCCAGAGCTCAGTGAATCGTGGCGGATACTTCTCCAGTGTTTGCTCTGAAACATTGCAGAGGTCATAGTGCCTCTCTTGTTTAGCACAGAGAGTAAATTTTTATTTATTTATTTATTTTTTCACCGAAGAGGGCAAAATTGGTATTGATTCTGCTTCCTCTGCTTGGACGTGTATGTGGCCCACAGAGTTTCAGAGTCACAGACCTGGCTGGAAGATAAAGGGAATGTGTATGCCTACAATGGGGGCTTCTGGAAGGCCCTTGGTGCTGGCAGCACACCGTCAGTTCTGTTAGAGGATGAAGTCAGGGGAAAAGCTGACAGGGCTTGCTTTGCTCTGAAAACACTAACATGGTATCAGCCTTTGATACCCTGACACGGAAGGCGTGTTGATTTGTTGTTCCTAATTTCTCCTTGTAACCATGCTTGTCATGAGATTACTCAAGGTGAAAATCCTGTTGTGAAGATTAATCGGTAATTTATCATTCTTTCAAACTTATCCCTACTATATATGATACATGTCATATAACTTAGGCTGACAGAATGCTTTACATAAGTAATTATACAAACACATATGTAAATTCCAAAGAGTGATTTTTATGAGACCGATTACTCAAACATTTTAAATCCTACTTATATAAAAAGTATGGTACTGAAAATTTGAACCCTGTCTTTGTCACTTTACTTAAAACATTGAAGGACTTTGATTTTTGTATCAGAAGGCTGTTTCTTTCTTTTTTTTTTTTTTTTTTTTTTTTTTTTTTTTTTCTTCCCCCAAGCCCTTCATTTTCTGTGGTAATAGTTCAAACAATTATAAAAAGAAGACATCTCAGTTTTTTTCAGTTATTACCACAATTATTCATCTGGGACAGGTTTTGAGACTTTCATGGCAACAGGATGGAATAACAAAGCCTGGTTTCCCAAGCTACACGGGCATGTAACTCAGAGCAGGACTTGAGAATCAGTCAGTATATTGAGCAATTAATCATCAGTTATTAAACGAAAGTTCAAGTTGTGTAAATTATGCTTACTAGTCATGGAGAGAGATTCAGGCCTTTGTGAAGCCTGACAAAGCTGTATGACATCCTAGTTGTTTTTTAGTTGCATGAATAAAACTATTTAAAATCCATCCTGGGGTTATGCTTTTTTAGTTGCTTTTAATCCATCATGGGTTGTAGTACTGGAATTTCAAATGAGAACGGTGTTAGAATGCCAGATAGTTTGGGTTGCCTTTTTTTTTTTTTTTTTAAAGCAAGAATAATTTTTCTAATGACTTTATAGCACTTGGCTTATACGGTAGCTGTACCTTGTGTTAGAGGTTATTTGGAGGGTATGTATGCACATATGCATGAGTTTTACTTAAATAAGACTATGTATCAGCAGTTATGCTAAATGAAAATCGAGAATTGCAAAGGCTATTCACTCCTGTTTACTGATGCCAAGAAAAAGCATCCTCTCCATACTACAACTAGATGGACAGATGGGGTAGAAAATCATTTTTGCAGGCTGATTGTCTTGGCTTTCGAAAGCTGGTGAAGACTTATTTTGCATGTTCACTTCTCACAGCACAATTTCAGGTGCCATAAGGTCACAACCCTTGACGATATGGAAGGTGAGAGCTGGTGAGTCCATCCCCAAGCACACAGGCAGAGCTCTCTGAGCAAGAAGACTTGACTATAAAGATAAAAAAAGAGGAAAAAAGCTTGGGTTGGAAATTAGTCCTTTTTAATATACCTTAGTAAGCCAACACAGAAAACAACAGAAACACATGTGGCTCAAAATACCAGATCTGTCTTTCATTGTAAAAAGAGAAGGAAAATCAATGGTGTAGGTTTTTGTGCAGCTGCTTTAGACTCTTCAATGTGTCTGGGGAGTCAGGAAGAAAAAAGTGTTATATGGTATATGGAGAAAGGAAAAAGTTTTCTGTTCGACTTTATCTACAGCTAGGGGCAAATGGTTCCATCTGTCTCCAGGTTTAGAATGGAGGAAGAAGCTGGTGAGGATTTGAGAATAAAGACTGGTCACACAGTTGTAATTAATTCGGGAAATATATATTCCTCTGAAATACAGAGCTTGGAGTAGCTAAGGGAAAGCAAAACTACAGCACAGGTCTTTTCACTTGACTGATAGTTTTTCTGTTTCAGTTGTGCGGCACAGGTAGCTAACTAATGTCTTGTGCTTGTTGAGGGGCAGGGAGAAGTCAGCTGATAGTCAGCCAAGACAGATTTTAGAGAGAAGAGCTGTACAGACTTAATGAAAAGAAACAGAGAACAACTGGAGGTTAGGGAAGGTGATGTCTGAGCATGGTATGTAGACTGCTGTGAGAGGCAATTTGCACAGAGCTCAGTCATGTGGTATCTCATTTGACACAGTTAACTGAAGTGGTGAAATGTGCTTTCAAAGGCAAGCGTAAATCTAGCGGGAGAAATGGCTTCTTGCCACTTGTCCCAGAAGTGTTGCTGTCGGCGGGAAAGTTATTGTTCTCCCAGAAGCAGACAGATAATTACAGGAAAATGTACATATTCAAACCTCATCAAAGGACAGCCCTCTTATTCTTAAAGCCACAGAAGGGAGTGATTACATGATTTACAGGCAGAAGAGAATCAAACTGTGGTCCAATGACTTTTATTATTTATCAAATAAACGTCTAATTTGACCCCTTGTCCCATCCCCCCTCATCCCCCCCAGAAAACACACACACACACACAACTCCTTAGAGTCCATCTTAAAAATCACTGTCCAAAATAAATGCAAACTTTTTTCTTGTTAGCATAGCTTCTAACACAGATCTGGTGTTCTATATCACACGTTCTTGAATAGTTACAACAGTAGCCTGCCTATCTGGTGCCAGTCTTGTTTTCCTCAGGCAAAATCTTGTTTGAGATCCCACACTGGGCTGTGATTCCCATAGACTGTTCTTTCTGTTGTGCAAGGAAGAGTGGGCCTACAGGAGAATAATGTCAGTTTGCTGTTTGCTTAAAAACAGGATAGATACAATTAGCTGAATGCGTCTAATTCTGACTGCTGCTTTTGTGCTCAGTGTCAACTCATTGTGTGGAAAGGTGTGGAAAGTGCTTTTCAGCTTTGTATTTTGATTCTGAAAAATGTCTTAGTAAACTTTTAGAGTCTTTTGTCTTGTCATCTGCTCAGCAGCAGAGCCAAAGGCATTTCAAAGCTTCACTGATGCAAGCTTCCATCAGCTAAGCCAGAGGTAGCTGACCGAGCATTGCTCTTGTTGGTGCCTGTTTCCATTTAGTGACTGCTTCAGCGGACGGACGTGCTGAAGAATTTTAACTGCTACACACGTGTTTGGGTGAGAGCTGGAGGGAAAACTGGCAGTGTCACAGAGCAGCATGAAGTAAACTGCTCTTACAGGACACCTGCTGCTTCTTGGTATGGGCTGGAGGAGCGGTGCAGGTGGGCGCTGCATGGTAGCACCCTGTGTCTGCAGCCCGTGGTGCTCCATCACCTCTGCTGGGCCAGGGAGCAGCAGGCTGCCTGTGTGACATGGCGCTCAGCGTGGCCGGGCCAGCCATCAGCTTCTTGGGTCAGAGCCACAAACGCTGACTGGGGCAGGTCCTCCTTTTCCCTTCAGTCCCTTATTTCGTGTGTACTCCGCATCGGCGGCTGTATGACCCTGTCTCCTGTGAGAAATGGGGCTTAAGCAGGGAGTTGTCCACAGATTTTCAAGGGACAGTTTTTCTTTCTTACTTCTTCTTTTTTTTTTTTTTTTTTTTTTTTTTTTTTTTTTTTTTTTTTTATTCATTTTGGTTTGTTTCCTGTGAGGAATTCCTTCAAAAGGAAGGTCCTCAGACCCAGAGTCACCCTCGGTGTCAGCGTTTGCCAGCGCGTGGCTAGGCCCCAGCCCTGCAGGCCGCCACTGCACACAGCACACAGGCCTCCACTCCCCGGGCCTGCCCTGGCCCTCCTGCTGTGCCCTCACCTCAGGTACTTCCACCAGCCCAAATGAGACACTTCTTGCAGGTATTTCCAACAACATATGAGGCCAAATTACTGGGTTTTATGGCACAAAGGTAGCTGAGCCACAACCCCACAGGGCTGCTGTGGGAGCACGGCCAGGCCCAGATCCTCCATTGAGCTCAGTGCCACAGCTGTGGTGCCATCGTCATTTGTAACCTGGGAGAGGTCTCCTTAGAGGGAATGACCAGCAGCTGCCAGGGTTAAACCCCTGAGTGGTCTAGGGGAAGCCACACATCTGCCTCCATATGTACTCACATTAATTTTATATCTATAAACACTTGGAACATTTTGCCTGTATTAGTATGTTCCACCTCACATTTGCTTTATATGTACTATTTCTCTATTTCAAATCTACATAATTTTATGCATGTATATACCTGTTTCTATCTCTGTATGTACATACATAAGCACACAAGAGGTGGTTGTTACTGCATGTCAAATCTGAGAACATTTGCCAGCAGTTTTCCAATAAGTTTACGACAAATCCAGAAGTCTGTTTTTCAGAGTCTCTGTCCAGTATGGTAACAACACAGTTCTGTTTAAAATACACTTTATGCTCAGAGCTGGACATTTTGCAGTCTGTCACTGCTTGTCTTCTCTGTCAGAATATGGCCGCCTCTTTCTTACCCTCCCGTATCCTTTTCCTGTTTGTGTGCTCCTCCCCTCTCCAGCCAGCTGTGTGTGTATACATAAAGGCAGGGGAGATCACTAAAATGAGTGCATATATGCATGTGTCTGCCTAACAAGGGAGGGACAGGATAGTTCTGTATTCTGGCTAGACAATTTTGCCCATGAGTTTCAGATTCATAAAGGAAAAAATACTTCTGCTGCCTTCTGGCATTCAGCTGAAAACAATCAAACCCCAGGCTTACTAGTAGCTGCAGGCATGAGACAATAGGATATAATTTGCAAGTGCAAACTTACAGTGATACACTTGTAAGTTAAGGTTTTGTTTTCATTTTGAATGCTGTAATAGAGAAGCCATAAAAGGAATGGATTTATGTGCACAGCCAAGAGTACATATCTTCAACGTACTCTTCAAATGGTGATATCAAATAAGGCGATTTTAAGAATAATCTTCTGGTGAAGGCCTAAGGATTATTAACAGAATATCTCCAAATGTGCATTGTTTTCTTCTTCGGGAGCAGAAAAGAGCAGGTTCAGCACATCCTTTGCTGTGATGAACCCTTTTGATGCTACTGAAGGCAAGAAAGAATTCAGATTTTTAAAACGAGGATTACTACAGAAGACTATGACCAAGGACGAGTGACTTGAGCCCCTTGCTCTGTCATGTGCCGAGTGAGACACTTTTGCACTTGATTTCTTTGGTGTCATTTCCAACTTGAAAAATGATATAACAGTACTATACTATTATTATTGGAACTGGTACTAGCCTCTTTTGAAAACCACACAGTAGAATATATATTTCTTTTTTTTCTTTTTTTCTTTCTTTTTTTCTTTTTTTTTTTTTTTTTCCCTCCACAGAATTCTGATTGTCATACCTATTTTCTTCAAGAAAGTAGAGGCTATATTTGGTATATATTTGTAATATATATATTTTGTGATGACCTGGTAACTGACTTACTTTACTCAGTCATATGCACTAACTGGCTCTTAATATAAGCTTCTAAATCTATCAGTTTTGGAGGATTTGAAGTATTCCAGGAACAGAAGACTCTTGAGAATGAAATCTTGTCCCCCTTGACTTGACTGGAGCTAGTATTGATCCCAAGTTGCATTATTAATTCCTGGACCATATGGTTTGCGTGAAAAAGCATGATTTTTTTTTTTTTTTCCCAAGTTGAGCTGAAGTAATAAGTTGTCTTTCTCAGCCCTAAATTCAGAAAATACCAACTCAGCTACCTAAATAGATATTGAAAAAAATATTTCCTTTTCTCTGACAGTGAAGCTTTAGTAAATAATAAAGATTATGGCAGACAATCCTTATCAGAACGGTAAAGGATTACTGCTTTTGTACTTACTGCTTTAAAAATTTAGAACACCTTAATCTTTTAAAAACAATTTGGGTTTGGAAAAACAAATTGCATTGAAGCTGACAAGCTGCTTGCCAAGTGCCAGGAGACGCAATTTGGAACATGAGAGATATTAAATCTCTAATGTCTGAGTTCCTAATAGGAACATGAGCTCAAAATTAACTCTTCTAGCTCTGGTGTAGCATGTAATGAATAAAGTGTATATTTTGTGTCTTTGTCATAAAACTCAGAATGCTGCTGGTTCATTTCTGTACTGCCTTAGAGCTGTAAAATGAGAAGCAAACTCTTGGCTTACTTGCTCATGTCCCTTGAGAACAGAGGCCACCATAATACATAAATACATATTCCATAAGTGCTTTTATATATGAACATGCACTATTGAAATTGAGCCGGCTGTATTTTGTCCTGCCAGTGCTGTTCTTGAAGTGAATTCAGAAGCTCACCATAATACGCAGAAACCTTTGTATTCTCAGCCAAAATGTATCTATGCTCCTATTTGTACCCATTTGTCTTTGTGCCAGCATTGTCATGTGAAGTTTAGCAATGAGGATTTTTTGGTGTTTATCCTCCTGAGGTACTTAGTACGTGAAATACAGGAAGTGTATTTTTTTTTTTTTTTTTTTTTTTTTTACAGTTTTGCTGTTAAGTAAACTATACAATCTTACATTCTACTCTCATCCCACTAGTTACTACAGGAGTCTGTCTGGTGTTGCTAATACTTCCTTACTCAATAGACATTTCATCTGATACGTCTTACAGGCTAACTTTGGGAGCACAAAAGGGTAGATCACAGACAGTTTACCTCTAATAAGCCCCTGATGTTTTTCGAACTGATGAAGTCTCAAAATAATAGCAAAATAGCATTTTTTTTTTCTGAGTTCTCTGAGTGAATGCCTTTATTTTTCATACTACTGAATTTCACTGTAACTATGTTATCTGTTTTCAGAATTCATCATGTTTTTAAATGTTCTCTAGATACCTCTCTATCATACTTCCTGATTTTCCTAGGAAGCTAGGACAGTTTCCTTTACCAGTATTTTCCAGACTCATTACTGATAATGTTAAATAAGCAACTAAAGCTCTTGGGTTGAAAAGGAGTAACTGCTGAGAAAATAGGATAACTTTAAAGCTCAAAATCAGAGGATGGCTGAGGAAATTTGGAATTACTTTAAGGTTCTTCATTATGAAGCTACCAGTCTTGTCTGTGCTTAGCCTTGTTTAAATCATGGTCATGCTACCCAACATGATCAATGATTATGAATGTCTTTTCCTCTGGTTTTGAGAACACGGTACTGTACTTTATTGTTTTGCATGTGAGGTGTAGGCTGCTTTCATTAACCATAAGGGAAGTTTCCCTTGTGAGTCCTTTCATATGTGTATGGATGGGGTAATAGAAATCAGTGCTAAAGATGCTATATCACGAGTAAAATGTGCTTAGATTTTTAAATGAGAAACTATTAGTTTCACATTTTTCTTCCTGTGCATTTATACAGAAGGTAAGGAACATGGAAATTTGAACACAAATATGTGGTTTTTCTAAACTTTACCTCAGAAACAATGGGAGGAAAGTTACAATTGTTAACACGCTAAAAATGATTCATTTTCAGTAACAGAATCAAGGAATAATCTGTTATGAATGCTGCTTCCCCTGGAGTTGGAAGATAACCTGTTGCTCCAGACAATGTAGAAAAGTTCATTCTCAAAAAAAAAAAAAAAACATTTGTCTATAACTTTGCAAACAGTAGGCAACTTTGTGTTAGACAAAATGGAAATTGCTTCCAAGAGTGGAATGTGTATTCTTAAATTAATAACTTCCCTATACTCTCCTGAATAACGGCATGCAAGCATTCAAGAAAAGTATGTTTTTCAGTCAAATCTGCTCAAGCCACATTACTGTGATAGATAGATGGATAGATAGATAGATAGAGGGATGTAATTCTTGCTGCCAGAGATTTGCCAGCTGATGAAGACTGGCAGCAATGAGGTAGCAACCATGTGGGTTCCAATGCATTTCTGCAAGCTTTGAGAAAGTGCAGATGCAAAATACCAAGGGTTTTGACTCAAATAGTGAATATTTGTACACCTACTAGGAAGAAAAATCTGCGAACAAAATATGAGCTTATCTGTGCCTGCTTCTCATTGGTATGTGCTGTACATGTACACAGTGCTAGCAGACTGCTGTCTTTGCCTACCTGTTTGCAAAGCGTTGCCAAAAGTCATTAAGGTTGTGTAAAGGGAGAGTTATCCGTTCCGTTGCTGCTACCCAAGGGTTTCTTTCCTCCTAGGGCAGCCTGAAAGGGCTATCACTTGACCTGTATGTGGAAGCCTCATGCAGTATAAAGAAAGGCAAATATTCTTCTCCCTGGCAGACCTGCTCAGGAAGAGTCTTCTGGTTTGAGATGGTTAAGGTGATATTTCTGATTTTTAGTCCTCGCACAGCCTTTAGCACAGTTTATACATGTAAAATGTACTGTGACTGACAAGAAGGCCCTCAGATCTGTGAGGGTTTTACTTTATTCATGTATTTATTTTCTGATTTAAAATGGGAGTGCTGCAGGCAAAAAAGGACTGGTTTGAAAGTGATTATGTTTGAGGCTGAGGCAAAACTAGTGTCATCTTCTTTCCTTTAAAACCAGGCAGCATTCTTAAGGAATTTGCAGAGAAGGGGTGGCATGTATCTGAACAGATAAAAAGGTGTATAATGGGTAGGTAACTTTTGATGTGGATGTATCTTTCCAGTTTTATGGAGTTTAAAAAAAGTGTTACCTATGTCAAATAACAGCCTTGCATTATGATCATCAGCTTTGTGCTAGAGACTGTGAATCATTATTAAAACTGCAAAATCATGAAGATCACAGGTCTCTTGACCCTGTAGGTGGTCCTTCAGGTTCAGAGACTTTGCCGTGATACATGAGTCTGGGAGCTTCAGATACCTTGCCGTCAAGATGAAGTGCACTTCTTTTAAAAGAGGAAATCAGGAATGTACTTTTTTTTTCTTCACTGTTTTGTGTTGTGTTCGTGCTAGAAAGTTTGCATCTCTGTCATGATACGGTTATCATATGCTGATTGAACCTACAATTAATTATACTCTCTAAAAGTCTGCACAAACTCTCTAAAACTGTACTGAACTTCCTGTGCAAGGTCAAGTTGGAGCTTAGCTATTACTGAACAGAGCTGAGGAGGCACAGTGTATGAGACTGGTAGTATGCAGTGAAATGCGTTACCCCTGGCTGCGGAATGGCTGCTTGTTTTCAGAGTAGTGAGCAATCATCTGTGCTGAAAGTACGTTGATTTACAGAGGGTAAATGGCCTGACAAGCTGTTTTCAACCTTCATACCTATGTCTAGTCAACCCCATGCAGGCATTCCGAACAAGCACAAAAGTTAAACTGCTCAAGTGTTTTAGGTGATTTTTTTCTGCTCATGTGGGAAGGGGAGAACCAAAGCAATCAAAGAAAAAAACCCACAACCGCCAAATGCTGCCTAGTCCCAACAAATTTTAGTTTGTGCTCTTTAGTCTGGCTCTTTCGGGAGTACGTTTCTTAACAGAGCATTCAAAATTGTCTCCAAAAAGGTGAGGCTTTTTTATAGAATACAAATGTACATAACCTGTTATATTCAAAGAGGAATTCAGAATCTAAGTGAGCAAAATTTAGCCAGTGTTTTCAAAGACTCCATTGGGTCTTCAAAGTCAGCTCAGTGTGTGACTTCGGTGAAATTTGAAGTACAAGATTTCTGAGAGGTTGCGTTCTTTAGTTAACATTAGATTTATGTCTTTACAGAAATGTTGCTTCCTGACAGCTGTGCAATTATCTGGTGTCACCACTGTACCATGTAGTTAAATGGTCAACAGTTAGCATGTTTATGAATAGTATGTGACACTTGAGCTTTGAAACGTAAATTCTTAGTGAATGTTTTTGGAGGAACTCCATATACAGTACTTTGCTTGTATGTACTGTTCAGTACAGTACTTGTGCTTCTGTGTGCTGTAAATGGCAACAGAGATCTGACGTAATAAGCTTACCTATAAAAGAGAGAATAAGATTGAACAGAACCCCCAAGGTAATAGATTTAAATGATTAAGGTAATAATAATAATAAATAATATAATATTATTATTATTATTATTATTCCCCTGAGAATAATAATAAATAATAATAAGCAATGTCATATATATCACTGTAGTAATCAGCGGTGTTACAGCCATGTAAGGATCACAGAATCACCTAGGTTGGAAGAGACCAAGATCACCGAGTCCAACCTGTGACCTAACACTAACAAATCATCCCCTAAACCATATCCCTAAGCTCTACATCTAAACGTCTTTTAAAGACCTCCAGGCATGGTGACTCAGCCACTTCCCTGGGCAGCCCATTCCAATGCTAACAACCCTTTCAGTAAAGAAGTTCTTCCTAACGTCCAACCTAAGCCTCACCTGGCGCAACTTCAGCCCATTCCCCCCAAGAAGAAGCATTCACACAACCTCTGAGAATCTGCAAGAGCTGTTTATTGCTGGGACATCTTGCAGGCAAGCCTGCGGGATGTCCTTGGTGTTTGGTGGCTCCAAGCTGATGCTTGCGATGGAGCCTGAGCAACAAGTAGGGGGCTCGCTGGGCACTCCTGTGATGCTGTTGGTGCTCTCGGATGGCAGAGCACAAAGACATGCCGCAGTAGTCCCAGGTCTGTTCTCGCCAAGATGGATCCACTTCCATCTGTTCATCCGCATCTGGTGGATCCAGCTCCATGGTGTTGGGCAGGATAAGTCAGTCCTTGCCCGGGACTGCCCTGTCATTGTTGCAGTGCCAGTGGTACAGCCTGTGTTTGTGGGCCGGGCACCAGAGGTCCCTTGGGCACTGGTGTCTCTTGTGCCACCGGCACTATCCCTCTGCCCTCAACACATCTTCTGGTCGAGTGCATTCCTTCTTGGTGCTCCACCACGCTGCATCGCTGTCCTCGCACACCAAGAGGCCTGCTGCTCGCCTTGCTCTTCTAGTCTCCTTCCTGCCACACAAACTGGCAGATCAGAGGGCCTGGACGCTCAGCAAGTGGTGGGCCAGCTGCAGGGGGCCTGTTTTATAGGGCCCACAGCACAGGCAGGACAGTGGTGGCCACTGTGACCTCAGCGAGCCTCTGTGATGGAGTGGCCCACGAGTGGCCAAAGGCGGCTGTGCTGGGAGCGGCCTGGAAGATGCCCTCAAGTGGACAAGGAGGAGGGCTGGGGGGGGCTGAGGGACCCTTTTGTGGGGCTGGCTCCCCCAGGCCACTTGTCTTGCCAGAGAGAAAGGCTGCCCCTCGGCCACAGGGACTGCCCTGCAGCTCCCATCCTGTGCCCTGGGTTTATTTTTAACACTGGTTTTTAGGAAATTTCCTTCTTTGTGGAAAAGAACGGAAGCAAGGTGCTTCTTCAGCCCTAATGCCCACGTGCGCTTTGTGCTCCGAGTGAAGAATTTCTTCCTCACGTCACATCTCATCTAAATCTGCCCTCCATTTGTTCAAAGCCATTATTCCTGGCTCCATGGCCACACTCCCTGATAGAGTCCCTCTCCAGCTTTCTTCTAGGCCACCTTTATGGGTAAGGTTAGGTGGCAAAAATGTCCTGCCTTGGAAGACAGACAGATAGAAACAACCCAAAACCTTCTGAATTTCAAGTTACACAGAGCTGTCTTTTTGCCTTCACTCAAGAAACGAACAGTGCTAAAACATGCTGAAATGCCTACAACAATAACAACAACAACAAAAAAACAGAAACCACCACAGAAACCTTCACGTGACACTGGATGCTCCAGGCATGACTGGTTCAAGACACATTTTGCTTTGCTGAAAGCATTACAAATTACTGGGAAGCCAGACCACAACAACAATATCAATTGCTATGGAGCATCGTTTGTTATGAAGATTGTGTAGGAATAGCAAAGAGACATTTCTCCACCACAAAACAAAACATTGTTAAGATAAGCTACTTATAGAAAGAGGCATTTACAAAAAGTTCTCTTCTTAAAAATACCCAAATTAAAAGAGTGGGATATATATTACATCATTGCTAAATACAGTTCCTTTTGATGAAGTAGAACGTCCTTTTTGTTTTGGAAGATATGCTAATTTAGAATTAAAGAAATTAGAAATAAAAAGCTACAAATGAACCTGATCCTCTTGACTAATGGGCATTTTAGGCTCTGGAAAATGTTCAAGCCAGGCTGCTGTTGCAGTGCATGGTTCCTCTTCCTCTTTTTCTTATAATATTCTTCATCTTCAGTGATTTTCTTGAGTAAGATTAAACTTCTAGGTAGCTGTCTTCAGTATATTTATTTTTTGCTGATCACTTATGATAAGTAACAGGAAACTAATGCAGTACAATTTTAAATTATGTTATTAATACCTTTCCGTTTGTGTCATTATCAAGTCACATTGTACAAAGATAATAATTAGCATTCAAAAGCTGTAGGAGCGTTTGTAAAGAGGTGAGGAAGGTTTGGGTCATATTTACTCCTGTTTGCATGAAATGTCTTACTAGCAACCAAAAATGGTGCTGCTTTAGTTGTTGGAATGTAGACCGAGAGTGAAGTAAGCACTGTGAATGATCAAGAAATGCGGATGTTGAAAGCATGTTGTGCTTGTAGGCTCTTTAATCACTTCTACGAAGCTAATATGTACTGAGGTTGTGAGCTGACAGCTCTGTTTTAAATGTCGGGAAAATAACTGCACCATTGACACGAGGTGGTGATCACTGGAAGATATGTACTCAGCCTGCTAAGTGTTTTTTGTCAGCGTGGGCATGCACATTTCTAGGAAGATGTTCAGGAAGGGGAGAGTATTGGATTTCTGGCAAAACTTTGTTTTACTGAAAGTACGAGTTCTTAATAAAGAATTTCCGTAAGAAAGGGTCAGGTTCAGTGGATTTTCTTATTTGAAAAAGTATATCACAAAACCATTTTAAATTGCCATTTAACATTTAGAGAAGGGAGAATTTAGTATTTGTTTGAAATGACATTTAGAAGTTTTAATTTTGCTGTATTAAAGGGGAAAAGTAAGCATACACTCCTGATTCAGCTTCCTAGAACTGAGTTCTTTTCAAGATTTCCTTTAGAGATTGGATGTGGTATTGTGACCTGGGAAGCTTAATTTTAGTCCCTATACCAATGGTAGCATTACCAATTCAGCTTTAGAAACAATATCAGTATGGAGTATTCTTCACAACATTATACATGTTATAAGGAGGTTAGACTTGACTGACATTTCTCTTTGAATTTTTAGAAATACTTTATTTAATACAGCTAGTAATGCTTACTTTATTTATTTATTTTTAATCTATTAAACATTATAAGAGTTATGCTTCACTGGAAATACCAAGTGAAGAGTTATTTATTTAAAATGTAAGGGAAAGACAAGTTCTAAAGAATTGTGAGAATCTCAGTAATTCTCAGAGAAATTGTTTTTCTGTGAAGTTTTATTACCTATGCAAGTCAGCCGTGAACAGGAACCACAGTTTTATCTGAAGGAGTTTCTAAATATAAATCAAGCATCTAAGTGATACAGACTGACCCCACCTGCTCTATCAGAATGGACTTTCCCATGTCTTCTATCTTATTTGTGTCCAGGATATACACACAGCTTCTTAGACGTACAGGTTGCTCTTTGATAGTATGCAATTAATTACTGTCAGATGTATTGCATTACAAACTTGGTCCACATGTTGTCTTTGGAATATAAACCAGTTCCCTGATTCCTAGTATTTTTTATTTTTTTTTTCCTGGACATCCAAGCCAAAAACAGAGACATTTTTAAAAATACAAATCCATCTCCTGCTAATGAAAGTCTGCAGCTGGAGCTATGTTTGGCTCAGACTTGGAAACTTACATAAAGATAATATTGATTTTGTTTTTGGAATATGGGACAAAGAACAAAAAAAAGACTTCAGTTAAATCCTTTCTCAAAGGATGTGAAGGGAAAAAAAAGCAGCTTTTGGAAGCAGGTCACTGGTTTAACCTTGCTTTGGACAATAGGAGCTGGAAACAGGGTTTTTTTGTGTGTGTGTGTGTGTTTTGTTTTTTGTTTTTTGTTGTTTTTTTTTGGAAACCTGTTCAGTGGCAAACATAAAATGAGCAAGTAATGAATTATAAGGGATTGTAAGGGTTGAGAATATCTTTTAACACATTTGCAAGGAGCTGAGAATTAGACGTGATTACTTCCACAAGCCCTTCTTTACTTATCCTTTCACTGTGAGTAATAAATATTAAAAAAAATAAATAAAAAAAAATAAAAAAAAAGTTTCTGTCTAATGCTGGCTGCATTAGAAACATGAGAAAGGAAAAGTTGACAAAGGCCCTGAGATGAACCAGTACTTTGTGATATTTGTGATATTTGCCGGCGATGAAGCTGGTTCTCAGTGGGTTGGAAGCTGGAAGACAGCTGCACAGGAGGAGCACTGTGGCGGGGTCTGGGTCCCGGGGCTGCCTTCTCGAGGTGGCTGGGTGTAGCTGTCGGTGCCCCCGGGAGTACTCGCCATGTTGCAGGTGTATCTGCTCTCTGCTGCCAGCTGTCATTAGTCACTGGTTGACAACAACTCAGATTTTTTTCTTTCAGTATCTCTTAGGACACTTTCCAAATGATTTTGTAACTGTGAACTCACCAGTTCACCTTCTAATTCTTTTTATTTTTGTATTTATTTTATTTTTCTGGAAAGCTATGATGCTCTTTATCTCCCCACCATTAAAGTGGAAAAAAATGTGCAAGTAATATCCTTTACTATTTTGATATCCCTGCTAGTGAAACACGCTGGTTCTTCCTTTGTGTAACGTATTTCAGGGTAGCAGCCCTTGATTCCAAACCTCTAGATACAAGAGGGCCATCTGTGTTTTCCATCTGTAAGACCCTTCCTTCTTGGATCCTGGGGCTGGTTACAGGGCTTCCAGATATTCCTACTGCCTATTCCCCCCTCACCACGCAGTAAAGAGACGGCAGGGTTAACTATATCACAGATGCACGGGAACCTAAACCCCTCAGCACACACTGCTGTCCCTGGAGCTCCGTTTGCCCGTCTCTGTTGGGACACTCATCAGCATCTTGCCCTCTAAGTTGTGTCTGGCTGCTCATCCCTACATGCCCTTCTACGCAGCCAGCTTTTTACTGAGGTGCTGTCCCTTGCAGAGCATCCAGGTGTCGTAGAAAATAGCCGTCCCTCTACTACCCACTCATTATATGCTTGGAAATGTTTTAGTACCAGATTTTTGGAAAAGGGCAGGAAGGGACTGCTTCTGGTTGGTTGGTTTGTTTTCTGCAGAATTGCTTTGTTTGTGAACATAGTGGTGTTTGTTGCTTACCTTCCTAACTTCTCCCTTTAATTCTGCAGCTGCCATTAGGTAAAATAATGAGCAGAGTTAGTTACTCAGAACAGCAACGTAAATGTTTGTTCTCCACAGGATTCCAATAAAAGAATGTTGTCATGGATTATTGGCAGTAAATTATTGTAAGTTATACATTTAAAAGTAAACAAAACCATCTACATGAAAATATCTGATCGTTTTTCATGAAGTACTTCATTCTTTTATTTTATCATTGTTGATATAGGATCTGAAATCTTGATGTTCATATTTTGATCTTCAGTGTCTCCCTATTTCATTTCTATTGCAAGTGCTCTCTACTGAGAAATTATAAACACAGTCTTCAACATTCACTGCTCTCTTTCCCTTTGCCCCTGTCTGGCCTGGTTCTGCTAATATCATTTATATGTTGTCACAAATCATGATCCACTGACTGAGTTGTAATTCTTTGGTTTGAGGTTTTGTATTTTAATGTCCAGTTGTTGAAGTAGAGAGGAAGAAGGGGATGCAGTCTCACAGCACCTTTTTTCCAAATTTGTGGAAACATTCGCTATGCTAAGGTAAAAAGAAAGGAAGAATGGATACTCTTTGATTTCCAGTGTGCTGTTTATCTCAATAGCAGATTTTCTATTTGACAGAAATGTTGTGAGGCATAACTCTCAAAGTGTCAGACTCTGTATGCATATAGAGTATATTTAAAAAAATAGGATATTTTGTACAGATTTTTTTTCACCAAAAATTCATTTTAGTGTGTGAATTCTGCTCCAATATATTGCAGAGCTTTTCCTTGGCTGCAGTGATCACAGAGATTTCTAGCCTGCTTTCCTTAATAAAGGATGCATTTATGAAACAGGCTGTAAAAGATCTTTCGGGATGTTTTGTAGACTTTTTTTTTTTTTTAATGGCTGGAGCCACAAGCTTAAATATTAAGATCTTGAACAGCTTGTGTAATTAAAAATAATAAAAAATGGGTAACCATAATCTCCCAAGTGCTGATGCTTTTAGTCTTTAATGAACAACAAACTATATAAATTGCAAACATTTATTTATTTATTTTCTGAGAATTCTGAAGGAATTTGTTTACGATATCCCAGGTCTCCAGGACCTTGTTCTTCACGCTGTTTGATTTCCTTGGGCCTCTTGCCATATACCTCTGATGCACTGGTGTTATCGAAAGGTTGAAATCTCCAAGAAATCTCTTTCAGCAGTTCCTTTTAGGATATTTTAGGGTTCTTTGGGGCAACAAGTCAGTAAATATGGTTGAAAGCCTGAAGCACAAAATGGAAACACGAGTTTCTTCCTTCTCTCAGAATGCCGGAGTTTAGAATAATGCTTCATGCTATGTGGTGCAGTTCTAAACAAAAGATATTTATAGACACTTAAACTTGCCTACCTATCGTTATGTTTACTAAATACATTTCAGGCTTCTTGAGTGCAGAGCCATTGACTTCAGTAGGAGGAGCATTCTGATGACTAGAGATAAACTTTTAGCATTCTAAATTTAGGCACCTTGTTTTAAAAACCTTGACCCAGATATGTGAACCCAGAAGAATGAGTTACAATAATTCATTTGAAATTCCTGGGCTATTTCAGCACCCCAGATATAACGTTTATTCATACAAATTGCTCGCTGTTGCAGATAAATGGCAAAATGTAGCCAATGCAATAACTCTGCACCTGAGCGTTACTTAGTTCTGCTTTGCTAATGTTGGCAGCGCTTTGCTTTTCCTCTATATGTTACAGCACCTGGCTATTTTGGCTTTGTCTGAAGAACGTGTTAGACAGGGAATAGGGAAAAATTCTGCAAGTTTTCATTACTATTCACTTTCCTAGTAGCTGCAGTCCCTCAATTAGGTGGTCAGTTTAATTTTCCAGACAGTTTAAAAGAAACACAAGGTAGACATTTAACCAAGGGAGACAATTTTTCACTGCATGCTGAGAGGAGGATTATCTTGTCAGAGGTGTCATCTTTAGTGGTTCTCATCTACTTTGACACCAGGGAGAGTTGCATTTGCCATAATGCTGTTTACGATGATGATGAGAAATACTGCGTTCTGTCTGTGATGATTTTTCTCCTTGACTTCTTTTTGGTTTCTCTTTGGGGATTTTTGTCTCTTTAAAGGAGTAAAGCACCTTGTGGAGATGAGAAATAGACTGAGGTATGTGTATCGCCCGCAATTTTCTCTCTGGTTAGTGTAGTTTGAACAAATTAGTAAAATTTCAAAACACCATTACTTAGGCAAGTAATGTACAGGTATTTTTTAACCTGTATAAATGGAGAGTGACGTTAAAACTGTTGGTGTTGGCTACGCATCCAGTTTTTGTTTTGTTTTCTTGCTAGGAACAGGTAACAGTACTCCCTTTGCCCATATTAAGGATGGATGTCTTTTCATTGCACTTAAGCCTTGTAAGTTGTGGGCGTTTATTCTGAGCCAGTCATCTGTAGTCAGTGTCATGAGAGAAGGTGATTCATCCCATCTGATGCTAAGTATCCGAGAGTCTTATTATGCAAATGTATTCTGGAGAGGACGGTGGTTGATGATGTTCCTTCCCAGCCCAGTGCAGCAGTCTGCGGAGCCTTTCTATATCAGTGAAGTTGTTTTTGAGGCCACACACAGTGAACAGGGAAATTATCTGGGTTAAAAAACGGTAACCGGAAGGATTTTGGTCATGTGTGTTTGTTTTTAACTAGGTTCGTTTCAGTGATTCATAGGGCCATTTATAACGTGGCTGTAAGAATATCTGCCTGATAAATGGGGTCCTGTTGTCACAGAAGAAGGAAGTCAGTGACGTGAAAAACTGGCTTTGTGTAATGAAGTGCCTCCTGAAATACATGTGTGCACTGGGATTGTCCGGTTTTATTAGGTGAGAGGAATCCACAATAGTTGTTTAACTGTGTGTTAAGCAGGACATTAGCGGTATCATTATCACTGTAGTGTACACCTCTTGATGCTTGGTATAGCTTTATTAGACTGCAGAATAACTCAAAGTGAGATTTTCTCTGTTAGACATTAGAAACAAATTAGAAACTTCCATGTGTATCGCCCAGTCCTTCCAGTGAGGTCCTCATTACCAGTAGTGCTTATTGTGCTAGGGGTCTTTTCCAGTTTTACCTTCCTAGTGAACCATGAGGGTTATCTGTGTACTGATAAGCATGTTGTCTGATGAGGTGGGCTGTTTTAATTTATATGTGACCATTATCCATACTGGGAAACCAGAAAAAGTATCCATGCAAATTATAACTTCCTCTTCACTCTTATGTAAATCTGAAGAGAGGCTGACTCATATGAGCTTCTCTTGAGTGTCTCAGAGTAGTGTTTTTATCTAACTAGGTTAACTAACAGTTAATCTGTCAGAGTTGTAATAAGGCAGAGGCAATATATTTTGGGAGGCATGTTGAAAAGAAAACCAGTCCACCAGGATCCATTATAAATGTTACAAGGAAGCTAAAACTCATGTACCACATATGCTCTGTGTGCAGTTGTTCATCGCAGGACCTCTTATCACATCAGTGTACCACACTGCTGCAATAGGCCTTCTTGGTACATCTACAGAATATCTTCGTGATACATGGTACTTTGGTTTAGATACAGAAGTCAGAGAAATGTGACTGCCACCAATAAGGTACCTTTTGATCAAGTATCAGTGAAAGAGATGGAAAAAACTGTACTGAAACAATGCCAATGGCAATGAAAGCAATCAAAATGAGCTATTACAGTACCTTTAATGTAAATTCTCTCTGGAATATGTTTCACGTTTTATTTATTTTTATTATATTTCTTTTTATTTTCGTAGGCTGTGGAAACCAACCTTGCATCAAAGGATAGTCACTGGGTCTATGTAAATGAGGTAAGAAAGTCAAAAGAGACAACATAGCCTGTTACATTCATTCATCACTGTCTTCTGGTTCATGTGTTGTGATACACCAAACTGAGCATACCCTTTTACCATTTTTGTTTTTTGAACGGTACAAAAGGCAAACTGTGGTGCTGTAGCTTGGCTGTCTCAATTGAGTTGGTATAGGTTGAATACCAAAGGTAAAAATAAAGCTTCCAACATACATCGTAGCATCTGGGAGACTTTATTTTTACCCTCATGTTGACCTCACCCTGATGTCTATTTTCTAAGCAGAGAATATCTCAAAATAAATCTCAAATAAATACATAAGTATCTGCCAGAATCTCACCCTTCACTGCTATCAAAGCCTGTACTCACGTACCATGAGATGAAAGAGTCGCAAGTTTAGCTTGTTAAGAATATGCATTTACATAATATGCAGATTTTCTCTAGTGCAGAATTGTGTTGGTGTTTTGGCTAAGATCCAGGATAGCATAGATTTAAAATGTGGGATTTCCTCTTCGCAGCAAACGGTATCCTGTCCTACTACTATGGTGATTTATTTTACCTTAGTGCTGTGATGCCCTAATGGGAATCAGTGCAAACTCATATTTAAAAAGCTGTGGAAAGCTTGAAATGTTGTACCGTGTATAATCATTTATAAATCACTGATTGTTCAAGATAAATGGCACAATTTTATATAGTTTTTTTTTTTAATATTGATTCATTAAAGGATAGCATCATATCTACTTTTAAGAGCTGTATTCACTGCTTTAGTTTTATAATTTAAATGCATAATCTCCAATTTAATAACCAATAGCTTTGTTAATTTCTCATTCCTTTCTTTGCACCTAGCTAATAATTTAGGATAGATTACTTTTAATAGTAACTGTAAATTGTACTGTGTGGCATTAGAAAACCTCTGTAATTAAGGGGGTGGGGTGAGGAGAGACTAAAATCTCTGTTTATAAAGCTTTACAATTTTTTTCTAGGCCTTCTTACATTTATGTACCTCCTGATTTGTCAGCTGCAGTAATGGCCCACTGCATAATATCAGCAAGATGCCCAAAGAGTCAATGTTTATATTCGCATAAAGATAACATAGTGCATATTTCCTTAAACATTTATTGGGAGGGAGTGTTTGTGAATTTGTTATTGCTGCTGTTATTGTTTCGATGTTAAAACTCACTTCATGAAGCCTGAATGTGTAACATCACAAATAAAAACCTTCATCACTCATGCACAAATGTGTGCATACATACATACGCACACAGACACAACAGGTGTCTGCTCTTATTTTGAGAACTTTTATTTTTCTCTGTTACTGCTACAGACTGGATTGGGAAGCAAAATTCAAATCTAAAGTACAAATTTTTCACAAGAAAAAGATCTCAATTTCCATGCAACTCAACAAAGTATAGGGAAATTATTATTACAGACACAACATGCAATATAAATAAAATGTATTGACAAATATTAATACACCTAAGTATGTCAACATGCAATTAAATTCAAATAAGTGCATAAACTTTTCAGCTTCATGAAACTAGAGAAACTGAATCTCCAGTAAAAGAGAAGGAAATTTAGATTACCCTTCCCCGTGTTGTTTTTTGTTTGCTTGTTTTAGGTCTTTGTATGCTTAGAGCTGTTGTGAAAGAAAAACACTTTACACATCCACAAGGGTGTATCTGTAGAGGGTTGGATTCCTTAGGGCTTGCTTTTTATTTAATAGCATGCATTTTCCTATGCTACCAAGAAGTCAAACTGAGTATGTTGTCCACAAAATGTTTCCAGCTAGTATCAGTGAGGACTGCATGGTTACTTGATGGAAAATATGCTATTCCTTGACTGGGTGTGATTAGGCACTGTGATTTGCAGAAAGGAACTGACTTCTAATTCCCAACAGCCAAATCAGCTCTTTTGATGCAGTTCCATACCTAGCCTGCCAGGTGTAGTGCATTCTGTACAATAATGCCAAATACTGAGCCAATGCTTTTTTTCTCCCTCAGGGAGACTGAGGATCCCACACTATGATCTGTCCACACTATGTTCTGTGTGGCCTAACGATCCCATTGCAAGGAAGGGGAGGTATAGGGCTAACTGACCTGGATGGACAGCAGTAGGAAGAGAACAGTGACAGTTTTTTCCACCGTATGAAGAGCATGGGATTCTAGAAAAAAGCTCTTTAGGCTTTTCTTACTTCAGGGAGTCATTGAGGGCTACTGAGGCCTCCAGGTGATGAATACTGATCTTGAACACCCCCTCACAATCTGCTCTGTCTCCCACCTCTCATCAAGACCATGAAGACCTGAACTTCAGACTTATTTGGCTATAGTAAGAACAGCTTCATAGTACAGTATTATTTCTACAAGAGTTTTATTATTGAATGTTACTTGAGTTAATCATACTTCAGTGTCTCTGCACTGATAACAACTAAAGTTTTATGTTTTTTTTTTTGATTGTGTCTCTTTCCCATATGCCAGAACAGGAGTTATATTTCAGAGTTTCAACGTATTTTATCACTTTAATTTTGTTATATAAGCAACACTACCAAGCTAACTTAAAACTGTATGTCTGGTAAGCTTATTACAGTGGAAATGAACAAATGTGGACCATTAGAGTGGTATTAAAATTACAGTGCTCTGCTGTGAAGAGCCTGCGTTCGTTAGTATCTAATAACCTGAGTCTCTGCTGAGGTATCCATTCCGTTTGGATGCTACTGGTGGTGCAAAACAACTCAGTCATCTTTGGAAAAAGGGTTGGAAGGCTGAAACAGTACTTGGCAAGTTTTTCTGGATAGTAGAATACATAGAGACAGGTCTTTTCAGGGAACATCATGCTCTTCTATGTCCTCTTTGAAGTCATTATTTGCCTTTCTCATCATCTTCTAATATGTCATAACAACCGTACTGTTTTAAAAATAAACTTTTGTAAAGCATGTCTACTTTTCTCATTTTAGACATTTTATATTTCAAACTTGCAGAGCTGTTGAAAGTAGTGAAGATGCAAGGGGAAAAATAAATGTATTCCTAATCACCCTCCCTATTTTAGATTTTTTTTCTTCCTTTTCACTTTTATTTAACTAGAAATACTAAATGATTCCTTGCTTTCATTTAGGTACTATCTGTATGTGAATTCTGGGTTAATCATGCCAAGTAGCTTTTCAGAAGCCAAAATAGATGTGATTTTTAAATCCTTGCAAAAGGAAACAACTCTTGAGAACAATGACTAGTCCGTGCTTGTTGGAGTTGCCAATAGCCTGCAATTTTCACTCTAAGGAAAATATTTTAGAACATATCTAGTGTTCTGCATACCTCTGTGCTGTTTATGCCTTGATGTGTTGGTTAAGTGACCTACTGGCTTCGAAAGATGTGTGTTGTTTCTTCTTGTGGCATGACACGAGACATTTCTAAGTGCTCCACAATGCTACCTTCCCCCACTGCTTTTTTTTCCCCGTCTTTTTTCTTGTTTTTTTTTTTTTTTTTTTTTTTTTTTTTTTTCTGTTACATTTCTTTCTCTTTGGTGCCTGATATCAAGCATCTCTGCTGGTAACTTCTGACATTTTTTGTTCTCACCTTCTTTTATTTTTTATTTTTATTTTTTTTTCACATTCAGAGAAGAGGCTGTGCACTGCCCAGGGCATATGTCTGTGGGAGAAGCACAGCAGCAATACTTGAAACTGAATTTGTATGTGGTTGTACAAGGAATAATTCTCTAGGAGTCCACATCTCCTTTTTTTTGTTTGCAGCAGTAGTAGGTCTGGGGGTAAAAATACCGCTAGAAACCATGTTTCCCATTCTGTCATATATTTCATGGTTTAGAAATTTTCTCTGTTCCAAGGGGGAGAGAGAAGATAAAGGCAATTGTTCTACAAAATTGAACTTTGGACAAATATATATATATATATATATATATATATATAAATTAAACACAGCATTTTGTTTCTTGATATATACATGAATTCATTATTTTTATGTATAAACTGGTTAAATACTCACAAAAAAAACCACAGTCATTCTTCGAGGAAATGAAGTGGCTACTGAATGTCACTGTTCACTCAAATGAGTTGTTTTGCCATTATCAGATCCTTTCTTTCATTTCTTTTTCAACACTATTCAAAATTTAACTTGAAATGTATTAGACATGACAGGACAGAGCACAACATTAATAGCTGAGATTGGAGAGAACTTTTCCTGAAGGACAGGTAGGTGTGAAGAGAGGATGTCTAGTACTGCATGTCCTAACCACACATACTTGCTCTGAAGCTAAGGAGCAGTGAGAGTCAGGCTTGTTGGATACCTGTTTGGAAATACAGATACACTGGAGATGACTTTTGTGCATCTCTGGCAGAAATGTCCAAGGGATAAGAAATAGTAATAATGGTGGATTTTAATTTCCCAGGTAGCTGAAAAAGTCATGTTGGGGCACAGACAAGACTTCACCGTTTCTTGTGATTGACAGTGTTATCCCTTCAAATTAAAAAAAGTTAAGGACCGTAGTCAGTTCAGATTTCATTAAGGCTACCAGGAATAGGGATAATGGACTTCAGTTAAGAGGTTCTTCCACTTGACAAATTTAGGGAAGTACTAGGGCTTTTAGAAAGATAATATGATGAGTATGGGATGTCAGAAGAACTGTGCTGTTCTGTGAAGAGAAGACCTTAATACTGTTTTGGTTTAGTAAGGATATTTTTACAGATCTTGAAATCAAAGAGGTATTCTACAAAAAAGAGTGGGGAGCAAGGTGGGTAACTGAGGAGGCATGTAAAGGCATAATGAAGAAAATGATTACAAAATCAGATTGAGGAGCAAAATGACTCATGCCAGAGGTCAAAAAAGCAAGAAAAGGCTATATGTAGTAGAAGGTAAAGTGTAATGTGATTACTAGGGAAAAAAGCAAGTGAGACTTTAATGTTTTTATAGACATACTCGATTCTGGTTTTATAGAAAGTATTAATTGTAACCAGTCTGCTAAAAAACAAGCAAACAAACAACAACAACAACAAAAAAACATGTTTTAGTAGTACCAGTTCATTTCGATAAATCTGAGGCAGTCCACCAGATGAAATCCAATATTGTCCTGAGCACATTGGCTGTGGCTACAAAATAGCTAGTAAGCATCTGCTGCAGGAGCAACATGGAATTGTTATGGTTAATAAACAGAATATGAATCAATACTGTTGTGGTCTTGCAAAACAATCAAATCTAGTTCTTAGATATATTACTGGAAAAATCCTTTGTAAGATAAAGGAGACAATTATTTTGCTCTGCTTGACATCGGAGTGGACTTGTTGGAACTATATTTCAAGTTCTGGGCAAGACACTTTAAAACAAAAACAAGAGGATGCAGAACAATTTTGAAAATCCAAAGAGAACACCTAGCATGATGAAAGCTTGGTAAAATATGACCCATGAGGAAAGGCTGAAATAATTATTATTTTTTTCCTATGGAACTCAGGAGATGAAACAAGTGTATAGCAGCGAAACAGATATAATTAAAAGAAGAATGTGATCACATGTTCATTCTGCAAAGATAAGGGAAATGCAATTCAATCTTCCACAGTAAAAATTAGATAGGGTATTTGGAAATGATTTATAATCTAAATGTCGTTATGAATAGGAGCAACTTCCTCCGTTACCTTCTTCCATCTCATCATCTCTATCTTCATACCTTGTTCTATTTTTGTTGTTCTTCTTCTTCATTTTTCAGCATCCTACTCACATTATCTAAGTGTGCTAAATATTTTCAGATCTGTTTGGAAAGACAAAGACAAGTGTATTATGAACACCACTGGGTATTACTTTTCAGATCTGCACCTTCTGTTCTAGGTTATTTTACATACCTTTTTTTCAATATGTGTATGACGATGACAGTTTATACAAAGAGTCACTGTATATGCTTCTGATCAAATAATTTATTTGATAACTTTGCTGACAGACATTAAATTTATGTGAATTGTGTCTCATGTTCATTTTTCAATCAGCATGAAACTCTATCTCAAGTCTGCTATTGAACAAGCCAGAGCAATTCTTTGATTACTTTTTGTTAGCCAAATCCACCTTTGGGGTAGCTCCAGAGATTTGACTTAGCCAGGAACGAATCTGCCATTGTATTTCTAGATATCAGTTATTTGAAATGTATATTGTGATGGTACATACTTTTGATAGAAATATACACAGTAATGAATTGCTGACACTGTTAGTGCTGCAGAAAGAAATTTAATTATAAGGTGTAAAAAATAAGTCAGAAAACCAAAGGTTAGAGCTTCTACTTGACTACAGTTTTCATTTGTTGCTTTTCCATTTAACTGATCCTTGTTGGTCCAGATTAGCCCTCATCAGATCAGATGCAAAGGGGCCTTTGTTATTCACACAAGATAACCTATTATTATGCTGATTTTTCAGTGTTAGAATTACCACATCCTCTACCACATGGAATAGAAAATGCTGAAATTCAAACAATGTTCACTTCTAAATTCTCATCTGGAACTGTAGGAATTGTGGGGAGAACTGGTGGAAATTTTATGACATTAGTTCCTTACTGTGTAAATTATCAACTTATTACATGGAACTCTATAGAAAAGGTATATGCTGTGGGGAAAAAAAAAAAAAATCAATTAACTACCCATGTGGGTAGTTGTCATGGCAAGACACTTAGAGAAAGAAGGGAGGAGTTCTTTCTAATAAAGCAAAGCTTTGTTACTTTGCAAAAACTGTATCGTGCATTCTTCCATTGCATTTTTCTGTGAACCACTGTAAAGTTGCCAGAATTAAGTTTTGTAAAGCAGAAAGGAATCATAGTCTTGATTGCCCTGGTAGATGCACTAGCACAGTTCCCAACGTTTGTGTGTGTTCCTGGGGACTACAAGGTGGATGGTTCAATACAATTCATGATACAGTTTAACACTATGCAAGGTAGCTTGACTCTAAGGCTCAGTAAGGCTTATTTCTTTATCACTAAGAAAAACATGTTCTGTTGTTTTTCATATTGAAAAACAAACAAAAATCAACCAAACAGCCTATGCTGCAGTACTTTAAGATGGATAGCAGAGAGGTAAAATGTATTTGTAATTGCTCTTGCAAAATCAAAGATGCTTTTTTATTGTTAGAATATTCTAAGTGAACCCATTTTATTGTGCTAACCTGAGCATAATAACTAGGGCTTTTCAAAAGTCATCAATATATTTATTTTGCTGCTTATGTACAGTGCTAACCATAAGTACAGGTATTTAAGCATTGGGGACCAGTTTGTTGTTGATGAAAATCTGAAATATATAGCATAAGGCTAAAGGAATGAAGTAATCTACAGATTCTAAATCCATAGGAAAGCAAAGTATTCAGTAGCTAGAAGATTAATGAAATTCATGTAAGCTTCAACACCAGAATAAAACTGAAGTCTAAATAACGTCCAGGGAGGGAAAAAAGAAAAAAAAAAAGAAAAGAAAAAAAAAAAAAAAAAGATGCTTAGGGATACTTTCTATTATCAATCCATGAAAAACATTGGAATGGAAAAGTTGGAGGCACTGAGCACTGGCAAACTACTATAGCAATTGCAACTGTAAAGTATTTGGATGAAGTCTTCACAACTGTGCTGAAGAACCGCACTCCTACTTGTCAGAAGTCTCGGAGTTGACGATGAGAAGGGAGAAATGAAATAGGAAGAAAATGCCTAGTTATTTCTGCAGGTGTAGTAATAAAATGATTTGAAAACATAACAAGAGCACAAGTTTCATCAGTGGCAAGAAATCGTAGGAACTTAGAATTTTAAAAGGACATGGGGAACTCTGAGCTGTGTTGAGATAATGTTATCGAAAAGGTTTGGGTAACCACATTCACTTGAACACGAGTCAAAATTCAGACAACAGTTGACCTTATTCTTCCTTTCTGTGCTGTTGACCCATTCTGAATGATGCTGGTGGTTCTGCTAGCACCTGTATTGTAGAGCTTCAACAGTTAAATAAAGCTTTCCCAAACTCAACCCAGGTGATAAGACGGAACCAAGTACAGATAAAGTTTCTGTTTTATTGATGCTTTCCCCCCTCCACTTTCAGAGCATTTGCTCAAAATGTGCTTCTGCTAATCCTTCACTGGACTTTTGCTCAATTTTCTCATGTCTGCTGTTTTATAGGTCTATTTTCACCACCCTGTCTGTAAGAGGCAGTTTGTTATATGAAGGATGAGAAAGTATTCCATCGTCTCTCTCCTGGTGTGACGTATTTCTTGCTTTCCATTTCTACCCTGCAGCTCCATTGCTTCTGCCAATAGTTATCTCTCCTTTTACCACATAGGACATGCCTAGTATTTCTACAGTTACTCATCCCTTTTCTTTCAGAATCAAATGGCTCCTCAGTCATCATCCAGGCACTTCTTCTAGAGGAAAATAATGATATAGAGAGCTCTATAAAATATTTTTCAAAGATTGAGAAAAATGAGCAGAAAATAGCATGGCAATTATCAAATAAAGTGTATATCAGCAAGCTACTTTGTCTCTTTTTCCCCAACGGTAGCATGTAGGAAGATGTTAGGTTATGCGTGATGAACAGTATCTTCCTAATGCAGGGCTTGTAGAGTAATCTTGGGGAAACTTGACTTCAGAAGAAAAATCCCTTACGAATGCAGTGTTCTTCACTTTTCTTTGGAAAATCTTGTTCATTTTAGCTAGAAATGCCTATGTCATGCCATCTGAGTGACCAACAGTCAGACCCACAGGGGTCTGCAAATAATTATGGCTTCATTTTTACTTAGGTAGAACCAGGACTGTCTAGAATTCGACTCAGTCTTTCTGTCTATATCGAAGGAAGTTCCAAATTTTCTTTCAGAGAATCACGGTATGTGATGATGCTGGTATTTATTCTGATAATAATTAGATAAATCTTTTATGCTTCCCTGTGCCTTATTTTGTTTGAATAAGGCAGAATTTTTAACAATATTTTAAAATGAAAGTAGGGCAAGCATTCTAAGATATGCATAATCTTTTAAAATGATACAAAAGTGCACAGTTTAAAGAAAATGAATTAGAATACAGAAAACTGTTTTTTGTTGTTGTTGTTGTTGTTTTTTTTAAGATCCAGCAAATTACACATTTCAATGCAAAACTTAATAATTTACATGTCTAAATTTATTCCAGTTTTATTCCAGTAAGGTATATTTACTACTTGCCCACAGAAATCTTTTGAATGCTATCTATGGTACTACAGATTTTTTCCCCAAAAATGTATAATTTTCTTATATGCCTGAAATATAGATGTGTGTGTGTGAAACTTGACTGCATATGCACCTGCATCCTGCTCAAAGTAATTTGTAGGGTTCAGAATTGACCTAATTCTCTTGCTGTTGAATTACATTGGAATAGTCTTAGTTAGGAGCAAGGTTAGATGAGCGTGTTGTTATGAGTTCTTTTGTCAGTGAAATACACATTAAAATCAATGGCAATTTATGTTTTGTCTAGCTTTTAATGACTGTCATTTTCCATGCTTTTTTTTTTTTTTCTGAGATAATTACTTTTTATTATGGAATAATGTTTTCTTAAATCAGAGGATCTTTTACTGTATAGGCACTCACTATGATCTGAGACAGACTTCTGGGCACCCACTGAATACTCCTTATAACTAGAAATAAAGCTTATTTAATGAAATTATAATCCTGTAGGGATTTTTAGGGGCACTGGGTTAAAGGAAAAGAAGTGAGCCAATGTCAAGTGTGTGGGAGGACAATGAGGATGGAAGTTGGACAGCTGGTCATGCAGACTTGTATTAGAATGTTTTCTGTGATATGAAAAATGTGCATGACTTAGAGGATTAACCTGTATATATATATATATGCGTGTGTGTGTCTGTTCATGTGGGATGCAGGGAAGCCAGAGTAATGTTAAGGTTGAATTAATCTATCTACAGAGTGAGCTGTCACAAATGTCTTAAAAACTGCTTATTGTGAAGGATGTTTTCTGAATTTTCAACTAGTGAACAAGTATCCATTTATAGATATATGTAATGCATTGAGAGAAGCAAGAATAATCTAACAAATAGTGTTGATCCTAATGCAAAAATTCTGCGTATATCTGCAGCTTTGTCTCCATGAGCATCCTTGTCCTCATTGCCATTCAGCTGAATCCTTCGGCTTTCTCAGGGATATTCTTTCTGGAATTCTCTTTTTGTTCTTTAAATTATTAATGTCATTAAAATTTATATTATTCTGTCATTATCTCTAAGAAAATAGAGATTGTAATGTGAAACATAATTGTCTCATTTTGCAATTTGTGTTATGATAGTTGGGCACAACTAGGGCAGATTTAAATATTCCCCTGAGCAATACGAATAGGTATTAAGAACTAACTGAAGTACTTTTTGTGCAGATAAATAAATAGATAAATGAATTCTCCCAAATGACCAATAATATGTTTGCAAATAGATAAATTAATGCTACAAATTCTTGAAGAGTGAACTTTGCCATTAATATGCCACATTAACAGAAAAAAGTGTTTATAGGAATAACTTTTCAGTGTTGAGTTGGGTGGTAAGAACTACTAATAGTCAGATTTACACTTATGTATGCCTACCAAACCATTTAAGTGTTGCCTAAATTATTTGGACTATCCAAATTCTTTCCCTTAATGAAGGGAAAATACAGCACAAGGACACATATATGAGAACATCCTTTATTCCCAGGAAAAGTGCTCTTTCTTCATCCTCATTCAAGAAATTCAATATTTACAGGCCTGACTGCAAATTGCTATTTGAGGTGAAGGACAATTTTTCTTCGTTAAAACATCCCAGAACCACCATCTGTATTATGTAAGGATTTACCCCTGCTGAAGTACTATCATCATGGGTTCACTAAAGTCTGAAAGTGGGCATTTAGCATGGAATTTGGTGAGGAAAGCTTGCATGGCCAAACCAATTCGTAAGTACTATTTAGAATGCAGTGTTCACACCTAGTACAGAAAGTAATTAGTGTGCTGTCTTGTGATGTGCAACGATCCGTGACCAAGATTGGAAAACTGGGGTACATTTGTTTGGAAAAAAAAGCTCTAAGATGGTGGGATGGTATTAAATGATTTGCTTAGTTATCAGTTTCACATTGTGAATAAAATTTTCCAACGATGCACAGGAAAGAAAACATGTAACTTTTAAACAAATAACTAGATGAGTAGAGTTTAATTACAAGATCAGCATGAAAAGTTTTTTCCTTTGTGACTTAAAACTATTTATCGAATATATGCTGTTACCCTGATGGATATAAATGTAAGAGCCAACTTCACATATATTTATTTCTTCTTTCTTGGATTATAGTTTTTTTTGTATTTTTTTTCCTCTGTATTATCACAGTCAGAACACAGGTGACCTTTCTACATGTGACATTTAAAATTTCACGTGCTGCTAAGCCAGAACTATGGTTTACTAGAAATGAGCCTTTGGGGCCTACCAACGTGATGCGAGGCAAAGGGCTGCAGCCATGCCACTAGGCCAGGGAGACACAGCCAGGCCGCTCTGGTGAAGGACAGTGGTCACCTGCCCCCCTCCTCATTTCAGGCACTCAGCCTCACTGTCCTGCTTGTGGAGCCACCCCAGGTGCCCCACTTTGCTTTGTAGGTGCCCCTACAGCTACATGGCTGTACGACCACCCTGGCTGGTGTCAGCCTGTGGTAGGCCTAGAAAGGCCTACCTTTTTCTTCTTTGTACAGTGACTAGGCTCTCCCATACATGTGGCATGAGCTGAACTGAAGTTTTGGATGATTCATGGTCTTTTTCTCAAAAGGTATCTTCTGATTCCAGTCAGCCTGAGTTTGCCAGTCAAGGGATGCAACCTAGAGGGTTATGAGTTAAAGGTATCCCACGAACCTGTTCCCCCCTCAGACCGCAGTGGCAGAAACTTAGACATGTTTTTTGGCATTAACACCCTCAGCCCCAGAGAAGAAGAATCGAAGGCCACTCTCTGAGGCACTCTTCTAGAGCTCAAGGGTCTCCTGTGGTGACCCTCTGCGAGGCAACAGGTGCAGCCCTGAATTGTCTATTAAGACTCAAAATCTTTGGCTTCTTTTAGAATATATTTATTTCTGTTTTCACTCAGCACCAGTTGGTCTGTCATTAATACAATGAATGTATTCATTCCCTCTACAAGGTTAAAAAATCATGTTCCTAAAAAATGATGGGAAATCAACAAAGAAAAACTAAATTGAGCCAAAGTTACAATACTAGTGGACCGTAACAAGTAATTATAACAACCCCACGGTCATTTCACTCACAGCGTGACAGAGCAAATGGCAAGAAAAGACACTATTTTTTTCTTGAATGTTAGAAGTACAGAGTTGAGTTCACTTCTGCTGCTGGCACGTCGCAAGGTGTGGGCTGTGGTGACAAAACAGCAATAAATTTTTGGCAGACCTCTGAGAGAGGCCCTGTGCGACCTTGGCAGTGGGGTGGCCCAGATCTGCAGATTGCAGACAACCTGTGCTTGAGATGGGCTGGTGTGACTTCCAAAGCTGCTGGTGGCAGTGGTATGGAGCTCGGCTGTTGATACGCTCCCTGAGAAGGGTGCGCCTGAGGGAACTAATGCAGTCTGGTGCAACCGCCTGTCATTTCCCATGGTGAGCTCCTGGTAGGAAACAGCCATCACAAGCTGTACCACTGTTATGATTTCAGGATCAGCTAAGACCATGATTTTCAAACTATTTGTTCCTAGGGTAAAAATAGAGAGTTTGTTTAGATACAAAATACATAAAAGCATGTAGTTGAGTTGGCTTCAATTGCAATGTAAGGGCAGTAGATGCAGGCTCTGTCCGCAACCTTGAGATTTCCTCCTATCTTTCTATGATTCGGTGGACAAAAAGTTACTACAGATCATACAAAAGGAGGGTTGCAAAGATGGTGGAAGGTCTAGAGAGCAAGATATATGAGGAGCGGCTGAGGGCCCTTGGTTTGTTCAGCCCAGAGCAAAGCAGGCCAAGGGGAGGCCTCATGGAGACCTGCAGCTCCCTCACGAGGGGAGCGGAGGGACAGGTGCTGATCTCTGCTCTCAGGGGACAGCGACAGGATCCACGGGAATGGCATGGAGCTGGGACAGGGGAGGGTGTCAGGAAAAGGTTTCTCTCAGAGGAGGCTTGGTGTCAGGAAAAGGTTTTTCAGTGAGAGGGTGGTTGGTCACTGGGACAGGCTCCCCAGGGAAGCCGTCACTGCTCCAAGCCTGTCAGAGTTCAAGAAGTGTTTGGGCAAGGCTCTCACATGTATGGTCTGATTTTGGGTGGTCCTGTGTGAACCAGGAGTTGGATTTAATGGTCCTTGTGTGTCCCTTCCAACTCAGGGTATTCTATGATTCTATTTATCCCGCATTATTCTGGATGCGGAAATTCATATTCGTATATGTGTCAGTTCCCACCATGAAGTTTCACGTATTTTTAATTTCATAATGTAGATAACTTCAAAAATGTTCCCTGAGTCATTATTATAAGGATTAGTCTGAATAATTTACTCTTTTTATGGGAAAAGTACTTTCTTGTAACTTTCCAGAAGTAGGGGCCCTATTTCCTAAAGGTAGTAATGTTTTCTATTTGTTGTTTTGGTCTGAGTATGTAGTGAGGTTCTATTCTGTTAAACCAACATTCTTTCTGTATACATTTTGTTTGAAAGCTTTTTTTGTTTTTTTACTTAGAAACCTATTGAGACCATCTTGGTGCTTCTCTGTGAGGAACTACCTCCACAATATGTTAGTATTGCCAAAATAAATGGTACTGTGTTAAGCTGTTTTCTTTTGTTTCAGATGATTCATTAAAAAAGTGTTGTTATTAAACACAAAATATGAACATTTGTCCTATACAGAACACATCCATCTGTAACTTTTTTCTTCCACTGTCCATTTAATAACATTTATCAAATAATGAAAGATAAATATAAAATGTCTAGGCAGGTATGTATTTTTAAAAGACTATGTCTCCATTCACAGGAAATCACCGATAATGAAATATTAGAGTTGGTACATAGTGCTCTGGGGAGGATGACAGTTATCCGACAAATTTTCCCGCTCTCAAGAGACAACAATCAGAGGTGCATGAGGAACAATCACCGAATATCATCACTGCTGTGTGATCCACAAGAAGGCTATCTTCAAATGCTGCAGGTCAGTAGCTGTGCCCAGCAGATAAGTCCATTTTAGGAATTTGACATGAGATAGTTTTCTGTGACTGAATTACCTCAGAGGAAGAATAAAATTAATGCAGACAAATCTGTGCATATAACTTCTGATCACCTCTTTCTGACTTAATTCTTTATTTCCCAGAAACGAGTGACTTAGATACGATCTTATGTCCATTAAGTCCTAGAGAGCAGTTGTACTAACTCAGAGGTGATTTTGGATGTCATGCTTTTACAATTCTCTTTGTACGTGGGAAAAAAAAGAAAAAAAAAAAAGAAAAAAGAAAAAGAAAATATCGTGCCATTATAGTATTGTGGTATCAATATGTATTTATCATATTTATGCCTATTAGACATCTGATGTGAAAGAGTTAATCTGGGAGGATAACAACTTTGATAGGTATTAGATTGTGGAGCATTTCATATTTAGTTAAATGGACTGAATCCAGATGATGTGTTCAATCTGTCCCATTTCAATAGTCTCAGAAGTCTCTTACAGCTGATGATTTTTTGAGCATGTGATCTAGGCACTGCTAGTTTGAGTTCCAGATTTTGGTAATGGATTTGACTCTGGTGCAGGCACTATGTCAAGATTTCTTGGTAATTTATCCCAGTTATCAGAATTTTTCTCTCATTAATTTTGGCTTAAACATAGTTTTAGTATCTATTTCCAATGACAGTGCAAGAATTTTGAATCAGGTCTTAGGCTTTTGATAGGACTCTCTGTGTTTCTAATTTAGTTATGGCTAAGAATTTCATCTGTAGTACTTTTGAAGCTGCTGGATAAAACTGAAAACTTTAGTAAGATTGAATGTACAAGCTTGATGACAGCCTTTTTATTGTAAGTTTGATCTTAACCCAAGACGGCATGAGTACACAAAAGTCAAACCTGTGAGTTGGGAAGAATGGGTACTGTGTGTGAGGGTGAGTCTGTTTAGGGCTTGGTTCGGCTGTGGGGAAGGGGCTGTCTGCAGTCTGGGCTTCTGCAGCATGGTCAGGAAAAGGGCTCTTCCCAGGGGTTAACTCACTCTCTGGCTTGGAAGAGCTTCTGCACAGCAAGGTGTGAGGCTTACAGGAAATCAGAAGAGGAAGGGAGATTCCCAGGAAGAGAGGTGCGTAGGGAGTTTTTCCAAGCAACATGGATGCAGATGTGTGTTGTACTTGTTTGGGCCCTACTAAAAAATGTTTTAGCTGTAGGAACTGAAACCTTCAAGGAAGGGATATGGGCATTTCCTCCTTAGAGAGAACCTCTGCCTGACTCAGGTCAGAGTGGGTTTGGGGACAGACTTTGGGAAATGCCCATAACATGCACTGTCTCTCTGAGCACTGGTCTGTTCTTTCTGTGTAGGGAAAGTCTGTGCTTATCTTGGTGTTTGAAAGAAAAAGACACTTTCGATCTTTGTTAGCAACTTTGAGGTATACTGTAATGAGAACAAAGGCCACTCGTTTCAGAGGATCAAAGCAATTTCCAGTATGTTGAAAAAATTATCTATCCTGCACCAACAAATCACTCATTGGGGAACAATCTTGCATTATGACAGGATTCTGAGTATTTCTGTCTATGCTGGTTTATGCATAATGTAATTCAGAGACTCATCTGAAGGGCTGGCAGACACCTCTCTGAGGAAGTTATTTGCTAAACCAGTAATTGGTTTGCTAGCATGAATAGCCTCACGCCCTATTACTGAAGTTCACCGACAAAGGACTCTTTAGGAATCTAAATACTCTTCCTACTGCTTCACAAGTGTGGGTTTTGAGAAGCAAAACATCTTTAGCATTCAGATTTTCTGTCCTTCAGAAATATCATACTACCTTAGAAACAGTCATTAGGAGAATGGAACAGTAATGTTATTCTTTACCCATTAGTTCCTTCTCAAGGAACTTAGAAGCAAGAAAGAGGTGCAGAGAGGTGCAGAGGTGTATGGTTAGTGTTGTGGAACTTGATTCCATAACTATCATGTTTAGTTACACTGAAAAGGAATACTGAGAAAAATGAAGGGCACTGTTCACTGTTACCAGTCTCTCAGATTAACCACACTCAGTAATCTTGTGTTATTTTTAAATTTCTACAAGTTGAATATAGGATGTTTTTATCATATGCTGTTATATCTGAAGCATATCTGATTTTTTTCATAGACTTTGCCAAAACATCTTATGTAACACCTTGTGGGTATAGAGCTCATATTCATTTCTAAGTATGACTGGCATATTATTAATGGTCCTGCAATTCAGGTACTTCCAATCTTCTGTTTCCCTTTTCTTGCTTCAAAAATACTTTTGACCTTTTGCTGTAAAAAAGTGCATCACTAAATTACCCCTGTTAACAGAGGCTGCAGTAACTCCTAGCTCTGTGTCAGGCTGCATGAATCCACCAGAGGCAGTGACCGCCTGCCGGCACTGAGTCCTTGCATTGCTTTGAAGTAGTTTGATTAACACCACAGTTTGGAAATCCCTGGCTCATTCTCCCTTGGGCAATTTCATATTAATAATTCTTTGTTGTCAAGGTTACTTACCAGCTATTGTTGGTTAATTATTTATTTAATGACTTTGAAGAAGAATAAGCTAATCTCTGTCAGCCTCTAGCTGTAAGATTTTATAGGGGAGAATTTGCCGTTTTTTAACAAGCTACTAAAGAAAGAAACATTTACATCATGGATTATTAACTTTGTTCTGGCTAAATTAATGAAAATCTTTTGGGCATGGTTTTGTTCTCAGTGTCTTTACTACCATATCCTGGAAAGTTGTTTTTCAGTGGGTGATCATCCCAGTTTGGCATTCTGACAAGGCTTTAAAGATCAGGCTGTTCTGCAAGCTCATCCAAAAACTCATCTGTTCTGAATGTTTTGTGGAAACCCAATCTTACTCCATCAACCCGCTTGTCAAAATTTTGCTCATACCCTTATTTCTTGCACATATAATATGCCCAGCTGGCTTTCTGCTTCAACTGGAGAAAAGTATTTATAAGGTTTTCTGTCTTGGTCACTTTATTTGAATTCACAGGACTATATTAATCTCTGTCATATTCTTCATATATAATTTTCTGTGTCCATCTCTTCTACTTTTTATTAGGTGTAGCACTTGTCTTCCACTGATGATGAGTATCATGTGGTTTGGGCCATCAGCATTGTCAGTATTGCCTCATCTGGAGGAAAAATACTGAGGCACGTTGGGATTTAAAGACAAATCCAGTTAATTCTATATGCCTTGTTTGTATGTATCCCTGTGTGGCATTTGAATGGTGTTTAGCAAGATTACCACTATTAAACTGTTTAGATGATTTCAGACAGTTTTACACATTCATTTTTAAGAATTTTTAATGTATAATCTCTTTATTCTTTTCAAACTCTTCCTTTTTAAATATTAGCTTTGAAGCTTGTCTACAGACTTAATTTTTGACAAAGATATTTTTTCTTTCTTCAGATCGTTCACGATGTGTTCAGTTATAAAATAAAAATATTTTTCTGGTTACATTTTTGAAGAAATATTTCTCTTTAGAAATGTGATTTCCTTTACAGTTTCCTTCTTCTCGTATTTACTATTTAGACAGTTCATAAATTCAATCTGTGTGACAGCCTGCCTATATTAAAATATATTACAGGGACACAGGATATCTGGAATTATTTAGCATGGTCTGAATGTATATAGTAAGATTAGAAAAGCAAAAAGAAAAAAACTCCAGCAAACTGTGTCACAAAAATAATAATTATTCCTCAAAGGATTCAGAGTCCCGCCTCTCTACTGAAGAACTATTCCAGGCATTGCTTTGACATATTTAAAAAGAAGATGTTAAGAAGTATGAGAGGGTATTCCTTGAAACGTCTGCTCTTCTTTTCATGTGAAAACTTCATCCACTGAAGACTTGACCATTAGACATCTTTGTAGGTATCTCCTGGCAGTTGCTTCTTCAGAGCTACGTTTTTGTTTATGAAGTGTCTTCTTTTCAGGAATTGTTGCAATTTAACCACAATACATAGATGTGGTTTTTTTGTTTGTTTGTTTGCTTTGCAGAAGCATTTGGCTTCAAAATTATATATTTGGCTTCATAAACTTAAGGGCCTGGTCCCGCAGTTTTATGCAACTAAACAGCCTGACTGTCATTTGACCTATTTATACTGCTGTTATCACACAACTGTTAAGTGCTACTGGGAGCAATAAATATTGATTGAGCCCTATTAAAAAATATATTTTCTGTCATAAAGGATTAATGAGCCACATTTTTCTTTTCATTATAAACATATATTTGCATGTCTCTTTAGCAAACTTAATTTGGACTATTGGCCAGATGTTCAATCACAGTAGAAGCTGTTTTCTTAGCACTGCATGAATGAAAATTAATCTTGAACTCACTTCATCACCCATTGCATGGGATATCTTTCTCTCAAACCCTATAGCATGTCTTTAGGTGTGTTAGCAGAAGTATGGGCTTAAAATAATAATAATTTATTTATTATTTTTTTTTAAAAAAAAAAAAAAAAAAAGGATGCCCTCAGACCAAGTGCAATTTTGTGACAGCCTGGATGTTTCATCCTGTGGTGGTTTTACCCTGCTGGGCAGCTAAAGTCCACGTAGCCACTCCCTCGCTCTCCACCCTCAAAGGAAGAGGGGAAGAAAGAAATTACTATGTTTTCCAAGCTCAAGGGTTGAGATAAGGACAGGGAGATCACTCACCAATTACTGTCATGGGCAGAACAAACTCAGTGTAGGGTGATTTATTGACTATCGCTGGCAGACTAGAACAGTAAGAAATTAAAAGCAAACTAGGAACACCTTTCCCCCATCCACTCTCTTCTGCCTCCTCCCCCTGAACGATGCAAGGGAACCCCTAATTATTTATGTATGATAGAGGGTAAAATTATCATCTTACACTCTATTTTTCCAGTTCCAGTGTTACCTCCTGTCCTGCTGTCTGACTCTGTTATTTTCAGTATGCTTTATCAAATGTCTCCCTGGACAGTGAGTATTGGCTGTGCCAAATTCTTGAGATGTCTGGTGAACAAAGCCAATGTCCTTCAGCTGACAAGTTTGAGCTTTACACTGTAATCCAGGCCTTATTGCTAACATGTTGTTAGAAAACATATTGAGTATGAAAACACATGATTAAGAGAAATACTCATAATAGCAAGCTGAAGGACAGTGAACATTCAGAAAATAGAAACTGTATGTAAGGAGAAGAGTGTTGTGAGATAGGTAACTCAGTAAAAAGAGGGGAAAATTTAAAAAAAAAAAAAAAAAAAGTAAAGAATGTTTATTATTTATTTTTTTTAAAAAAGTAAAGGAAAATTTCTGATAGTGTAGGCTTCCAAAGAAATCTTCAGAAACTCCATTGTTTGACACACTTAAAATTAAACAAAACTGGACAAATCACTAAATAATATACCAGTTAATTTCCTTAATATTGGAGGGCTTGACTAAATACACTTTTATGGTCTGTTTTTCTGTCGTTTCATGAAAATTTTATTCAGGCTTTCGTTTGCCTCAGTGATAATAAATAGCCCTTTTGAAGTTTAAAGCTGACATTTGAGTCTTTAATGAAAGTTTGCTTTTTGACACTGGTTTTCTCCTGAATGCCAGACTGCTGGCTGTGATTTTGTTCTCCATGAGCAGCAAAGCATGTATTTAAAACATAGACATTTGCACAAAGTCTACAATGGGCTCTGCAAACTAATTTAAGAAAACAAAATGAGTCGAGTTGTTAGTGTCTCTGTCCTAACAGTATCTTTGTAAGCGTGCTGTTATACCATAAGTAAACAAACTGTTGATCTTCACTACTCCTAGCAAGATGCATCCTGTCATTAGAGACACGAGTGCCTAACTGTGTTTATCAGTACTTGAACTCTGAAAGCTGAAACACAGTTTTAGTGCGTGCTGGTGTGTGCATACGCAAACACAATGATATCAGTCCCCAGGCAGCGAGCATTTCTGCTGCTGGCAGGCTGTGCTTAGTCTGAGCTCATCTTCCATCTGCTTCATCCTTGGAACTGACTGCTGTGGCCACTCACAGGGTGATTTTGGCAGCAGCATGGTACAGATGCAGAGTTTGGGAATAAGTTTTTGAAGCAGTGGCATCTGGGTGCCTGCTTGTCTTCCCAGCTGATTTCTTCTGTGGTCTTGTCTGGCTGGACTTCTGTCTCTGCTAGCAACTCAGAAGTTGGGGTCAGTCTTTGTGGCTTGCTGTTCTTCCGTGAAGAGCACTTGTGTATGATTAGTTCTTCTGAAGGAGATAAAAGCAATCTTCATATTTAACTTTAAATTCACTCTAGAAAATCTCACAGAATTCACATGGAAACCACTTTAAAATCACATTTAGTAATGTAAATAGGGAAAGATTTCCATTCTTATATTGAAAATTTCTGCTCTGTTCAACTAGTTTGTGGCGGCTTTTTTCTTCATTATGAAATAAAGGTTCCCAAGATGATCCAAAATGTTCCTGAAATAATTTCTAGAATATATAGCAGAATATACCTAAAGTTACTCATGTACAGTGCAAACTCTTTAATATATTTGTAAAACAGTCAACATCATTCTTATAGGAGATAGGTCAGAAAGCATTTAGTAATACTACTTCTAGCTCTTACAACTCTCAGCAATCAAGCAAAGGAGGAAATGAAAATTACAGTTTCTTTCTCCAAACAGGACAGAAATGAAACACTTTGTTCTACTCTAGGAATCTTTGTTGTATCAAGAGGCATCCCTGCAGGCAGATACATGTCTGTTCCTCCTCTGCTCCCCCTGAGAATATATAAGTAAGGGAAATAAGAAATGCTACAGAGCTTGGAAAACCCAAAGGAGTCAAGTCCATGGACTTATTTTTTCTTCTCCCTTGCTTTGCTATCAGTTCTGAATAGCTATTTGAAGACTGATTTTCAAATATACTGTTCTCTTATGTCTCAGACAGCACTGGTGGAAACAAGGTATAGCTGATCCCTTGGTTGTCTCACAAATTCCTTCATGGGTTATTTTTGTATGCAGGCGGGGTTTGATATCTGAAAATTGAAATACGTGTGCACTTGCAGTAACAAGTGTATACAGGCTTTGTCCAATCAACCCTTTTTCATTTTGCAACATCACTATTCTGGAGGTTGTAGCAAACCTGTGATTTTGTGGGGAGGTTTTGTGGAAGACATTTTTCTTCTAAAACAGTCTTCTAATCTGGAGAAGAGAAGGCTGAGAGGCAACCTCATTGCTCTCTGCAACTCCCTGTGGAAGGAAGGCACAGAAGGAGGTGCTGGTCTCTGCTCCCTGGTCACTGATGGCAGAGCTGCAGCAGGGGAGGCTCAGACTGAACGTTAGGAAAAATGTTTTTACCATGGAAGTGGTTAAACACTGGTACAGGCTTCCCAGCGAGATGGATGGTGCCCTGTTCCTGTAAATGTTAAGAGGCATTTGGATAATGCCCTCAGTAACACGCTGTAACTTTTCGTGAGCCTCCAAGTGGTCAGGCAGTTGGACTTGGTAATCTTTGACGGTCCCTTCCAACTGAACTATTCTAGTCTAGTCTGTTCTAAAATACAGTGACTGATGGTGTTATTGAAAGAGATTTAAGTCTCTTCAACTTAGTAGGAGCATGTTGTGAGCAAGGTTATTATGACTACCTTGCTTTGAAGAAGCAGTGAAGGCCTGTGGAATTGTTCATGTATTAAATGGAATATCATAGAAAATAAAGGAAATTATTGTAGCACTGGATTTAATGTGAGATCAGGCCAGAATCGGTGTCTTGTATTCAGTAACTTTTTTCTACACATAAATATATACATAGCAATGAATTCAGGCAGAAAGTGATTATTTTGAAGGGTTTACGTATTCTTATTTTTATAGCTCAGAAAGAAATCAGGAAAAAAAGAAGATGAAAATATACATCACAGTAGCATGATGGTATACCTTATCTCCTTTCTGCAAGTATTGTTAATTCCTTGTATAGAACCCTTCCTTTTTTTTTTTTTTTTTTCCTCCCTTTTTTTTCCCCTCTATTTTTAGTAGACTGGAAATGGCCAGGTAAAACAAACAAAAACAAAACAACAACAGTTCAGTTACGCTCTTACAAAACGACTCAGGTATCAGATTAGAACTGGAACCATAATCCTGTTTGCATATTTTGTATTCTAAAAACAATTGTTAATTATGTGAATAAAATTCAACTTACTTTTCTATTGGATGTTGACCCATCAGTGAGTAATGGGTAAAATAAAAGTTAAAACTTACAAATGCATGCATGCCAGTATTGCTGAATACTTAGAGTATGATTATATGAGAAAAAGTAGTTTGTTGATACTAAGTAGTACCATATACTAATTTTTGGGGTGGAACTGGAGTGGCAAAATACCAAGTGGATCAGTGTGCACAGCATGGTGTGCAGAGTAGTCTTACCCTGACAAAAAATAGTAACTTGCTGTGTCCCCTGCAAAATACACTTCTGTCTTGTTATGCAGCTCCAGATTCATGACCGAAGGAAGGAGGTAGTGTGAAACTCCTCTTGTGCAGACCCTTTCGTGCTGTCACTTATTTTATATCATTTTTTCAAATGAAAAAAAGAAAACAATAGTGAAACAAAATCCATTATGGGACTAACTAAAATATATGGGTTAGGTTGGTAAACAAGTGATTGTTTTGTTTTGCTATACAGCATGCAGTAATTGAGTTGCATGCAAGGTCGTGTAGGCTAAGATAGTCAAAAATATCTCTCATCCTTTTAGTATATTATACATGGATAATCATGCCATAAAAAGTAGATAAGGAAAGCACTGCATCCAAGTACATCTTGTATTTTACCTTAGAACTCTCTACTAGCAAACTGTTTTCAGGAATGAGGCTGCATTTTCCCAGAGCTGGAAAAGAACAGTGTCAAACTGTGAAAATATAAAGCATTTCTGCTTTGTGGCTGTTCCAGGGCAAATTGACAATAAGTTGTCATTTAAAAGTGTGGGTTTAATCAAATTCAATGGGAGTGAAGAGGATCCTCTCTCTCATGGCATGTAAGAAATTTCATTTTTCCTTACATGTAAAATGTACTTCTAAGCAAGTTTTTTTGTTATTATTGCTGTTTTTGTTTGTTTGTCTCTCTAGTGGAGACTAGAAGAGGAAAAGTGTCCTATTGAATAATAAGGATTTGCTTGGTTGCTTTATTTGAAAGTTGTTTGAAAATATCTGTGGAGCAGGGAGACAAATGCAGTAGAGCAGAAGAGACTTAACAAAACTAGAAGTTTAGTTGCTCATATTAACTCTTTCAGTACATACTTTTCTTAAAAACAAAAGTGATCTGGAAATTAGCTGCTTTGGAAACTCTTTGAAAAGGAAAAGGACTAACAAGTTCAGGTAGTGAATATAAGGAATGTGGGCTTTTTTTTTTTTTTTTTTTTTTTTCCTTCTTTTGCTGTTTCCAGGAAGGCTAGAAAGAAAAGGAAGGAAAGATGATGACATTAAAACAAGCTATACCAAGTGGGTGAGGTTCTCAGTGATAGTATTTCATGGGTTTTGCATTAAGATCCCTGTTTGTGTTTAGTCACTTAAATAGGTGGTTATACTCAATATTTTGTGTGTGTGTTTTCTTCCTATTTTAATTCTTCCAAAATGAGTTTTTGTTTACATATTTGTTAAGGTATTTTACTCAGATTAATTTATGCTAGAAAACTTTCCAAAGTGACTAGGTTCTCAATTTATGTTGATCTCCAGATTACATGTAACATTATATTTCTTAACATTAGGATCTTAACACAGCATCAGAAGTTTACTTTTAGACACTGAGGCAACAGAATTATATGTTTATAATTATATGTTTAGTAAGGAGTAAATCAAGACCCCCTGAATCTGTGCATTGGTTTGAAGAGTGCCTGTAAATGCTGCAAACATGTGGAGAGCACCTAATTATTATTATTATTATTTTTTTTTTCAAATGTCTTCTCAACAACTTCCACTGCTAAAATTTTACCACCTACAGTGGATACTGCAGCATGTCAAAGATCTGATTTTGTATCCATGGCTGTGTCTTGGTTTGGAAAATTTTGAAAAAGGAATGCCTGAATGTTACTAGTGTGTTGTTCTTACTAGAACCTTTGTTGTCAATTATTACTGCTGTTATCTTTCATAAGGAGAATAAAGAGGCTGAAATAAATCCCTCCTGAGAAAGTAGAACAGTGACCAGTCTCCTTTATATTTGGTGGAGAGAGGATGATACCAAACTAATACTGCTCTTCCTCCTCCCTCTGTACTGAATAGATGCATTAGTATTATATTTTGCTGTGCCAGAAATTACCAAGATTGCTCAAACAAGAAAAAGACTAAGAGCTTAATTCAGTTCCATCGTTTTCTTCCTGCTGAAATGACTGACAAAGTAGTAATCTTTGTCTTTTATTGATAGATAGCTGTACTTCTAGTGCTTGCATTTATGTTTGAGCTGCAATTTTTTACATCTTTACAGCACTGCATTGCAGTAGGGTAGGTAATGCACAGGTAAAGCAAGTGCACCAGAGTCCCTTGGCCAGAAGAGCCCAGGTGCCAAGCTGAAAAGAGAAGGTGGGAGCGAGCGCTGGTGTTTTTCTGAATTGCCTTAACTGTTGAATATCTCAGACATGCCTAGATATTAATTTTTGTCTTGTTGGTTTTCTTTTTTGTTTGTTTGCTTGCTTTTACAGTTTCTTTTAAATGATGCTTAAATAATCAGAGAGGCTCATTCTTATTATTGTTCGCAGGTTTCCAACCTGTACCTGTATGACAGTGTGCTCATGCTAGCCAATGCTTTCCACAGAAAACTGGAGGACAGGAAATGGCACAGCATGGCAAGTTTGAATTGCATGAGGAAATCCACCAAACCTTGGAATGGAGGAAGATCCATGCTAGAGACTATTAAGAAGGTGAGAATAGACAAACCACAGTTGTTTGAGCAATTGAAAGAATTGTTCCAGTTCTTCTTGAGATTAGCTGTTTAAGAGGTTTTTGACCTCTATTTAACTTCTATTTGATTTATTAGAAGCAAGTGATTTACAACTACTAGAAATGATCTACTGTTATTAAACAAGCCAATGATTTATTACAAACAAATTACACACACTGCAGTGTTCCAGTGATGTGTATTCTACTTCTGTTGCTATCATAGCTACCTTCTGTGGAGGTAATGTGATTAGATGCAGTTATACAGATGGATGTGTGCATTTGTCATAATAATTTCCTCAAGAGAACTTAAGGAGCTTGAGGGGCCAGCCAATGATAAGGTTTAAGATTTAAGTTCAATTTACTGCAGCTCAGCTAGCTTCATAAGTTAGCTGAGCAATGGTAACTATCTATTTATGCACTGTAGCCCAGAGCAAATGCAGTGTGATTTAGCTAAGTTGTCACTAACAATTACACTGTCTTGCAGCATGTTGAATTACTCAGATATCGACAGTACTATGATTTGTATATACATGGTAACCTCGTATACAGAAGATCTTTGATCACAAATACTAGTGGAAAAAAGTACTAATTTTATCCTATGATAACTTTAGCAGTTATTTGTAAAAAATAAACAACCTGTTTACTCATGTATATCAATGAAATATTTTGCTCTAGTAAAATGATGCAATTTCATTGAAGCGTTGTGTTATGCTCTGACCAGTCTTAATTGCACCATCTTCTGTTGATAAATTAACTCAAAGTTTAGTGTCATTTCAAGCTTCACTGCTACAAACCCCCAAAAGCCCTTAGTGATACTTTCACAGAGAGTACTCAAAATAGTACTAAAAATTTGATCTTTTCCTCATTCCTCTTTTGGAAGCACAGCAGGCATTATTCTTTCTTCTGGGCTTGGATTTCATGCCTTTGAATTCAACACCAGACTCAACCCACTGCCATCAGTTACACTGAAAGGCCATTGTCTGATGTTCCACCAAGGTCCTCCTTTTCCTTGGTGTCTGTCACTTTTAGAGATAAAGACCTGATGACTTTTTGACAAGATGTACAGTGGATATGTTAGTGAAGTGATATTTCCTCAAACAATATGTGTAAGTTTGTCTGGCACTGTTAGAACTATGGAAGAACGTGTAATTGCTACATTTAAAGTTCACTGTAAAATTTTTCAAAGCAGATTTGGCGTATCTTTGGTAGAAAGGAGTGTTTATAAAAGCAAATTTGTTCTATTCTAAAGTTTTTGCAAATTGTTTCCCTAGGGCCATATAACTGGGCTTACTGGTGTTATGGAGTTTAGAGAAGATGGCGCCAACCCCTATGTTCAATTTGAAATACTGGGCACTAGCTACAGTGAAACATTTGGCAAAGATGTCCGGAGGGTAAGGATATGCTGCTTATTTCTCTCTTTTGTTTTCCTCTACATAATATACATTCTGTTTCACAGGAGAAAATGATATTTTCTAAGAATAAGTATGAGCTATGCTACGGAAGATATTTACTATTAAAGAAATATTTTCTATTTTCTCATATGCTTAAATGTTGAAAGCTAATTTTGTACTGGTAGGGAGGAGTCCTTCAGCTTGTTTTCCAATATAAAGTAATGATATAGTGACATGACAGTGCTTATGAACATGATAGTGAAGGCTGCACAATTCTACTCATGTATTTTATTTCTAAAATGATCTGACATTTGTCTTACTAAGGAAGCTAACTGAGATTATAAATTACCCAAACAGAAAAAGGAGTAAGGTGTAACTGCTGTAAGAATCTGAAATAAATAAATTAGAAAGCTCCAGAGAAGATAATTTGAGAAATGGCTGATGCTATATTGTACAAAGTAAAGTATTACCTGTCAGTTGTGACTGGTGGAGCAAGGACAGACTGGGAGTAGGGTGGTTCCATGGGGTCACTAACATAAATTGTCATGGGCTGGGAAGGCTACCAAGAACATGTTCCTGCAGAGGGGATGTTTCAAAAACAGATGAAACTCTGACTTGAACAGGGATGTTTTGATTGGAACCCAATCTAAAATATGTTCCTATACTGGTCATCTGGTTGAAATACTGGTACTAATACGATATGGTCAATGGTTCCCATATTAAGCAGAGTTGACTTACCTGAATTATAACAGCCTAAACGGAAAAATGAGATAAGATCTTGTGTTTACATTATCATCTTGAATAGCTTAATCTGAGATTCTCTCAGAGTGTAATTTGGCATGACTACTCTGGACATGGAGCCAAAAGCTTGTGCTATCTGTTAGAAATTCAAAAGAAGGAAGAAAAGCATTTGCAATGCATAGAACTCCAGGAGATATAATTGAAAAACCTCTGTTGCCAGAAAATGTCTCTGAAGACTTCAGATTTGTTAGGCACCCTCCTACATTGACATGACCAGAAAAGGTTGTTTCTCAGTCCACTTTACTTGATTTCTAGAAGTTTTCTACTGCAGGTGAGGAACTCTAAGTTCTGAATACTAGCCGAGTGATGAAAAATTAAGATCATATTGGAAATAGTGTTTCCTATTTCATAAATCAGAGTTGGCATGGGAGGCCTAGAAAGCAATTTGGGTTTATAAATAGAAGTACATACTTAAGTTTATGTACAAGTATGCAAAATGGATGTATTCAGTGCCATGTTAGATGCTTAGGAGTATCCTGCTGTGTTTCCAGCTGCCACTATAGAAAAGCACGAGTCTCCTGTCAGTGCTGTGTTATTGCCAGCAGATATCTTGGGTGCCATTGGGCAACTCGAGTTCAGTTCCATTTTGATACACATTTCCCAAGTGACTTGGAATAAATCATATAATCACTTTGTGCCTTGATTTTCCTTTCAGTAAAGTTGGCATAATTATCACTCAGAACGTGTTTGAGACCTTACATGGAAATTATGATGTGTTAGTATACATTACTACTTTTTTTTTTTTTATAATGTACATTTCATATATATGCAACAGCTTTCACTTCAACATGTGCAGCACGCTGACCAAATTGGGGTGTAATCCACATGTGTGGAGAAAGCTACCATATCACGCAAAAGAGACCACAAGGCAAAGAAATGGGAAAAATGACTAAATTGGAAGATGACTAAAATGACTAAATTGGTATAGTACAGATCACTTTTGATCCCTAATTTGCTAATTTGGGATTAGGTGGTTAATGTAAGAAGGCTTAACTCTTTCTTTGGATGTTAAATGCAGAACATTACACAGTTCCAAAATGAAAAGTAGCATAATTCTAAATTGATAAAAAGCTACTGGCTGTGTAATACTACTCTGAGTTAAAATGAAGTTCTGCAAATGATCCTCTTAGCCTAATAGAGGGAGAGCAAAAAGTCAGCAATATGCAAGAGCATATGCCCAGCAGTCTATAGAAGAACTTAGAAGAGACAATATTTCTCAGAGCAAAACTACCATGGAACTACTGGTATTCAATTATTTTGACAGCCTGACTTTTTATTATTGCAGCAAAAATATGTTACAGCTCAGAAGTACTTTTAAAAGCTCTAAAAGTCATGCTTGTCTTCTTTATATTACTTGAGTGAGAGATCAATTCTGATTTATTGACAGTTGTTTCCATGTCAGCCTTTCCTCAGACTTAGCTGTGGAGGGACACATTTTTGGTGCAAAATGGAGGTACTTTTCTGCATGGCTTTCATTTCCTCTGTATGAAGAGCATCTGTATCTGTTCATTCCTGCCCTGACCCTACAAAACGCCTTTGCACTTACGATCTGTGACAGGGTAGTGCAAAGGAATGTAACAACGAGTGTTGAGCCTTAAAGAGAATCCAGTCAAAAGGTGTAATGTACCTTAAGACTCAACATTCATTAGAAAGTCTTTTGTAGGGCCTTTTTGCAGAGGTATCTTGACTCTTCACAGTTGCCCTCAGATTTGGTCTTTCTGCAGCCACAATTGTTTTTAATTTCCCCTGGATGTGACTGAGTTATGCATGCAAGTAAATATATGTATTTCCTCTCTTGGTACATGTTCTTTCTTCCACAATTGCAACATCATATTTTTGTGGCCAAACCTTATAGTGGCTTTCATGTATTATTATTTTTTTTTTTTTGTATGTGCTTTCTTTTCCTTTGGGCAGACTAATGAAAGGGAAACTTCAGAAAATGCTCTTATTTGTTTGGTTTAAACATAAAATAACAGAGGAAGTCACTTAAGGTCTACCAACTTGCTTTACAAAAGACTGAGGTGATTGCCTTCTATTCACTGTGTTTATGTGGAAGTTCAGCAAATATGATGTATTCATGCTTAAAAAAAAGAGACCGGTTTGATGACCAATCAGAGTGTTTGAAGGTTGAAGGGATAAGCTTGTCAGAGAAACTGAAAAAGCTTAAGTACGTAGTACTTGATGATTGCTGTATGATTTATGTTCCTAGTGCATATAAACACCTTCTAAAATAGCAACCTGAGCATCTGTATATTTAAAAAAAATACAAAAGGAAAAAAATACCCACAGCCTTGCAGATACAGACATAAATGAACTGTAAAAAGTATGAAATAGAACGACAGAATCAAATGAAAAGACAAAAAGTAAGGAACTTTAATAGCTAATGTCATGCTATTGTTTTAAGTTGAATGAAATTTGAAAGAATGAATAAATGAAACACAAACATAACATGGAGAGGGGTGGAGGGTTGTTGAACTATCTAGAAAAAGTGGTATAACACGCAGGTAAAGCCTGTGAAAAGCTAGAATGAGGCTAATAGCCTATTATATTCAAAGCTCTTTTAGACTGTCATTAGTAGCTGAAATAAGACCTTTTTTCTCATTTCACCTCTTACACCCGCTCCCTGTGCTAAGGGTGTGTGCATCAAGTCCAGCACCAGCCCTGGTTGCTGTTAATTGCTGGATTACCACTGAATGCTCTTCCCCTGAATGCAGAGCTTACCAACATGGCTCTTTCTTTTCTCATTTAAATTTTTCCTTTAGTCATTTTCATTTTTTAACCACATAGAATCATAGAACTATCTTGATTAGGGAAGACCATTTGTGCCTCAAGGGACATGGGGGAGTAAAGTTTGTTCACATTTTTGTCTTCGTCTGAAGTTTCCTTTGCTTCATTCCCAGCAGTGGCTGGGAGTGATCAAGTCATTTTGCTTCATTGGCTCATTGTCCCCAAGTGTAGTATGAAATTGAGGGTACTTATCTGCTTTGTATAATGTTTTGAACTCTGATAGAAAAGGATTGTAACAAAGTTATTTAGCAGCTAACATCAAGAAATTGAATGAATCACAGTATTAAAAATCGTATATTCCTAAGCATTGCAGAGACCATCTCTTCAGAGCTAGTTTGTAACTGTCAGTGGCAAACTATGCTTATCACAGTAGAAGGGACATGAGGTGGGAAGGAAGGTCAGGTCTACATTAATTTCCTCTCTACTCATCATCTACATTATTAATTGTTATTAATGAAAGCCTTTCAGTAACTTTCTGAACATCTGTGCTGGTTCGTAATTCTTGTGTTTCTGCAATTGGATGAATTCAACACAATGTAATAGTTTAATTATCCAGCTGTGAGAGCAAAAATAAGAGTTAGGGCTCTAGAGTGGTGTTCCTGACAACTCACTAACTCACATTGATCTCTTGGGATATAAACATGTTTGTTCTTGCTTGTTCATGAATACAGAGAATATAATAACCCTACAACTGCCCTTTTAGGGCTGTGATTATGCTTAGTTTAGCTAATACTTATAAAGAGCTTTGAGATTATCTTCATCTTCATCCCTGGCAGGAAGACCTTATCTAAATGTGGAATGATATTGTTATTTAGCATATGTTATGACAGGGATCATATTTGTTAGAGCAATCTGCAATTCTTTTCCAAACTAGCTGGAATGAAGGCAGAATTAACGGTTCGCATTCATGCTGTATTTCACAAGAAACATTCTGTTCAAAATGATGACATTTACCATTGGTCATTCATTTATGTCAGTTGGTATGTTTTCGTTCTTTTAAAATTAGATTTTCTTGAATTATCATCTGTTTCCTAAAGAGTCATACTTCTTTCTTCCAGTACTTCTGAGGCAGATTGTAGAAGTCACTGTAAGTAGTTTTGTGATATGTTTCAAAGTCATTGAAACCCCTTTTTTGAAGTTGGATAAAGTGCTTCAATTGTGATTGTCACTTTTAGATGAAATCTCATCATTATCATGATGAGAAATCGTATGCTTCTTGTTCATTGCAAAAAGAAACTGCATTTTAGAGGTCTGCAGTGTTTACTGCTCTCACCTGTAAGAATATTGCCAAGTTGCATGATATGCCAGTAAAAGTTACGTACTGAAGAGAATGATCTTAGGTGGTTACTACTGTAATTGAATCAGTTTTACTCGTATGGAAAAATACCTAACTAAATTGTCTTGGTTTAGACATAAAACAGATGCGTGCCTCCCATCAGAGCACTTCATAAACATGCACTTGGGTATAGTAACTCAGTTTAGTCTGTGTTGCCAAGGTATCTTTCAGCTGAAATGTAAGACTGATGATCACTAAAGGTCTTTTGTTACCTGCCAAAGGGAAGGGGTAATAGTTATCTTATTCTGGGTAGAATGCAATTTTTGCATATTTACATTTGCTTTAACTTTCTCTTACTGCTTGGCTGGATTGAGTGTCATAGTAAAATAATTTGGAAAAAGAGTATTGTGATTCGTCCTATAAATACATTGCATCAAACTGAAGAAAAATCTAGGGTATTTTCCTCAAAATAATAAATCTATTTCATTTTTAGTTGTAATTTTCAGTCCAAGATGGATATTGGGAGTAAAAATAAATGCATTTCTTGCAAATTCTACAAGTTGCATTATTAATGGTGAAAAATATAGCTGAACTTATAGGAAATGGCTATGATCAATTTTTAAACCATAGAGGAGTAAGATAGAAGAAATATGAATAACCAAACCTGAGTGGTGTTTTTTTTCTGAAATGAAGTGGGGACCCTGTTTGCCCAAGTTCTGCAAATTAGTTCTTTGCTTTGGGAATTGAAATATTTTTTTCTGTATGCTTTCATTGTAAAACTATAGCTGAATTATTTTACTCAATAACTGAATGAAATGCTTTTTTCTGTTGTTGTTGTTGTGAATAGGTGATACATTTTTCTTTACCTTCTTTGTTGTGTTTAATGTTTGGGGAAAATACTGCCAGTGGTTCTTTATTTATTGAGTTTTCATCAAAGCTCCTATAATTTAGTGATGAATGTAGAATTCTGTGGTCGTGTGCATGTTATGAAGAAAAGTTATTTCTATACCGAAGCAGGTCAAGATTTTCTGAGCTTAAGAGCAAGTGGGATGTACTTGAAAACAAACAAACAAACAAAAACACCACCACTAACAACAACAACACCTTCTGAAATTTTTTGTACCATTTTGGAAATCTAAAGATTGAGATAATTTGCTATTCCTTCTTGCACAACATCAATATGGAGCAAAGGCAGTAAGCCCACTAATCTAGAGGTGTCAGTCTGACTGTCTTTCCTACCCTAAGGAATATCTTTCAGTCATGATGTTTGAAAATCACACCAAAATGGGAAGAATTTGTTGCAAAGTGTCAGACTTGCATTTCAGCGTCATATCTGCTTAGCAAAATCCCATTGAAAGATACTAATATTAATGCCAAAATACATGCTCAATTATTTTGACTAATAGATCAAATAGATGTCATCTTGGCTTTTGTAAATATATGAACAAAGGATATCTACTATCTCTTCATTTTTAGTCTGATTTCAGTGTCAGGGACACTTGCAAGGGCTGTACATTAATGGAAACTCTGCAGTTTCCTTTCAGCAGTGTTTGAAATGCATTTAATTCCTCTAATCATTACTGTTGCTTTATATCATTTGGTGAACTTCAAATACATGTAGGTGCATGAAGGAATTTATTATTTGAGCAGTAATTTTCAAATCCAGGATGCCTAACTATGATGCCTTCATCTGTATTTTGCTCTGCATATATTCAGTGTGTCAAAAGGTGGACATTTAAATGTAGGTAGTTAAGCTATTTGGTCATGCTACAAAATTGCGGATTTAAGAAAAATGGCATGGCTTTTGTTTAGTCTTATTAAAATAAACAACGGAAATAGAAACAGAATTTTAAATAATTCTGGTTTTGCTTTTGCTTCTGCTATTTCGTGCCAGAGTATATTACTATATACCAATAAATACTTGTTGTTCATATTATCAAAAGACAAATTTAATGGCAAGATTTCTTAGTGGTCATCGCAAATGTGGGACGTGAAGAACTTGTAGGTAACAGTGACACAACAGTGACACTTGGTTTGGCTTAACTGCATTATACTTAAAAAAAAAAAAAAAAAAAAAAAAAAAAAAAAAAAGTAACCTTAATTTCTCAGCTTACTCTTTTGGAAAGATACATGCAAAAGGGCATCAGAGTTCTGATTAAACCTCCTTGTCCAAGCTCACTAATTCACTGAAATAACAATACTTGGCAGAAATTGCCTGTCGGTGTTCCAGTTCCTGGCAGAAAAACTTTTAAATTCAGGACTTTGTCTTCAGACCACATGGGAAACAGTTAAATGGGTATTAAAAAAGGTACAGTCTGTAATCAGTGCGAACCGGTGTCAAGGAAAGAATTCCTGAATACACCTGCTGCAGTACCATATCTTTTGCTGTGTGAGTGAATGAAATGATGTATTTGGGTAAAATATATACAAAACAAAACTTATTTTCCATTTGGGGACAATGTCCTTTTAATGGAATGGAGACAGTATCAGACATAGGTAATAACTCTAACAAGGGAAGATTCTTTCTGAGAATGACATCTATGTGGCATGCTATCAGATTATTGCATGTCTGTATTTTTAATATGTTAATGACTGCAACGGACAAAAAGATAAATAGAGCTCTCCAACCATATAACTGCTAACAATAAACATTTTGAAGTTAAATTTTGGCACCAAAATATATTTAAGTAATGTGTGTGTATATTTTTGGTGTTTTCCAGCATGAAGCAGGCAGAAGACAATAATAATTAAAAATATTGACAGTATTTGAAAAGTCAATTCTCCATATTTTTCTGCAGACTAGAATACCTATTAAATAGAACAGCACATTTGAATTGCACTTATGATTAGAGGGTCAAAACCAAACAAAAATGAACAACAAACCCCTTGAATAACAAAGCACACCAAAGTCCACTCTTAGTGGAGATTATTGAGAACAACTACGAGAGGTTGAATCTGCCAGATGAATCTGCAGTTTGCCGTAGGAAGGAAGCTATGCCCTAGCTATTTTAAGTGAAAAATATAATTGCCACTAGCCTGGATGGAAAATGGGATAAAGGTGATTTTCTTAGGTGTCTGGATTCCAGTTCAGTCTGAGCTTAAAAGATCATTAAGAACCTGAAATGACAGCTGGATCTGAAATCGTGACTAGAGTATCACAAAGAAGGGGGGTACTTCATTTGCAGTGATCACATGGACACAGCTGTTATTTCATGAAGGCAGGGCACATGCTCAGAAAGCATCCTGTTAGAACAGCGTGAACCGGACAGAAATGTCATGTAAAAGAGCTGAAGCCTGGTATCTGCAAAGGCCAAATCATTTTGCAGTCAAAATTCTCTCATGAACAATTATGCATCTGTCCTGAAATCAAGCTGGAAGTTGCAAAAATATCTGACTGCGTGCCTTAAGCCCATGGGTTGTGTTTTGTTGTTGTTTGTTGATTTGTTTGTTTTTATAAATAGAATTGTACAGAGCATGAAGCATGGAGGATACTGGGAGAGTATTCTGTCTATGAATTTAGAACCCTGAAGAACCAGAGTGATGCAACTCTCCCTATTCATTATTAACTTTTGTATCATGCTTTGAAATCAATGGATGAAATATGCTGTCTATCATGATATAATTCTTCTTCAAATGAACGAGGGAAATCTGTTTGAAACAGTACTTCTTTAATGTAGTAGGACAGCGCTAGCCTGCCAATATCTACTTCACTTGCAACAATACCTTTTCTATGAAAGGATAAGTTGCTAAGTCCCATGGAGTTTATTGATGAGGCTTGAAGAACTCAGATGTTGGGCTTTGTTGGAAAGCAGATGTAATGGGAAAGAAAAATCCAGGGAGTCTCTGTTATAGCAAAGGGGTCAAAGAGAAATATGCTGCTGGTCATTATTGAGCCAAGCAGGTAGCCAGATAGAGGCTTTCTTTTAGAAAAAGAAACTATAGAATCAGTTACATCTGAATTAAGTTATTTGCTTAAAACTGAGTTGCCAAGCTTAGTTTCACTGAATACCATAACTAATGAGAAGAAAGAGCTTGCTTGGTTCTATCAGTGAAATCTGCTCAGTCAGAATATCACCAAAGCACTTCATAGTGCTTTGCTTCAGGACAGATGTTTACACTTGTTCCAGCTCTGTCTGAAGTTTCAGTGTTCTTTTGTCTAGTCTTCCACTGTCAGAAAACTTTGAGAAAACAATTGGTGAGGCACATCGTGTATCCCATGTGTGTTTTTTTTTCTGGGGTAACAACTCTGGCAATAACAGCTTTGCATTATGTAGTTAACTAACAGTCTGATGATCTTACTGTCAAGTGTACCTTTGGTGTCAGCGGGTAAACCCAGTATTTCTCCCCATGTTGTTTGTCTTCAAGTCTCAAATTCTTAAAATTATGTTAATTGATAAAGTAGATAGTTGAGATTATAGCATCTAGGAATGGTATAAGGCTGATACCAGTTCCTGTTTTTTTGTTTGTTTGTTTGTTTGTTTTTTAAGTAAGGACTGTAATAAGTAATAACACAATAACTGTTTAAGGAATACAGGAAGTCGATAGAGCACAAAAATAGATGATGTTTTACAAAGCAGGCTAAAACTTTCCAAATACAATGCTTGGGCACATAACTGACTGGAGGGACTGCAGCGTTCAGTCCCTGGAGCCCTACCAGAAACTAGTCCTAAACAAGTACAAGAATTGGCAATTGCTTACATGGAAGAGAAAAAAGTAATCCAATACCCAGCAACTAGCAGCATGAGTGATATTTAATACTAGGAGAACATTTCAGTTCAAGTAGTTCTAGCACCATCTATAATTTTCTTAAAGCTTTATGTTCAATTTATTCTGCTGTAAGATTAATAATACAGTAAGACATAAGTTAGTAGACGCTTTGCAAGATTGGTGTCTGAGCTGTATTGAATCTAAGCTGCACTCTCTGTCACCCTCTGTACTCTCATTCAAGATCCCATTCAATACCAATCTACAAGGGCAGTGGAGCTATTTACATTTCAGCAGCACCTGGGGGCTATGGTTTTGTTATACAAAGAGCTGCACAGATAGTTAACTATGTTATTATTATGTAATACATAAACCATGTGGTTATGTATTCAGAAAAATGCTATTGTAGTTTTGCCATACTGGCAGAAAAATGCAATCAAAAAGTAGATTTTGAGAACATTCAGTATTGGAACTCCTACAGGGTGTTTGTTAAGATAGGGATGAATAGCTTTGTGGGTCAGGTGCAACATATGTTTTTTGGGCTTCAAAATTTTCCAGGCTAAGTATAACAAGCACTGCTGTTCACTGTTCAAAGTTGTGATTAAAATAATGTGAAGAATGAGAAGGGACCAGCTCACTTCTGGAGCTGAATCTGAAGTTCTGTTTGCTTTTTTTTTTTCCCCTCTCTTCTCTCCTACGTTTTAAAATAATTGGGAGTCAGGCATTTCTTGGTAAGTTCTCCAAACTTGTACAGTGATATCACAAGGTAATTTCACTAGAAATTTTAGAGAGAAATAAGTGTTGCTTCTTCGTGTTTTTATTAGGCTAAGTAAGGGCAAATGAGAGCACAAAATGTTTACTTCATGAGCATGCAGGAAGTGCATTGAGCTTTTGTTACGGTTTCTCATTAACTGATTAGATTTTGAGGAGGACCTCTCTTCTATAGACTTACTGAAAGGATATTCTAGAGCTTCTTTTATTTGAACACAGGGAACACAGTAACCAATGAAGCAGAAAACAGATCTGCTGTGTGAGCTAGCTTAAAATGAAAGTGTGAATCTGAAGCTTTGGTACTGCCCAGAGCCTGCTGCTCATTACAGGACATTTCACTGTCTTTCTTAGTTAAAAGAGTATGTCCCATCTTCCCTGCATCCCAAGACAAATCTCTTATCTCAAGGTCTTGTCTCTCTGGGTTTGATTCTCTTCCTATCATGCATCACCTCGTTTCATTTCCTGCTACAAGGTCCTTAATTGTGCATTGCCTCCTGCACCTTAGAAGCACCTCGCTGTTGATGGTCAGATGTCCCCAGGGAAGCCAAAATCTCCCGTATTTCACCAAGCAATTTGTTGTGACCCCATGTGCAATCTGGCTCTGAAAATCGGTGCCTTACTCTGCGCTGCCTAACCACAACCTTTTAATAGAACATAACATATAGTCATACAGTGGAGTGAGAGATCAAATAGATGTTGCATCTATTCCACAAATCGATACGACAGAGCAGAATTCAAATCAATATTGGTTTCTTCTCTGTTTCTATTTTGAATCTTGATAGAGGATTGGGGCAAAGACTGATAAATTGTTCCAAGATCTATAACTGTGTTATTTTAACTATAGTTTGATTTAAGAAAAAGTGAGGAAAAAATGTAAAGAAATGCCTAGTGGTAAATCTAAGAGCAATAAAGTGAGAAGTTTTCATATATGTTTTCATTATTTATGTGATGTATTTCTGTAGATTTTGCCCGTGGGTGGTATTGCAAGACTTCTGTGCATTATCAGTTCTACTGTGTCAGCCATGACTTACCTCCTTCATAACACTTTATCCAAGATGACTCCTGTTTAGGTCTTTTTAATCATCCATATACCATGATCTTTCTCTATTTCTTCCATTCCCAAGATGCAGTGCAAAGCAGTCATTTATCATAGCCAGTAAAGAAAGATAAATGGAAAGTATGGATTGTATTGCCTTTTGTTAATATATTGAGCTTTTGGTGAGAGGTCAGATTTCATAAGGAGAAGAGTTCAGATTAGACTGAAGAGGCATTTTTCAGAATTAACTAAAAATGTAAGGCATTAAATAGAATTGGCTTTAGAATAATTACTGTGATTAGATTATTTTTTTCTGTGTCATTTACTATGATTTTTCAGTTTCACAAGAGAAAGCTTACGCTAGTACTAGCTGGTGTTTTAGCAAGCATGCTGCAGGCAAAATATCTCTGTAGCCATGTCCTTTGTGCTACAAGGTGGTACATTACTGAACCAGCCAAGATGGCAGGGACGCTCAACGTTCCAGCAAATCATGTGGTTTCCTCATTGCTGACTGGTTGTGATCATTGAGGTGGATTTGTCAAGTGTAACATAGTTCAAATTGGACAGTCTGATGAGGATATGAGAACAATTATTATCTGACAGCCGATTCATCTGTGAAGAGTCAGAGCTGCTGCCACTAAAACCTTTGTCTCTGCCACAGGGAGACTCCACTTTGGAAAGTTAATAACCATCATCTTAAGGGAAGCTTTCTAGTAGGAAAGGATGTCTGCTGGTAGAAGGAATAAGGGTGGACATTGCACCCTGACATATGTGAAGCACATTAAATTGGAGTCTGCTGGCACTGCCTAGCATAAAGCAGCATTCTTATTTGCATTAATGTTGTGTTGTTGTCTAATTGCTTTTTTATTTTGTTCAAGAACCAATGTGTTGTCTGCAAATTTTGTTTCTTCTGTATATTCTTTATAATACCACTTAATTATCAAATAGGAAGTTCACCTCATTTATAGGCTAAACTATAGCTGCCCTTATTTTATCCTAACAAAACCATGAAATAAATTTCCTTACTTAAAATACATCATTTGCCCTTATACATTATCCTCTGACTTCAGCTGAGAACAGTACAGCCTATTTATTGACCATTTACAACACTTGAAAGAAAGTCTTGCTGCTCCTGTTGCCTGCCAGTCTGTATTTTCTGTTCTCACAGATACTGAGCAAAATACATTTAATGGCCTGTACTAGTTTTGCTGGTGTCTCTGTACAGTATTTATGGTAGGTGTTTTGGGTACTGATAGTGGATTTTGAAGTCACCTATTCTCTCACCAATGGAGAGACTTGATGAAGGGAAGTAAAAATGTCAGCTGGAACTCCTGGAAGGTCAGGAGGAATTGGAGCAGCAAGGATCTTCTCAGCCCTCTTCCCTCCTGTCTCTCCCAACATATCCTGCCCACATTAATAATGCTCTATTGTTCCATGGTAGTTAATCAGGCTGTAGCAATGATTAAATATCCTTTCCTGTAGGTTAATTAACTTTCTTAGATGTAGGTGGCATAAAAGGAGTTACAGTGTTGCACCTACTGCTTCTTTGGTTTTAATTATTTCAGAAATCCTGTCTCTTCTGAATTCATAATAACCATTTTGTTATTTCCAAGATTTGGGTATTCAGAATCAGAACAGTAGCAAGGCTCTGTAGAGGCAGACTTTCCTACTGAAGAGAGGTGTTATAATTCTGATTTTGAAATGTCTAGGACATTTCACTTCTCTTGTTCTGCCCTGCTTCAATCAGTATTTCATGGTCCAGTCCAGAAAGGCACTGTATAGGTTAATACTGATCCAGATCAATGAGCAAAGGAGGTGATTGTTTTCCTTTATCCTTCAGAAATTAACACAGCTCAAACCTGAACCCATCTGTATCTGTGTAAAGACATGATCCTGGACACAGTCACTGCTTCAGATCCTACAGGGTTCTCCATGCTTCCTTCCTGTCACCAAAATTAGCCTTAACAACAGATTCTGGGATAGAAATCAGGATGTCTGTTAGTTTAACCTGTCTCAGTTCCGGAGTTTCTTTAGTTGTGGTAGGCATCTCAAGATGCCTGATGACAAAATAAGTGGGGCATAAACCTAGGCAACAGAACAGTCCTCTTGGGGGGAGTGAGCCAGGAGCCCAGGCAGCTGATTTCAGTGATTCCAGAGACCAGTGAGTGCAATTATTAATGAGGAAGAGGCTTCCAGCTGATCTGTAACTTAAGCAAGCTGACAAAGTCTGTTTAATTAAATACTGGTTTGACTGACAGCCACTATGCTGAAATCCAAATCAGGACCGGCTCTATTGTCTTCCTGAAGTATATTTATTCTAAAGTGTGCCTTGTCTTTGGTACCTCAGAATTCTTATGTCTCCGTATGCTGAATTGCAATTTAGATATTCTTCTTTTGTTTGTTGCTGTAAACCATTTACATTAAAATGCTGAGTCTTTAACTTGTGGGAATGATTATAAAATATGCAAACTCATAGATATGCATGCATGCATCTATAGATTTCACTGTATCTTAATTTCCTTTCTGGCATATTAGAATCTGCTTTTCCTGTCAACCACTTAAAAATATATTTAATAAGTCAACAAAAAACAGTTGTTCTGAGAGCTCTGTATGGGTACACATGAAGATGGAAAAAACATAGTATTAAGAGTATTAAAATTTGTTCTTTTACTTTGATATGTTGGCTAATGCCCTGTAAAATACAGCCTTGGAGAAACAATGTGCCCAGTAGAAATGCAGGGATGTTAGAAAAATAGAAAGAATTTATGGGTAATAATCCTCAATAAACATGACAGCCAAAATCAGCTTTTTATTTAGCTGATTACAAACTGGAAATATGGGTATACTTTCCAGACTGTACATTAGGTCATGCATTAATATTGTTTTGAGGAAGAGTCTTTCCTTATGTGCTCTACATAATATTTTGAAGACAGCCCTGTGACCTCCTTTCTAGTGCTCTGGACTACCCCCATAGCCTGGCTGGAGCACAGGCATTGCACTCTTCGCCTCAGCAGAGGAACTGGGCTTCAACACCCTGTTGAGGTAGCAGAGCTGGGTGAATTTGTTCTGGTCACCACACAGGGAAAACAGCCTCACATCTGTTCGGAGATGCTCGCATGCCACAAACCTGCCACCAAGTACTACAAAGATGGTGATGCCTGTGATGCTTGAGTTTCCTCTAGTATCTAGAACTGGAAGTTACTAAATCACTTAGCCACTGAGGAACACGTGATAGATACTTTTAGACAATGCCCAAAAATTGGTAATAGGCATTCCAGAGTTCAGAAAGAGGTGCACAGGGGGAAAATTTCAATATAAGGAAAATACAAGCTAGTTTACTGCATGAAGAAGTATTTATTTAAATCAGATTTTTTTTTTTTTTTTCAAAATAATATTAGTTTTCCATAGACTGAGAGTTCATTTGTTGTCTATGCAAACTTTTCTTCCCATTTTCCAGAATGCTAAGGAAAAAATATGCTAATTAGCTTAAATGTTTTGATTTTCAGTTAATTCCATGCGGAGATTTAAATATACATGCACACACTCAGACACATACCTTAGCTGTTTTCATGTAAAAGATGAGGAATTCAGTCTTGAAAACCTAACTAAATATTACACTGGTATCAGATATAGTAAGCAATTATTCCTTCCACTGATACTGACAGGCAGTGAGTACAACCAGTGCAAGCAAGAGTTTTGTATATAGAAAAGGTCACATGTAATCTAGCTAAACGTGCGAAACATATCATAGTCCTCTTCTTGTTTTTCTTTTCCAGCTGCCTCTTTTTTGTAATTATTTTAAACACCTTTCATTTGGCTGTGTGTCATTATGAGGCATATATATGCCAGAGTTGAGAGATTATTGAAGGCATGTATTTTCTTTTCATGGATGTGTATCTGAGTCTAAATTGATAAAACTGACTTTATTATTATTTACTTTTACTTGAGATTTCATTTAATTAACTGAAACAGAATGCTCAAACTCTACTGATTGCTAGCTAGGTGTATTTTGTTTTTCTTGCTTCAGCTTTGCCTGTCTGACTATAGGAGTACTGTCTCCCTAACTTTATCTTCATGTGAAGACCTTTGTATATCTGCAGTTCTTTGTTTTTTCTCTGGAAGAAATTAGACTGTCTTTGAAATGGGTTTGATTGGATTTTTTAATTCTCTTATGATCAAAGAAAATCAGTTGATTTGCAATGACAATAAGAATATATAATGGTAAGAGGTTTGTACAAGGTTTTTCAACACTGTTAGGTTCTGTTAGTTTCAGCATGTGATAGGACTCTACAATATTATTTACAGCCATTCACAACTTTGAAAAGATACATGTTTAAGGTTCTTATCACAGACATCCTGAACTGTGGGAGAGTAGTCTTACTTACAAAGTTACTGTTTGTGTGCAGTACTGTGATACTGCACAAGCAGTGGCATAAAGGTTGGTGAGGTAGGGTGTTCTTCAAGGTACAGACACAATTACTCAGGCTGTGACACAGCTGTGACTTAGCTAACTTACCTGGGGAGGACATTGGTGATTGACTGGCGGCTGCAGACAAGCAATAATTCAAATAATGTCAAATTGTTTGAACAAAATTCATTAATAATACAAAGGTTCATTTTCTGAACTAGCCTTGTATACAGAGTGAATGTGAATATCCTGCCTGAAGACCAAGCTGGAGAACAAGGTGCATAGTCACACTGATTTCAGGTGTGCTTCAACAGAAAAAAAAAATCAAATATCTCAAAATGGCAATCTGCGTTTGGTATAATTGTCCTCTGTATCAAATGATCTCTTCTAAAATAAATAAATAAATAAATAAAACTCTTACTGTTTTGTATTAATTTGCTAAGAAGAATCCAGTTATTTGTAGTTACAGAAGATTGTGGTCTGCCTGAAAATCTCCCAGATAGATGGTTTTTCTTTCTCTTAATATGTGCCTTCAGAAAAGTGTCTTATATATTTTCTTTAACTAAATTATTAATTCAGTTTGGGGGAGCAGGATACAAGTGCACAGAAACTGCCTTATTTATCAAAATGTCCCCAACCGGTGTCAGCACTGCATATTGGTTTTATATAATTGTTTTAAGGGGTATATCTGCAGATGGGGAAGGAGGAATAAGACATCGAGGAAGAGCGTCTGCCTGACTTCTTGTGAAAATCAGATGCCTTTGAGGTGACCAAAGTCAAACAAATGAAGTCCAGGTGAATTTGTATCTGATCACAACCTGACTGGGAGAGGTTCTCATGTGCCCAGCCTGGCGGTTGGCACCTGTGAACTGTGCCAGGTTGCTGAGTTGTTAAGGTATTGAACTTGTTCCAAGGCTAGGGCTCACTGCTGTGCTGTGTGCATGTACTCTGAGGCATGGCATTGTCCTTTCTGCACTGTCCTTTTCCTATCATATATCCTTTGTTTCCTTTACATGTATAAAACTGTTGGCTATAATCTTTTGCTTAACTTATTGCTTGTATTACAGTGCAAATTAGCCCACTTGTGCCTAGCTAGTTTTTCCCTGAGGTTCATTTTTAACCGTGCTGTTTCTCTGTATTTGATGCAGATTCTTAGCTGTGCTAGTTAAAGCATGAAGTAAATTGACTTCTATTGAGATAAATATAAGCTGCTAGAATCCACCCCCCTGAAAACTCCCTTGACTTCTCCCCTTCTCTGAAACTTACTGTCGTGTGCTTTGAAATTATTTACCTAGCATGTTTTAAACTGTTGACTTTGTGAAACAGCTCTTAAATTTCACCCCAGAAACGACTGAATAAATCTAAAAAAAAAAAAAAAAAAAAAAAAAAAAAAAAGATGAAGAGCCCTTTAGGATGAAAATCTCTATACCACAATGATTATCTTGAGTGATGAAATTCTAAACTGCATGTGGTCCTTTTTTCTTCTAAACAACAAAAAATAAAAACCACTAAAGCATTCAGACATGTTAAAAACTTCAGACCTTTTTTTTTTTTTTTTTTTTTTTAACAAAACAGCAGACGTCTACCTTTGTAAGGTTTTAAACAATCTTTCAACTTCAAGACTTGGTTATGTTATGCCCTCAGGAACCTATTCTTATTATAATTATGATCCAAAGGAAACATTCTCAAATAGTAGCACTATTCTATGGTAATAGCACAGTAGATGTTACAGTGAATTGATGATTGTTTAAAAGCTTTTTGCCAGTATGAAGTAGAATGGTCCAACATCATTGAAACAAGACACTAACTTCAAGTTTAATCGAAGAGCTGTAATAAAGGAGAAATATATTCTTAGGAAATGAGTTGCAAATTAGTAGGTTGAAGATGAAAAGATTGAAATTATTAATAAGAGTTTTTCTTTCACTGCACAAGAATAACTCGTTCATGCTGTTGGAAGTTTTATGGTTAAAATTAAAGGATCTATGTTTTCTCATCATTGTTCTCATCACCTATTACTTTAGTGACAGTGAAAGCATATCACGGGGTATGATGTTTTTACTCGGGTGGGCAGTTTAATATCCAGTAAATGCATATATTTTTGTTAATGTTAATGTTCATGGTTTTTTTGTTGTTGTTTGTTTTGTTTGTTTGTTTGTTTTTACATTTTTGTTAATGTAAGGTAATTTGATGAATATTATCAGTAGACATGCTAATTATTCTATGTTCTAGAATTTGTGTGTGAGCCCAGAACAGTGGCACTTCCAAATCTGGACAGATAAGATCATATGAGTTATGTGGTTATTTACTACCGTATGTGACTACTGTGGGTTTGAGCATCAGTGCATTTTTAGTCTTCTCTGTGACCTGACACAGAGGTAGCTGAAGGTATGATCCATGCTATCAAGCTTTCAACTAGCTTTGATAGATGACCTTCATGTCTTTCTTTTATTTAATTATTTATGTACTTTGGAGATCCCTTTCAGATATGAAACTTGGGACAAAACATACTGAAATCAAAGTGTTTGTCATGTTTTCCAGCAAGTTTTGAAAACCCTGCAGAACACTCTCATCTCACTTACTCTGTAGACCAATTAAAAAAGTGACAGTTCTGTTAGTGTTTAATCTGGTTAGTATCCTGTTTGGTATCTGAAGAGTCTCTTATGGGGTTTTCTATTGTTTCTAACTAAAGCCTGAAACCTCTTCTGGCTTTTGTCTATTTTTATTATTATTTTTTTTTAAGTTATTGTTTATTTTTCTTCCACTTTCAGAGAGGAACAAAGTCGATGAGTCTCCTTGTATGCTTTTCATTATGAGCACAACTAACAGTTGAATAACTTATTTATAGACATGGAATATCCTCTGGTTCATTTTTCAGGTCAAAGTTAGATGTCTAATAGACGTGTATGCATTTGAATACAGGTCTAAGTGTTTGTGTTTGGTCCTTTTAGTACAGGAATTCAAATTGGGGTGCTTGTAGTGGTCTCTTCACTGCTTAAAATCAAAACTGTCTAATTGCTCCAAAATCTGATAATGGAACTGGCTTTCACGGTTTGTTTCCATCATGGGGAAAAATCAATGCCTTGGATTTTGATTACCTTTGTTTGGGATTCTTATTTTTCCTCTAACAGTCAGGTTCAAATTTTTTCATACAAGGAAATGTCAATTAGTATCCAAATGCAAAGAAGAGTACACTTATTGATCAGATATTTTTCACTTTACTAAAAAAAAATCCTTATTTCAAAAATAGGTGTTTGTACTAACGTGAGACTGAAAACCCACAATGGATGGATTTCTGAAGAAGGCCACTTAAAAATACAATTACAGCTTAGTAGAAATTTTGTTTTTGCTTTTAATTCAGAACTTTGGAATCATATTCTTTCAATTTTTCTTTTCATTGTGGCAGAGCAATCTAGACCAAAACAGTGATAGTGCCTAATATCGGTACGTAAATAATGAAAACAAAATACGAGTTTGTGAGAAATTCTTATCCATCAGTCCTGATATATCTTTCTAATTTTACATTTCAGAATGTATATGTAATTTCAAAATCCAATTTCTACATTAAATTACATATCCATTATCTGGTAGCTAGGCAACTATTCTAGGTTTTTAGAGGCCTGTACTGAGAAATGTTGTCTTGTTCTCTCTTCCCTCCCATTCCAGTGAAATCTTGGATGTACCTTTTACATTCTCAGCTGTTGTGGCAGCTCCTTGAAACAAGGAAAGATTACTAACTTTTTTAAAGAGGACTGATAAAAAGCCTGAATTAGAGTGCAGAAGCACCATAAGCCTTCAAAGCACCTTGGTCCTAATCACCAATGTCTCCTGTTGGCTCTTTTGTTGAACTGTGTCCTGCTGGTGACATCTAACTGTGCCAGCTTCTATGCAGTGTTATGATGAATAACAAAGTTTTTGAGTATCCCATTTGTTGGAAGCGGCTGGTGTTCATACGCTGTTCTCAAAGAAGCGAAAAGCTGGTGAATAACTTTGGTGGTGTTTTATATCCTCCTTCAAAATTTCACGTTGTTTCTCACAGTTTTGAGCCACTGTCATTTTTCTATGGGCTGTATCTCTTCTGACTGCTTTGCTTTCTGAGGATAGATGCAGAGGGTGGGTCGTAACGTGCACGGTGATATGCAGTTTATATGTAACTTGAAAAAATCAACTTAATTGACTCCAGGGGCACAACAGAAGTTGTATTAAACATGAAGTAAATAGCCTGCTAAATTAACTTGGGGAATAATGAGAACAATGTGGAGGAGGATAAAGAGGAGACTGAGATGGGGCAAACAGAATTGGGAATACTAAAAGTTAGACAAGAATGGATAAGTGGCAAATAATTGTATTTTTATATCAAAATTAAGCTATTGTTTGTAACCATTATGGTAGTTTAGTGAAGCAATAGCTTAAAAAAAAAAAAAAAAAAAAAAAACTAGAGGAAAAAAAGATGCCAGCCACAGCTGTAATTACTGAAATATTTTTTTCTGATAGACGGGTTTAAAATTAAAGTTAATCTTGTTTATTTAGTTTGTAATAGAATGTTTGTCCCATGTCTGCTATAAGAGATTAGGAGACATTATTTACTGTCCTTCCACAGGAAACTGATAGCAGCAATCACCTGCAAGGGGAAGTTATACTCCTTTTAAAGCAGGTGATTAACCTTGTCATATTTCTGCTGCTATAGCGGATAATGCTGTCAGATGGTTTTGAAGCTCTTTCTGAATTCAACATGTTTTAATTAACTAAGAGAAAGGCTATCAGCATAGAATGGAAGGGAAAGAAGACCACTAACTGTTCTTATTTTCTTCTGACCCTACTACATGTCTTGAGCAATATAGAGCTAAGTGAATATTGTACGTAAAACCTTATTTGTAAAATAAATAAATAAATAAATAAAAAATCTTCTTACATTTATGTACTTTTTTTTTTATAAATCATTGGAAAAACTCTGGTTCTGTAAAGTTAAACAGTTTTATTTTGCACTACAGTTCCAAGGTATAGTTTTCATGTAAACAGAATGGCATGTGGACCACTTAATTACATTAAAACAGTTTAAGGTTTCTGCTGTACTTTAGAGATGTGAAAAGACTGATTTGCCGTTCACTTGTTTCAATCACAAGTTAAGAATGACCGAATGAAGTCAATAAAAAGCTGGCAAAAATAAAAAGTTGTAAATAAGATAATTTATCTCCAAGATATCACTTCATTAGAGATTCCTCTATGATAGTTCAGTGAAATAGATAGTTTATGATGTGTGTGTCCACAACAGTGTAGTATAGAAAACAATAATTTAAGGCAAAGTGTTCTGGAGTGTATGTTCCTGAAATGCAGACATGACTAGTAGAGTCGACTGGAACCTCAGTTGACATACAGTGGTATAAATGCAGAAAAGGCAAGAGATCTTGACCAGATTTTGCCAGTTTAGGATCTTGCTTGGAATATAATTTCTAATTTTCTTACTGTAAACAGGACTGCTGTATTAACTCCTTATATTCATGAAATTACATGTTTCTTCTGGTATTATGCTAATAAAAAGGGGGAAGAGAGGGCAATATCAGTGTTCTACTAACATAATTCATTCTTTACCTTACATTTTGCTCCCTCTGAAAAACTTGTCATAGTTTCTTAACAACGGATTTCTCATATCTGGATCCACACTGTCATGAAGGGTCCATTGATGTCAGAAGGTGGAACACTGCTGTTATCCTACAATTCTCTTTTGATGTGTTAGAACAGAGCACCTAGACACAGTATGTGTCTTCTGGATGGGTTATTCTCATCTGAAATAAAGAATAATTTGGAATTACTTTGGTGTAAAAAAGACTGGTTTGCTGTCCTGCTCCTTTTCTCGAAAAGAACTTAATTCTATAACATATGAGAACCCAGCCAAGTCTGAAAACTTGTCTGCTAGCCTTTACTTAAAATGAGTGGCTGGCTTGAATTAGTTCCTCTGGGGTTCTTGAATATGTACCAGGATCAGAATCTTTCTCTCACATGTCCAAGTGTAAAAGATGATTAATGGTTTGTTGAATAATGGATGATTTTACAGACTATCTTGAAAGGGATGTTTTTTAAATGTGTCTGTTTTGTTTTGCTTTATCTCAGCATTTGCATACAATAAAGTGAATCTTGAGTGGATGGGAAGTGCTGCTGGAGGTGAGGGCAGCTCCAGGGCAGCTGCATCTGCATAGCTATGTAGCCGGTACAATAGCATGGAGTGGTGGGATCTGTCTCATCTCTCATGGTAAATTCAAGGCTGCAGAGGCTTGGAAGACCAGAGAATTCTGATCTGGCATTAATTTAGGCCTCTTGTGTTCGTATTTTACCTTAGTCATGGTCACAGTTAGAAAGCAGTGGAGTACCACATTCAGAGAATGCTCCTGCTGGACTTTTGGTTTGTGCTGTTTGTTCCTGACAGATTTCTGTAAGTGCTAGAGGAATTATCTGGACAGCTCATGAGAGAAGCTAATAATCATATTTATTTGTTATAATGCCTTAAATTTCAAGGACGGGTTCCTGATGCAAAGGCCTTTAGCCTGAGTGTATTCCAGAATTGAGTGACTGTTGGCATGTTTAAATCCTTTGCTTAATTGAGGCTGAAACTTTGCCCATTGCTAATGTACACAGTCTTTTCTGACTGCAGTGGGAGCTTCATACTTGCGTCCAAGGGCAGGTTGGCTGGTTATGCGTAAATTCCATGGAAGAAATCTGGATTGAATGTGATGGCTGTGTCACTGTACAACGTTGTAATTATCCTGCAAGCTCTCTTTATCATGTATTGGCATCTCTTAAAATGAAAAGATAATGCTGTTTGGGTATGAACAGGAAAGAATTTACTGCACTTGTTTATTGTACCATGATTAAATTATAACATCACTACTAATGTTATAGTTAATATGATAGACGTATTTGAAACTAAGACCTCCAAATTCTAAGAAATTATGAAAGACAGAAAATAAGCAGAACTAGCACAACTCTAATGTATCTGCCATTTTCTTCTACATATTTATTCTGCAATAATAAACAGATTGCATAATATAAATTATAAGCATACTTGCAGATGTTAGTGTTTGGTATCATAGCATTTTGGATTCTGCTTACTGTGCTATAGAGAAGTGATTATATTAAAATACAGCATTTCTGTAAAGTAATTTGAGATTGGTTAGATTCTAATATCTGCAGAATGGTGGAAGGAAGAAGACTTGAAGGGGTCTTTATTAGATAGCTCATCAGAGACACATCCAATAATATCTTGCCATGACATTTGAGGGTGTTCTGGGAGAAGCAAACAAATGTTCATCTCTTTAAAGTATGCTATTCGGCTAATACACTGATCAGTCTGTCAGGTGCATTAGCATTAAGTGATGTTTCTGGTGAATGCAATCAAGACAAAAAGCTACATATTCCTGCTTGCCTCCATCTCGTGTGGCATTCCTTCTCCTCAGTCCTTAGTGCCCTTCCTTTTCTCTCCCTATTTGCCTCCCACCTTCTGTCCTTCCCTTTTGTGTTTTGTCTCAGCATTCTGTTCTCCTCCTCTCAACTCTGTGTCCCACTGCTTTTTGAGATTTAAACTGAGTCCATGCAAACATGCATATTCTCTTTTATGTCCATCACCTATGTACTATCATATGCAGTTCCTGAAGACTCCATCACTTTTCTTTTCCATTGTTGTTATTTTCCATTGTTGTTTCTCTGGTAAGGTGGTATTAGGATTGCTAGTGTCCTTTTCAAATAAATTGTTTTTTCTTACTTTCAAAATACAGATTTTTAATTTTATTCCTCACCTGAGAAGTGTCCCAAGTTTTGTGATTGTACTTCTCAGAAGAATGCCTCAATTGTCTTGGTTTAGAGATCAAAATACAGTTAAAATTCTACATGGTGATTGATTAGAATACGAGGACTCTGGCTTTCAAATTATCATGGAATATTGGCAGGGACGTGCTGGAGGAAGGTATGTAGTGTGCAACTGAGATTTAACCTGAAGACTAGATCGCTTTTGTACCACCTGAAGTTTTTGTATCTTGTCATTCTCAGCATTTAGCCTTGTATATTAGACCATTTTCTGAAGCATATATTGTTGTGACCAGATCTTTATTGAGAGGAAAGTTGAAAAAAAAAAAAAAGGGGCGTTTGAACAACCAGATAGTATTATTGCTTAAATTTAGTGAGAATTCAGGTAAAGCTCCACAGATTTTGCAGCTGACATATCCCACCTCAGTACTCCCTTCTCACAACTGCTTCTTCTGCTCAGAAGCTTTTGTTCTTACCAACATACAGTTTCTTCCTCGTTCACTCTTTCTTCCTCTGCCACTTTGTTCATTCCATACACTTACGCTTTTTTGTTTGTTTGCTTTTTTCCCATGCTTTTTCCCGTTCTTTCTATCGAATTTATAAGGGGATATTTATTCTAACTCTTAGGAGGCTGTTAGCTACTTTCAGGCACTCCTTCCTCCTATAGGAAGTTTTCTCTTCTTTGCAACCTGTCCTTTGACATTAATGTGATAGAGATAGAAGTCTGAAAAGAAAGTGAGGGTCTTTCTGGTGTGCAGCCTCTACAGGTTATCCTGCAGGCCAGAAGGGAACTCTTAGCTGTCTTCCTCCATCTCTAAATAAAATAGGAAAAACCCTTTCCAAATGGTTCCCTATTCATCAAATGATGAGGTGAGAAATAGTAAGGATATCAAATTGCCTCTTTGTAGACTTCACATTCAATGCATTTTGTAGAAGACTTATGCTGTATATGTTAGAAACAGTAAGTTCTGTGCTGAAATAATAGATAGGTGACCAGCTCCAGTCTTATTGATCTGAATGTCAGGGTATGTATGGTTTCTAACCTTAAACCATTGGTTAAAGTGAAAATAAAAGTAGCTGAAAAATGACCTGAGGCATCTGCAATCATTGGGCTTCTGGTTTTTGTGGGTTTCAAAAACAGGGACAATGGTAGAAAGATCTTTTTGTTCTCTTCATTATCATATTCCTCAGCTTAGAAAAAAAGGTAAGCTGCACTCTGCACAAAAACCTTGTTTTGCATGCTGTTACTTAAAACATTCTTTTTCTTCCAGCAAAAAATATGTCAATATAAAATTTAAGAAGATATTTTTTGATCTGCTTGTTTGCTTTAAGCAAAATTATAAGGGTGTTTTAGTCTGTGCAGGTGTGAGTACTTAACACTGTCAGGCTTTTTTCTTTAGCCATAGAGGCTAGAAATTTCCTCTTTAAAATTAGAGATGTGATGGTCTTATATGACTCCAGCATCTGGAGACTCCAAAGCTTTGAATCAGACTTGCTGGCAACATTGAAGTTAATGTTTGCAACCTAATTCATAAACCAGCTAACCTTATACATGATACATGAGCGGAATGACAGCCAGTGCTTGGCACCAAATCTGTCGTCTTCCACTTTATTTTGCTACGTTAGTTCGACCAATTAGAAAGAAAATAGATATGTGTTCTGAACAAATTCAGGCTTTACCTAGTAGATGGCAAGCACGTGTTATGCAGATTAGTTCAGACTGCCCCAAATGTGTTCTGCCATGACTTTAGATTCAGATTCAACATTATACATTAAGTGCTGATCATCCTAACAGTGAAGTTTCCTTGGAATCTCCCCTGCACAAGCTCTGTGTCCAGCATTTTCAGTTGCATAGATGAACCTTTCTGTTGTTGAAAAGGACTGAGATTTGATAGCTCAGAGAACCAAAATAATCATGTATACTGAATTAAAGCTTTTCACATAGTATTTGGAAAAATCATACCAATATAAAATCAGCTGTAGTGCTAGCTGGTTGGCAGTTTTTCATTGCAATGGTTTTCTGCTGGAAAAGCTTGCATAGGAAAGCATTTATTTCAATAAAAAAAAATATTAAAGTTAAATTTATTATTATTTAACTGACCTGAAGGGCTTAACTTTGACAAGATAATAATCATCATCATAAAAAAACAAACAAACAACAACAACAAAAACCCACACAACACATTATTATACTGTTCTAATATCTTCTGTCTTGCATCATGGGTTAGGTTTTCTCACACGTTTCCTGTATATGGTGATCCTGAGGGAGTGCAGTACGTTGTAGGAATTTATTCGGTGGGTTATATACTATGGTTTAGCTATTGGTCTGTAGAAGGAAATTGAGGACTAGAATTGCAATGAACAGAAAACAGTAGGAAAATGTGGTTTAGTACTGTAATGGATGAGATCTGCAAAGGGTTTTTCCAAGGTTTACACTGTCAGGACATTTTGTTTGAATTGAAACTGTCTAAACAAAGTGTTTTGATGCCACCCAGCTTAGATTTCTAGGTTTTCCTCTGTGGAAAATCTCAGCTCCACATTCCATTTCAGGGGGAGATCAAAATACATGGTTTCTCCTGCAATAGCAGTTCTGTGTTTTGTTCAACCCTGATCATAATGAATTGAAATACGTACCTGAATTAGTGTGATATTTCATGTGAGGTGAATTCTTGGGCTGCTCCTTGAGAGAGAAACATTTTGTTAAAGGAAGGACGGTACTTAGATAGTAGAGTCATTTCTAGGAGGTTTCTGCAGCATCCATATTTGTAGAGGGATGCAGAAGGAGAAGGCATCAAAAGTGGATCTGGTTAAGCATTGCTGCTGGGTTTCTGTTCCCATTCAGGTTGTCCTATGTAGCACAGGTAACTTGTTACGCCAGGAATGTTCTAGTTCAGGAGCACTTTACTAGTGAGCAACTGTAACAAAGGAAAGTGGTATTAAAGTGTGCATTTGGGGTTTTGGTTATTATAAATTAGATTCTTTGAAATTTCATTTAGAACCAAGAACTAAAATGATGTTGGAAGGCTCAGAGGATTAATTCTTCCTGAACAATAGACTGTCACTGATCACTCTGTAAAGTAATTATGCCAAATTTAATTATAATACAAGCACATTGTGTGATAGTCATAGCATGCCCAAAAGAGAGTTTGAAAAGGTGCCTCACAAGCATATGGACTAGCTCTGGGAGCGCAGTGGCAAATTACGCGTGTTGTAATTGAGTACAACTTAATATCAGGCTTTGTTAATTAAAGGTTTGGGGTTGTGTGGTGTGGATTCTGGCTGGCACACTTGGCTTTTCAGTATCATCAGCATAATGGAACAAACGAACTTTTCCTTCCCCATTTTATAGCTTCTGCCAAAAACCTTTAAGACTTCCAGTAGCGTTAATGTGTTTATATCAATTGGATTATCTTTGTGGTGGTAAAACCAGGAGTACCCAAGTTTTTACAAGGATGGAAGAATTATTGTCCCTCTTCCAGGTACTTCAGTTGCAGGGACTGCACTGTCATCTGCACATAGCTTTCAGTATCATCCCCCCTTGCAGTATTTTTCTACATGCAAAACTAAGGATCCTACTTCACCATTTTGGGATTCTCTCTTCAGTTTTACATCCAACTTCATGTTGGATTTGGACTAATTATGGAAATACTGTTAATTAGAAAATCAAGTGCTGATCCTGTTTACAGTTCCATCCCTTGCTGAACTGAGGGAGCCAACAAGATCAGAGCCTTAACAGAGCCCGTCTGGATTTAGGCTGACATTAAGGTGCTTGGCCAGAACCTTTTCTTGGGTAAAACAAAATTTGTGTGAGATACACATAAGCAAAATGAATACAATAATGAAAATGAGATGTAAGTTGGGGAAATTGTTCCATAGCTGGAATGACACAGTGGAGTGAGCCTGAGCTGAAGTTTATGGCACATTTGTGCTTATGTTATGCCAGGGCAAATATCATGGGAAAAAGCTAACAAGATCTAAAGTATGGATGTCAGGAGTAATGAAGTAGGAACAGTGGCAGTGAGAGGTATGCACACCTTTGGTTTGTATTGCAACACAGGATGTTTACTATAAAGTAATAAAGATGCTTAGCATCATAGGTCAGAACTGGTGAAATGAGTGCAGTTGTGCTGAGGTTACCAGGTTTGCACTAGTAGTGGGGTTCAATTTGGCTTTACATCTCAATGGGAAAAGTTAAAAATAGGTATCTGTGAAGACCAGACAAGCTAGTCTAACCTAATATGCCTTCTTTTTTTCCTTCTTTTACCTTATTTATTTTGTATTTTTGTGCATGCATCCACTTTGTTACAGGGAAAATCTGGTCAAAATATAAGTCTGGTTAGTCTTTCTACATATCTAGCACTGAGGCTACTAACACCCTGAGTTACATTGCATAAATGCTAGTGTATGCAGGGGATGGTGCCAGCACATACGTTGCATTTTCCCTCTCCCTTTCTTCAATGTCCCAAAATACCACAGTTGAAAAAGGTTGTTCAGTAGAACTAGTGAAACTATTGAAACAACAAACAAGAAACAGCTGTCTTCTCTGTTTTCCTCCAGTGTAGAACATTTTGTTTTCCAGGTCATCTTTGCAGAAGTATGGTATTTTCATGGAAAGTGTAGGAAAAGGGTGTTTAAAAAATATCAAATACTCTGTGTTGTTTGTTTATTTTGCTTCACAGTGTGATATAGCAGTTTTCAGTATAGCCGGTCAGCAGTTTCCAGGTCTGTAAAGAAATCTGCATTGATGTGGTGGGCTGCTTGTGAGGATAGGAATGATGTGCTGGTGACTGGCATTGTCTGATGTGATAGCTGGTCTTTTAGCTTTGTGAAACTCTTTAAACAAAAGTTTGTGACATATTCATATGCAGTCCATTATACAAATAAGCCAAGTTCTCTTTGAGAATTTCTGTGTATACATGCAGCTTCTGTAATGTTGCTAGTCTAATGCAGACTGAAGTCCTGGTGGAAGTCATTTACATCAGATTTATTCATACTAACAGCAAACTCCTCTTTGTTGACAGGTCCAATATTATTTCCCCTAGATAACATAATACAACGTCAAGCCCTGGAGAATTTGGTATAAATAAAAATAGAGTGATTTTTTCCACGGGAGAAAGAGTTAACGAGGTTAAAAATCTATGAACACTAATTAAGAATATGCAGATTGTTTATTGATTTACTTTTTTATTTATTTAATGGTAGCTCTCCATCCACAGTGACTATGCCATTTGGTGCTGGAAAGCAATTTAAACTTAGCCACATTCTTACTAGCGTAAACTGCACAGGCAGTTATGCACACATACATACATATGCCTACTTATATTATGCGTATATACGTAGTGCCATAATGACAATTGCCTGTTCCTTAAAGAAGAGGTGGACAGAAGTCATACATGACAACTCTAGGTGAACATAGGGAGGGATAAATTTTTGAAGGAGAACATTTTAGGTCATTCAGTTATGCTCTTGGATGATTATGTTGCTGTGCAGGGTGAAGACAAAGTCCTCTGCTGGAGGAGCTGTCTCTAATCAGGATTTGCCTTTTGGAGGACCACCTGAAGAATTGCATCTTGTCGCTTTTGAGATGCAGGGCCTGTGACCTGCATACTCAATTCAGATGGGCAGCCAGGTTTTTCACTATGTTTTGGAAGGAAAACGCTAAAATCTTTTTCCCTTCCTGCACTCCAAGAGTGAGAGTGTCTGTGCTGGTACCAGACTGACAGCCAGCAGCATGGGAGCCCTCCTTCTGCCTCTGGGCAGTGAAAAGGCGTAGCTTTCATGGTCTGAGCTGTCAGTTCTGGAAGGACCTTGGCTGTTGGAGTTTCTTCTCCATCCTTGACTGTCCATTTTGTACGTCCATCTGGGCACAGGTTGTTGACTAACTGTGGCTATGGGAGCACTATTTAGCAGCTTTGTATTAGCATCGTTTGGGTGGATGTGATATTGGTATTTGTCACACAACATTCATTCATCTCCTGCTGATAGTTGCTACAGTTTGAAATCTGTCAGGGAGTTAGTTTCTCATCTGTTTAATGCAGGCCCTTCTAGCTCAGTAACAGGCAAGTTTTCACTCAGCTATCATGAGATACTAGTTCCAAAGCAGCTGGGAATATTGTACCATGGAGATGTGGACAACAACGCATAATTATTAACATGCTGTTAATTTTGTTTTCTTTGATTTATTTGATTTATGAGCAAGGCCTGTAGCCTTCAGAAATTCTGCAAGGCAATTCTATGAATTACAGAAAAATCCATGTTGGCTGGAACATTTGTAGATGCTGGATGAGCTTTATGCAGACAGAAAAACAGTCTACAGAAATGCTGAAAGTTCAGCAACTGCTGCAAATTCCCCATAGTTTTATGAAGAGATGCCGGCAGCCAAACACCAACAAACAATTTATTTTACTCTGAGCCTAGTGAAAGGAAGGAGACTGTTAGCTCGTAGCTTTCTACTTCATGTACGCCACCTTTTGCTTATGCAAGGGAAGGGTTTTAGGAAGAGTCCCAGCTAATATAATGGAAGAATTTATCACTTTTTTTTCTACTGAACTAAAGTTTCTTTTTCCAAGAAGCATTAAGTAATTCTGCATCTTACTGTGCATACAGTGGGTAAGCATTTATTTTCCAATTCCTAAGTATATCTTATCTAAATATATTCAATTTATATGGGCAAGTGACATTTGCTTTCCACTTGCCTTGTTCAGCTGTGTCTGCATTTTAATGCTGAAATGCTGGTTGAAGAAAAAGCAGATTTTTGAGTCAACTCTTCTCAGCTTATTTTAAAGTAAAGATTTACCATATCAGAAAGTGGGATTTCTAACACCAGTTTTCCATTTTTTTATGGGCTGACTTTGGCCACTCTTTATTGTTTGGTTAGGGGTTTTTGTGTGTATGTGTGTCTTCTACTCACATTCCCAACTAAAATGTATTTGGAAGAACTAGGAGAGATGTAAAGGAGGAAAAAGAGCGATCAGAAATAGCAGATTACCTCTATATGAGCAGACTGTAGAGACTGAAATCCTTTAGCTTAGGAAACAGACAAAAAAATGGGACTGTGGCTAGGTGTTTATGAAACAAAGAGATGAAAAGACGAAATGGGAACAATTATTCATTTTTTCTCATAATAGAAACCTAGAGGATACTTATTAAAATGAACAGGCAGCCAGCTTACAACTAATAAATGAAAGTACATTTTCACAGACTGTATGCTTATATTTTGGAATTCATTGCCACAGAATGTGTGGAAGAGAGAAGTTTAAATGGACTCAGAAGACCTTAGGAAAATGAATGCCTGATAGGTCTATTGAGGTAATAGTCTTTATATTGCATTAAGGAAAGATTTCTCACACTTAGAATTTCATGAGAGGGAATACTGATTTTTTCCTTAAATGTGTAAATGGCTGGATAACAGTCACCATGGCAACGAAAAGAATATCGGGTTAACTCAGTAAGGAAGGGATTTAACTAATGTAATGCATGTAGTTTTTTCCCCCTCAGATCTGTTTGCAGCAGTTCTTTGCCATATTTCTGCATCCATATTTCTTAGAGGGCATTGCTCATTGTAGCCCCAGGACTGTGTACAAATACTCTGCTGTTTGTTGCTGAAAAAAATGTTTGCCTCATAGTGACAAGGAGCCATTTATACTGTAGGAAAAAATCTTCTCACACGTTCAGCCAGTAGTTTGCAAATGAGATCCGACCTGTGGGGAGCTCCCAGAGCCCTGCTGCCTTGTCCTGCAAGGTCAGAGCTGGGCATTGTGACTGCAAGGCCAGAACAGAGCCCAGCTGGGCAGTCAGAGCTGGGGCTGCCACTACTCACCTGTGGTCCGCCACGAGGCTGCAGAATTTGTCTGCTTCCACTGAGAAGTTAGGCCAAAGCATAAATCATTTCTTGTTTTGATTGTTTTTCACCTGTTGAAGGGCTTTTCTTGGCACTTTGAGAACATCATAACTCAAAGCATCAGGTGTTATATTAAAGGAGGTCGTAAGTCAAAGCATCAGGTGTAATATTAAATGAGCTTTGGAATACTTGCATAAACTTACAAAATCACTGAGTCCTGCCGAGCACAATGTAGGGCTCTCCTTATAAAGCTTCTTGGATATAGGTGTTTGTAAAGCTATGGTAGGTAATCTGAAAGGCAAGTCTTTTAGTATTACAGATAGTACAGTCTGTCCTCCTTACATGCTTTCATTTCTTACCTTTGACTATTTTGTTGAATTCACAACATCCTTTCTAGAGATGGAGTTTTGCTGGTACATGTTACTGTGTGCAACTGGGCAAAGGTATATATTACTCTAATTTTTCTTATATACCTTATGTGTGCTGTCTGTCATGGTATAAAATTGCTCAGAAGTTCTGGACTTCCAGTATTTTCTAAAAGGTAAAAACACTCCCCAATGTTGACTTAAAGTGGGGAAAAATAAACAAGGGCAAAAACTTTGTAAGCAAAAGGTTTGTAAACAGTAACATGGAAAAGTATTTCCCATATTTACCATGATTTCTTTATGCAGAATAATTGAAGATCAACTATTTTGATGTAATTCTCAAGTTCTTAGTAATTGGTGTGTAGTTTATATAAATTATAATATTTGTGGAAATTGTGTTTGTATATGGTCTGCTAAAAGGCTTTACAAATAAGCTGATGTTATTTGCCTTACAAAACTTGCAGTATATATGTAATGAAGCCAGTGGAATAAATATATATATATTTGAAAGCTTTCTCAATATAGCTTGATGTTAACGAAAACCATTAACCATCATTATCGGGGGAACATTCATATTTTATTGAATGCTATCTCCATTTCTTCTGTTTCTTGGAGAGATAATTATGTCAACAAACACCAAGCTATGTCATTTTACTCAGTTATTTTCTTTGTTGTTTTATGACAAGAATGCCTATGAATTGTTGAAGCCATTCTTTGCCATGTTCTATGAGGAGCAAGGGAAAAGAGTCATGTTGAAAAGATCAATATCAAGTTCAGTAAAAACTGAACTTTTCAATTAAATGCAGGAATTGAATTGTCAGTGTTCCCTAGATAATCATCTACATACCAGTGCCTATAACAAGATCTGGTCAAAATTCACTAAAACTCTTTGCCAGGTAAACTTTGGCATTTATGGTGGTTACCTAAGTCACAAGAGAAGACTGATTTCTCTTGGCCAACAGTTCTTATAAAATACTGCCTTTTAAAATTTTAATTTACAAAACAAACAAACACACACAAAAAAAGAAAGAAAATCCATTTAAGATTTTGACCTCTGTGGCAAGGTTTTAAATTTATTTTATAGATTAAATTTATGAATCCACAACTTTTAATTAAAATGTGAATAAGAAATACTATCCTCTTGAATGCTGTCCTTATTATTTCAAAACTGTTGCCAAAATATCAATAACTAATTAGTTGATAACAAAGATAGAAAAATAAAATAAAATAAATATATATAGATAATTTTTTAAATGGAAAACATAAAAAGACAACAAATCTCAAACTCTGCAAATTTTAGTAAGAATTTTATTTTGAAATATTTTTCAGCAAAAATATTTTCGAAGTTGTGGAGCTTTTCAAAAGCACATCGAGTTTGAGAGAAGAGCATTTTTCAATACAGAATTGACAAGCTAGCTCGACAGGTGATATCAAAGAAAGCGCTGAACTTTGCTTTCATTCTTAGGTGACTCAGTACCATCAACCAGAATCTGAAAGTGAATTTATGATGGCCGAACTTCAGAAGGTCTGCAGCTGGTGGAATCACACCATGGTCTCTTATCACAAAAGAAAGGGGCACACTGTGAAAAGTTCAGTTGTTCCAACTGCAGAACTGCAGATACATAGGACTTCTTGAATGTGTAGTCAAATTCAAAAGCACTCAGCTCAGGTAGTATTCAAGAAATCCAGGAGTGAACTCGCCCCCAAAAACAAGCAGCTACAACAAAAACCTAGCAGATGTTTTGGTGTAGCCAATAGTAGCATGTCAATTAATTGCATACATGTAGAAAGACGAAAAGATACCAGGCTCTGACAGTTTTCCAACTACTCCATCATCTCATGTTCTCACTCCCCAGTAAAATTCTCAGCAAATCGCTATTGCTGGATATTATGCTGCAGAGAGCAGGAGAAGAGCATGTATAAAATCAACAGGAATTTTTATTTGTTGTTAGATTCAACTTTTCAGTGATCTTTTTGTTTATGAAACAGTCTGCTGAGCTCACTGTTGCATATATAACAAGGGTAGTTCTGCTCTCAGAAGCTAGTAATCTCCCACCAAAAAGCATTTGGAAGCTTTGAAAATAATCTGCTGTCTGTGTGAAGTGAATTTGTTTCCTTTTTACCCACGTGTAATTAGTAATGGCAGATGGAATTGGTTCAGTTTTGTCTGCAGCTCCCTACCCTTCAACACCCTGCCTTTTCTTTCCGTATTTAACATTTAATGAATGCATTTGGCATGTCTGTGGACTCCAGCACCCATCAGCTCTCACTGGGCAGCATTTTTTGTTATTTTTAAAACTGGAGAAGGAAGATGAGGCGGGGTTGTTTGTCTTCCAAATAGCTAACCAGTAGCAAGAAACTCCTGCCGTAGTTTTTCAGCCAGTCACTTATGACATCTGTTGCGGACTTTTTACTTGGATTAGCCTAACTTTTATGATTACTTACCAGTTTTAATTTTATGCTTAGAGGCATGGTTGTTCACATCAACTGGTAATTTACAGTGCCCATGGGAAGTGCCTGATTCAGCAGTATCTCAGGCATTCACAATTAGTTTATTCAACCCTTAGAAGAATTGTGATGCTACACATATATCTTGCGCTATAGCAATGCTTCTATCTGATTCAACAATGTTGCTATGTTATGGCATTGTTATATCTCAAAGCCTAGAGGAGTGGGAATAGTGCAGGTGGACAGAGGTGGAAGTTATCTGCCTTCTTTACAAAAGAAAAGCCTGCAAGATCCTACAAGAAAATAGTTCCAATTTATTTTCAGTACCACTTTCCCTGCATTTTGATTTTGTGTTCAGGAAATGAAATGCAAAAATCTGGGGACAGAGTAATACTTGTCAGCACTTTATGGAGACACTATCAGAGGATAATATTCTTTTTCATATTGTTTTCATCACTCTTATGATCGCTTCATATATTACTACATCTTTTCCAGTACCTGTGTTGCTACAGTGTCCCTTCACTATTTTTTCTGTTTACAATCAGCATGGTGCTGTCACTGCTCTTTCAAAGACTAGTATTAATTGAAGCAATTTACTCTACCAGAGATGAAGATGGCCCGTTTGTACTTTTATATAATGAATACTAACAGGTTACATTTATCTTGTCATGTTCTGTCAGCTCCTTTTTCTCCACTTCATGCAGATCTTCTATCCCATACATTTTTGTTCAGGCTTGGCACAGGAGTACACGGTTATGGAAAGAGGAGCAATCCTGAACTGGTGATGTTGCTCTTTCATTGACTTCCTGGCACAAAAATGTCTCGCTCTCCCTATTAATGGAGCGAGATCTTATTTTTGCAAAAAGATGATAATTTGTCTTTCACCATAACATTAAATTTGATGTATAGGCAATATAAAATATAAAGTATGTGAATCTGACCCATTCCCAAGAATTATGAGAAGTCTTATACTGGGTCGATAAAAGCTGTAGAGTTACAGAAGACTGTTATTTCAATTCTGCATAAAACTCCTCAGTCACAGTACTGCGAATAGCTACTATATACATAAATGCATGAACAAGAAAATCTTGGCTTCCTTAATATTATTAGTATAATGCATAAAGTGTCTAATCTTCATTTATGTCATAGAGCTGCTATATGTAAAATAGTTGGCTTTTAATAATATGGCCATTGCATTTAATTGAACTGAGCTTTGGCTAATAAAAACATTAAGAGAACAGCTTCCTCTCACTTCAAAATATTTTATATTCTCTGCAAAGAAAAAAACATAAAAAATAGTTGAGCAAGGTACTTCTGAGTTAAGCTAGGTAAAGTCAAAATTGTTGATTGCAATGGATAGCTGAATTTGTAGAGTAAGAGCTGAATCAATACTTCCACATAGGCTTCTAGAGAAAGTAGAGTATTAATGCTGAAATACCTCTACCAAAGACTCAATTTTTAGTCTTCTGTCCTCCTAAACTACCCTCACAGTTCTGGGTTAGGTGTTGTGGTCTTTCCCTCTAGGCTTTCTATATCTATTATGCAGCAATTATTGTAAGTGGCATGGACTCTGTATTAAAGACTCTGACTAATCTCTGGGTAATAGTGGTTTAATACTATATTTGTTCTTGCAACAAAGTTTCTGATTTTAATGTGTTTTAATGTAATCTTTTCACTTTTCATTGGGTTTAAGCCCTTTGCATTACATTGAAATTTTAATTCCAACTTCAGCAAATTTTCAACTTGTCATTATGCAGCTTCTTGCTGAAGTACTTTTTGTTTGCACAATTGGAGGTTTGTCTTCTCTTAAATCTTGAGTAAGATTGCCATGGGGACAATCCATGTGACAGTGGTTCAGTTAATACTACTCTTACCTCTTAAATGTGAACCTGTTCCCTTACATGGTTTGAAGGGCATTATGCTGCTGCAAGGGCAGTCTTCATGTGGCGTCTTAATCCTAGACATTTGCCATTTATCTCACAGTGCTTCTCAGAAGAGCAGTGGTGTATGTGTTTTTCCTTACACGTGTCAGTTCAGGTCAATTGCTCTTTCCTACTCAAATCCCTCCTTCAATGTTCTTGAAGTTTCTTTATTTTCTATTCTAGGTCTATGCTCAATTAACTTTATGTAAGTGTAACTCTCAGGCTTCAATGGTGTTATGTACATTAGCTAAGCTAAAGCACATCTCTGAGTGATTGTCGGATGGAACCTTAAATTGCTCCCATGCACTTTTTGATAGTTGCTCCCTCTCTGAGTTGTAGGAATGACTTCATTTCAGCCATGGTGGGTGGATTTTTACTGGAGATGAAAGCTGAGATTTTCAAATGTTTAGGAATTATGCCACTCCTCGAATAGACTAAACCAATACCTTTGTCAATAATTATATGTCCATATTAGCCTTCAAGATGATGAACAATCCAGTCATTTGAAATCTGGTAAACTGATATGCGAGGCTAAACTTTGCAATATGGGACTCAAATCAAGTTTTTCCACATTTAAGTATCCTAATCACTATATATATATAATGTTTCTCTTTTCACAGCATGCATTGAGTGTGAAGGAATGTGTCCAGTAAATTGTTTAGATTTCATGTGGAAGGTTCTCTGTAGATTATTTGAACTCAGCAGCAGTAGTTCTGTTGTCTTACATCCAGTGTTGTGTCTACTTCTCCAATTTCTTAGTCATCATTAGATTAGATATGCACAGTTGCTTCTTTTACTGTTCTTGTGCTGACCCCTCTACCCCAGTGGTATTGTCCTGTTCTCCCTCTGATTTTCTTCCAGTTTGCCTAAATCTCGTTCAGACAGATGTTGAACACGTTATTAAGACTGTATGTTCTTCTCAGCTGTGTTGTGACTGCTTTTGGTGTAGCCTGTGCCATGAGATGTGTGGAGTCCAAAATCACACTGTCACTTCTGCAGCCGTACTGTATTACAAGCTTGGGGTCCATTTGCAGGGCACTCTCACCCTGCACAATTTTTTAACATCAATTTCCATTTTTTTCTTCAACTGATGTATATATACTTCTCACTTCTTTCCTTTTCATTAATGTTTATTTCTAGTTATGCCAGATTCATATTACTATTTCATGTCTGGTTTTTTACTACTCCCATTTATTTTTCTCTCTGGTCTAGTCTGACATATTTACAGTGTTTTCCAGTTTTGAGATATCTTTGCCTTTTAGACATTTTGGTTTTAGTAATTTGCTATTTCCTGTTCCAAATCATTAATAAAGCTATTAAGTAAATAAGATAGTAATAATGACTTGTACTAAATTACCTCAAAACTTCTCTCTTCATCTTCATATATCATTCTTTGTTGTTGCTTAGAAGGAGTCCATAAATTATTTGATATTGTTGTTATTCAGGAAATGAACTCAAATTGTCCTAGATGTGTTTTCACAATAACCTATATGAAACAAAATTGAAATTCAGTTATATCACCTTCATTTCTGTTACCTATTAATTTTGCTATCAAAAAAAAGTCAATTTTGCCCAGAATGGGTTGTTCATCGTAACATCTTGCTGCTTAATGCTTATCTTCCTACTAGTCTCTATAGATGTTTTGTTACAATTTATATAGCACCACATATTTACAAAACACTGAAACTAGAATAAGCTGCATACTTCTCCCTAAAGACATCACATTCTTAAAAGCCCATTAAAGCAACAAGTTACATCAGTGTGCTTCACTGTCTCACATAGGGTCCTGCTGGATGAACAGCAGTGACATGGTAGCCCCAGAGGAGTCGGCCTTTTCCTAATCCAACATTTTTTCATACTTCATATTGGCTAGGAGTTGCCTTTAAAGGGCTTACTGTCTTATGAGATGGATGGTGCTGTTTTCTGAAGTATTGGGGATGGGAGAAGGCAGCTTTTCATCATCTCCCTGCACTGCTCTGAACTTTTACCATGGAGCTGCAATCCTTGTGTGGCCCCGTAATGACAGACTGGTTGTTTTGAGTGTTAAACAGGATGTGATAAATTTTTTATCCAAAAGACTAAGTTTCTGTACTTCGTAAGACTGGGCTCACAATCCTCTGCTTCATAGTTTTGGTATGTTTTGGAGTTCTCTGTGGCTCTATGGCTATGGGTGTGTAGGTATTCTCATCATACCAAGTTATACATCTATGATACAACTTGATAATGGTTATTGTCTTGGAATTAAACTCATAAGTTTGGCTTAGCTTTTAGGTTTTTAAAGGTACAGATATGTCTAGTGGATCTTTGAAAGTGCCAGTGACTGAAGTAACTGTTCAGGAGCCCTAATGTGCGTTAATGTTTTGAAATAGATATGTATATATGCATTTTAATAAATATAAGTACTTTATTAAATCTCATAGTGAAACATAAAATGTCCAAGAGTTGCTTAACTTTCTTATTTCTGAGTTGGGGTCCTTAAGATTCCTAAGGTATAGTGATACCTTGCTGCCCAAAGATCACAAAAGCTAGCTCAGGAATTTATCTCTTGCAGCCTTCACAGCAGCCTTATGGAGTTTGCTACAGACTGATTTTCCTATCCAAATACACCAGCATTCTAATAATAAGAATTCCAGTTTCCCTGTCAGTGTTTGGAAGCAGGCTATGTCTTTAATACAAACAAAATGCAGAATATCAGAATAGATTAGAATAAACATCAGACCTAGATGACTTGCAGTTGTTTCACTGCAAACAAAGTAGGGTTATGCTGGAACACAGAGCACTCCTTAAATCAGTTTGGTTGATGATTTTGTCCAGGTTCTTATCGCTAAAAATGCTTGTGCTTCAGAGTAGAGATGTTAGAGCATTTCTGATAATTTTGTAGCTGTTACAGAAAATAATTGTATCAGATTTGCTTGCATGTATGAAAATTGATACCTTCATATTTTCTTAAAACTATTTTATGTAATTACAGATTGTATGAATGTGCAGTTCAAAAGGATATATTTTTTTTTAATTATGATCCCATATTTTACATGAAAAGCTTTTGGTACCCACAAAACAGTTCCAGTCATAAGAAAAGGAACAGATGTTTCAGGGAGTCCTGTTGGTTTCTTAAGAAGCACTCAAAGTCCAATGTGTGAATCCTATTAATACCATGCTGTGAATGATATTGAACAACAAATCTCTAGATTACTGATACATTGCATTTAAAAACAATCCTGGGATTGAATGTAAATATTTGCTTTACTTACTATTTAAATTGATTCCTTTTTATTGCTTAGAATTGCAACATAGGAGTGTCCAATTAGCTCCATTTACTTAATAGACCACTGCCTTATTTTACATTTGCCTCCTGTAAATCTTGTTTCTTTTTTTTTTCTTTTTTTCTTTTTTTTTAATATTATTTTAATTATTGTGTTTGTTTAAAGCCTTCTTTTATAATATTAAATGTTTCAGTAAGTGGGTTAATACAGGTGTCACTATCTCAGGGCATGAGAACTGACTACCTCACTCTCCCTCTCCTATTTCCTCTTTGTTAGAAATCTACAGGTTTCAAGGCAGGGGTTCCCAAATTTGATTGGTTTGGATAGTGTAACCTTGGCTCCAAATTTGTTACCAGACAAAATTTTTCAATTTTTGGTAAGGTAGAATAGCATGCTCTGTCTTAATTGTAGCCCTTTCAAACGCTACTATGCATCTGCTAAAAAATTATGGGTTTATATTTCTTAAGGGAATCACATTTTCAGTGAAAATTAGGGATAGTATTTAGGGTGTTTTCATACTTAAAATAGAGTTATATAGCAGTGGCATGCACTATTTTGACAGTAACTACTGCTTCAAAAACTTACATAACCTAAATGGTCTTACTCGCTATTGTGAGAAAAACATGAGATACTCACTTTTTATGCTAATGCCAGTTATTTACTAGTAGTTTGGAATAATTTTCATCTCCATTTGTTTGGGCCCAAGACAGACATTTGCCATAGTCCAGTGGTTTGAGCATTCACAGCAGAGTTAGGAAAACTAATTTCAAGTTTCTTATTCAAGGAGTATGTAATTATTGTGTAGTACAGCAGCATGAAAATACAGACTTTGCAGACAAACAGCTGTGCAACAAACAACTGAGTTGATAATCAGTTTCAGCTTCTAAATGAGAAGGCACACAGGCTCTCAATCTCATTGATCAAGTTCGAAGGAGGCTGTAAATCTTGCAAATCTATGTTAAGCGCATGCAACCTTGATTTATTTGAGCAAATGGATCGTCTGCCTCATTATGCTGATGAGGGTCTTCACACTTCTGTGGAGCTGCTTCTGATATTGTCCAGTTACCACGACATTTCAGTACTATATCCCCTGAGGGATGCCCCTGAGGGCTGCCTTGGGCAGCCATAAGCTGCATAATTGACAAAGCCATGAAACTCCTTTGTTAGAGTATGGCTTCTAATTTATTGATGGAAACTCGGGAATCCCAGAGTTACATTGTTGTCAGATCTTATTTGGAGGTCATTATGGGTATCAATACTTTTCAGGAAAAAACTGCAGCATGTTCATGAGGCATACCGTGGATAACATACATTCCCATTTCATTTCATTCCCATTTCATTTGACATTCCCAGGCTGTCTAGTTATGTAATTGTTTTGACTGTGTATTGAGTATGTGTGTTTGGAGCTACATATTGTTTGTGGGGGTTGAAAACCATGTTAAAATTTTGAATTTCTCTCTCCAAACTTTTCCTTGCAGTTCTGATTGAAAATGCAGTAAATATTGATAAAGATCAGAAATGTTTTTACAGTCAGAATTTTGCAAGGAGTTACCTTTTTTGCATTTGTTTCCTGTGGTTTGTCTTTAGTGGGTCATTGAGCTTCTGATGTATGTCTGGAACTATAGGATAATAGCCAGCAATATGGCTGTTTAAGAAAGAGAAGCTAGGTAGGAGGTTTAATCTGAAAAGCTTTATTAAAATAGCTGTTTTCAAAACTTTAACTGCCATAACCCAGAAACTGAAGAATCAAAAACAGGCAAACGAAACAATAACAAACACATTGTCATTAAATATATTTTCCAGAGACCACTGATTTTTGAAATACATCCAGTAAGTGCTGATTCTGCAAGTAGTTGTTTGTCATAATCGAATCTAAAAGCCCTAGACCTCCATCAGCTGATGGTTGTTTTGTAACCTTTGACTTGAGAGTTCTGGTAGGAACATGGTACATATTTCTACAAAGAATGAAACTCTAACAGTCTTATCAAATAACAGCAGTCGTCATTGTGTTTAACAGTGCTGGAAATTAGTTTCTTGGGCACTGATCTTGACAGGTCAACTGTCACAAATTGGAGTACGTATCTGTAAATGTATCAGTCCTATAAACAAAATTCTGTCTGCAAGAAGTGGAGGCCAAAACTGGCACACTTCTGAACAAGTGAAATGTTCTGAAGCACAGAGATATAAAGGAAAAATCCCTTCTGGAAAAGGTTTTTCTCATGTTCCATTTATGAACTTTATCTGCATCATTTGCCTTTTAGAGACTGGAAAAATTGTCTCTCCATACAGAATGCCATGGAGTTCTGTGCAGATGTGAAATATGCTTCTCCTCCTTGCACTTACCCCTACTGCATAAAAAATAAATCTTTGTCTTTCCTTTTGAACAAAAGGAATAGGCTTTGGTTTTGCACTGGCATGTTTCCAGCTATTTTAGGAATTCTTATTGTTAATACAGAATGCAAAATAGAGGGTGTTCAAAAAGTTTGACCTCTTGAGGTGAAATCAGATAGGGAAGGGAAAAGGAGCAAGAGAAGGAATTGAAATGTAAGCCCATCAGTGGTAGAGAAACAAATGAGTGTTTCATTACTTATTTTTGAATAAACAGTGATCATCTGTATACTGTGTAAGCCATTCTGGCACAAAACTTCCCTGCTTCTTTACCATAAACTTACTGCATAGGACAGCTGAAGAAAGCTTAGTCAGAGCAACATTCTTTACAGATTTAAGAGAATATATATACCCCACGTACCAAAACCCATCTTTGAAATCTGTTGAACCGTACTGATTTATGTCAGCTGACAAATTGGTTAATTTTGCTTAGCAATAGCAAAAGCTAACATCTGGACATATTTCAGAGCAAGCATCTGAATCTGAATTTAAGAGATGTAGCTATAGGTATCTACCCATATTGCTATAGCTGCTTTTATGTAAAAAACATAGTTTGTCACTCCAAACTGACACTACAGGTGGAGAGTTTTCAATCTAAGATACTTCAGCTTTCAGGAGTGTCATTAGAAAGCTGAATGCTATTACTCAGTCATTCTCCTTTTTCATCCTTCAGGTCAGTTGGGTTAAAGGAGGTATAGCTTAATTCTTTTCTTACCTATCTCTCAGGTTGAAGATTTAGTGATTATAGAATAATTTTCATCAGGTGTACGGGTGTGATGGATATGATGGCCGAGGAGTTACTAAATGTCCTGTTCTTTTTAAGTTCCCCGTTTTTCTTCTGCAACAAAACAAAAATAAAACTATACAGATCTCCCTCATGCAATATATTTGTTGGTTTGACTTTTGAGGCTTTAGGATACAACTAAAGTCATAGAAATAAATCATGTAGGACATCTAGCCATAGGCATTTTCAGTAAAATAAGTTATTTCCAAGAAGATTTTGACTTGCTAGATGAAGCTTAGCTTCTGGCAGAAGGAAGCCACATTTCACATATCTTGGACTGAGTTTAATTTCTACGGGGCATGCCTTCAACTAACAACACTGCCTCCATATATGTGAGCGTAGTATTGGTGTTTAAGAGTACAGCTAAAAACAAACAAACAAAAAAACAGCTTCTGCTCAATACTATTTATGACTCTTCCAAACAAAATGACACCGTGAGTTCTGTTTGAAAGTAAAAGGAGTGTCTGACTGCTGCTACAGTCAGTTTATTCAGTTTGAATAATCCAAAGGTCACTTAAGATTGACTTTTGTATTGAACCTCTTTTGAGAAAAAGCAATAAAATTGATTTTGAAGTGCTAAATTTAATTAAAAAATAAAATATTTTGATGTAATATTCTGTGGAGTTATCATGAAAATATGTATCTAGCATCTAGCAGATGCCTATAGTGCTCTTAGAGTTTATGAGATATTTGATCATGGAAGCCTGGGAAGCTGAGAGGCTGTCACTATTTTACTGATAAGGTAGAAGTAGGGCAAGAAGAGAGAAAATAACACTTAATATAGGATCTGAAGGAAGTCCAAGACAGAAGAGGAAGCAGTTTTACACCATAGACTCTGTGTCAAGAATTTATAACCATCAGCAAGCAAGAGCATTGTGCAGCAGGAAAAATAGTTGGTGTTTGATAAGCAGTAGAGAATGACTTGAAAAGTAGGAGGGAATTTGATCAGAGAGGAAAATATGGGATGGTAAGACTACAGATAATCCCAAGGACTGTCAAGCAATATAGACTTATTAGAGAGAAAAGTCGTATACTGATCTGGGTGAAATAAGATGGCAAATACTACAGATAATAGAGCAGTTATATTACAGGCATTGATGAAAATGCATTCACACAAGACTAGTTTGTCTGTGCTCTGAATCTCACTGATTCTGATTGTGCATTTAAAAACAAACAAACAAAAAAACACACTTCTCTTATCCTCTCTATATCAAGTCTGGATTCAATCAAGCTGCTGCAAAATGTTCATGAACGTATTGAAGGGTTTCTGCCTACCAGTCCTTCAGACTTACTGTACTTTCTGTTCTAGTTGGCCACGTGGGACTCTGAGAAAGGACTGAACGGTAGCCTGCAAGAACGACGTCTGGGCAGTGACTTACAAGGACTGACACTCAAAGTGGTGACTGTCTTGGTATGATGCTATTTGAGTTCAGGAAACAAAATGCTCAAAATAGAAAGGATCTGACTATTTTGGGTGCTTCCTTCAGAATTTTTCCCTATCATTTTCAATTCTATATTTTTGGATGATCAGTTACATAAGCAGGGAAGATAGATGATGGCCTTATTTTATGTATATCTGTGCAATGTCAGAGATGTAGAGCATTGTTTGCTTGTGCTTTTTTTTCTGCATTATAATTCATACGGGGCATGGAACCAGCACAAGGTCTGAGTGCACAGGACTACATTTCAGATACAGTACTCTAACTCAGACATGCAGTTTGTAGTATTTAATGGATTTTAAGATCAGATGGGCCAATTATGATAATCTAATCTTGGCTCTTGTACACTGCAGGCTGTAAAATGTAATCGAGTGTTTCTTCCATTGAGTTCTAACTTCCTGTTGAGATAAACTACATCTTTTAGAAAGATACAGACTATGTGGTTTGGGGACTGCAGTTTGTTACTATTCTGAGTGGTAGCAGAGCTCCTGTTAGCAAAGTGCTAAATTAAGGGCAAATTAAGGTTTGAATGCATTCCTGCCTAAGGTACTGTAGTTCCCAGACTGAAGAATGTGATGTCTTTGTGTTTTTTATTGCTCTTTTTCTGAATCATGGTACAAACAGAAAGTAATGCACAAGATGATTAAAGCAATCTCCCCAGCTTTCTTTCCTCTATCAGGATCAGGTAACAGGTGAGGTTATGGAATAGGTTACATGGGAAGTGAGCAAATTCCTTCCAGAAGGATGTCAGCACCACAGCACAAATGAAGACAACTGCAGAGGCTGTGCAGCCGACACACCCAGCAGAGAAGGATGCCTATGTCTGACTGAAAACATACCAAAAAATGCTGTATTCCTTTATCCCAATATATACTTTACTATAAAATACTCTAGAAACTAATACCCATGAAAGTTATTGCCGGAGTTTTCAAAATTTCAAAAATTCACAAAATGCAACATTTTTAGCAGTTGTTTTGAAAAATTAATCATTGTCAGTAAAAGATGGCTTTCTAAATCTGATACGCTCTGAGCTGGAAAGCAGTAGTGCTCCTAGCTAAGGCTCATCTGCTTAACTTAATATCTGTATTCTCGACAGTTAGTTAAGACACTAAGGTGTCATTGCCCTCTTTATATTCAGCGAGAAGAGGCAGTTATTCCGGAGAGTATTCATCCTGCAAACACCAGGAAGCTGACAGAGGGGGCTGAATTGTACTGTGGAGTCTCTGCTTCCTCTCATGAACTGTGTGAAACCCAGGACCCTGGATGTAACTCAGCTGCTGAAGCACTGGCGCCTGGTAGGGATGCCTTGAAGTGTTCCAGCTGACCTGAGCTTTTTGCTGAGGGGGTTATGAGGGTCTTGAAATCTGTACTGAGTTGTCCAGAACTAACTCAGGAAACATCCATTTTGCTTAAAAACAAAAATACCTTGTTTCAAGTGTCAGCTAAGATATTGTTTTGTTCTCAGGAAGAACCTTTTGTGATGGTGGCAGAGAACATACTTGGGCAACCAAAGCGTTATAAAGGATTTTCCATTGATGTCCTGGATGCACTTGCCAAGAATCTGGGTTTCAAATATGAGATATATCAAGCTCCTGATGGCAAATATGGACATCAGCTCCAAAACAGCTCCTGGAATGGCATGATTGGAGAACTTATTAACAAGGTATACAGAGAAGAAGCTGCATTTGAAAAACAAGCAACTAATAAAGATTCTTCAGAGTAGGATGTTTAAGCTTAGTTAAGGAAGTTTTTGAAATTCTCCCCTTCCTCCATTGGAAATTACAGGAGTTTGAGTTAGGATCAAAGAGCCAGTACAGAACTCTTCTGAGCTATGGGTGCCTTGAGTGTAGTCTAAACCGTGCTATTTAAGACCTTTTATGTAGGGTAGGAACTATAGAGTGTGTTGGACTGTTTACTCCCACCTGTTCTCAACATACATTATATCAGTGTAAATCTGTTTATATAGATGTCCAAAAAAGAGTATAAAAAGAGAGGGCATGTGTGTGAATGAGTACAGAAAGTATTCTTAAGTGATAAATTACTTTTTTTTGTCATTATATATTTGATACATGACTTGTAGGTATGACTTTCTTTGGATCACTGTGTGTAGCAATATGTTTATTAAGGATCAACTGATGATTCCAAAATAAGAAAAGTATCACTAATAATATGCACCATAAGGAAGTGTTTTGAAGGACCAGAATTTTAAACTGAGCTCAGGATTACTCATTCATTTAACACAAAGAGGACCAAATTTCTTTGTTAATTAAAGTCTTGCAAATCAGGAGTAAGTTAATTGAACTCTGTTGAAGTAAATGGGGAAAGTCTGTAGTTTAGAATCTTCAGGAGAATGAGATTAAAATGTATTTTGTTCATGGTCTTGCTATCTGACATGGGACAAATGCTAATCAAGACAGAGAATCAAAGGAATTAATATTCCATGTCTATGCCCTTTGTAGAAAAGGTTACTCTTCTACAGTGGAGTTATTACTGAAAGTGAAAGCTTTTTCATTATCTAGTAAGTAGGCGTCTCAGTGTCTGGTAAGTAGATGTTTAGGAAGAAATAGATGCAATTAAAGCAATAGCAAACATGTATGATAATGGGTTATACTTGGTTGGTGCTAGGAAATATAAAGGATTTTTTACTTATTTTGCATTGACATAAGTTATTTGAATTTCATTGACTTAAAAATCTGGTAAGAAATCCTGTGAAATTTCTTTGGAAATTGCATTCTTTGAAGTAACAAAGTATTTATAATAGTATTTCTGCTACTAGCTTTTCCACTGCCTCCAAAGAATTTCAAAGCAGGTCTCCCTAAACTAATATTTGGCCTACTTTCTCAACAAAACACAGAGATAAGAAACAAAAAGTACATTTTATTTTTTGTAGCAAACTGTTATGATTAAGATGGGAAAATAATCAGAAACTAATTGCAGCTCTTACAAGCTCTAGGAATCTTATTTAATAAATACTTTTATCTTTCACTGAGTTTGCATACTCTTAAAGGACCTTGTATATATAAAACCCATTCACTTCAAATGTTGAGGTCAAAACACTTCCAGGAGCTAAGTTTCCTTTGGGGCATTCTTACAGTTATTAATTTTTGCAGGCACTTTATCCATTGTAAAAACAAAAATCTTCCCCCCAGTTGTCATATGAAATCCATTCATTAATATGGGAAGTTGGCAGGTAGAACAGCAAACACAAGCTCATCACAATACACACATACCAAAAACATAAGCTAAATAAATATTGCATGGGGAAGGAGTAAGGATTTTTTTCTCAGTAATCTTGTGATGACAGTAGAGTAAAAGAAGCATTGATAGAACTGTGAGATGTGCATGGATGGTGCTTCTTCCTTACTGCTTGCAATACATTGGGTTAATATGGTTTAGAGTTTTGGGCATCATTTGGAAAAGAAGTGAGGCATTAAATAAACTGCATTTCATTCCAGATGATTCAGGGTGACTCTTTTTGTTCTGTAATACTTTGACAGGTTACATTTCACTGTTATGCTTTAAACCAATGCAATTAATTAATGTTTGATTGATAAAACTGCTTCTGATTTTATTTTTTAGACGATTTATTTTACTTTGTCTAAATATCTTAGATTTTAAAAAGATATGCACAGAGCCACTTAGTTTTAAAAAGCTTTTCTTGAAGGCTCATGCTAGCAGAATTCATGGTGAAAGGAGATCTGACCTATTACCTTTGTCTCACAGAGAGCAGATCTAGCGATCTCAGCCATCACTATAACACCTGAAAGAGAGAGTGTTGTGGATTTCAGCAAGCGGTACATGGACTATTCGGTGGGGATCCTGATCAAGAAGCCCGAAGAGAAAATCAACATCTTCTCTCTGTTTGCTCCTTTTGACTTTGCGGTGTGGGCTTGTATTGCTGCAGCCATCCCTATAGTTGGTGTCTTAATATTTGTCTTGAACCGGATCCAGGCAGTCAGGGCACAGAACGCTTCCCAGCCGAGCCCTTCTGCCTCCTCCACCCTGCACAGTGCCATCTGGGTTGTGTACGGCGCCTTCGTTCAGCAAGGTACATAGTCTGTTACAGACACCACCAATGGATGTTCAGAAGTGTTCTGTCTTGTTTAGAGCATTTCAGGACGTGTTAGTCTTGGCCAGAGTATTGCTAAAGATGAAAGAGAAGGTTTGTACAAGGAGGTAATATGTTTTATTATCCCAGATAATGAACAGTGGGAAGTAGATGAATTTGGGGGATTACATTATGCTTTTCTGTTCCTCAGAAAGTCTAGTGAAACCGTTCCCGACAGACTTTTCCACTGTGAAAACGATCACTTGGTAAATAAATGGCAGAGCTGCTTGTTTCAACATTACAATACTTCTCCAACTCAGAAACTAGCACCTTTTCTAATTATTTAAATGTGATTTAAAAAAAAAAAAAAAAAAAAAAAAAAAGTAAGTTTTTGAACTAATATGATACAGTTTATCTTTCTGTTCTTTGAAACGAATAGGAAAATGTTCTGAACACTGTGTAATGATATAATTCCAGAATATTAGTGGTACTTCACCATTAAACTTTCCTTATTTAGAATATTATTCATGTTCTGTATGTCTGATCCTGAATAATGCCTGAGGGAAACATTTTGAAAGACTATTTTCTAGAACAGTACCCAGGGCAAGAGGTTGAGTACCTGTTGTAATGCAAGTAGTGCTTAGCTCACAGCAAAAAGGATGCACAAATACAGAGGGTTACCCCAACAAAGTTCAACGTATCAGAGCACGCAGGGGAGAAGTTCCTGAAACATTCTCATTTTCCCTGTTTACTTGTAGGGGGTGAATCTACTGTCAATTCTGTGGCTATGCGCATTGTAATGGGAAGTTGGTGGCTCTTCACCCTTATTGTGTGCTCATCCTACACAGCAAACTTAGCAGCATTTCTCACAGTATCAAGGATGGATAATCCTATAAGGTAAGAGCCTTTTCTTAACATGAAGCTGGAAACCTGGATTTCACAGAAATGTATCACGCATTTGAGCACTCATTCTTGCAAGAAGGAGATAACTCTCTAATAAAATACTCTTCTTATTTTCAGTGACTGCTTTTCTCTTTTCCCCTTCCCTTCTCCTTCACTCCTGCAACCCTCAAGTGAATGGAAGGGACAATGGCATTTTAATTGTGTATTTTTGAAGAAGAGTTGTCTTTCATGTTTATTTTAATTTTGCTTAACTAGAGATCTAAGTGCTTCAGCTATCTGTGTTTCTTTGTTGAACATCAGAGGGGAACTACTACTCTAGGGAACTATATGTTGTTTCACTTCTCACCTTTAATGTGTTATTTCATGTTCTCAATGTTTTGATAGGCATTGCTGTTTATGCTATTATTTGCATGTAAGATGATACAAGTGGACTTTTAAAAATATAGATGGCCTTATTCCGTGGTGTTATTTGCAGAAAAGGCTTCTTCTCACAGAGGAAAAGATAACCAAATCTGACTCCAGGATAATAGATGTAATATAGCAGTCATTTGATTAATTTTATATATAAGTTGCTACATTTGTGTTGGCAATATTGTGATGATAAATTACAGCTTCTGTAACAAACTCAATTTATCTTGCACCTTTGACTTTTTCCCCCACTGCCTGCCTACTAATCCATATCCTACAAGAACATTTTCAATAAGCCAGGCCTCTGAGCAGCTCCTGAGGGCTGCTGGTTGTTTGTTGGCATGTTTAATGTTTGTTTGTTTTTTCTTTAGAAAATGTAACAGTTAAACAAAATTTCCCCTTTTTCTCTCAAAACATGGACAGAATTTCCAGCTTCACCCTGGCATGGAGTACTGAGAGGACCAATTATTGTCCTCATTCACTGCTGGCAGAATCAGAGTCTGGTATCTCATGTTTGATCTGACAGCAATTGGGTGGAGAGGTGGCTAGAGGACAGGCAGTGCAACACAGGCTCCCTAGAAAATGCTGAGGCAAAGATTTTAGGTGCTGCTGAGTGACACAGTTACTCTTGTCAATCTCATTTGGGATTTCACTGGCAAACTGGGACTGGAATCTGTGCACAGCACCTAAAACAGAGCTGTTGGCACTTACATGAGACTGTCTCTTAGAGGAAAACAACAAACAACGACAACAAAAATGCTTTTGCTTTCTCTGTGTTATCTGCACAGAAAGACAGAAATAATTGCCATTGCATACATGCAGATAATACAATGCTTTGCATATATATACTATTAAAATTATTACAAAAAGAGCCCAAAATAATGAAAAGTTCTGTTTTTAAATGAATTTTCTATTAGTCATGTTGGAATAAGTAAATTTTAACAGTAATACAGGTAAGAACTGCAAGTAATTTCTGGAAATGACATGAGAAACTAAAGAGAATAAAACTAGTGCACAGTATCTCTGAAACCTGGCTGTAAGACCTCATCCTACAATGTAGGACCAAGGTTAAGCTCAATGAATAAATTGTTCTTGAAACCCAGGACAGAAATAGTTGTCTGCAAGGCTTGAATAATGACCTTCTGAATGATTTCTGAAAGTTCTTGTTCCTTCATGGTGGAAGAAATTGTCAGGTTTACTGAGCACCTCCCAGAACTCAGCAAATTTCAGAGGACAAGTGTGATGAAAAGCAACGTGTAGTGTGAATAAAAAAAAAAAAAAAAAAAAAAAAAAAAAGTAATTGGATTTAAGAACTAAGCTGCTTGATGAGTAAATCAGACCTTAGAAGCTGACCTATTACAATATCTACAGGTGGTTTTGATTCCTCTTATTAAAATTTTTAATAATGAGAAGTTATTTGGGTAATGGGCCTGCTTGACGTTGTCACAGGACTTCAGAGCTCATTTTGCCCTCTACTGTTAGAGATCACAGCTGAAGAATTATGATTATATGCCTTTCTATACCCAGTGGTGGCTGCCACTTTCCAAGTTCTCAGTATTGCATCCACTTTACAAGGAGAGGATACAGAAAGTAGGAAACATTGCTCTGGTATGCAAACACCAGCAGATAAATTCATGTGCCAAACTAGAAATGGTTTTTGTTATTTAACTTGCTGTAAGGCCCACCGCCTGTGCTCCAGCTGCTTGGCTGTAAGGGCAGGGGTCTCTATTATTATTTTTTTCAGCCATAATGTGGATTATTCATACTGTCTGGGGTATTTAAAGTGGTCCCAGATGCTTCGGCTTAGGCACCCAAATCCTTCTCCAGGTAATCTGGAATGGTAGCTGTCAGAATACTCTGGGTTGATGATTAGTTGGCATAACTAAGCCAGTTAAGGGATTTGCTTGTCTTAGTGTGTTTATGGCTTTTTTAAAAAAAGTTGGCAGAATCTCCCTGAGATCTTGCTACTCTAAGAGATTTGGTCTAAACCCTCCCATCAAAAACTGCTAGTGCCCCAGGAGACAGGAAATGTGTTAAAGAAGTAGGTTCTCTGGATGTTGAAACTCTACCTGTTTCTAAGCCATGATGAAAATATTTTCATGTCATCAGTCATTAGGAGAAACATTTTGCTCATTTTTGTGGTGTCAGTTTTAAAACAAATATGTTTCCTGAGAAAGTAAATTATTGCCTTACATGAATACGTCATGGCCCGGTCTTTCAGATCCAGTGGCACATAGCTTCAGTGTGGTATGATGTGGAATGAGTATTTTTACCTTTATAAATTTGCCTTTGTGCTTGCCTGTATTTTATCTTTGATGGACCCAGAAAGGGATAGTTACTTGAAATCCATTTGCTCCCACCCAAAGAGGTGCAATGAATTATAGTTGAAAATTTGCTCGCCAGCTGAGAAGTACCAAATCCATCTGAGGTTATTTCCCTGGTTAAGAAACCAACCCCCTGTCCACTCAGTGTGTGCCGTTACCTGTCCGTCCATAGGCGAGTCCTCTGGTGTTCAGAATTGCTGCTGCTAAATTGCCAGCAGGGGAGAAAAGAGTTTTATGGTGCTGCAGAAGCTGCAACAGAGTTAAGATTTTCATTACAAGACTGATTTTGTTCCCAAGCCCCCTCCAAAATAGCTAATAAGTGTTTCAGCATCACTTTTTGGCATGTGTGGTCTGTGACTAGCAGAATAAAAGTACATTTTATTGAATAACTAGGTGTCAATCAACCCAGTGATACTTACCTCCACAATTTCACTGCAAAACAAGTGTGTCATAGAAATCATAAATGCTATTTATTAGAAAGGGCTTGGCGAGACATTCACTGAAGGAGCGTTGAACTGTTGGAAGGCAGATTTTTAAAATTAGCATGTCATGAATGTCTGCTGATAAAGAATGCTTTTAAAACTAAAAACTAAAAAAAAAAAAAAATCTCACAAGGCTTTTCAACCCTACCATGAGTTTTAGAGTCTGCCTGTGGTTCACAGAAAGGTGAAATACCTGGAGAAGGAGGCCCAGCAGAAACCAGCTCTGATTTGCTACCTGTATTTCCTGAAAGAGACTTCCTACATCCCAAAGGGGTTCCCAAGTGTTGTGCTGTCCAGGTACCCAGATCACAAGTCAGAAACGTACTTATATTGGATAGAACAGAGACCTCCTCCTTGTTTTTTCCAAAAACCTCAGGGACTTCATAGTGTGGTAATGAGGAGAGGTGCTGGCCCTCCTCCTGGCATGTCGGCAGGTGCTGCCCTGCTCCTTACATGTCCCAGGTGCCCACCGCTTGCCTCACTGTGATGGGACAGTAAGGAGAGTCAGAATGCAGAGTCTGAGACCCACCTTAAAACCTTAGGCCCTTCAGGAGACCAGGGATAGGAGAAAACAGCATGGACCTTCCCAGACTGCCCTCCATTCTCAAGTTGCTAGTAGGGTTTCTGCATTCATGGAGATTCACAGACAGGGCTGCGTATGCTTAAGCAGATTTCCTGGTTATGTATGGGCAGAGGAGCAAGATGCTACCCTGCTCCAAAGGAGATGGCATTTCTGTGAAAGAAATTGCTGGTGGCAACCACTTTGAAGCTCGGACTGCAGGGCTGTGATCCACTTTCTGACTTGTTAATGAGCAATTCTTAATTTTTGTTTTCAAGTAGAAATCTAGGGAGTGTTTGTAGCCTGTGCTAATCCTTGACAAACTTGCTTAAACTGAAATGATTTGTATTTATTCTAATATTTGCAATCAGACCTGTGTGCAGCTGAGAACCCTTCCAATGGCTCAGTCTGACAAATAAGGGCTAAACTACCACATTAGTTTGTTCTTTCTTTTGTCATATTACATTTTCAACAGCCCTTGGATCTGCTGTCTGACCTTCCATTTGTAATTATGAGTTTAATTAGCAGTGACTGAACTTCTAGCTTCATTTCTTGTTAACAAGCAGACTACATACAGTTCAGCAGTGCGGAGATATTCTTAAACTCAGGTTTAGGAGAGCTTGTCTGATAAGAGGTATGAATCATGCAGGAAAAATAGGACATGAAAAGTAAGCTATTTGCAAACTGAAGAGTTTAAATTTAAGATTTTATCAAATTGATACTTAATATTTGAGGCTGCTATGGAGGTTCTTAAAGGCATCTGTATATATGCTTTCATGGTTTCCATGGGAAAGTGTTATATATGCTTTTATAGTCACAGTTGTTGTTTCATGATCTAGCATTTCCTTATTTGCATTTTAAACCCCAAATTTCATGTGTTTTCATGACAGTGGAAAATTTACTGCAGCCTAGTAGGGGTGATAAGTCTGACACTTGGAAGACTTGGGTGCAATTTCTTTTTCTACCACAGGCTTTGTTTGATCTTGGCAAGCTTAGCCTCCCCTCTATCTCAGATCCCTTTCTGTACAACAGAGTAACATTTTTTTCATATCTTATATGGCATGTTGTCAGTTCAGCTGCTTTAAAAATCTTGGCCAGAAATGACCATATTATTGTAGCTCTGCAGGTATCAAAAAAGATATAAATGTTCTGGGTTGCATAAAAAAATAAAATAAAAAAATCTCAAAATATTTTAAAAGAAAATGGGGAAAGTATTTTGAAGATGCCAGCTAGAAGGAAATGAACAAAGGTTTCATCTACTGTATTTAATTGGATTTGGTATAGGACCAGTAACAAGTAACTCACAGAAATCTCCCTGTATTTGCAGTGATTTTGCCTTGAAATTCCTTGTTTGAAAGCAGCCTTTCTGTTCTGAATACCACACATGGCTTTCTACATATTTCACTGAATTTTCTTTTATTCTTAATTTTCTTATGTTTAATTTGTACTGTTTTGTAGTGTCTGTGCAGCACCTCGGGCACATTGACAGGAGGCACGTATGAATGGGCATGATAAAAAATAATTATCGTGATTATTATTTAAGGCCTGTGAGCAAAAGCTTCAATCATTAAATAACTAGATTAACTAAGTTCATCCGTAAAAATGAAGGGTAAAATATAGTAAAAGATGCAAGTGAATGAGCAAGGACAAAAATTCAAAATCTTTCTTAATTTCCAGGATATTCCCTTTTTAGATCACGTGGAAGAAATGCCATGGGAAATGCTCTGCAACTTGTGCAGCAGGGCAGCAGCACTGAGCAGCTTGCCTCCAGGCACAGTTCAGAACAAGACACTGTGTTGTGGGCAGCGCTGGATCTCCATCATTTATCTTTTCATTTCCCTTGTGCTGGTGGTGTGGCCCATTGGATGCTTTGGGGAAGTCCAGGGCTTCACAAAGTCTGGAGCCTCTTAAAAGTCTCTCTGCATGTTGGCATATGCTGTTCAGCTGTGGTTTAAAATGGATCCTAGTAATTCCTGTAACTGAGCAAGCAGGCAAGCATGGAAGTGTAAATATTTCCCAGGGATATGTTTTTCTGGGTAAAATAAACAGCTGAAAATCAAGCTTGCATTCCACCCCTCCAGTTGCCATTATTAAAAGATGGCATATATTGGAGATCAATGGAAAGCCAAGAGCCTTGAGATTCCACACCCTCTTCATCTCTGCCTTTACAACACCTGTATTAGAGCATCTCTTCAATTATTCTTGTTACTGGGAAGTTCTGCATCTTGAGTGGATAGAGGCATTAACTTTTGATGCACATATAGTTCAGGGAAATAAATTATTTGGATATGACGATAGCAAAATCTAGCATCTGTGCAGGTAATAACATTTTTTAAAACTGTTTTTGATTTTGTTGATCTGTTGGTTGTTGTTTTGGTTTTTTGTTTGTTTGTTTGTTTTTTGTTTTTGCTTTGGAAGGGTGAAAATCTAGCAAGAGCAGTAACCTTCATGAAAGCCCATCAACACTTACATGGATTGGTTCAAACTGAAGATTTGATATGCAATCTCTTCTTCTCAGCTCAGATTGCATTGATTTTAATGTCAGATTTTCTCATGTTAATATTGATTATTCACTGGCTGTCCATAGAGTACTGACTGTATGCTTTCTGCATACATTAAGTTGGCCCCTGACTTCAGCCTTCGTTATAGTATGTGGCTTCTTTTTATTACAACGATAATACCTTTGGCTTGTTTTGTTGTGTGTGCTTTTTTCCCCCGATTTGACTCCTAAGGGATAAACAACACAAAATGCAGTAACAGAAGAATTTTGCCCAATAGGATATTTATATTTCTATTGTTTTTCTCTAAAGAAGTTGATATAATGTCTTTTATGAACTGATAATAAAATCTAATATAACAGGATATTAAGAAGGAAAAAAAATGATTACTACAGCAATTCAGACAGAGATAGCCTAAAAGCTCGAAATATCTCCTAGTTGTACAACTACCTCAGTCCATTATTTTTAAAGATAAAAACAGGAATAATAAGAAAAATTTCATAGTGATTTCTGGTTTGGAAATGCAGTCTTGGTGAGGAACAACTGTTAAAATTGCAAAAGTAATTTTAATTTTTTTTTTTTCATATATTCTTAAAAAGTAAAATTACTTTGCTGCTTTTTTCATGTGAATATACAATTCAATGTGTTTGCCTGTTGGCAAATATTTGCTTTTATTTTGGACAGAAAAACATTGTTACATGGCCTCACAGTATATGTCTTTGTCAGAAGAATGTTTAAACAAAGGCCCTCAAAGTGGGAAGCCAGGTAGATCCTGGAAAAAAAAAAATAATAATAATAAAAAAAAAGGTACCTTCATGACACTTGCTGGTAAAAAAAGCTGCCCAGAAAGCAAGCAAGCAAACAAACAAGAAACCTGTAAAATGACTTGTATTTTCTACCTTTTATCTGTGCTGCTAGGAGTCATTAGTGTAACAGTGAGTCCTATTATAAAAGTCACGCAGGTTGTTCTGTTATGTGGTAAGATAGTGCATATTTTTGCATAGGCTTCAAAGTCCTCTGGAGTCAGGTGATGTCTCTGAAAGCATCTCTGCAGGCAGAACAAACAAGTTAATTGCATTTGCAAAATGACCAATAATTAGTAAGCACTATATCACAGTAAAGTTACTGCCTGTACCCTGCTCCCTGTGAAACAAGTGCATGAAGTTAAAAAGTAGTTTTACCTAACTTGTAAGAAGGGAGAGTTGTACGTGGTTTCTTACTTGCTGTTGGCTGAGACAGGGCATACATGAGCTTCAAGCTCTGATAATGTGCTGTGTATTTTGGAAAACGCTTCATTTGCTCATGCCGGAAAGAGTCTTCTCTTCTTGCACGGTTCTTCAGCAACATCTCCACATGAGCAGTGGTGCTGCCATTTTCATACCACGCGCATTCAGCACCAGAATTCCTGGCCTGCCTGACAGCAAAAGTAATTTTCCATCCCTCTATTTGCTACCATATATTCTGTGTCAGCAGGATAACTGTGATCGTAAAGACCTCCATCGAATCATTTCTTTTTTAGATAATTTTGGATGGAGGGAGGAGTCTCCAGCAGGAGCACAGGCACACCGCTTGTCCAGCTGTCTTCCTGGAGCAGGGGTTGGTTGGTAGCACCAACCAGTATCACCATGCCGTGGCCAGTCCTGTGCTCCATTAGATGATCTTTCATATTGTGAGGTTTGAATGAATAGCCTGCAATTAAAGTAACAATCATACCTCCTATAGTCTAAAAGCTTAGTTTGTACAGTCACTGCAAAAGCTGATTTCCTGGAGCAGCGCTCAGCAGCTTTTCCTTCAGTGATTAAAAATTGAGCATGTCAGTGGGAACTCAGTGGGGGAAAAAAGGCCTTCTAGAGATGATCCACCCTACAGACAACCTGCACAGCAGTACCATGATCCTGTTGCACCTCTTCTCTCGCACAAAATATCTTCCTCGCAGCTACCTTTCGGCAGTAAGAACTGAGTAGCGTTGTTCACACATCACCCTATCAGGCAGCTTTCTGCCTGTGCTGAAGGTTGCAGGATTACAGCTTTTGTTTTGGTGAGCTCAATGCAATCTCTTATTGCATGTTTTGCTGAGGAAGTCAGCCATAAACAGATAAAATTTTGTTTGGGATGGCAGGGGTACAGGCATGTGTCTTTTTGTTCTGTTCTGGACACAGGAACTTCCGACAAGGGATGAAGCAAACAACTTTGTGTTGTAACATCTTAAATCATGTAAGCTAGATTCATTAGTGTTGTAAAGGAGATTTACTTTTGACTTTCTGATTTTTCTTCTCTGTGTTTAAACAATTGTTGCATTCAACTGAGTCAAATGGTTGTACTACTCCTTTTTAGTTAAACTTAGATAAAAGTGTGCTGTCTTGTCATGAGGTGGAAAACCAATCTTCCCATTTAAAGAAAAGGCTTTAAAAATGAATATCCTCATAAGGAGATTTAGAAACAATTCCTGATTATATCTAAAAACAACAAAACAAAAAACCCTGCAACAGCAAAACACTTTTAATAGATGCAAGCTGTGTCTTTTGGGGGGGAAAGGAGCTGGGGGTTCTTATTCTTACTGGAAACTGAGATGCTGCTGTTCATTTGCATGAGTTCTTTCCTGCTAATTATTGTGTTGCAGAAGTTTTTCTAGAAGGAAAGAAAACTTTTCTGAAAATAATACTCTGTTGCTAAGAGAAGGATTGCATATGTTCTTTCCACTTCCTGGGCTTATTGCCTTACTGAGCAATGTTCTCTTCTGCTGCACACGTGCCCCCATATAATGTAATACAGCGTGTTTCCAAACTCATCTGGTGATGAGGAAGGGAATGGTGTTGCCTTGGAAAAACTATTTTGATGCAGCTGCCAAGGTTCCATTAAAAGAAATGTAATCACGTGCACTAAAGTTGTTTGCCTTCTAAACCATTAAAACCAGCCCAGGAGAATAAGCTACTGATTTAATTCAATTGATTTATGAATAGTCATATCTATCTAAAAAAGAACAGAAAACCATCAGTCAGAACGCGGTGGATGTTAACTACTGAGTTTCTTTTCTATGGCAGTAATGCCATTTCCAAGGTAATATTTCAAGGTGTGAAATTAGGCTGCCCAATAAACTATTTAATCTCAATACAAGGAACAGCTAGTTGGTTTTGATGCGGTGCTGACAGTGTTTCTAGTGTGAGGTTTGGTATTCAGGTGAGACTTGTGTGTGGGGTGAGGAGGAGCAGGCAGAACAGCAAGGTCTCTCTTTCTCTTCACTTCAGCGTACATCAGGGTGAGGTGGGAAGTACGCCACATATCGAGCACTTGCCTTTTGGGTCCTCTGAGAAACAGGCAAGTGGGCCTCCAGACTTTAAATATGCATATGTAATGCCTGCACTTTAGACATCAATAATAATTGCTGAATGCTATATGTGCTTTCAGTATTAATGAAGAGCCCTATGTTTTGATTTCCCAAGAGTACCCAGCACATGTTCTAGCAATCAAGATGCCTCTTCAGAGCCTTTCTATTTTCTTCTTTCTGTCAACATTGATAGCTTCTGCTTTATTCCCTGTGTAAGGGAAGGGTGTGAAGCTGTTTTCCAGCATCACTTTGTACCTCCGAGAGATCTGAGCAGCTTGAATCTATCTGGCCCTTCCATCCCAGCTGTGAGACTGCAGGCAGCAGCCCAGAGCTTTCTGTACAGCGATCCTCATCCCAAACCATGAGACAACTCCTGATAAATCAAAAATTAATAAAGAACTGAGCAGGACCTTACCCTACACTGGGATTTCATAGTCTTTAATGGAACTACTTACAGTATAATGATATCCTAACAGTCATGGTATAAAGTACCACTCACCCTGAGTAAGGGCTTTGCAAGCCAGCACCAAGCTGCCAAGCTTACCTGTTCCCCACTCTATTTAATTAAAAAGCTACTCTTTGTCATCTGAGTGCAAAACAGACCGGCAGCCGTATCGGTACTTATAACATCAGTTGTGGAGGAAGAAAGTAATTTCTTCCCTCTCAATCTTAATCATTAATCTTCGTTAGGATTTTTAGCTTCCGAAAGTGAGTGATAGGAGACATCAGCAGAGCGAACAATTTAAAGTGCATCTGCATAAATAATAGAGGTAGTTTGTTGTTTTCATTATAGGTAAAAGCGTTTGTCAGTCGCCAGATGTGTTTGATTCAGACAATATGATTTCCATGCCAACTTTATGATATGTTTGATTTAGGTGAAGTGACTAAAACCTGCTGTTGGGACTGAATTGCTGTTAAACACCAGCTGCAGCTTTTATTTTAATTAATATTGTGAGGAGTAGAATACCTTGCTTTAATTAACATGTTAACCCTTCATGGTACTCAGGTCACAATGACAAAGTGGTTTGAAAGGAAAACAAGAAAATATTCAATGGTAGTCCAGAAGATATCTGTTCCTCCAACACACGCTACAAGCTCTTGAGATGTTTTCAACCTTTCTTTTTTCTGCGTTGTATGCATTTTTATTTCCTCCTCACTGTTAATTAGGGTTGTAGTTACAGGATACGAGCTAACCCAGCTGTTTTAGCAGGATCGATTATTCTAGATTTGCAGAATGAGCAGCTCATAGCTTCTCTGAATCCCCTTCCAGTCTTCAAAATGGATCTATGAGTGTCTTATAGATGTGCTGTTGTGCATATTTTCCTTGATGGGTTTTGAAAATCTGCCCAGTGATATAGTAGTTTAAATGTGGATCTAAGCATACAAACTAAAGCTCCAAGCTTTTGAAAGCCTGGGCTTGCATCTTCAAAAGATGCTAACGTGATTATTCCCAATATCTCTTTGTCTAGCTACTTCTTACCATTGTTAACTTGCAAATACGTAGGCCAGACTTGGATGGCTGATATCTCAAATGTATTAATCTGGTAGAAATATGGCAAAATAGGGTGGTGAAGAGAAATCCTGTAAATGTCCCCTGTAAATTTAAAGGAAAGACTTCCCCTTGTATTCACTCCCTCAATCAGCAGATAAACATATATGGGATTGTGACAGAAACTTCCTTCAGAGATCACAAACTATAGGGTGCCAGTGGATTCAGATGCAAATCCTCAGAAATTAGATTTCATGGGTACTAGTGTTTAAGGAACCTACCTGTAATGCTATTGTTTGATAGTTTTTAAAAACATTTTCAAGCAAAGTAAATGTAACTTCAGCTATAGGGAACATACAAATTCGCAACTAAAAAACAAAACATAGTTATTGGAATAATTGGCAACCTAAGTGACTTTTGCTCTTAGTGCCTGGAGAAGTTTTGAATAAGAGGCAAGTTATAAGTATAGTTAGATATGTTGGTCTTGCAACTGAGAGATGTTTAGCTTATTTTGAGCTCCTTAACAGATTTATTTGTGTGTGTTGTTCAAGCAGAGGCAGAATGTGAGCTCTAAGCAAAATAACTTCTACGATCCAGTAACAAGTCACGTCACACTTAACGTAGATCGTTGCAGATGACTGGAGTTGCTAAGGTGGTCCCAAAGAAATCATTTAGAAATAGCAATGGGTAGTAAAAAAGAAAGGTCTAATTTTGTTTGGAGGAGAAACATTTTACTGATGATGATGAAAATCTAGTTTGATTTTTGGATCCGAGGTTGAGTCTCATAGCCAGAAAAATTATAAAGTCTTTTCTTATTATTTAATTTTAAATGAGCACTCTTCCTAAATAAACTGCTGGAAGGTATTAACAAGTTCTGTGAGCAGTGGGACGCAGACTAGTTGTATGGATTTTTTTCCTACATTTCCCATATTTCTTTGACTTCATCAAAAATTCAAATTATTCTGAGATTAGTAAAGAAAAAGTGAGGTTTCATATGATAGTATAGAACATTTCTGTTGCATCTCAGACTCTCAGAAAGTAATCAAAGCCTACAAATGTTTTGCCGATACAGTGTTTGTAGGCAATGATTAATTACAAATAAAATCACAAATGTGGCAGTGTATCATTTATTAATAGCTTTAACTGTGGCCTTGCATTTCATCAGTGGCTATAAACGCTGTTTGTTCCATTCTTTTAGGAATTAATCATGCAGTAGCTGTGCAGGAGCACAGTCCCAGTGAAAACACTCAATCTGCATTGAAATGATTGTGTTTGCTGTGTTGGGATTTTAGAAGACAGCTTAGTTTAGTTTTCTTGTCTTTCCCTTTGCACTTAGGAACTAAGGCTGATGGAAGTTGTTTCAAAGAAATTAAATAATTGGAGAGACTGGACAAGTTCTGTGCTCTAGTACATTGTGTACATATTATTTGGCAATTTTGCTTTGCCTTTCTCTTTTTTATTTTTTAGTCCCTTTTTCTGCTAGCTCTCGAGTATGCTTTGGTGTGCATGAATGGTTTCACCGATCTCAGCAGTACTGGTCCCTGTTAGTTATGCTAAGTACCCTAATAAACTTCTTTAGGGCAGTGAGAGGGATACAGTCTCAACCCTGTGCTGGAAGGGTGACAGAACTGTTGCCATCACAAGTGGCATGGGGACACACATCAACCCCTTCCCCTGTGGCAGAAATAAAGCTGGCTTTAATTTCCATCCCCCACTAAATCCACAACTGAATATTATGCTTTGGTTTTGGTTGTGTCTAGCACATGGCAGTGAGTCCCAGTCCAGACAGGGGCTCATGGATGCCATCACGTTGGCAGCTATGACCATTATCATCATAAAAACAGCTGCTGTAATAAGCAGCTGCTGCAGTGCCATTACCTGCTGAGGGGTTCAATCACTGTTTGTTTTCACTGTAGTGAAAGTATGTAGTTGACATGGCAACGTGGTTTGTGACACATGCCAATTGATTGGTTTTTCCACTGGAGGAAAGTCCCTGCGTCTTTGAAATCATATGTAGCAGCTGTTCTGCTCCACTGATGATTACAAGCGCATATATAGCCATAAATGCCTGCATTGTTTGTCTCCTTTAGTGATCAGGAAATGTTTAGCCCTGGTGCGAAGGGCTGCAACTCCATTGATTCAGTGCAGTTTAATCTACCAGTGTTTATGGCTTCCCTCACAGAAACTCCCACGAGGCTTTTTCTGCTAAAGCTTTTGTTGTTTAAAATAAAGTGGATAGTATTTTTCATGGACAGCTGATGAAATGAGCTTTATGTGAAATCTAGAATGATATATTTGCTGGTGAAGGATTTGATCCTGCAGTGTCTATTAAGCATGCAAGTACTACTGCTGATTTCTACTGGACTGCCTCTCGCAGTGAAGTTAGGATTTTGCTTAGTGCATTTTCTGAAGAAAGCCATTGCTGTGCACATCACCACGCTGAGGCAGAATTAAGGGTGGTTAAAGTGACTCGCTTTGCAGTGAAATGGAACAATGCAGAATGCGGTCATGTCACTGTAGAGAAGTTGCCAATTCAGTGATTGATTTAAGAGCTCAGTTTGATTTTTCATAATTTTGAAGAAAGTCAAACAGATGCACAAATTATAACCACGGAGCAAATTCTTCTGAAGTCTGAAGATACTAGACATGGAACTAAACCTGCTTTCCTTTAAATATTTTCTGTCCTGAGGCTACTTCCGTTCTTCCATTCCAGCAGTACTTTGAACAGTCCTATTGACCTCACTCTTAGAGGTAATCTTTAAAGAGACCCGTATTTTAATTTATGTATTTTACATCCAGTTTAACAGATGCTGCTAACAGTCCTATATGTACTGGCAACAAATGCTTGAAATTCCTATATTTCCTTTTATTTTGGCTATGGATATTTACTTTTTAGGCTCACAACAGCTTAAGGTAGGTCTATTCTAATGTTATCTCATTATTACCTAATATATCGCTTTTTTCAATATAATTGAAGGCTTACTGATTATTGGCTGCACTGGTGTTTAGGAGGACTGCCTGTTAATTTTTTATTAATTTCTAAGTGGGCTTGTGCTTTTTTAACTTGGATTTAGTAAGACAACGAAACTGTTCACGCAAGCCTCTGATTAATTGAGACTATCATCAACTAGTGGCAAATTCTATCTGTAACAGATTTTTTAAAATTTTCTTTTTGTCTTCAACCAGCTTAACTTCAACTTGGGTAGACCAGCTCTAAATAATGTTTTTACATGGAAGTTTGAACTCAGGTTCAAATGTCTTTAGACATTGTGAACCCACCCATAAATCTTCCTTAAAGCTAGAGATCCAAAGACCGAAGTTTGCTTATCTGTGTGTAATGGACTAGGGCCCAAGTCCTTTGCCTTGGTGCTCCATAAATGGATATTAAAAGTAAAGAGGACTCAGGTTCTGAACTGAGGGATCTTTTGTTCATATGTGTTTAAAACCATAAATTAGCCATGCGAGCTCACTACAGCCCACAACCTTGATTCAGCTTCACTTCCAAAGATTTTCCATTTTTGCAGATTACTCTTGCTTGCCTCAAATGCCAGCTGTTTTCTCACTGGAAACATGTACAAAGAAGCAGCTGATACTGCAAAACTTGCCTGGCTTCAAAGTCTCTGCCTTTTGGTGGTTAGGCTGTGCGGTCATCAGGAACAAACGCCATTTCCTCATTTGTCCTTACTCTCTTGGCAAACATATCCATGGATGGTCTAGTGCTGAGCAGTTTTGTGTCTCAAAATGTGAACACTTCTGCAGTTCACAGAGCATTCTCTTTCAAGCCTTTGCTTTCCACTGTTATAAATAAATCTATTTTCAGATAGGATTTTATTTGCTAGGTTTCAGCTCATAGGGAGTTCTTGGGTTTACGCTGTCAGTATAAGGTGGTCAAATCAATTCAGCTACTGTCATTTATACTTAGAAGTGTAGTGGATTTACTTTTTTTCCCCCATGTGTAAAACACAAATTTCCCTCCAATACATGCTGTTGACAAAACCTATAGTTAGGAACTGCAGGAGTATTTAATTCTGTAGATGTCATCAATTTCCAAGTTTTGAAAAAAGTTTGAAAGAAAATAATTGTGGTGTACATTTTTTGTATCTATTTCTAAGGCTTCATTTACGTAAAGCAGCTTAAAACTCATCTTCTCCAGGTTGCTTTATCTTAGTGGCAGCCGTCACCTAAAATATTATGCTACATTGAGCAATCATCTTAGAGTAGTGGCTTCTCTAGGTAAAATAAGAACATAGCTTTCCCTGCCAAATATGGCAAAGCACTGTGTTTTAGTATCTCTGTATGATTTAGGCATTAATATTAAGAAAATCAATTAATTTAGCGGAGAGGAATTATTTATATTGCATTGTTTTCAAAATGTATGTAGTAATATGAAGGGAGAGGTTATTCTAAAGTGTGCTCACAACCTGGAAAAGCAAGGGCAGAGTGCTGATTACTACTTTTATGTCTAACCTCAAGCTATATTATTTCTACTGGTGTATGTGTAGATGAACAAACAGAGGCTAAGCATGAAAAATATTGCCTCATTCTAAAATAATACTGTAGATTCAGAAACTGCTGAAATGCTAACTTTCCTTAAGTAATAGCAGACTGGAAAAATTCCCAGTTTTACAGTGTCAGAGCATTGGTGGTGGTGAATGCTAATGAGAAACTACCTCAGAATCAAGGAGCTGTCACTATGCCCATTATGCTTTCTTTAAGGCTGAAGTCAAGAGAAAATGTTACATTTATTACTGTAGTGTAGAAGAGGATTAAATCGTGACATAGCTCTGCTAGGTAATTAACTTGTTTAAAGTAATGGACTTTACACATAGGGTTAAAGATGTGCAACATTCTCCAAACTTTTTTTTTTTTTTTTTTAAGAAGAGAATGGTAAGGTTGGGGGAAAATTCAATAGGTATTTCTTGACTTCTTACTAAGTAAATAAATAAATAAATAACAATCATTACTATGGAAATATGTATATATATATTTAAAATATTTCTTTAAAAGGTTTTGAAATGAAAGGCACCTGTTCAGTTGTGTTTCTGTGTTGTTTTGTTGTTCTTTGTTTTGGTTTTGGTTTGTTTCCTTGCAGTTCTGTTTGTTTGTGTTTTTAGTTTTTAATACCTTGATCATATCTGATGATTCTGAGTAACAGTTTTGGGTGAAACAGCCCTGCAGCCTTATGACTGAGGCTTCGGTTTTATAAATTGAGTTAATTGATCAGCAGTTACTTAAAAGCACCCAGTGACAGTTTAGTCTGTCACTTAGACAGGATTTGTGCATATTATTCATCCAGGTTTTTTTTTGTTTATCGCAGTTCTAGAGTAAAATAAAGCTATACTGGCAAAACCTTTTTAGGCTATGTATCTACAGCTACACAACTCTTTTAATAGTAAGAAAGCATCTCCAAAATGTGTAATTTAGCCAGTATTTTTATCGTGGCAATTATTTCTAGTGGTCTAATTATAAATGTTAGTACAACTATAGGCTGAGTGTTTGTTCCACAGCATCTGGTTTATGTCAATATGTTTCTAAAAAATAAAGTTTTCAGTTGACACTACATGAAGCAATCTCAACTCCACTGGAAATTATCTTGCAGGCATTATTGCACTGGTTAAATATTTCAGCTGGTAATAGAGTTATGAAGGACAACATTTTTGTTTAGATAGACCACAGGTACATTTACTTAAATCAATTGGTTTACATGTACTTGCCAATTATAGTAATCGCACAGTGGATATATTTATCTACAAATTGAAGGTCAGCTCCTATAACTGTAAGTGAGGAACATTGGCTTTTTCTGCTTTACTAGTTTTATCTTTAATCACACTTAGAGAGAGTCCTTAATGGGTTGTGAGATCCAATAATTGAGGTGGTAAGGTTAATGGGGCATCTTGTTATGCTACACATTTTTGTTGCAAATAATTTTATATATTAAATATGTGAAATCTTTGCCACAGGAAAGTGAGCCAAGAATTTGAGTTGCTAACAAAGGTGGTTTCAGCTGATGTCTGGTCACAAAAATGAAAGAAGTCAAAGAACAAAGAGAGCAGCTGCCTTTAGAGAGTGATGCGATGCTAAGATATAACCACTCTCTGAAAGCTGACAGTGAATGATTTTGTCTAGTGATGGAAGATCTGAGGAAGTTAAAATAACAATGTTTAGAACCTGCACTAGTGATTATCTTAATTAATCCTGTAAAAGACAGGAGATACTAATATCCATTCCATGTCTTTTATGTATGTGACCTTACCCACTATACCCAGATCTTTTGATCACTTCTCCAGCTTTGGAGATGCTGAGCATTGTTTCCACTTCAGTGCAGAAATAAAATTTACATAGAGACAAAGAAATGTTTTATGCAGAATAAGATCCATTGTCTAGAACATTCCCTGTCATGATACGTTCTGAGATAATTTTGGCTAAGTGGTCCATTTGGTAAAGATATAATGTTATTTTCTCACTCACTCAGTCACCATCCTTCTGAATTTATGCTACAGGAACAACTCGCAAGCTTGGTTACCTGCTGCAACCCTAGCTGTGTCCTTTAGTGATCTTGTGTCTCTCAGAAGACATTTCCAATGTTGGCCATAGTACAGAGAATTTCCTCTGTCAGGAGCTGTTCTTATAATACATCAAATGGGACACTGCAAGGAAGGTGCATGCAATCCTTAGGACATGCAGCATTCCAAATGATCTCTTCCAGGAAAACTCTGCCAGCTAAAGACATGGTAGTTGTCTTCTTCACAGCACCCAAGCAAAGTCTGTGCTTCCCACCCTGCCACCTGTGCTGGTTACCTGCTTACTGGGCCAGCAAAGCACTTGATTTACACTCAGAATTTGCTCACTGTGCACTGCAATGTTTAGAGAATTGAAGAAAATGTGCTGTTCAAAAAGCAAGATGTACTGTGCTTTTGTACAGCACTGATTGTCAATAAAATGTAATTCAGCTAAAACAAAAGTAGTGATTGTCAATAAAGTATAATTTAGCTAAAACAAAAGGCACATTTCTGTCAAAAAGCTTCCACTAGTAGAAGCAATAGAAGTGGTCTAGATATTCACATTATGAAACATTATGAAAACTTGAGTTGTTTTTTTTAATGTTCAAATTCTTGTGCAAATTTTCAAACAGAATGGCTGCATGAATGGTAGACATTTGTAAAGTTGTTAGCAGCTGTGTTAAAGAAAGTTGTGTTAAAGAACATTGATTAAAAATGCTTCGGCTACTATGCTTCTGTATATGTGCTTCTACAGGTACTGAAATCTATACATCACACTCTGAAAAGGGTTGCCACAGAAACCCTCCTGTGTGTATCGAGTACGTTTCTTAGTCATTTGTACATAAAATAGACAGAAATGTGTCTTTTAACAGTCAGATCATCCGTTCCCAGGACATAAGCAATTCCCTGTGATATGATGAAATTTATTTTAAAAAATAAAAAGGAACTAAATGTAGCATGTCATCATTTAGAGCAAGACTGGAGGAAAAATGGTCCTGTTCAGTGAAATGTACTGGAAACATTTAGGAGATCAGAATATGTTTCAGTACTGTTAAACAAAGAGAGAGAAAGGACCGGCACAAGTTCTCATTTTCATTAGAATTTTTAATATCCAGCAATCTCCAGGACTTTCATTTTTATTTTACAAAAGGGGTATATACAGAGTGAAAGAAATAACAGGTCTGGATTTTGATGCAACTCCCAGAGTTAGCCCAAATCTGCAAGCGTGCAGCATATAGAGAGAAGACCTGCTCACAGTCTTACTTAAAGCTGCTTAACAGCTTAAAATGATAAAAAGTCCTTAACACAATTTAAGAATTTAAACCACTTAAAATGTTAGAAACAGCTTGTGAGTTGGAAGGGTTTTTCTTTGGTGACGGAGCTGGCAGACTCTCACAGTGCCGGCAGGCAAAGGGGCCCTTCGGAACCAAACCTGGGAGACCTGGAGGTGACATGACGGAGAAGATGGAAGAGTTCTCTAAATATTTGTATGTGTTTTTTGGGGGTTTTATGGCTATGTGCCTAGATTGCTGTGCTTTGAATAGTGTTGTGTGGAACGTTGCAGTGGTGTAAGGTGTAACTTTCCCCAGTGAAAAAGGGAAGAGGGTGGCAGAAAAATATTGTCTGTGGCAAGTCTTCAGCTGTGGAAAACAGCTTCAGATCATGGGCCAAAGGAAGACTGCCTGGGAGCATTTTGAAGAGATCTTCTGCAGGAGCTGCCAGACAAAATGCTTTGCTTTTATGGTTCCAAGACTTGGCATTGGGTGGGAGGTGACATGAGTGGGCCTTTCAGATGTTTTGAAGAGGACTTTTTTTTATTATTTTATTAAAGGTTGTTTGGGGAAAAAAGAAAAGGGTGAGGGAGGCAAGAGGGGTTGTTTTAATTTAATCTCACCCAGACTTAATCGGTAGCTCATATGAGAAGCATCAGAAGTAATCATTATTATATGAAGTTATATATTTCTAGAAAAAAATATTATTTATGAGATTTAGCTTACTCCCTGCTGCCTCATGCAATGGTCAATGGTTGAATGTGCATTTGTGTGTGTATGCACAGATGGAAAATACTGTACCATTGCAGAGAGACATGGGGACAAAGGAAGGGGCACATGAATGGAAATCAGTGGCTCGTGGAAAACTGATCGGATGCTTCTTTTGATGGCAGTGATGCCCCTTTAAATGTTTTGAAACTTGGCTTGGTTTTCAGTGACAGAGGCAGTGATTTACACCTTTCTGTGCAGAAAAGGCTGTAAAACAGGAGTGAATTACATTCTGTACAATTTGAAAATAAATGATGCATTCACAGTCACTCAGGTTGAGGCCCATTTACACTTCCAGAGCGGTATGATGATGAGTAAATGAAAGCTAGGCCTGTGTGTGAATGAAAAATGTCTGTTTTACCATAGGCTGTGAAAAGAGAGAGAAAGAGATGGTGACTAAGACTTAGTGGAAATTGGAACCGAGACTTTTATTTGTTTGTTTAAAACAGTAGTATTGATTTGGAGTCAGATGGAGTATTGGTGTAACTACAAAGCAATCCCATTGAGTTCTGTGACATATTGCTAGTGATGCTAGGTGTTTATATTTGCATTCTTAGTTTTACCCTATGCTTGAGGAGGTCTGTGTTACACTCCCTTCCTATGCAAACTTGGCACTATAATGTTTAACATGGATATTATCTAACCAAAATAAATAAATAAATAAATCTTTACTGAGGTAAAAAAGAGGTCAGGTATGATTAATGTCATATGATCTCAATTCAATTAAATTATTCTTTGGTTTTCCTTTATGATGGAGGCAAGAGATATGCAAATTCTGCTTGGTTAGGTTAAGTTTGTTTTGACTAAAGACAGACGTATAAACCATTTAATGAATTAAATTTCAGTCACGTGTTATGTAACTCTAATATCTCAATATTGCTTGAATTTCAGAACATTTCAGGATCTGTCCAAACAAATGGATATATCTTATGGTACAGTCAGGGATTCAGCAGTGTATGAATACTTTAAAGCAAAAGGGACAAACCCTCTGGAGCAGGATAACACATTTGCTGAACTGTGGAGGACAATCAGTAAGAATAATGGGGCAGATAATTGTGTATCGAACCCTTCTGAAGGCATCAGAAAGGTAAGACTGGATTACAGGGTTCTTTATTCAATTTTTGTGCTGCATCAATGCTGTTTGCATGAAGTTAATAATGTTAAGTCCCATTAATGCAATTACACTGTAACTTCAAACAAAAATATTCCTTATCTGAAGTTTCTTTTAGTAACTCAATGGCAAATAAGACACATATTCTGGAGTCATGGTTTTGAATTTAAGTACTTTAGCTCTGCCTAAATCTCTAGTATTTAGGTCCTTCTTTGGCTCTGGCCATAAGGCTTCTAGCTTTCTTGGGCACTCTGGAAATACTCATCTTAGATATCATTCTTTGTATTATTGAGGTACCTTGTCCTTTGCTCACTTACGTGTGTGTTTGTTCATTTTTTTTGGTTTTGTTTTTACCTGAGGATTAAACTAGGTTTTAGAAACATGAGCAAAAATTAAGAGATTCACTGAAAATGTACTAATTTTTCTTAGAACAGGAATCTCATGCAAAATGATGTTTATTCCACGCTTAAAATAATAAAATTATATATATATATATGCATATAATATTTTACCTGTCAGCGTGCTTTCACCTAGTTTTAATTTCTCTCATATATGACAGTGCAATTTTTTTGGTGAAACTGAGCACTGATGTTGGAATCAAGATCTTATATATATATATATATATATATATATATATATATATAATGGCTTGGGAGTCTATATGCTTGTGTTTAGTCCTGTGATGAACAGCCCCGGGTGAGATTAGGAAAATACAAGTGTCCACACTTTTTCTGGCACCCTTAGTTTGCCACTCTTCCTCTCTGCTTTCCATCTTGTAGCTCAGCAAATACACATAGTAAGTAACATTAAACCACATGTGTCTGGGAGTACTTTGTGGCAGAAGGTACACAGTAGTCAGTGAAAGCTTAATGTGCTTCTCCTTTAGAGAAAACTGTCTCCTTTATTTGTCAATTGATTTTTTTTTTCATGAAACAAGAAAACAGCTGTTTAATTAAAAGTCTTGATTATTTGATCAGATTTACTCTGTTGTCAATGAAACACTGATTTGGAACAAATATATTATTAGTTACTCATGCTTTTGTAAGTGAGAAATAAGAACATTTTGGTGCTTTGGTTCTTTTATTCTTTAGATTTTTTTCTCAATAGTCATAGGGAAAGCATCCACAATTACTGGGTTTTACAATGCCATTACAGGGCTGAATACAGTGACATAGGCCATTCCATTTCCAAGTCAAAGTCCTCTAACATAAAATTCCCAATTGTTTGTGTGGTTTCTGGATAAAATCCTTGTTTTATGGGAGAAAGACTTTTGCCTCTCCCAGTGAAGGAATATTTAGTCAACAGTTTTGGTTCACCCTCCCTGTTCTCCCACCTCCTAGTTGAGCTTCCTGAAGCTCTATAGCAAAATATGAAAGTCTGTGGTGGTCTTCATTTTTTTTTTTTTTTTTAATCTGCTCATCATTTTGTGAAAATGAAGCTTGTATTTCGAGACTTTCTAAACATTTAAAAGGAAGTAGAAATAGTGAAAATGCTATTAAGTACTTATCTAGGTAACGTGGCATTAAAAACAATAATAAAACAAATTACCTTAGGAAAAGGCACATTATTTTACTTCTTTTTATGTTTTGTTTTTTATTTTGTTACCGTTCTTATGTCAGTGGATGGTCTCTAGCAGTGAGACTATAAATACTCTTATGCTGTAAGCCGGTTGTATGCTGCCATTTATTATAGCTAGATCTGGCTAAGCCTTAAATGTGGCTGTAGACTGGCAAGCTGTTTAGACTACCAACTGCATTGTCTTTAGGGAGCAGGCTTCTCTGTCTCATGTAAATGATAATAACTTTTTTATATTAAGTTTGATTTTAATATTGTAGGGTGATTATTATATACCTTGATCAGCTCATTCAATTAATGTCAACGACAACCAAATTTACTTCAGTCCCCAAAGCTGACCAGAGCTGCTATTTGATTAGATACATAAATTGGGCTTAATATTTAATAACATTGTCAGCTGAACACTTGTGTTTATAGTTTAAATGTCACTCCTGCTAGCTCATTGAGCTTTTTGAATAAAGAGACAAGTTGTCCGCATCAAATATTATGGTTAGAAATTCTGTCTTTCTAGAGAAGAAATTATGTCATCAAGGGAAATTGGACTTCCCATCTGTGAACACATACAGCTGCATGAAAGGGATGTGAATGTACCTATGTACAAAAATGTATTGCATACCAATATACAATACAAAAATGTATTGTATTGGAAAAGGAAAGTCTAAATCCTTCTAGCATATAACGATAGCTTAGCCATTTCTCTGAATGAGGACTTGCTTGACACAATGAAAAAAAAACAAAACACGACCATATTACTCTTTCTCCTCTCCTCCCTCTTTCCATTTTCTTCATACAGCAACACAGTGCAGCTGCAGTTACAAAAAGAATGCTGCTTTGATGTAAAATAGGAGAGTATCGCTTATTTATGGTACAGGCAGGTATTTCAGTTGTTTGTCTCGGTTTGATTTACTTCTCTTCATTTCCCAGAGATGTTCCTACTCCCTTTGACTGGCTAAAAACAAAAGGACAATAGTGGAAGAAAGTCCTGAAAGCTTTTGTGGCATTTGGTTGCCATGGAAGAGGTTGCTTTTTCTGACATAGCACAGTCCCTGTAGCCACAGTGACCATCTCCCATTGTCAAGGCACAGCTTTTTCAACACAAATACAGCCACGGAGAGGGCATTAGTGTGCTGCAAAGTCATGTAAGCAACAAAAATACATTTCAGAGCTGAGAGTACAAGTTGCTTTTGTTGTACTCCCAAGGCAATTAAAAGTGGTCATTGTAGATGTAAAATGTCCTCCTATTCATAAATGTCTCTGCAGAGAGTAAGAGGCGGTTGCCAGACAGATCACAAGTCCACACAAAATGCTATTTTGCCACTTGAGTTTTCTGGTACTACAAAAGGAGATTGACTAATGCTGTTGTGTGGAAAGTTTCTTTCTGGGTCAAGCTATACAGCCTTATCAATGTTGGTTTAGGTAAAGCATACGTTCCTAATCCAATTGCAAATCTGAATAAGGTGTTTGCAAAATACCCTGTGGCAGTCGGTTCTTTAGGATAATTATTTGTTATCATGACTTTCCGAATAACCTGTAGCTTTTTTTCATTGTGAGCAGCCATTTTTGCTTTGAAAGAATGAAGTGATATGGTCCCTATATACTCCCACATACATCTTTTTTTATATATACATGAGAGAATTAAATTGTTATTGTTGTGTTTTTCAAAAGCTTTCCTTTGATGGAGACAGTTTGTTCCCCTGTCCAATCAATTTGGTGCCAAAATTGCTCTGAATCCGTTCTTTTCCTCCTGTGTATTGCTTTTGATGAAGTGATCAAAACCAAGTACAGTACAAAATGTGAATGTATCATTGATTTATGCAATAACAAAGTAAGAGTTCATTCCTTCCCTTTTTGCTTCCTTCAAAAAGTTTCTCTTCTTTAATGAACAATAAACGTTGAGATCTTTTCTTGTTGAACAAGCACCTCTGCATTTTTATTTTGAGAGTACAAGTAATTTAAAAGTTCAACGAATAGGATTTTCTGAAATCTTTTTTCCAATATTGTCCGCACTGAATTTTGCATTGTGAATTGTTGTGGCTCATCAGTGTGTTTTCATGGGTCCTCATAAATTTCTTCATTTCTTGACCCACCAGCCTTTGGAATAAAAGCAAATGCCCAAATATATTACATCTTGCAGCCCAACTATATTACATCTTGCAGCCCAACTATATTACATCCTGTAGCGGCTCCTAATTATATTAATTTTTAAAGAATGTCAACGAGATTAAACGACATGTTTTCTCTTTAGTAAAACTCTGTTGCTTCTCTTACATCATTTTAAAACAGAAAATAAATGCTAGCTGAGCCTGTTTTTGAACCATTCCTCTAGTAACAATGTAAAGGTCACTTTTTGATATTTCTGTGGTACCAGCCACGTAATGGGATCAGCAATCATGACACTTCATTTTTGGCTGTACATTAATGATGAATGTAGTTATTCCACTTCTTTCTTCAGTGTGGTAGCTTCCACCTTAGTTTCAGATGAATCACAGACATATCAGTGATGAACTGATATATCTGTATTGAAGTTCATCTTGTTTCAAGTTATATTAGTTCTTACCAAGCTTTTTTGAAAAAAAAAAAAAAAATAATAATAATAATAATAATAATAATTTTACAGTCAGTAAATCAGAGTCCTTTGAAAAATATTCATCCATCTCCCTCCATGTTGAAGAATAACATTATGAGATTGGCTACTGCTTTTCAGAAGTATTACTATTCTCTTTCTGGTCCTTCTATCTAGAAGGCAGTCTTTCTTGGCCTTTTCATTTTTCATGATTGTGAAGAAAAATTTTTAATGCAAGTTTCTTTTTCTCTGAAATCTGTTTTCTTAAACCTTCTGAACCAAAGATAAATCTGGTGTCTTTGGTGTTAACCACTACAGTAGTTCCAACTGGGTGGAAGAAATGAGTGCTTCTTTGGCTGAATTTCTGTTAAAGATGTTTTGAAAAGTTTAACTCTGAGTTATTTCTATTTTGTTCTGCGATATGCCTGCATGCTGAGAGTCACAAAAAGGCCATAGAAAAGGAGGAGAATATCAAAGCCAAATTGAAGTCTAAAGTATAAATTGTATCTTATTCTGTTTCATTTCAGTCATTCTTTATTCAAGTTGTCTTACCTATTCTCAGCTGGTATTTGCCACATTCCCTTTTACCCTCTCTTTCTCTATATTTTCTTTGCAATGATGTCTGATCACTAGAACATTTTGATTCTATTTTGGGCCCTAAAACATATAATTCAGGCTTTAGATGTCTAAGCTGTGAATGCAAGAGCACAAGGATATGGAGCTTTGCTGCACTGTGCTCATGATGTGGTTCCATGGATAGGTACACATCAGTACAGTGTCATATGAAAATAGCATAGCTATGTTTCCTGCCCATACATCCCATGGGTCAGTGTCTGGTATTGCCTATAATTCTTAGTCCATCTACCTCCTCCTAGCTGTCACAACAGCTATTAGGGGAATGGGAAGCATGCTGAATTTAGACAGCAACTAAATGTTTGGTCATAAGGAAGCTTTATATGCAATGAGCACTCTTAATAGTATGAGATCTCTACTCTTCAGAGAAGAAAATGCCACAACTGGAAGAAGTTTTGGAAAAGTCTTCCCTGAGGGAAGAGGAATCTTTGGAGAGTCATTTTTTGATAATCAGAGAGGGGAAGCAGTCTCATATTCAGTATTTCTGGAAGTTAAGTAGTATACCTAATTAAGAGTTTAGAGCTCAGATTTCTATTTATTTTTAAATGGTCAAGATGTCAGAGAAATAGTGCTCTATCCTTGTGACGACACTTTAGAATTATTTGTCATAAAAATATAAATTTGATATAAGACTGTTTATTGCTACATTCGTAGGGCGTAGGATAGCAATATTGCAAATGCAAGAGAAGTAGACCTTGTTAAAAGATCTGTCTAACCTTGAAAGTCAGTGTAAAAAGCTCTTCTACATAAAATAAAATGCAGAAAACTGGGGCTTGGATGGGAGAATCAATAATGTGATTTTTCTCTAGACATTGCCCTATAATTGAAATCGAATATTTGAGGAAGACTGTGTTCCTCAAGTATTAGTAACGAAAAGATGAGGAATATAGGACATGTTGTCAATGTTCTTTTTTTGTAAACTGTTAATTTGAAAATATGATTTATGGAACAATTCTGAAACAGCTAAAAGACACAGCTACTTAAAAAAAAAATCAAAGCATTTTAGCACAGTGACTTAGACTTTTTTTTTTTTTTCTGTACATATATCAGGCAAGTTTTTGTTCTCTAGCAACACAGATTTTGAATAAATTCTGTGCAGAGTAACAAATGCTATTGTCCTTGGTCCCATGACTATGTGCTTTTTAATGCAGCAGAGCTTGCACACTGTTTTCTATTATAGATAGTAAAAGCCTGTGTACTCTTTACTATAGAACACAACCTGAGATGTGCACAAACAGGGCTTGTGATGGTCCTTCCCTGCCAGGAACGCCCGTGGGATTAACACCCATTGCCTGTTGTCCCTGACCAAGTAGGAGGCCTATCAGCACCATCACAGATGTGAAAGTGTGAAATGAGAAATGTTAAAGCCCATCAAAGGAAGAGCAGAGGGCAAGATGCAGAGGTTTGCTGCTAACAACCCAGTTAGTTATGGGTACATGATCATTCAGAAAATACCTTTGAAAAACACATTTTAGGCTTTCAAGAGTATACATTGCCAGCTGAATATAGACTAAATGCCTTGAGGAATCCCTGCCTCGCCATCCTTTATTTTTTATGCATCCTTGTGTTGATAGGTTATGAAACCTTTTCTGGCTGTCACATACAGTAAACAGAGATTTATTTGTTCTTTCCTCATTTCCACCACCATTATTAGTTCAGGTAGACAGCCAGGGATACTATTGCAGGTGTGAAAGTCTTGCTCTGGTCTGGTTTCATACAGTACCATTTAAGTGAGAGAGATTTTCATGAGCATGCTTGTTTAGTAAGTTGTGTCAGTTAAATAAATGTATGAATTTAACAGTAAGCTCCTGTAGCTTTTTTTGTTGTTGTTTTTTGTTTTTTGTTATTGTGTAATCCCCATGCTGTGTTTTAGACTTTAATGATGTTTTGAGGTAGTGTAGCAATTGTTGTTTCAAGCTACATACATTAATTACTGCTACTCTGAACTGACCAGGTAGGTAGCAGAGGAGAAAGCAAACCACAGTGGTGACATACACTTAAAAAAAAAATGTATTTTCAAAGTGGTCAGTACAGGATCATTTAAATCATACCAAAAAGGAAAGCTATAACATATTTTTCCTCTGGCTTAACTCAGAACCAAAGAACTTGGGGATCTTTGAGTGCCTGGATGCAGACAGAATGTAACAGGGGAAAGGAGGTGGATTGTGGCAAGTAGCTTACAGAAAATCCATGCAAAAACATAGTTTTCAGTTTTATTTCCCTGGATTCCAACTATTAGAGAATAATTCACCCATCTGATTTATTGTCATGTTTAAACAACTGTCAAGGACTTCAGAAAGCTATGGTTTATATTAAAGGATGGTGAAATAAAATTAGCTTAATTGCTCAGCTGAGGAATTTGGCATAATAAAAGATCTAAGGGAGTCTTATAGGCTTACAGGTACGATTCAGAACTGAGCCTACACAAAATAGAAAATACATGGAAGAATGTCAGCACTGCAGCCATTTGCTAGGGAAGCTTAGTGATTCAGTTTCCATGAAGAAATATAGGAAGGTTTTCAGCTTCCCATCTTGCTTTGTTTTGACCTAAAGAAAGAAAGATCTGAAACTACCCAAAGGTGTTTTGCGTGTGTGCATGTGTATGTGTGTGTGTTAGTCCTTTTTTTAATGTCTTGGAAGTCTGCACTCATGATTATTCATGTATTTGCATTAGACACTCCAGCCCATCTGCTCCGTTGTGCTCCATAGGTTCACTAGAGACTTAAAAACATACTAGTTAAATTTATTAGGAAACCAATGATTACTTTAACCAAACAAAATGATGATTTTTTTTTCTTACTGAATCCCCATCTAGAGACTTTTCTTACATCTTATGTTAAGCAAGGTGATTTACATTCATTATATGCACTACATGCAGGCATTGGCTTGAATCCCAATTAAGGCAAACTATAAGGACATCTGCATGGGTGTGTGCTAAAATAGAACAAGATTTGTCCCAAAAGTGAGCTAATAGGAGATTTTTCTTGTGAAGAGGTGATTCTTCTTGTGAAGAAAAGAGGGAACTTTATTTTTAAGCTCAGAGCATGCTTTTTTGTTACAGGACTGACATAGCTCTTGGAGGGCACTTCTTTTACTTACACGTTTACTTGAGAGAAGCTGTAAAATTCTTGTTTTGGTGACTGGGATGATTAGGAAACACCACTTCATGCTCATCTTGTACCTGTCTAGCAATATAAATGGAACTGGTCCCACTCTTGCTATCCATGTTTCCTACAAAACATAAATCAGATCTCATCAGTTAAAGCCATGGCTTTGATTTATAATTAATTATCTGTTATGTAAGCCTTTCCTAAACTTACAGTTGACTACGTCATCCCATGCACTCTCTCTGTTAAAAATGGAAGACATATTAGGGAGTTTTGAAGTATAGGAGGTACTGCTGGGAAAAGAGTAGGTGAGGTCAGGCTGGGATGGAAGAGTGTTAGAAACATATTAAGATGTTGGAGGTCTACAGATAAACTGTGATCTTAATGAAATACCAGCATGGAGTAATTACAAGCTAAGGGTTTATGTATGTATTTGCCTTTTTTTTTTTTTTTTCCTTTTCTCATACCTAGAAATGTAGTTTAGTTTATATCTTGTTGTGTTCATGATGTATTTACAGGCAAAGAAAGGAAACTATGCTTTCCTGTGGGATGTGACAGTGGTGGAATATGCTGCACTGACAGATGATGAATGCTCAGTGACAGTCATTGGAAACAGCATCAGCAGCAAAGGATACGGAATTGCACTCCAGCATGGAAGCCCCTACAGAGATCTTTTCTCCCAGAGGTAAACCAAAACAAAGGTTGTTTTGTAAGATTCTTTTCTACTGCCAGCGTGGCAATCCCATTGGTGGTTCACTTCAGTTTTGGCATTGACCATTTATTGAATAAACTTAATTATCTTCCTTTTGTGACAGCAGAAAGGTTATGGATTCAGGCTTCAGTAAAGCTGCTACTTCTGCTCTGTGTGCATCTGCTTAGAGAGGAAAGGACTGGAGATGGTGTGTGGCCTCACACCTCCAGGCAGCACTGGCCCTGGCAGAAAAAGGACTGGTGTCCCCAGAGCTCTGTATGAGCTAGGGGAAAGATAAAAGAGAGATTTTGGATTCTACTATGCTTTCAGGCTATGAAGCAATGTCTTTCATGCAGCAAGCAAGTAATAATGTCTCAGTTTATCCTTCAGGGTGGACAGGTTGCAGCCTCACAATAGTACAGGAAAACAAGAATTGTTGAGTATTGCATGGGACTGCCAGGACTTATGATATCTGTGGCACTTCAGTGATCTCTGAGCTATCACATGTGAGCATCTTTTTCATGTCAGCATGTACACTGAAAGGAAGACATGCAGTTGTGCAGTCACATGTGGCCTTAGCAGAAGGTGAGCACTTCTCCAGGTGGGAAACTGGCACAAGATTTCCCCATCTTGCTCGGTCTTTAGAAGGAGGAGTACAGCTCCAGCTGTGTAACCGAAAAGAAAGCTGCCTCAAGAGAAACGGTTGTTAGTAAACAGTAAAAACAGTTATCAAACCAAATCCAAAATGAATCATTCATGTAGAGAAGGGACACTTCACAAGAGGCAAAACAATGATTAATTAGCAACTGTTAACACAGTAATTCAAGCATGAAGTAACAGCATTGGAGTAAAATCCTTTTGAATAAGCCACATTTGCTGAAGTAAATGAGTTGGTCGCTGCTTAAACAGATTTGTATTAAGTGGTATGCTACAAATAGTAGCATGTTTAGTCTCATATGATTTTGAAATTACTGTGGGAGAGCAGCAGTGGAGTGGGCTGCATATTTCACTAGTGGGACCAGCTGTAGCAGCTGAATGTAGTCAGATCAGCCATGACTAACTGGGATATGGTGATTTCCCTTGGGCATGCTTCTTGCACTGCAATGGAATTTCTGACAGTCATCCCTTTTCTAGTTACCTAATAAAGTTTACCTGCTGCTATGACTAGAAAGATACCCTATATAGCAGAGTTTCAGATGAATCCTATATGGGGGTGGTGGATGGCAAGAAAGTTTTGAACTGTGGGGTAGTACATGTAAGAGGAAAATAATGGAAAGATACAGAAAAATTGTCACTGAATTTAATGCTAGTGTTTTCAAATTTCTGCAGGATCTTGGAGTTGCAAGAAAGCGGAGATTTGGATGTTCTTAAACAGAAATGGTGGCCACGTATGGGGCGTTGTGACCTGAATAGCCACACCAACGCACAGACAGATGGGAAGGCACTGAAGCTGCACAGTTTTGCAGGCGTTTTCTGCATTTTAGCAATAGGCCTTCTTCTTGCCTGCTTGGTGGCAGCATTGGAGTTGTGGTGGAACAGCAACCGTTGTCATCAAGAAACTCCGAAAGAGGTCCATAACTTTTATTCTTATCACAATTAAAAGTAGAAAACACAAAAGAGAGAGCAAGTGGAAGGCATGGGATTTTAGGTGCTCTCATACAATAAATTTGATTTATCTTGATTCGCCATACTAAGCTTTGCATATAACTTTTTGGGTGGTTGTTTCTAAACAAACAAGAAACCACAACATGTCTTTTGTGCACATGGAAGGTGCCAAACTGACAGCCCTGAAGACTAAAGTCCTCTATTTATTTATAGAGCAGATACAGCATGGGCAGCAGCAGTGCAAACTTCCCCACATTGCCTCACCAATGTGCCTCAACCCTGACCTGGAGAGACCACCTTTAGGGGTAAGAGAGTAGTTCAGAAACATGCCCTCGGCCTCTCTGCTGTGAGTGACAGGGAGGCCAGTCATGGGCACCCAGTCGTGCCAACTGTGGTGATGTTTTCTCTGATCTAAGACCCCATCCACTGGCTGTGAGAACTGTCCATCTTGCACAGGCTATACAGCCGCCAGCAGCTGGTATTCATTTTCCTTCATGGCTGACCTAGGTTAAGTTCGAAGAAGTACATAAGCAATTAAAAATAAACCATCTAGTTATTACTGAATAAGCCATATTGCCATGACACAGTTTAAATGCTTCCTTTCTTTTGAAATCAATTTTATTTCTAAACCTAGGGGCCTCTGAGTAAACTGATTTTCATATGACATTTTATGTAGGAATATACATCTGAGAATTTCTTATTTTTGAAATGTTTTGCCATGGTAGCAAATAATAGTTAGCAACGCTATCATAGAATAATCTGTCCATACTCAGATCTGTTTTGCATGAAGCCTGTATTTGTTTACATAGATTAAATGTTTAACAAACTAACCTCTTGTAATTTCTGAAACAGAAGCATTTGTAGGTGCTTTCATCTTGGAACAGATGTTTGTTACAACTAAATAATAGCAGCGAGCTGCACTACAGCTGGAAAATAGTACATAGCCCATCAATTCCAGTCTATGTTTCTCAGATTGCCAGGAGTATTACAATAATTGACGTACCTATCACCTGTAAGCAATTCTGCCAAATGGGATCTGAAGATATATGTTGCAGTCTGTAATGTTGTGAAATATTTATCAGTAAGATTCCATTCCTCTGAGTTCCTGCTTCTCCCATTTGAATTCATCCATCAAGTGTCAGTGATAAACATCTATATCGTGTTTGTGGGACAAAGCTGCAAAGTCACTCGCCTGTGGCTCCGCAGCGTATAATAGCAAAAGAGAAATTTTGATTAAAAGGAAGCATGTCTCCACGTTTCACAATGCAGCACTCCAAAAGCAGCCACAGAGAGAGCACAAGTAGGTAGTCTTGCTTGTAAACAAGCTTTCAAATGAACTTAAGTGCACATTTAATTGTTCTTTGGTTAAGTACGGTAGCATTTTGCCCCGCTGCTTTGTAGAATTCACTCCACATTAGCATCACTAAGGCCTAAACCTTAGCAGTAGACTGTTTAGTTACCACTGTGAAAGCCCAGCAGGGAAAGGGGCAGGGACCTTGTGTAAAGTGTCCTAACGTTACATGTACACAGGCATTTGTCTTGCCACAGTCTGGAGTGCGTTCTTCTTTCAGCACTCAGGGACTCACCTTTGCACATCTTTGTGGAGTGAGATGAGGATATGCCCCAGAGGCAGGATTTCATACAGGTAGGGTGAAAAAAAAAAAAAAAAAAAATCAGCCACTTTTATTGCAAGGAGTTTTAAATACTTAATTTCCATCTCTAAGGAAGGATCTGTCTTCCTGACTTTAAATGTTTTCTTTATACCCATCTCCTTCATTTCTCTTTTTCTCTCTTTTTTTTTTTTTAAATCTGTTACAGGGATTATTACAGATCCCTGTATGCCTTCCCCACCCCTCTTATCACCTAAAATACTGTCTTTTCTCCCCTCCCCACTCCCCTCCACTTTCCCCTTCCCTACAGTGTGCTGGAGGCTGCTCCTCACATCTTCTTTTGCAGTTTTCATGACAAACGGTAAAATATTTTCAAGTTCCTATCTTGTAAAGTGTACTACAGTTACCCGTATGGTAAAGCTGTACTCAGGAAGATCACATGCATGTGGGAATGAGTCTGCCCATAGAGCATAGCTGTTCTAGGGTTAAGCAGGACAAGTTCAAGTCAGGCACAACACATGTGAACAGGCTCAGAAAAGGCTGGTCTTGTGGGTGCTGCTGAGAGAGAGGGAACAGAGTCGGTGGGAGTCCTGGGACAAGTAGGTGTTAAAGCTGAAAGAGAAAGTGAGCGTTCCAGACAAAAGGGCACCAGGGATGAGGGTTCACAAGTGCAAGCAGATGGAGGAGAAAGCATAAGGATGGCATAAGGCGCAGACAGGGTTGTACATCATGAGTGGTCCTGAAAGAGGACAGGCTGGTGCAGAGAAATGCAGGAGGCTAAAAGCATCTCTGGAATAGATCAGAGTAGCTGGAGAGAATGGTGACCATAAAATACACTTTAATAAATTAGTGAAAGGATGTAGCAAACATTTCTTAGTAGATAGTTAGCAGAGATATTTAGGTACTCATGAGGAGGGACTGGAGTGGGATTCCTGATAGCTACTGTAGTCAAGATAGGAACCAAGTTTTAGAAGAACTGATGATATGCAGATTGGATGAAGATTTTCAATTTATTTAAGGGAACTGAGTTTCAAAACTTTGGAAACGATGGGTCCGGGAACCCCTCTGCTCAAGCTACAAGTAAGGAACAGTAACTGAGCTATGGGGACTAAAAGGAAAAAGAGGATTTTATTTCAAGGAGTGATGTATTTAGGGATATCTCTTTTCTATAACTACATATTATCCAACATTTCTACAGCAGTGGCCATAATAGCAGAGCTGCAACATGCATAGCACATACATATCATTAAAATCTGCCTCTTTGCAGCATCTGATAGTCCATCCAAGTCGTTAGTTCAGTAACAGCTGCCAATTTAAGCCATGCTGTTGGCTTCATTTTTCTTCTGCTTCTTTTGGTAAGGCTGTGGAAAAAATGAGTATTGTTATATCACCTAAAAATTGTGGAAATTAGAATTTCTCCTGACTATTTTCTTCTGTGAAGTGCAGAGCCTCTGAAGGTCACAGAACGGGCCAATACTTTTGCAGACCAAAATTGTACTTTGGCTTTGGTAGACACCTCATGCAGAAAAAGAATAGCATTCTCTGCAATAGCCATCATAAAGAAAAGGAGGCAGTCAGTGACTACTGTGACCCTTATGCTGTTAGGAGCTTTGTAAATCAACTGTAGAAAATTGGATTCAGGTTTGAATGAGGGGTCATCATAACGTGCAGAGCCATTTTAGAAGTTCCTGTCTTTGGCTTGACCCACACGTTGGTTCTATCTTGCCAACTGGGGCCAACTCAAAAAAACAGAGATATTGGGAAGATGAATATTCAAGCACTCTGACAGATTCGTGGCAGGGTTGGGCAGCTATGCAGCTTGCTGGAGTGAAAGAGAGCATTTTAGAGACTATAATTTTGTCCGTTGAGGGTCAGCGTGAAGCCTGTAGCCAAAAGAATGTGCAAAACTTTCATTATAATTGGGGAAATGTTTTCAGCTGACATTAAGGTGATATTTGCCAGTTCCTAGGGTTTTCCTCTTCCTCTTTGTATTCCTATGGCTTTTGTAGAGATGATCCTGAGCTAATATACTGAGATATTCAAGGACTCAAAGGTCTGTGTGGTATAAATCACAACTCTTAATTACAGTGAGTGTAAAAAATGCAGTGCCAACTATGTAACTGGGGAAGGTTTGGGTTTTTTTTGAATCCTGACAGCGTATCTTGGACTTCACAAATATAGAAATATAGATTGTATTGGTGTTATCTTTTTTTTTTTTTTTTTTTTTTTTAGCTCTTCTCAAAATAAAACAAGTTAAGTATAGTTTCAGCCCATTAAGTCTGTTCATTAAGATGAACCTCCAGAAAAGATGGACTTTATTTTCCCAAAACACTCAATTGCCTTTGGTTCACAATTCTGTCATGCGATCAATAGTGAAATTTCTTGCTTCAAGAGTGAAGACTGGGTTGGTATTTTTGTTTTTGTTTTTCCTTTCAGGATGTAGATACAGGATATTTTGATTCTATTTGAAGTAGGTTTGTAAAAATGCTTCTAATGATTTCTTATGATTTCTGATCATAATGTGATCCTTTCTAATGCTTCCTTATCAAATCAGATTAACAACAGAAAGATTAGCTCCAACAGTATCAAGAAAATTGTATAGCTGCAAGATGATGCCAAGTTCATCTTTTAGGGTTCAAGTTTGTCATCTATTAAATTTGGAAAGATATTTGGTAGTGCTTAAGTGCCCTTATTACTTTCTACTTCAGGAACATTTACATTTGGTTATCTTTTTCAAATTAGATTTTATAGAAATTATAATCAGCTTTTCATAATTACCGTTAATGCTCAGCCATCCTATACTCACTGTGAAATTTAGTCAGCTCATATGTTTATTGTTAAAATCTCAAGTTTTCACAATCTGCAATACCAATACCTAATCTTTAGACTCTGATAGACTTGAGAGATCTGGAGAATTGTAAAATGAAAATTGAAAATTAACATTGGAATATCTGTTCGGTCACTCTGCTCTATGCCCCTTCTGGATAGCTGAACAATTACACAGTTATTGAAACCCAGTAGCATAGAAATGTCAAGCTTTAATTATCTCTGTATTTCTATATCTTTTAGTTCCATGCATTTATTTCATGATCTCGGTAAACTCTGATGTAATTTGCATCATTTAACTGCCAAAAACTTCACCACATCATCACTTTGTTCCTATCTTTTATTTCATTTGACGGACAGTTTTCAAATGTTCATTGTTGTTTTGATCCAGTATAGCTGCTTACTGCAACGGACTCAGCAGCATCCTTTGTGCTTTATCAGCTATGTCTTATTGCAATGTACTGTTCCCCTTGAAGTTTATTACCTCTGAGATCTCTTCAGAACTATTAAGAAATCACTCCTTGTTCATCCACATACTGTACTCCAAAACAATAAAAACTTAGAAGCAAAGATTATATATCATATTATTCATGGAAATAAAAGTTGAATTTTTCACTTTTCGCAAGATGTATTCACTAAAAACAAATTAACAGACAACCTTGAATCAAAGAAAACTAGTCACTTTAGGATATTATACAAGATAATATCTTTGCTGGAAATTGACACTTGTTGCATCTTTCATAAAGGATGAGATTGATTTACATATTGTTCATACAGATCTTGAAAGATGATGTTAGAATGATCTCAAGAAATTCTTGGTTTGATTCTTTCTTAGCTCTGATAGCATATATTATAAATCAGAAATGTATTTTATCCAGACTGTGCTACTCCTAGCAATGTGTTTCATCAGCTGTACCCAATGTGTGATTTTGTAGTGCATGAAGATTTTTTTTTTAGTGAATAAGGAATAACATCATTTTCCATGTACTCATTTGCTACTAGCCACTGCCTCATAACTTGTGTCCAGTTTATAATTCATTAACAATCGTGATTTTTGCAGCTTATTTTCTTAACTTGCTCTTGCTTCTGCAAAATCATTTTGTTTGACACAATCTTTTTGCTTTTGTTCTCACTTTTTATTTTCAAATTATTAAAAGGGAGCAGCAATTCAAGTACTGTCTGGAGTGGAAACAGACTTGTGTACTAGTAACAGCATCTTATAATTACTATTACTTATCATTATTATTACTCTGGCTACTCTCAAGACTATTTATTTTAAATATTTTTGAATCTCAAAAAGCTTAGATTCTACAATATTTTCTAGCTCTGTAGTATAGCAGGAGGTGTAGCAAAATTACTCTGAAAATTACCACAAGTATATTGCCAGTGTTCAGGATGAATGAAAGCAAGACTTTATCTCTTTCCATGGCAGACTTAGATGATCTGCCTTAAATTCCCCTGCTCCCATGTTTGATGATACGCAAATTCCAGCCTACCTCAAAAATCCATACTTCCAGCTTTAGCAGTCTTGAATGTTGTTACTCACTAGGACTTTCCTCTGGCATTAGAAGAATATGAAACCCGGTGTGCCTCAGAAATGGAAATATGAGCTAACAGATATGAGTCCAATGGATCAAAATTTGTCACAGCTAAGAATTGTGATCTGCACCATATTCTCCTACTATTATTCCGTGGCAATTGAGGCTTCCATACCTTCAGCATGGTGTCAGCAATGTTGGTTTTGATTATTAAAGTCTTATGCCTTCACCGCTGTTTTCACTATCCTCGTCTTTCTCTTTGTCACTTCATTTACATTGTCTCCTTTTTATCTTTTTATCTGACAATTTGATTTCCCCTGGGATGGTTCCTTGTGTGAGTGAAAGGAAACATGAAATCATCAAGCTGATGTTTCATTTTCGATTCATTGCATGTCTTCTATATTTTATCTTTTTTTTAATTATTTTTTCTGTATTTTTATGACATGTCCGAAATCTTTGTACATTTTTTGCTCAGTTGCATATAAGTGATCATTTGTTTGTACCACTGTATTGTATTCTACTTTTCTAAGAAAAAATAAAGTGTTTTTGGGGAAAATAAATAATGCAAACACTGGCAAAATAATGCATTTTAATGCCATCTAGAAATTCAGTTTCAAACTAACTTTGAATATAATAAAATGAAAAACTTCAGCTGGCATTTTAAAATCAGCAAAGTAGTGTTAGGAATCAGTCATTCCAGAATGCAAAATTTAATGTTATTTGATGACAAAGTACAAGCTTGAAGTATCACTTAGAGTCCAAAAAAAGAGGATATTTAAATTGCCTTGTACAAGAACTGAAGTGTACCTTAACCAACTCAGTGTTGTCTTTTTACATGAATGAAGAAACAAGATTTTCTCCTTAGAGGTCCCTAATGGTGATGCAGATATTCTGTAATATCTGATCACAAGCAGTGTGTTCATCCAGAATCCAACGCAATCGATAAAGTCTTGCTATTGATCACTATAGATCTATATCAAGGTCATAGTGGATTAAAAGTGACGTGTCTACCCCATGACTAAGGACATTGGGCCCAGGCTTCTGATACCTACAGCAGTATTCAAGCATTCGTTTGGTTCCAGTACATGTCCCTAGATGCAAGGAAGGGATTTTTATGTTTTGTTTAATTTTTCTGTCAGTCATATAAGAAAAATGGGATACTTACGGATATGGTCTAGACTTACTTATCATAAACCCTAAGGAAAAAAATAAAAGGAAAAGCTGAAGAGAAATAAGTTTAAAAATGCATGTTGCTATACAGAGAACTCAGAAAGAAACAACCTGTTTAAAGTTCCAGTTTGGCAATGAGTTTAAGTACTTGCTTAAGTTGCATTATATGACCTATCCCAGAGAACTTCTGTGGTTACTCATGTGCTTGGCATGAGCTTATGTGATTTACTGAATTGGAGCCTTAATGTGTCAGATTCTTTTAGATTCTTCACACAATGTTTACAGAGCTAATGTTTGATATTTTATCTCAGCCTACAGTGGTATTGGAGAGTTGGCTTCCTGAGGAGGTTTGAATGTTCAGTAATAATAAAGTCAGTTAAAGATTAAAATAATAATAATAATAAACATAAAAAGTGACTGCTTCCTCAAGATTTGTTTTTTTGTTTGTTTGTAAAGGGACCTGGATGTTGATCCAACTAATTGTTTTAAATGTGTACATAAATTAAATAAGATTTCACCCAGCTCAAACTTCCATTCACCTTAGATGTAAGATTAGACTTAAGTTGCTTTGGAACCAGCATGTCTCAAGCATAAACTGGAATTTACGTGTGTACTGAAGTGATTTTCTGGAGATGTCTATAGTTTTTGTGCAGCAAAATCTGTTTAGGACAGATAGGTAGCATATTTTAAACTTGGTCAGACACTCCTAAAAGCTATTGCCTTCTTCTTGAAAAAGAAAAATATTAGTACTAGTAACTTACCATACAGCAATAACAGGCAACTTATAAATCTATTTGTCCATTGAAATTAATCATTCTTATAATACCTGAAATAACCTGTTTCCTATTCTCAATATTAGAAAAATATTAAAGAAACCCAAGTGCTACTATTGTGGAGAATAGATTTTTTTGCTCAACATAACAAGAGGTATTTTTTTTTCAGAAGTATTCATTATCTGAGAGTTCTCTTTCGGAACACCATTGGACAGATTTTCAATATGCTGAGCTATCTAATGATTTGTCCATTTATTTTCTCATATTGAAATAGGAGCCTGGGCAGTTTCCAAAATGTGCCCTCAATCTGGATGCAGAAACCTTTAAAAAAATAGTTTTTAAGTAAAATACACGACTGATAGTCGGGAATAATAGTTTTCTAAGACTTCCATGTAGCTGAAGTGGAGGAGGAGAGGCTTTGCAAGGCAACTGTTGCTGGGTACCAAGAGGGTTGCAGAAGCAACTCCTTGTGTCTCCTGTGCCACACCTCTCTGGTACTGTGGCAAGATAGGAAAAGTGGGAATTTTTGAGATTTGGATTTGACTAGGCTAGATTGGTGAAGAAGGATGGTGACCAATCTGTTATGTCTGATGCTCCAGTAGCATAAATCAGACTGGTAAAGGGTAGCACTGCTTTGTTCTGGGCTCAGTGGAGTGAAAAATTACTTCCTTTATGAACTAGATAATAATTTAGCATTTAAAAGTTGTGTAAAAAAGGTAAAGAATCACCTTATTTTTTAGTGAATTTTGGAACAGAATGTGGGTGAACTTAATCTTTACTTTGTAAAAGAATAATCTATCATCTCGTGGGGTGATTTTCTAATGTCATAGTTGAATTCTGAAACCACCACTATCTTCAAGGACAATCCTGTTTGGTTGCAGTGCCTAGAATTTGCTATTTCAAACCAGAAGTATAACAAGTAATAAATACATGTTTGCTAAAAAGAGTGAAATATTAAATATACCGTTAGCCTCACTGTTTTGATCCTTCTTTTTCTCCCCACATCTTCCTTTCCCTTTCTGTCTGGAGATGGCCAATGATGTGAGGCTGGGCCTCAGAAGTATGGTGAGAATTTATAATAAACATACAGATAATTGGTTTGTTGTTGAAAATGCCTGCACAGATGAATCCTTGCTAGTTTTCTCCTCATCATTACCTCTCCCTAGAAGTCCCCTTGACCCTGATCTTTGTGTTGTTGTAAATGCCTGTAACTCTAATATATGCAGAGTGTACACAGTAAAGGTTTCCCCGTGTCCTTTCTCCTAAAAAGAGTTCCTTTGCAGAGACATTGGCATGCTTACAGCATTCATTCACTACTGCATTTTGCTGCTTGTGTTGAAAAAATGTTTCTGTGCATTCTCTTATATCCATTTATTTTTAACCTCACGAAAACTGTGGAAACATCTGTATAATGTGAACCAGTCATTCATTTACTTTGTAGTTACCAGCTTCTAATGCTTGTGAACCAAGTTTGGTAAGGATTTTAAAGCTTGAATACTTCAGCATGATGTTAAATGTCCCCTTCTGTATTAACAAATGAGGATGCTATCACAGCCTCTCACCTTCTGGGTTTGAGTCTGCTGCTGGTTGTGAGGACTAGCCGCTATTTCTGTGTAATTGCACTTAGCTCATGGATTACTCCGAATGTGGGAGTAGGACATTGAAAGAGACTAGGGGTCTACCTGCCATTACCTAATTTGTAACAGATGTGCCATTGGTACTCTTTCCTCCATATTTATTCACTCTGTGCTGTATAGTAAGGTTGCAGTTGAAGTGAAAGAAAAAAAAAAAAAAAAAAAAAAAAGATGTTCAGCTAGTTTAAATTGGTGTGCATCATGTGCTTCTGTGGCCTGGTGGGGAATTTACTCCCCTCCTGGCCAAAGCTTACAGGCCCAGACTATGGGACAGTCATAACCATCTTCAGAATTAGTTCCCTGGCTAGACGTGGCTGCAGGTTAAATGAAGCTGCCCTGAGCAAGGGGGACAAGGTGAGTGTGGGAAGATGTGGGCTACTTCATGAAACTCCTTGCTGCAACAGCAGTTCTATAGCAAGTCACTGCCACTTCATTGGTCTTTTGCTTTTTGTTAATAGTTTCTTAATTGTACCAATTATAGGTATTTTTTGGCTGTGGGAAGGTGGGAAGGTGAAATTTGGTAATATATCTGAAGGATTTTTCTATCACATTTATATCATCTTTGTAGTATTCCTTAATTTATTTTTTTTCAGGTTTACACACAGGGAAAGAATATTGCTGTCTCTTCATTATAGAATGTCTGCTCTCTGGTGAAGGAGAGCACCTCTTAGTGAATAAGGTAGCCTCTTCTACATAGTTTTTAATGAAGTTTTATTTCATTGAAGATGATTACACATCAATTGAAATTAATATTTTGCAAAACTCTCTCATTTTTTTTATTCTTTCAATTGGATAACAGCCTACTGGACCTCAACCAACGTCAGTCTCAATACATTCTTCTAACAGCTGTTTTATGGATGATAGCTTACTTAATTGCTTATTTAAAATACATGGTATTGTTTCCACCAGAAGCTTGATTGCAGAATTGGGCCTATTTATGAAAGTAAGCTTGCAAGTAGACTCTTGAGGCACATCTGTACTTATTTCTCGTAAGATATTGTTATGGTCAAGCCAGCATCTAGCAGAGTACACTCAGAAACCACTCTGCAAATTTTATGTAACATTAAGTGCTGTTTGACTAGGTCAGTTGCCTGTGTTAAATTAATGACAGCAAACATACATCATCGCTGCATCTGTTTACACATCTGTCTGCATTTCAATGCATTGTCGACTGCAGAATCTCTAAAAATAATGACTATGGCAAAGAGATTTGTATTAAAAGGGGGCTATTTGTATTATATAACACCATACTGTGTTTTCATTGTTTTGCGGCACATCTATTACTTATATCTTCACTGCTTTTTCTTCCTGAGCAAGCCAGTTATGTCTGGTTTTGCCACTTTGTCGCAACCTCATGGAAAAAAAAAATAAATTACAGTTCTACATATGCAGTAGTTGCAGCTGAAAGCGATGATAATGACTCTCTATGAACACAGCATTTAAGAATAAGTATTTTCTTAAACAAATGGGGAGCTGCTGCCTCTTCATTTCTCTTTAAGAAGCTAAATGTTTGAGTCAATGATGTCTGAACCACACCAGACAGAGGCTGGGAGCTGGGTGGAGCTGTCAGTTTCCATACTGAGCTGAGAGAATAGCCAGTGGGCACCTGAGTGGGGAAACCTCCCTGTTTTGCTTTTATTCCTCTGCTTTGTTTTTCAGTTATGCAGTTTTCCTGTCTGTTCATGGAAGTGTCCCTGAAACTTCCTCCCTGCGTAGCTGGGTACATGCGTGCCTTCCATCATTCTGTCTCTCATGACCACTGATGCTTGTATCTTCCACGTATGCATATGGGTTAAGAGGTGTTGCTACATGGATGGGAAAGGGACTGGCCTCTGACCTGGCCAAGGTCACGAGAGGGGATGTTTGTCTGAGGCTGGGGCTTGACTCAACTTTTGAACCCCAGTCCTATTTACAAAATCGCCTAATCTTCTAAAATACTTCTTTCACAGAATGAAAATGCATTGTTAACATTTCTTTCTTGTTTTGGTTTCATCTGCTCACTGAAAGATCATCCTTCGTATTGTCACCCAGGACAGAAACATCCAAACAAAACAGAAGTGTTCTGTAGTTGGTGATTAGGACTGTATTGCTCTAAAAGATCTCAAACATTATTTTCAGCATATCTCCTGAGCCTTATTAAGAACTGCATTAACAGTTTTTTTTTAACAGTTGGCACAGTTATCTGCATCTGACCGGGAGGTATCAGCACATTCATGGTAGTCCCTCCATATATGTGCCTGCCCACCCATATTGGCTACATTTTTATTTTTTTATTTTTCTTGTGTGTGTTTTTGTCTGTCTGTGCTTGATATGTAGGGTCAGGGTCATCAGTCTTACACTTATCCTCTAGTGTGTTGTGGTTAACTTTTTTCATGTGTGGGGTGCAGACGTGGTTCATCACAGTTTTGGAATAGTTCTAGCATTAAATTTCTCCAGATACCCACTCTGTGCATTTGGCCCTACTGAAACTACTTCATCAACTTGTAATCTCTAGAATTTGAGGTTAACTGACTCCAAACCTCCCAAGTAGTTTCACGTTCTTTTATTCTGACTGCCCACACGGTTTTCTCAGAGCCCACTGTCAGAAGACACAGAAAATAAAATAGAAAATACAGTGATTGCACTTTAATCATCCTATCAGCTTTTTTATCTCACCATAATTTCTCTCTGCACGATAAAGCCAAACTTAGTTAGCTCTGATAGGGAGTCACAGTTTCTTGCAGTCACTGTTGTGCACAGCTAGTTGTTTTTAGATAATTCAGGTAAGCATCCTTTGAATCCATGCAGACACTTGCCACAGCGTGCTCCTGCTGTCAGTCATAGACCATTGAACCTGTCGCTCAGGATCAAGTGCTTAGGATGTATCAGAAACATGCCCTTCATTTGCCCTTACGGAACTCAAACTCATTGGGGAAGAATGACATTTAAATTGGTATTTATGAATAAGATAATTTCCTGACCAGAAGCAATGAGCAATGTTTGGGTAGCTGTTTTCCTTAAGCTGGAGAAGGATAAGCCTGTGTTTATAATTCATTTTCCTTACACGTGATATTTTTTTTCTTCCTTTCACTGATTAACTTCTTCAACTGATCTATTTGTAGCATAACATTAATATTGAAAATAGAATTATGAAGGCAGCAAAGGAAAAATATTTGATCTCCTTTTGGCAACAGAACCATATACATTTATCCAATAATTATATATGAAAAGTGACATTGAATTGGCATGAAACATCAGAAAGGTGACATATTTATAATATTAACTAAGTTTTGCATATTAAGTAAAAAAAAAAAAAAAGAGAGAGAGAGAGAAAGAAAATAAACCTTCAGTAATGTGCCTGCCCCAGACACTGAAGTATTAGGTTTGGAGCTCATTCATTCATCTCTGAAAGAGAATGAGCTGGAACTGGAGCCAGAAACGTTTGTGAAGAGAAGCAGCAAGGCTTCCTGCAAGGAGCTGCCTCTGGTCAGGAAGGCTCTGTGCTGGAAAACCAACACACAAACCTCCTCGTTGGCTCCAGCTTTTCCCTTCCAGCTGCCAGATCTGGTACCTCTGCCATTCCCTAGCTCCAAGCCTCAATGTGCTAATTTATACCGATTTAATAATTTCAATTCCTTAATTTTGCCACAGAGATGCAACAGTTCATGAGAACAGTTGCAGCATCAGAAAGTTTGGAATCTTTTGTAATGCTACATTACCATTTCACAATTAATATGACAAAGCTTCAGGAAAAAAAAAAAAAAACAAAAAAACAAAGAAACCAGCTAACTGAGGGTTTGAAGGTTATAGGAAATATAGAACTAAAAGTAAGGGGGGATACTGAACTGACAAGGGAGCAGAATGTCATAACTTTTTAGATTTGTTTGTTTGGCTTTATTACCTCTTAACCCTTTTCATTTATCTTGTTACTTTTCTGTAGCGTATGTTTTATTATTGAATTTTCCAGGAGACCAATAAAGGAAAAAGATGAGATTTACAGAATTTACAAATTCTGCAAGCTTCACTTGTCAAATTAAGCTATCACAAAACTTTCCATTCTGGAAATCCTAGGGTTCAAGGCAGTCTTCAATTATGAAGGGACAAACTAATCTTTTCAGGTGTTTCTAATCTTCACTTTTTGAAAAATCATTCTCTCAACATTAAGACAGTTTCATACCAAGCTTGACATTTTGTTATTTAGCTGCTCTTCATCTAATAAGACAAAGAAAAATGGAAGAACCTTTAAAATGTGTTTTTATTATTCCTCAGAGACAGAGTTGTTTTCTTTAACCTTTACAAACATTTTATTTTAGTAACAGAAAGAAGGAATAACGTGAACTTCTGGGCTCTTGGAAGCCTTTATTTTTCCCTGATCTTAATAAGGCCAGAAAGTTGTCCTTAGTGCTGAATAGAGTTAGAAGTAGGCAAATGAAATCTCTACCGCTACCTGCCTCCTAAAAAATAATCCCCATCATTTACTTCTCTACTTAATTTATGAAGTGTTCTGTAGTAAATCAAAAGTGGTGTCTGTGTTTCACTATATAAACTTATGTTTATATTGTGAAATGTTATGCAACTGCAAACACACCATTTCTGAGCAATTCCATTTCTGGACTGGACTGCATAGAGAGGAAGGAAAGGTAACTGTTAGGTTAACAGAGGGACACTTCCAAACGGTGTGAAAATTAATAACACCTCTGGTCTGATGCAGGAGATGTCTATAAAGAGCATCTCGTCTGTGGCTTTATGTTTATATCTCAAAAGAGCTAAGCTAAATGTATAACAAGGATTAATTCTTTGAATTTTATGACATATTGTGCACAGATGCTCCAAAAGAGGAGTGCACTTCATTCACTAACGTGTTTTTCCTCTACAAACAGTTGATATCTGCGTGTTGCAAATACTGGAGCTGCACCATTCCCCCTGGCTTGGCTAGTTATCCCAGTCACATTACTTCTGTTCCCATAGCAAAGCAGGATGGAATGCACAGAGGAAACATCCTTGCTATCAAAAAATGCAAATACCAATAAAATGTTGATGTATATTTTCACTTGAAATGATCTGAAGAAAACATTAGTATTTGGTAAAAGCTCATAAAAATGCAAATGAGTCATGAACATTTCTCCAAAGTCTTATTTAGGAAAATTTGTTCCTCTGGTATTTGTGCAGTTCCAACCTGAATTCTCTATTTTTCTTTTCTTGTAGTAGTGGATTGGCAAGAAAATGGGTCCCAGATAACTGGAGTGCAAACCTAGGAGTCTGAATCAGAGCAGCATTTCTGAGAAAAGGACTTGTAGTACAGAGGACCTGAAGAAGCACCATATGATGGGCTTCTGGGAGTTAGCTTCCTTAGACACAGATGTCATCAGACACTGCGATAGCCAAACTTTGCAGATAAGCAGGACTTTGCTGCAGGCTTTTGTTGACAGATAAAGAAAACACAAAAGTACCTGGCGAGATGCTGCACAAAATGAACCTGCCTACGGAGGTCAGGCCCTTAGTCCCAGCTGGGGATAATGTAAGAACACTTCCTACTCTTGCCCCCAGTCCAAAGTTTTACTTCAAGAAGTAGAGATGCATAAAATCTATAATGAAATCCATGTAATACTCTGGCCAGTATATCACCAATCCTTAATTTACCTAGCTATGGAGTTTATGAAGGAGCTTCTGCATTACTGTCAGCTTAGTGCATTGTCTAACTTACGGAATAAGGAGCCTGACATGCCAGGTTAGTAAAAAGGACTTAAAAGAGCCATACCATGTCTCTAATCAAGTATTGTCTAGGCCCTTTCTGCCACAAAAGTTTTTATTTATTTATTTATTTCACGTTGATTTTCCCTAATTCAAAATTATTTGATTAGAGGATTTTGCTGAAAAAGCAGCATTAAAAAAATATGGTCTGTATGTGTTCCTCTGGTGAGGCAGATAGTATCACCAACGTTCTGGGGAGCCACACGGGAATTTAGTGATTTTTTTTATGGAAATTAAACAGGAACCCTCATTCCACTGATTAAGAAGGGAAGTGAAAACTGCTGCTCAGCCTTGTAATTGTTAAACAATTGTACTCCACTTGAAATCAATGGGGATTTAGCCAAAGCTGAGGACAGAGGTTTGGGTTCATCATCATGTAATGCTAATTCATTTCTAAATCCATGCAGAGATCAACAAATCCAATGGTTCCTGAGTAACGTAGAAGTGGTTTTAAACCACAAGGCGAGCATCAAATCTGTATTAGTTATTGGCTGAAATCAAGGGCTTTGGAGCTGATTCAATTGTCAATTTAAGGGTGAAGCCAAAGTTGCAAAGCAGTGGATGACACTGGAATAACACTGTAATTTGCTGTGCCCCACCTGAAAGGTAGCAGTAAAAGATCACAAGGGGTGGCTGGCACTGACACTGCAGACTGCTCTGTTCCCAGAGCCTAGCTTTTGGCATGAAGAGGAGCCTCTTTAGGGCTACTGGTGTTGGGTTTAAGCAGCTAAGACTATGTAGACCTGTTGGCAATTGGGGATTACTGAAACAGAAAAGTTTCGGGTAGTCCCATTTCCTAGCCTGGGATTTTGCTGGCTGCCCACTGCAGTTTGTCAGAGCAAGGGATGCCTCCAGTTCCAGGCCTGTTGGGCTTTTATGGATGCTTTGCTGCTACTCTGCCGTATGTTGCATCAAGTAACTACAACTGCAGATCACAGCTGTGCTTTATGAAATACAGAGAAATGATATAATACCTTTTTATTTGCAATGCACTGCTAGCTGTTAAAATCCAGTCATAACAGCATCCCAGGTGGGTGACTTTACCCTGCCAGTTTTGTTGCTTTCCATTTTGGGCTTCCTGCATACCACACTGGAGAGATAAACAGCAGCTGTAGGTCTTTGCTGCTTCAGGTTTTAAAGACAACTTCTTTGGTCATGTCTACTCCTGGAAGCTAAAATATTTGGCAAGTGGTGCCGAAAGTCCCTTGAGGAGACCTCTCTGGGAGCGTTAGGTGACTCATTCTCTGAGGATAGCAATGCATTTTTTAAAGACCAGCATTGCTTTCCCAAGCACTGACCACAGACCTAAACTTGTACCAGATGAGGTGTCAGAATGGCAGCTTGTTGACAGTCACACAGCTGTCCAAAACACAGCTGAGTGCTTCCCTCCTCAGGGCTCCCAGAGCAGGTCTCCATCTCAGTGCCCTTCCAGGAGGTCCATGGTCCTTGCCAGGTAGGTGATACAGGGCTCCCTGCTGGGAAGGGAAGACTTCTTCACCACCACAACCCCTGGCCAGTAGATTTTGGCACAAGAAGCAAATACCCAGGAAACAGCTGGGCTGTGCACGGTGGCACACTGATGTAATCCTTACAAAGTGCACTGCAGCTAGAGGAGCGTTTAGCTGCCCCGGGGTTACAAGGCAGCAGGCTGCTCTCTGGCTCGCTTGTTCGCCTCCCAGAGGCTTTTATCCTGGGCTTGTGCAAAGTTAGCTAAGGGCTTGTAGGATGTGCTGGTCCCTGCTGCCAGCTCCTGTTGGCTGAACCAGAGACGTCATTTTACCTCCAAGGAGGATGGGATTGTGAACATCAGTGGGTTTTGCAGGTTGAGATTGAGCTGGTGTTTTCTTCAGCATGTGTTTCTCAGCTGGAGATGTTGGACAGGCTTTGAGGTTTTGCACAGGCACAGATGAAATCGAAGCGATCTAATGAGTAACCAGCAGCTCCTATCACACACAGGGTGGATAGGGGGGCGGACGTGAAAGGTACTTGTGTCTGAACTGATTGTTCTGGTCTCTTCCTCACTAGGATAAAGAAGTGAACCTGGAGCAGGTCCATAGACGCATGAACAGTTTAATTGATGAAGACATAGCTCACAAGCAGATCTCTCCGGCGTCCATCGAAATCTCAGCCCTGGAGATCGGTGGCATGCAGCCAGCTCAGACCCTGGAGCCGGTACGCGAATACCAGAACACACAACTTTCTGTCACCACCTTTTTACCAGAACAGACAACTCATGGTGCCAGCAGGACACTCACAGCTGCCTCTGGCAGCAACCTGCCGCTGCCCCTGAGCAGCTCAGCCACCATGCCCTCCATACAGTGTAAACACAGGTCGCCAAATGGAGGACTATTTCGTCAGAGTCCCGTGAAAACCCCGATCCCAATGTCATTTCAGTCTGTGCCAGGGGGAGTCATTCCAGAAGCAATGGAGCCCTCTCATGGAACGTCCATTTGATGAAAACAAACAGTAACACAACCAGCAGAGCTTTTTAATACAAAATTTAAAACAAAAAAAGAAACTCTTACATTTTTCTTGTATATACATGTAAATAATGAAAGAATGAAGTGGGGTAAAAGTGTATTTTGAATATTCCCAATTTTCGAAGTCAGTAAAAAACAAAAGAAAAAAAAAAACATAAATGTATGAATGACTTTGTAAATTTTGTTCTATATGAATAAAAAGGCAAACTACTTGTGATCGTTCTCAAGTGCCAAAGAAGACCAGTTACTGGGACTGAGGGCCATTTTTTTTGTTTCCTGAGGATTTCAGCATACATTCCCTTCCTGTTCTTTTTGTGTTCAGGGGAAAAAAGAATCAATTTATTGCCAGAAAAGTTCACCATGCTCAGACCTCTCCTTTCCCCAAAACCCTCTCGATGGCAATTCATTCGGAGTTTATCAGCTGGTACTAGCATAACAGCAACAAATATTTTAAACCTGAATTATAACTAAAACCCAACAAAAGATGAAAATGAACTTTTGCCTTCTAACAAGGATTTAAACTTCCACATGGTTTCTATGTTTAAGCACAGATTACTGAGTTGTGTATTTATATGTTTACTGTGCTGTGGGGCTGTTTTTATTTAATCTTTTGTGTTTTATATATATATAATATATATGTCATATAGCATATGTATATTATATATATAAATGCTTTGATAAATAGCAGATTTCAGGTTATGGGTAAAGCTGTTATGGAAAAGCTGATTTTTATTTTTTTTTTTTGAGTGTGTGTCTTATCTACATGAATAAAAAGGGGAGTAACGAGTGGCTGACAGGATTGAGAGAAGGGGAAGCTTGAACAGGCAGGAGATAATGGCACTGCAGCGACTGTGCCCTCTGGTGCCGTTTCTTTGAGATTTTTAAGGAATTTGCTGCAAAATGGATGTGATGCTCACTGTTGAAGTCATATCCCTGAATGATAAGGCTATCCTCATGACTACAAGCACAGCTCTGCCTTTTTTTTTTTGTCTGTTATAAAGAGAAACATTCTAATGGCCATGTCTGTAATCTTGGTAGAAATGGCTCTAAAATGCCTTTTTTTTTTTTTTTGTCAACTCAAAGGACAAAGAAAAAGCAACATATATAGATAATTTAATGTATCATTCTGCAAATATTACTAGTGCAATTTCATATGACAAAAAAAAAAATCAAAACCAAAACACATTGTTTCCTTCCCAAATAGTAGTTCTAATGTACCCCCTCCTCACCCACTGTTGCTAATGGACCATCAGTTGCTTTTCATTCAGAATTGGGATAATTCACTATCTTCTCAAAAATCCCCCTATAGCTATGTTGCGATTTCCCTCTGTAGCTGGATTTCTCCACTTTATTAGAACACTGCTATTTGGAAAAGGCTGTAGATCTTGGTGCAGCAAAATCACTGCCTACATTAAGGTGAAAGATTGTGTTTGAACAGAGGTAAAAATGCATTTACATCCCCAGAAAGTCAGCAGGCAATCTAGGTCAGGCTTTTGGATAAGTAAACATTCCATTGATTGCTCCTAATTTGATTTGCATAATTACTCAACAGGTATATTTATGAGATGATAAAAGTCCCCAAATTTTTACATTTATAGTTCAAGCGGTAGGGAAGAAAAATCAAAGTGGGATATAAAAGCAGCCTAATGGAAGAGCATACTCAGCGTACTGTTTAAATGAGGACTATTGATGGTGAGCTTCCAGAAAGAGGACTCTTGCAGGGATTAATTTGTCAAGTCAGTTCCTCATGAAGACAGCATGATTTTGCAGCCTCCCACAAATTGCATTATTTGCTTCAAACTAATTAAAAATGAGTAATGCTCTAGTCAGCTGACTAGGTTTATCTTATTTAGACACTTGGCCCGCATAAGCTTAGGATTTTTTTCCTTCGTCTTTTGTTATACTTTTCCCTCTTATTATCCTTATAACCCTCTGGCCACAGGAAAAAAATAGACATTTTTTCATCCTGCCTTCCATGCGTGTACTCCAACTAGTTATGGCAGAACGAGCTGCACAAGAAGGCCATGCACTCCTAGGTACCTGCAAAGGAGAAAGCCTGCAACTATTTGTGCTGGGAAAAGTTCTCTCTTTTTTATTCCCAGTTTAAGATTTCAGAAGAGATGCAAGGAGCTGCAAGCGTGCAAGTTGGGGCTCAGCTGGAGCGGGTGCTCCCTCCCCAGCAGCACCAGCGCAAGGAGGCCATCGCCCCTCGTCCCGAGCATCCTCCAGGTGCGGAGGGGTGAGCAGCTTGCTTGGCCACCAAAGTGACCACCCAGGCACATCCTCCCTTTGGACAGCAAGGATCCACGGTGAGCTGCTGGTGCACAGCACTGTGGCCTCTGATGCTGGCTCTGTGCCCATGTTGTAGGAAACAAGCTCGTCTGGGCTTGCCCATGCTGATCCCTTACGTTTTCCCCATAAAGCACGCAAAGCACAGAGCAGGGGCTTGAAACTGCTTTGCTGAGGAGTCATCGCTTCCACAAAATACATTAGGTCCTTTTCATGTTATAGTCTAAACCGCAGTGCTGAATAATTTAAACTGAACTGCATTTGTGGAATAAATTGTGAATACAGTATATTTGGGGGATTAACTTTAACATTCTCCATATTCAGTGTTCTCCTCCTAGCTCAGTCTTACCATGTGCTGTAAAGTTTGGAAGCGTGGTTTAACTTTGTAAATGATGCTGGATCCTACTGGTGTTTATGCATAGACTGTGAATTGCCTGTCTAAATGCTCTGCAGGATTACATCTAAGACAATCTGAATCTTGCAGCACCAAACCACGTGGTCCTCACTCAGAAAAGTATTTAAGCATGTGTGTAAGCCAGCCCTAAAGAACATGGCTGCTTTATGCGAGGGCTGTAGTGCTTTGCTGATTACTGACAGAGTTAAATGTAGGTCTCATACTAGATATATGGCTCATTTTAAGCAGGTGAGTGAGCTCACCAGTCTCCCTGGGACTATTCCGTTGCTTACAGTTAACTGTTTAAAGTGCTTTGCTGCATCAGGGTCTATACAGTAAAAGTCACAATCCATGATGGCTCTGACACTGCCTAGTAATTATTTGTTTATATAAAAGTTAGCAAGTCATAGCTTGGGCCTGTCAACCATGGCAGAAAGCTGTTAAATCTTTCATGTGACGGTGGTTTGGTTTTAGATTATTTAAGCAAATCACCAGGTTCTCCTTGAACATAAACAGTGTTTCTTTCCCATATTTTTTCAGTTTTCAAAGTAAATGCAGAGTGTATGATTTCCATATTCTGTCTCCTGTTTTATATTTATATCTTTATTTTGACAGATCAAAGCATTCACTTTCTATATAATATGTATTCGCCACACACTCTTGCATATATATATACATGCGCAGTTATTCACAGATGAAGTGAGAAATATAATTTCCATGTGATGTAAATGAGCATAAGCTCAAAGCCCTCACAGAGCCGTGCTTGCTTATACCACCTGCAGTTCTGACCCTTCCCTGTTAATAGCTGGCAAGCAGAATAATTGCAGAAATTCCTGAAAACTCTGAAGCCCAAGCTGTGCCCTTAGTTTCAAGCAGAACTTCCCTCTGAGGGTGTATGCCTAAACAGAGGAATAATGCCTAATCCCAAATATCCCAGATCCTCAAGGATGTTTACATTGCAAAGGTGGCTGTATATGAAAATTGAGTGCCTATACCTTCCTTTTATTGCTGATGAACTGCTGTGAAAGTGACATCTGTGGCAGAGCACTTGTAGTGCGTCTTGTTCTATTTATCCATTAGTTTAGAAATGGCTTTATTTTCCTACAAAAATATGACTCAGTTTCTTCTATTTGCTTGCAATCCACTTGCAATCTGAAGGATGCATTGCTTTATTTCTTAGTAGTACACCATGTTTTTTTCTATTGCGATAGAAAAATAGTAACTGTACTTTTTAATTTCAGAGTTGAAGCTTGATGGAACGTTTTAATGCTGAGTTACAACTACACGTGTGCAATACTTGTCTTGCAAAGTGAAACTCCCAACACCTGCCGTGCTTTGGTAACCTGCCACTGCTGAGCTGTAGATGAGAGCTCAGCAAAACAACTCACTTTCTGTTAGTCTGCTGATAGAATAAAGCATGTAAACCTGGGTTCTTTCATGTGTAAGTCAGCAGCCCTCCAGTGAAAGGACCAACCAGGCTGGATCTCAGTAGATAAGGATTTGGCTCTTAATATTGGGTTTGCAAGCACTACTTCCCATAACCTTGTATTCGGTGCCAGCTCTGGAAAGGAAAATGTCTTGAGTCTCAAAAATGAAACCAAAAGAGGAACTTAATATTATTATTTTGAGTGCTTAACATGGTTTTGAATTTGAACTGTAAGCCAAGATAGCTTATAGAACAAATTTCTTCTTAAAACCTGTTCAAGTTTAGGAATACATCTCTAAAAAAGGTTAAAAACTGTTGGCTTGGTGGCAAACAGAGCCTCCCTTTCAAAGGAAATCAGGTTACCAAGATGGTTACAATAACCACAGTGCTCAGATCGTTATATTTTGTTTTATTTTGTTTTGCTGACTGGAACTTATGTTGTGAACAGCTAGATAATGACAGAGACCTAAATGCAACATGTCTGGGGGACCCTGTTGGAAATTTCCCAAAGAATCTACATCCTTTTGCAATCCTGAGAAATGCAAGGAGAAAGGTAGAAGAAAACTGTGAAGAGAAGCAAAATATAAGGTAACAAAGACCATGTGGTGAAGGGGGAGGGAGGAAAGGGTGGTTACAACTCATCTATCTTAAATGTCTAGCAAAGCTATGTTGCTGTATCAGAAGCAGAGATTCCATCATACAAGCAGTTGCCTCAGTTAACTATTATTTTCTTAACTTTTAGGAAACGAATAAAAGCAGCATTTGTTCTACCAGAAACAGTTGTTATATTATTTAAGAGCTGGAATTATTTGTTTGGTGGTGTCAGGTTTCTCGGCTTGGCTCTCACACAGGTGGGGAAGATCAGCTTTGAGAAGGGGGCCAGGTGTGGGCTGTTTGTTGGCTGGCCCTGGCTTTGGCTGCAGCTGGGGGAAATCAGCTCCACCAAGCTACCCACAAGGCTCCAGCTTCCTGGTTTTGGGGTGTGGGTTGTGTGCTAGGTGTATGTGCTCCTTGGAAAAAGGGGGCTGCTTTGTAAGGACTTGTGTTGGAGGGGAGCAGTGAGTGCAGCAGTATGGCCTTTCCAAGCTCAAGAGGTAACTAATGCAGTTGCAAGTAATCTGTAGGGCTTTGTTCTTTTCTTTCTTTCTTTCTTTCTATATATATATTATTCTTTTCTCAGTTGAATGTCAAGATTCCCAGATGGATTTTTAATTCCTTTTTTAAGCTGTACAGTTATGAAGTACTACATAACTGCCTCCTCTCCTCTTTAAAAGGTTATTGCTTGGCTTGTTTGGGGATCTGTTAATGGTAATAACTTCATCTGATGTTGCAAAGGGGTGCTACCATAAAAAAGGTGTCTTGTCTCTTTTTGTTTCTCTTGTAAATCTTATTGGAAGATCTGTAGTATTTTGGTAGCTGTTCAGTTTTGTTGTTGCTCCAGTTACAAAGCTCTATAGTTTTAAGAGCTTATCAAGACTTCTAATTGTTTTTGTCTCTGCGTAACTTTGTGTGTTGGGTGAAATAAGTCCTCACAAAAATAGATGTGCACAGATATGGGAAGTTGTAGGGCAGGGAAGAAACTCAAAAAAGGGCAAAAAAATACTTGTATGTTCTACCAAAGGTTCAACTGCTTGTATGCCTGGCTGGGAGAGAAGGTAGTTTCTGATTAATAATACTATATATAATACTATAATATAATACTATATATATGCTGGGAGAGAAGGTAGTTTCTGATTAATAATACACTATAAGTGGCGATGTTGCAGAAATCATCAGAATTGTTTCTAGGTGTGAAGCCACAGCTCCTTGCACAACATGGTCCCCAGTTGTTTTCAAGATGAAGAATGTGCCTTTTCTTTTAGTATTGTTATAGTGCTGTAGATGAAGCTGTATGTGAAGAGATATGGAACCAGAGGTTTTAAAACAGTTTTAGCTGATTATCGGTCTGCTTCTGAAGTCTATAGTGCTGCTCCTTCATAAAAGAAAATAACTTTGAGTTTCTGTATTTCAACTTGGTCTTTTTTTTTTTTTTTTTTTTTCTTCAAAAAAGGCATTTGTTTTCTGATGGAATTATTTTCCAAGTGGCTCGTTAGAGCGCAGGAGAATTTCAGGTAAGGATTGCAACTATAAGAACAAAAGAGCATACAAACATGCAGGTAAATCTGTGAGGAAGAGCGATCACAGGCTTATGCATACTTCCTATATTTCAGTAGGAAAACAATTCTGTTTAATGTACTCCTAATGACTTATATTGGACCAACTCCATAAAAAAAAATGAGGTTGGGGATATAAAGGATGTAACTGGTACACCTGGTGCTGCAGTCCTGTGCCCCAGCTCATCCTGCCTGCTGTTGTGTCCCATGAACGTCAGTGACTACGTGGGGAAATGGGGGCAAGATTTGTTTTGTTTGTTCAGCTGCAAGCAGTTCTCACCTACAGATCCATTTTTTGTCTTGGGACTCTTAGCAAGGATCCCAGAGGAGTGAGCTTGGCCCTGGGTGGGAGGTGCCCCTCAGCAAGGATGGGGGAGTGTGGAAATAAAGTGGGGAAGGAGCTGAATTGAGACCATGGCATGGTCTGGACCTGATTTTATGTGGAGGCTGCTGCATGCAGTTACCCTTATTCTCATAAAAGGGTCTGAAAATCCTCATGATACTAGGTGGGATGTTTGGGTCAGGCTGATCCTGGCACACGAAGCAGGTTGGGCTGTGGGCTGCTGAGTCCCTGCTGCTTGATTTCCTCTCCTGTGTTGAGATGGGACTGCCTATCTCTTCTGGGCAGTGACCAACTGTGCAGCGCTTAGCCACCGCTTTTACAGGATGAGAACAGTTTCCTGTTGCACATTTGCATTCTTGGCATTGTCTTGTCACCCATGTCAAAATGTCAAGTGGAGAAACATGCTTTCAAATGGAGCAAACCATTTGGATCAGGAAGGGTTGTCTTGACCACATGCTTGTAATATCTGCCACAGAAGAACAGGAAATATCAGTTCAGTGACTTGGTAATTATGGTAAGCTAGATTTCATTCCAGACTGCAGCTTGCCTTACATTCAGTGACAGGGAAAAAAATCTGTGCTCTGGGCACTGCGGAGCTCTGTTGTGAGGCAAGCCTTACGTTTTTTCAAATCAGTAGTCTACCTTTAGCACGCAGCAAATGCTGGTTTGAGAGGCACTTCTGATGGCTGATATATTACAGCCAGAAAATGGTGGTGGTGTGCTAAGACAGGACAGATCTCAAACAGGGAGGGATGGTACTCTGGAGTGGTGCAGGTACATAACTACAAGGCTGTAAAAAGACATATCCTCCGGCACTAATCTGGATGTTAAGCAGCTCAGCAAGTCCCAGACCCTTGGTTATAAAGTCTGCTTAGTTCCACAGTATTAAGTGCCACAAAATAATATATTAAACCTTATATCAAGGACTCAAACAGGAGGCAGTGAAAGCATGTGAAATGTAAAGTGTTAAATTAAGCTATCAATTTAATTACTCTTTATCTCTTAATCCCTCTACCTGTGTGGCTCTTCAGAGGAAATCCTTTTCCCCATTTGGGGAGGACTGCGGAAGCAGAATGCTTTCCTCCTGAAGGCAGGGAGAGCAGCAAAAGCCTCCAGGCCTGGGTGAAGGCAGCTTCTGTTTGCAAGAGGCAGGCTTGAGCATCCGCGGGACAAGTGTGTGAACAGCGAGGGGAAGGAGATGGCCCTGATGGAGGATACAAACCTTGTCTGCTGTGCACTGACCCTGGCTCACACATCCAGTGTGCGTAGAGCAAGATACAGGGTGTGGTTCCCCTGGCCAAAAATTGCACAGCTGAATTTTGAGCTAACATCTCAGGTTTTCGTTCTACCTGAGGGTGTGTGGCAAGATGCATTGTTACAGCAGCAGGCCGTGCCCTGGCACCCACTGGGGCAGCAGGGGCAGCTTGGGCTTTCTGATGACCTTAAGCTGTTGTAACAGGTGTTAAGAGTAGAAGTTAGACAAACAGAACAACTCTTACATCTCTGTAAAGCCTAAGGGGAAAAACTAGCTTTTTTTTTTCTCACAGAAATTGTTTATTTTCTCAAAGACAAAGCTTCTGTATATGTGGCACTTGATGAGCAGGTAACGGAACAATGTATTGAGGAAAAAATCTTCCTCTGAAGTTTCTGATGTTTCTGGATGCTTCCTTCTTCCCTTCCTCCACATAGGAATATAGCGATCAGACTTTTTTTTTAGTTGATTTTTCATCAAAACTTGCATTAGAAATGAGTATACATAGTTCATTTTGTTGGGAAATGCATAAGATTGTGTTTAACAGGGTTGGTCAATATTATACTAGTAGAAGAAGTTGAAGAGACTATTCAGTGAGTGGTAAATTGAAGGTATTCACACTTACAAACATTAAAATTTAATTTTGCTTTTGATTTGAAGTAATTAATTGGAAATAATTACCATCACTCACCTGGATTTGCTTTTGATGGGTTTATTAAGTCATTATTGAGTGAGCAATGGCACGTGTTGATTATGTTTAGAAAAAACTCCTTGTTTTTTTCAATGACTGGAAAGAAATAGTTCAAGTATTCTGACAGACTAGAAGGAGGTGTGGGAGGGTAAGGAAGTAAAAACTGATACTGTGATTGGGCCTGAAACATGAATTCTCCCAACTCTTCAGTTTCAATGGGTCTTAGAGGCTTAACTCCACTGGAACCCTTTGACAGTTCCTGATCAAAGTCAAGTCAGCTCACCATTATTTTGTACATGTTGCTTCGGATGTATGGATTGAGACTTCAAAGCTGTTTCTGTATTTTGTGGATGATTAATTCAAGTCCATACCCTAATATTTGTGGAAGACTTTTTTTTTTTTTAAACTTTGATCACTTTGGAAACTGGTGTTTTGGCTTTCCACTTTCTCTCTGTCTTAGGCTGTTATTGTCATAAGGAATAAAAGTACTGTTTACAAAGGCACATAAGGGTGAAATGTTTGGCTTTCCATGGTCATTAAAGCATCTAGCATACCATCAAAATATACCTTAAGTAATTGGTTGTTACAGCAAGGCCATCCTACACTTGGTAACCTCGTCAAGGTCTTGATGTGTGTAAGGAAGTTTAACTTGATCCCATATGAAAAAAAAAGTCTTCAGGTTCTTAATGTTTACTTATGCTGGCCTTTTATTAGACACCAGTTCTCATAGGGCTCAAACTCTAAGTCCTACAAAAAGTTTAAGTGTTCAAAAAAGAAAAATAAAAGGAAGTCTTTCAGCACTGTAAATAAGATATTACTTCACTATTGTTGTGTGTGTATATATATAAAGAACTTTTCAAGGGCTATCAATGCAGATACCATTAAATAAACTGCAAGCAAATACTGCTTATATTCTATTAACGCTGATGATATTAGTATTTTTTTATTTGGTTAATTTGGTTCTATAACTCATACAGTATTCACCATCTGAATAAATACGCATTTCAAATGAGATCTTACCATGTAAACACAAAGGCAATGTTAACTCTTGCAGTGGGATTAGGAAGGAATATTCATCTTGTTTGCTATATTGCAACTATCAGATATTCAAAGTGCAGTAATTTTTAAAAACACAACTTTCATGGCCAGGTGTATCAATCTGAGAAACTGAATGCACTTTTGAGGAATCGAGCACAAAACATGGTCCTTCTTCCTGTCTGGAAACCTTGAAATTAAAAATTTTGGTTCTCTCCAGCTAGGTTTTTATTTTTGCTGTAACACTTTCAAAACATCTCTTTTTCTAGAAAGAAAGAGATAAAATGTGCTATGTTTCTCCCTTGTCTTTGCATCTTTATTTTTAAGGCTGCAGTGGTATGTGCTGTGTGGGGGTTTTGGGGTGTCCATGTTAATGGTTTCTTTTTTTTTTTTTTTGTGCTCGGCTTTTATTTTCTTGGTGGGGGGTGTGTTTTTGGTAAGATGAATGATAACAACGTCCCAAAAAAGGTGGTCCCGTTGTCTCAGCCTTAATGTCCAGGAGTTACTTGCTGTTCTGCAGAATCTTGTACTTCCCAGTATCATCTCTGCGTTAGAACAGACTATGATTTATCCACGTGCTTCTCAGAGAACTAAAAACTGTCCTATTTCTGTGGCAGAACTAAAAACTGTCCTATTTCTGTGGCTGGCATAAATAAGGATAACTTCTACAAAACATGGTATATCACATGATAGCTAGTTATATCATCCTAAGGCTCAACCCATCTTTGATGTGTGTCACAGGTAGTAACTTTCTCAGGTTTCTGAAACAGAACTTAAAAAAAAAAAAATAGGAAAGCAGTAGTGAAGAAGCATTTCACTCATCCTAATGTAGTAATATACTGTGTTTGCTTCTGACCTGTAGGAAGCCTTATGGAGGTTGCAGGTGATAATGATGTTGTAAGACTTTTCTGGAGCTGCAAATAACTGTTTTTCTTTTTTTTTTTTTTCTTTTTGTCCTTCTCATATGTTTAAATTGTCCCAGTTGCAGATCTGAGTTTTAACACTATTTAATTAATCCTTGCTTCTTCTTTTGGGATTGTGTGCATGAAAACTTTTCCTTAAGGAGTGTGTCTCTCTCTATTTGATGTGGCTCACGTTAAATATTTCTTCCACTGTACTTGTCTGTATGTTATGGGCTAACTCAGGCTATTTGCTTGCTAGCTGATATGCACCCATGCAGCCAAAGTTGAGAGAAATTAAGGAAAAGTCATCTGACAATGAAAGATAAAAATTCCAGATTACCATGTCTGGGGATTTAGTAAGAATTTGGAGCTTTCTCTTGGATGCAATGTATTAAGTTTCACATTAAAATAATCACCAGCAAGGAGATGATGGCTCTATTTCTCAGCTCAGCTTATTTTATCCTTGTGACCACTGGTCTTGGTTGCTGCACTGGCCACTCTTCTGTATTTTCCTCTCATGCCTCTCACCACAGCCTGCTCCAGCAGCAAGGTATGTGCTTGTCCTTGTGTGCTCTGTGGTGATGGGGCTGGATAAAGTGGTAAATTAAGTTGTCAGGCTCCATAGGGATGGGGACAAGAAATTGAAGCAGGTATCCTGTGGTACCCTTTATTTTAAAACACCACTGGCAAACTGAGCATGGGGCTGGAACCTTGGGAGCACCTGAATGGAGGCCTGGGCCTTCTTGGTTTCAGCTTGGGCCTGCACCCATCAGAGGTGTATTTGTGGTCTAACTCCTATCTCCTGCCTGTACACCTCATGCTTTTCACAGCCTAATGCTAAGCAATCTCTCTGGTTTAGACACTGTGAACCTCTCTTTGTCCCAGTAGATACGGGAGACAATTGTGCTGGGGTACCTGAAATTGCCCACTTTCTGCAAGAGGCTGAGTACTGGAGCATTCATGGATGTGGTGCCTCTGTCTTTAGAGGAGAGAACGATGAGGTGAATCTTCATCTATCATTCATAACCTGACTGCTCTAATTTTGATTTTATTTTAAGAACTCGTATGCAGTTACGAAATGTGAATGAAGGCTCAAATCTGGTACAGGCCTCTGTTAGCAAGTACGTGTGGTGAAACTCCATCTTGTTTGCATGAGTCAATTTGTTTCATACTGGGTAGCTCAACTGGCATGTGTGAAATGCTTGAGTTTTAGTTTTGACCCTTTTAATTGTTTGGCTTTTACATTTAAATTGGTTTTGTGTCAGCTAAATATTACCTTCATTAGAAAACAAAATATGCAGCCTGGCACCTAATGTTTCCATTAGCTTGTTTAAATAGTATGCAGGTTTGGATTTGGGCCAGATTGTTTATCCAGAGTGTATTTTTAATTGGACTATTGGTACATAATAATTGATATATCACTGATCCATTATTAAAATATAGATGTATTTGAAAGTGTTCTGACACATCCTGGTGGAGTTTGAAATGTTTACTCCTATATGGCAGCATAACTCTTTCTTCTTTTCACACAAAATGATCAAAATCAAATGGCTTGATGGTGTATTTGATATAAATTTCCCTGTGTCAAAAACAAACAAAAAAAACTTGCTCATTTGAGATGCATCTTTGAGTCCTTTATGTATGAAGGAAGTAACTGTTTTTCTCTGAACCTTCAGAATGGGTGTCTTCTTTAAGTAGAAAATTGAACCAAGAGCTTTTTCTTAGCTTTCTGACAAATATTTTCTTCTTGGAATGCATGTCCTCTGAAAACTGACCAATTATTTCCGCGTCTTCAGTTTGTCTTTTAATCGAGTATAAAGAGAAACTGTTAAGAGATAAGAAATCTTCAGATTAAGAATGAATTTATCTCTTAACAACAGAGTTGCACTAAGAAGTGCTTTTGAGGAACAGCTTCAAAGTATTTTTGAATGTGTGCCTTTTTTATGTCAACTGGATCAACCTTTCTGACTTCCTAAAGGAAAATAGGTTGGAGATGCTGTTTTTTTTTTTTTCTCTTCTAACAAGCCACAGTGGTTAGAGCAGGGTTTTTGTGTCCCCACTGCCCAACCCCACCCACATACTTGTTCTGGTATAAACATAACTGTAAGTGATAATCTGGGAGGAGGGGAATACAGAAGAGCAAGGACCTGTTGTCCTGCTCAGCTATTGCAGCCCCAGAGGCTGGGGGTTGAGGGACAAGGGGACGCTGCCCCTGAGGCCCTGCCTGGTGCCTGTGGTGCAGGCTGAGGGCAGGAGGAGGGCTGGGCCTGGTTGGGCCTGGTTGGGCCTGGTCGTGCAGGGGCTGTAAGCAGCTCCCTCCCCATACAGCTCCTGGCTTGGTGGGTTCAAAGGACAGTATCTGCTTCTTGGCCAAAGGTATCACCAGCTCACACCTCAGCTGGTTGTTTTGTGAGGTGTCTTTTTTTTATTTTCCTCTGTGCTCTTATCTGCAAGGATGTAATCGTGGCCTGTCACTCAGAACTGCGCTGTTTGAGAGAGCAATGATAACTTTGCCACATGTCTTCTCTCAAGTGACATGCTGAATTTTTTCAGTAAGCTTGTCACAAACATAAATCTGCTTCACACAGGTGTTGCTTTCTAATGTTACTTGACCAGGCAGAATCAGATGGCTTTGTGTACACAACCAGTTTGTACACTAATATTGGCTGTCCTGTGCTGCCTGTGTACAAGGTGGTGGGTGGGTTGTTGTGTGCCTGGGAGGGGCTGGTGTTGTTTTTGGCAAGCAACTGTATAAATGTGTATAAATAGATGGCTCCTGTCCCAGAGAGACCAGATGAATATACAGGAAGTGCTAGAACCCAAGGGAAGAGCAGTTTTGTAGGCTGTCCCCAGAGTGGTGTTTAAATCATGAACCCGAGTCTGAAAGTTTGGATTGCACACCTTTTCTGATGTAAAGATCAGTCTAGCTGTGGAGAAGATGCATCTTATGGCTTCAGTGACTCTGTTCTATGTCTGGGAAAAATGTTTCAGTGCTGGATGGAGGTGCCCCCAAGGAGCAGGCAAGGCAATGACCCTTTCAGGTCCCTGTGATTTTTCCAGCTGGGATCTGAATATCCCATCGCTTTGTGCTGCTGATTTGAGAGTGGCCAAGGGTACTGAGGCAAAACAAGTGACATGCTGCCCTGCTGTTCCTTGCTAGCTGTCTTGTGGAGGAAGTTTTGTTGGATGTTGTTAGAAACTTGAGCAAACTGGGATTTTTTTTGCTGGCCTTCTTAAGCTGCTTGGATTTAAACTCTCTTCCCCTTCTTGCCTTTTGTATCTTGCAAACTCTTCAGCTATTTACATCTATGAAGTGTCTAGATTCTTCCAATATGTTCTTCATTAATCTTCTGTTTTTAATTGTTTTTAAGGTAAAACCTTATTACAATTTATAAGCAAAATATTTTTATTTGTGGAGTTTTTTTGTGAGAGGAATGAAGTCTCTTTTCTCTAGCGATGCCTGTTGTTCAAAGCTCTCTGATTCTGCCCAAAAAGCAGTGTTTATGATTGAAGAAAAAAAAAATTCTTTTTATATATAATGCCCAGTTCATTCCAGAATATCAGAACTTATCCTATTCAGTATTGTCTTTCTTGCATACTAAAGCCAACGAATTTGTCTAGTTTAAGCATTTTAGCTGTGTCTAACCTTGCTGTAAAGGTGAATGGAGATTAAGATGTTAAGACGGAGACAGGGAAAATCACCCACTCCAAATGAAATACAGAACTGCCATCTCTGTAACTGAACTTCTGTACCTCCCTGCCCTGGCCAGGGTAAGGAGTCAAAGCCTTATCTGCATCTTGGTCTGATGCAGATTTTAATTCAGCTGGAAGCAGTTCACAGCTGCTGCCTTCTCGTTATCCCAGTGCAGCTCTCTGGAAGTCAGAGCCATCTGTCTAGGCACTGAGTGGCTGTGAGTGCAAACTTCCTGGTCATGTCTCAAAGAAATAAGTCCTTTCCTTGTTCAAGATAACATATGGTGGCCTTGTGGCTGTGGTTATTAAGATGACAGTAAACGTTGTGTGTCACAACCAGGATAGGGACATGTTTTCCACCATTGCTTACATGCATGCAGCTTTCTCTCCCTGTAAGCTTTCTACCACTGACTTTGCATTGTCATTTGGCTTGTAGTGTGCTGCCACAGGAGCCTTCCTGGAGCCATGAATCAGATCGCTGGTTGGAAGCCAGAGGCCCTACCAGAGCTAGTAGGAACGGTTGCATGTGTAATTTAACACTGCTTATTTCCATTGAGCAAGGGGTACTGAATGACAGGTGCTGCATTGGCATTGCTGTTGTGATTTTTGTCACTTTAATGACATGCCTAGCTTCCATTTGTTCGGTGTAATCAGTTACTAAACAATTACAGAATTGCCTAGCACAGTAGGATGACTTTTGGGGGCCTGAAATGTGCCAGCCACCACCTAGCCACAGCTCTGCCCTGTCACGGCACCTTAGCCACTCTTCAAACCCTTACTTGCTAGGTCACTGTAACCCCTCGTGGCTCTGAACTCATTTATGCACGAGTTCTGGGGCTAAAATACACCTGCACCCTGGCCTATCTGAACAAGCATTACACTTATGAAATGTGAAATCTGAAGATAAATGCAGGTTATAAATAGGATGGTTAAAATGATGGGAAGAACTTTTTTTACGAAGTCTCTGATAAGGACCTTGGTAGGATTAAATTAGTTTCAGTGTATCCAAATGTCAGTCTTCTGCAAAGATCATCTTTTGAAATGGAGTTTGTCATGCTGTGGAGCTGAAGCATGTAGGAAGTTCTTACAGACAATAGGAGGGATACTTTTGCAGGTTTTTATTCTTTTAGAGTATAAACTAAAGCCTCCTCTTTGGAAGAATAAATGAAACACAGTTTCTAAATAATTCACTATATATAATTAGCCAAGTATTTAATCAAAATCCCTCTATAATTAGAGATGTCAACCCTGATCTGTACTTGCAAGTATTTGGCAAAGCTTATTTTTCCAATTTGGTCTAAAAATTGCTTCCTTCCATTCTGTCCAATGTGTATGTAACTTATGGTGGATGCAGAGGTAACAGATGATGTCTTTTTTCCTGTTGGAAAAATGTAGTAAAATAAGTAGAGAAGAGTAATCAATCAGAAAGCTAGAACCATGTTGCAAAAAACGAAGAGTGGTATAGAGGTGGCAAAGCTGACCCTCCTGGTTGCTACTAAGTCACCATGGAAGAGATGGCTGATGGATTTATTTATTTTTTATTGTCAGAGTCATCTTGCTGAACAGATTTCCATGCTGGCTGTGAAATCTGGGCTTATATGGGACTTACAGCCACAGTCAGGGTACTTCGACAGGGTGGAAACTCTAAGGAAAACATAGCCATCCACTGCATACTGATAGCCAGCATTGCATCATGAGTTATCGTGGCTGTTAAGCATTAAAAGGCCAATTTCTCTGTAAAAGGAACAGAAATATCCTGGAGGATTGTACAGATGGAGATTTCAGCTCTTACCTCAGAAGGTGAAAGAATGAAAATGTACCTCAGGTGGATTTTGTTCACATATAGCATGGCTCTGCTTATTCTTTTATCTGTAGTAGTGCCGTGTTACCTGTAGTTTATGCTCTGATTTTGTGAGTGATTGCTGTTAATGTGTGTTTACAGGCTTTATCCAAGAGGTATATTCTTTAGTAAACTTTGAGGAGACAGTGGGTTTTATCACTGAGTTTTAAAACAAATTAAAACCAATGCGTCAAGCCAAGCCATTGGACTTTGAAAGCTTTTGTATAGGACTGCAGAACTACCAAAGCCTTGCTCTATCTGTAATACTGTAAAATGCAAATCCTCGTGAAGCAGTAAATGGGCTGTTGGCTTGCTGGGAGGTGTCACCATCCAGCTGGCAGCAAAGCAAATGTCTCAGTGTTGGACAACTGAAGCTCCTCTGGATGGTGCAGGATTTTTATGGGTCTGTGCTCTGCCGATGTGATGCACATCTGCTGTGAAGTGGTATCCACCTCATCTTCTTGGTGTGCTGCCCCATTACTGGTATAGTCTACAGTATTTTGCCCACACGTTCTTGAATAGTTGCTGGATCCCATGTAACTAAAAGAGGTCTCTGCTGGACCTCTGATGGCAAAGCTCTTCAATTAGACTTTGCTGAAATACTTTGTATGGCTTTTGTAGAAATACATATACTTACATAGTCCATGATTGTACAGGAAGCCTGAAACTGCTCTGGGCACATGTGTTGCCCAACTGAGGACCCAACCAGTCCCATTAGGGGGAATCAGTCCCAAGCTGAAGGTCTGGTTCTCCTGGCTGAAGGTCTCAAATTATGCTGCGCCAATAGGCCAAGCTGCATTGATCCATTTCTAAGGAGTCACAAGCCAACTGTACCTTTGCAAGTTTTTTTTTTTTTTTTAAAGAGCTGCTGTTCATTCACTTGCAGGTGGCAACTGACTCTCTGTTTACCAGTCACCTGCTGCTCTACAGGTGGCCAGCAGTGTTTCAAAAGGAACGTTTCTACAGGATCGGAGTGAAGTGGGTAAGTGAAAACTAGCAGTGATGTGAGAGAATGGGTGCTGTGCTGATGTGAGATAGGGTGATGGAGAAAAAGTGGGCTTCCTTCCTGGAGGCTGTGAAAACCACTGTGTTCCATGGGAGTTTCCATGAAGTTGTAACTTTTGTCAGGAGCTTAGCGTGGTCAGTTTGAAACTTAAGGCACTCTAAGAGTAGGCAAAGACTCTACAGCACTATCTCTAATTCAGATTGGTGTTTCTGGAGGGAACTGTCTTTTTTCAAGGAACTTTTCTGGAGTAAGAGGTGATTAATACCTAACACTGCTTATATTCCCGGATGCTGGTATTCTTATAACACTGTGCACAATTTGTGTGTGTTTTGTTTTTTTTAAGTACCAGGATAACACAGAAGAATAGATATACTCAGTAGTGAGCCAGGCCCCAGGCGTATTTTAGAAACGTAAGGGTGAAAGACAGGGTGTTGGTTTATGATTTTTTCCTGGAGAAAAAATTACCAACTCCCTACCTTTATCAATCACTTATTTCCTCTGGAAGAAAACAAAACAGACTCCTGACAATCTTGCATCTAACTCTGGAAGTCCCTACGCCTCTTCTCCAGCCAGGATTTACAGTCCTCTGTAGATTTCCAGCACCACTGTGCTGTTTCTTAAATGAATCTTAAAGGGCTCATTTCCTTAGTTATATTCCCATTTTATTTAATTACACTTCCTGAAGAGAAGCCATTCTATTTTATGTTTAAGGCTGCTGTATGCATGTGAAGCAAGAGGTAGATAGAACTGTTTAAAAAAAAGTGAAGCTTTTTGTAACTGAAATGAAACTGTGACCGTATCACCATGATGGGTGATTTCAAGGAAAGCACTAGGAAAAGAACCTTTTATTTTAAAGTAAGGCCTTAATTCTAGACTACAGTGGCTGCAAAATTTCCTCTGGTTTTAAGACCTTTGTCTAGGAAGACTGAAATGACTTCTGTTTTGTTGAAATCAGTCTGATTCCATGAATCCGAAGGGGAAACTTAGCGTTTCCAACTTAGTGTTTCCAAGAGTATCTGCTCTCTCCAAGTCTGTAAGAGAGACTGCTTCAACCTTTTACTGCCGGTAAGCAGGCTGGTTAAATGGAAGATAACTGATCTTTGAGGAGCATTATGCCTAGGCCCCCAGGGTACAGACTTCTCTGAACAAAAACTCAGTGTGTGATGAGGGGTATGGGAAAGCAGGAGGTTTCCTTGGTGTTTCTGGAATGACCAGTTGTGACTCTTGCAACTGCTCTATTTCTTTAAGCCTGTAGTTTATCCCTCCCTGTGCAAGTTAGAAGCATTATTGGTTCTCTGGTTTCTTAAGCTATATTGGCTGGGATACAAAACCAAGCATAGTGCAACAAACCTGTTACATTTTCATTGCTGTAGACAGGTCTAAAGATCGATGCATAGACCATGGCTATGCATTGCTGCTGTGAGACGCAAAAGTGGCTGAGAATCAGAAGTAAAATGACAAAGTTGGTTGCATAGCTGTAACAGTCAATATTAAAGAGAAGGTAAACAACAAAACCAGTCCGACGCTTTCTCTGTAGTACCTGTTCTTGCTTAATCTCAGTCCAAATAGATATTGATCAACAAAATTACTTTCCAAGGTCGTTGCTCTGGTCAGAGCCTTGCACCAGAGATAAGCACACCCGTGTTGCAGGCAGGAGCGATAGCTGAGGCAGCCCCTGAGAGCTGCTGCTCTCGCAGCCAGAAGGCTGCCACCGGTGTGGGGAATGTTGGGGGCTCCTGGGGGTTCTTTGGATCACCGTGACAGCTGGCGGAGAGCAGTGCTGCCCTGCTGATCTTGGGACTGCATGGAGTAACCCAGGCTTTGAGTTTAAAGGGATGGTTTTGACGTCTGCAAGTAGTATTTCTGTCTATTGTTCTTAATGCAAGATTCTGAGGGTGCTCTTACTATATGTGAACTATTTGATTTTTCAGTTCATAATAAATATTTCTTAGTTCATGTTTTGCAAGCTAAGTGATGAATCTTTAAAGTGAATGGTGCCTGCATAAATCTTGTCTGGGGACAAGCTGAGTGAGCTTAATCAGTACTGGAAGACTTCATCAAGACCCTTCTTTCTTACACATGCACACCCACACCAGTGGCTGTTCAGAATTTTCTTTGAATGCGGAATACAGGGAAACTTATTCCAAGAGATATGTAGTAATGACACCAGAAAAAAAAAAAGTTGGATATTCTGTCCTTGGAAGCATGATTTCTGTTCTCCCTCATGAAAATCTGGTTATGGTAGATATAGTGGTCTTGAAGGTTTTCTTTCAAATCACTTGAAAAGAGGATACGTTCCTAGAAGACCTATTTTCAGCCTCCTCGGGGTACAAACAGAGAAGGGACTGTGTGCTTTCTGGAAGCCTGTCAGCAGCACCAACTAGGCAAGGCCAGTTCTTGTATTGGAAGAAAATACCTCAGGCTAATTCCACTTCAATGAAGGCATCTTTGTGTTAGATTGTCCATTATAACAGAGGTGCCGTGTGTGTTGAGAGAACTAGACTCATTTGTTGTTGGTTTTTTTTTTTTTTCTTCAAAGATTTTTCAATAACCACTTTAAAATGGCTTCCATCCTGCTTTTTGTTGTGGAGAAGAAAATGTAGCGCCGTTCTTTGTTAACGAGTATAAAGCACAGATGATGCAAACTTTACAGCACTCGTGCATTTTACTGTTGTTCTTATGCTGGTGTTTCCATCTATCTTGTGACCTTTTTTTAACTACAACATTAGCATTGCAAAGGCATCACAGAATATGGGGTGCAGATGTGACTCCGTGAGGATGCTTTCAATCAGCATGATTCTGTCTTAGAAGCATGCACCTGAGTTTCCTTAATAATAAAATATACATTAAAAAAGAATACTAGGAATGCTATGAATCAATTATTTTTTTACTTTTCTTTGTAGTAAACATTGCTTAGATGAACCTCTCAGGCTCTGGCTTGAGTAATTTGTGTTCACCTATACTGGAGATTAGTGTCTGAAATAGCAAATGCAGTTCTTAAAGTATCCCCAGCATCTCCCAAACGCCTTATTTCCCCATCTGTATGTCTGCTCTAGAGGAGCTGGCAGGCTTGAGTGGATTTTACAAGCATATCTCCACTTCGGTGTGACAGAAAATCAGCCTAACATAGTCATTTCTCTGGTGCAAAGATTGATAATCGGTTGCAACTGGTTACCATTTTCTAATGATCTCTGTGCATTGACAGAGTCATCAGCTTTGTTCCGTGTAATTGCATTCTTTAAATGTGGCTATTTGTGGTAGATTACAGCTTGCAACTACAAACGCATTTGAGTAGACAACAGACAAAGTTCATTGGTTCTCCTTTAAGCCTTATCCCAGCAGCTTCCTTGGTTTTAGTGCAATCGCAGCTGGCTTACATCCAAGGGAGGTGGTAAAAGCACGGCTTGAGATGTATGCTGATCCTACAAAAATACTCTGCCTCAGTCCAATTCTTCTATTTCTCGGATTATATATCAATACAACTGCAACAGCTTCAGCTTCCGCTGTTGTGTAATATTTCTTAGGAAACTAGAATTAGCAAGAACCAGTATTGTGCAATTAGTAAGGAAGAATGCAAAATAAGCATCCTTTCATTATGCACTACGTATTTAAAACATTCATGTATTATCACAGATTTGGGGAAGGTCTTTGCTAGTCCTTGCTATAGGCTGTACAGTTCCAAATGTCGATACTGATTTCGTTTTCAGTGTGTCAAGTAGCTTACATACCCAAGGAGTAAAAGTTGCCATTTTTAACCTTTAGTTCTTAGGGAGTAATATGGGCTACAGATATATATATTTTTTTCCTTTCTTTTCAATTTATTCTAAGGCCTGAGTGGTAATTCAGTCTTCATGCTAGCTTAATCTTCAGCTCAGTGACTGCCAATTACAACTGAAACACAGTGATGCTGCCTGAGCAATTACGGTCCCAAGGTCAAACAGAAATGAGAAGTGACCACTCCTGTATCAGGCCCGTGCACCTTGATGCACGCAGGGCTCCTCAAACACTTACCTTGCTTCGCTGAAAAAGAGCCAAATCCTTCAACCTTTCCCAATATCCTAATGACCATTCATCTCTTTTGCTCTGCCTCCCCAGTGCTTGCTTCAACTGCATTTTCCTTTTGAATTCTTTTAATGCACTTGTAACTCCCTGATGTCAGAACGCATGTTAATGGGTGCCCGCCTTGACAGAAAACTCGGGGTTGTATTTACGGAGCTCACCATGAATCTCTCCCTCAAAAGTAACAGAATGTCTTTGTTCTACCTTTGCATGTATATGTGATGATGTGTACACACTATATTTAAAATGTGAACACGTATTTTTATTCTGGAAAAACCTTATTTCCCTAACATAAAGGGAGCTCCTTCTACCAGCGAGTGTTGGGTGGGGGGATTGTTCCATGCTGGGGTACTGTGGGATGACTGCACAGCTCTCTGCTGGGTGTCAGCTGCCTCCAGAAGCTTCTGAGAAGCCTGTGTATGTGGTATCAACCACCAGTTTTGAACATGGCAGGAGCGTTGTCTGACCATATATGTGTTCCCTGTTACTTGGCTGGATTCCTGCAGTATGAAGCATGCTACAGGTCTAGTGATTTATAAGAATTTTGATGGTTTTCCAAAAAAAAAAAAAGTCCTGATGAAATAAGATTTATATCTTATTTCTTGAAAGTATCTTGAAAAGCATCTTGGAAGATCTGCAGCAAGCCTCAGAGGGAGTTCAGTGAAGTATTTCTCAGGAAATATCCATGGCAAGTGACAATGTGGCTGTCGAGGTACCACGGTGCCTTTTTAGTAAATGGCTAAAGAAATTAAACTAGGCTGTAAAAAATCCAAAAGGATTAGGGGGAGAGGAAAAAAGCCACAACACCCAGAAATATACATACAGCAGAAATTGGTCTCAAAAATAAAGCCCTCTGTTTCCATGCAATTTTTTTATTATTTTTGTAGAGCTAAACCCTTGGTGAAATGCCTTTTACTTGTCCTTAGTGCAGGAAAGGGAGGTCGGAGACCATTCACGTCAATATTAACCGTCACTATTTCTTTACATACTGCTAAACGCTGACTGTAAATACCGCACCCTACTTCCAATTACTCATGTCTTGCATCAGCTTCAAAACAATGAACCTGGTCTTACGTGTAATTGAGCAGGGAGGGATAGAGCTTCCCGGGAGCGTACCTCGGCGCCACTGCCTGCCTCTCGTTGTAGAAGCGTGAAGCAGGCAGCAGCCCCTGACAGACAAGAGCATATCAAGATAGATTACCAAGCGTTTACAAGTTAGATCAAGCAGAACAAGAACTTCATTTGAGAAATGTTATATTAGTGTTTGGCTAGACAGACCTCACTACTGTAGAATATTAATAAATGAGGCATTATTCATTAAATAGAGGGGGGTAGGGGGTGTGTACCTGTGTGTTATGGAAGAGTACTTACACTAGAGGAAGATTTTTGCTTTCCTAGCACATCTTTCATGGTCATTGGCAATTGGGCACACGGATTTCAGAATGGAGGGCTCTTTTAAATTGACTATAAGCATTTGCTAGAGAGATACACAAAGTCCCTTAAAGTCTTGTATTAAATGTTTAGCTGGGTTATGTGTTAAGAGATAATGGAGAAATCATGTGGGGAAATATGCAAACAAGTTTAAAAACAAAAGCAAACGCCAAATTTTTCTGTGGTGTTCTGGTGTTCCCTGTGTCCCAGGGAGGGATGCTCCCGTGGTTTGGGATGCGAAGCAGTCAATTACAGAACAGTGGCATGGGCACGGGGGTCTCCTACAGCAGCAACTTCTAGGTAGCACAAACTGTGCTCTGAAGGATCCTGCAGGTCACTGGTGTTGGAGGCCAAACAGGTATAACTTACATGTTCGAGGCCTTCCTTGAAGGAAATTTGCATGCTGAAACCAGTTTGACTGCAGTACTGAGCTGGCCTGGCGGTGGCTGACCTCATTGTGCTGTCCGTAGGTCTCCACCGTTTCCTTTCCAATATTTTCCTTTTGGTGAGGAGGCAGGGGAAGGAGCAGATATCAAAGCCTTCTACAGAGATATCTCTATCCTCATTGGCATTTCACAGTGAGAGCATTTGTTCGTCCAGGACGCATGACTTGTATGTGCCATGAATTTGTGATGCGCTGCTCTCAGCTGGTGAGAGGCGGTGTCAGTAACATTGGCAGCAGTGGGGAAGACTGCAGCTAATCCTGGTAATCCTGCGGTCTGTTTATGCTATGCATATTTATCTGTTGTAAATGTATGTTTGATAGGCCGGGAGGTCAAGAAAAGTGCGTTGCCTTTAACCTTGTAATGCAGCAATGGCAGCCAGATTAGCTCTCAGAGGTCTGTGCGGCCTTCCGTACTGCTGGGAGCGCTGCGTGCGCGGCCCTGCTGATGTCTAAATAAGCCTTCTGTGTGCAAGAGCTGTTCCTCGCTGAATGCAGGAGGGGTAATTTGTGCTCATCTGTTAGCAGTAAAGCTTCAGCGATGCTGTGCACCTTGGGCCCGGTGTTACATACGGCTTTGGCTGTGCCTTTATCCTAGGTTGGCAGCAAATGCTGCATTATCTGCTTTGGCTCGGGCCACCTTTATACCTATTAGAGAGATTTACAACAAACCCACGCTTCGCAGAACGGCGCGGGGTTTTATCAGGGACTGTGTAAGTTCCCGTCAGCCACAATGCGGGTGTGCTTGCTGCTAGTCCCATTACCGCCAGATGAATTACTAACTGCAGCACGCGCCTGCAGCTGCAAATTGGCCAGAGCTGGCTGCTGGTATCTGAGAGCCTCCGCGGGAGGCAGATAAATGGCAGAAGTTTAGAGCGGGGCTTGGCTTGGGAACAGAATTCCGTTGAACCAAAAGAAATACACAGGGTTTTCCACACTTGTTTGTTTGACATCATAGGGATAAGAACCAGGCACATGGATGCTTAGAGGCCTGAAGGAGGTCTCTAGAAATAGCACGGGGATTTACAGCATCCCTGGGATAGGGATGCCACGTTATTGGTGGGTGTCTTTTTACCCAGCAGGTCACGGATTTAAGCCCTATTTCCACTCACATGCACCCCTGACTATTTTTCTTGGGCAGTAATCAGTGGTCTTCAGTTAGAAATACTGTCCTGAGAAACACTTTTTTTCCCCCTCCAACTTCTGTTTTCTCATAGGAAGCTTCTGCTTCAATAAATCCTCATTTTGAAAAGGGAAAGAACAGCAACTTTTTTTTTTTGGAAGGTTTCTGACCTGCTGTATTTTAGAGGATGTGCTACTGTGATAGCTTGGATGTCACAGAAGTAAAGGTCCTGCTATTACTTCTCAACAGAGATCCTAAATCCTTTTGTGCTATCAAAGCTCAATTCAAGTGAGAGAGTGAGGCTTTTGCTGCTGAGGGACATGGTGTTTCCAAGGCACCTCACTGAACATAGGGAAGCTGCGGGTACGCTGTGATGGCTGGAATTAAAGGCTTCCTCCAAAGCCTGGTGACTTCAGTGGGTCCCCAATTATCCTGTATGTCATCCTTTTCTTTTGGTGGGGAGTTGGCAAGAGGGTCAGAAATAAACTTTGCTCAGCCTCAGTGAGCTGCTTTGGGCTTTGTTCATGCACAGCTGAGGGCTTTCACTCTTTCAGCATGCCTCTGCCTCTCTTGATGTACATAGGATGGCCAAAATCAAGGTGCTGCCTTTATGTAAAGGCAAGATAGGAGGGGCTCTTGTGGGCAGGTGCGGAAACTGAGCCCCATGTGTGATCCTCTTAATAAGCGGGGGATCTTTTTATTATTTGCAGTGCCATGGGGGAGAATTTCAATGCCACTTTCGAAGAAACTCTTAAATGTGGAAAAACACATTGGCTAAGACAACCTTAACAGAGGTGATTGTCCTGCCTGGGTGGGTAGCAGCATAGCTAGCTGTTGTAGGGTGATGTTGGTTGGTAAGGGATTAAGTGTGCTTCAGGAGGTTGATGCAGACGGGTGATGAGCATCCAAAGACTCCTGCTGGGTTTGCTTCCAACACATGCCTGGTTTTTCTGCATGATCAGCACCTCTCGGCTGACTCGGCTCTATTTATTTGCAGAGGTGGTAATGCAACAGAAGCTTTAAGGCTCCCTGAATTCCCGTTTCCTCACGGGAGGTACACTGAAGCTACTACGTATGTACACACTGAATGCCTTCTGGGGAAAAATGCTGAAATAAAAGCATCAGAAAGATATGTATTTATTATTTTATAGTGCTTTCACTTAACTCTTCTGTACTGTTCAGTAACAATAAAAAGAGGGTGCTTTGGTGCTAGGGTAGGCATGTTTCTTCTCTACCAGAGGAAGAAATGAAATCCTCCTGCATTGGTAGCTGGCTCAGGTGAGGAAATAGTCAGCATTGCACTAATTTGCCACTGGAGCAGAAATGTCAGGAAGGATTGTGAAAATGCACTGATGGTAGCAATTATATTGATAACCTACCATTCCCAGAAGCAGGGAAATCAATCTTGTACTGACAGGACTCTGACAAATTTCTATGAAAATCAGAAAGGAATCAATATTCGTTGTGTGATAGAAATAGCTGTGAGGGCTTTCTTGTTTTCCGCGGGTTTTCCCTTTCTTTTTTTCTTCTTTCTCAAAACAATGTGGTTGAAAACACTGCAAATGAGAAATGAAAAGCATTAAAAGATGTGTCATTAGTTATGTAGAGCGGCTGCCTGACTAACCTGGCTTTCCTTATACTTAGTTGTATGTAGTATTTTAATGGATTTGACACTTAGGAAGAGTGCTGTCTGTGAGCACCTTGCTCTGTGCTGAGGAGTGTAGGGGTTTACGTTATTGCTGGTGAATTTTGTGTTTAGACTTTTTTTTCCTCTGACAGCTCTGGATCTGAGCATTAGAAACAATTTCTTTACCTTCTTTCTTGCCATGAGTTGGCTAGAGGAGTTCATTGCTCTGTTAAAAACACTCCTGCAGCTTCACCTGCTTGATGATCATCTGCTTGCAGCTATGCACCAGAAAGTGATTTTATTTGGTAGTAAATACCTTTTGGTGTCCCACAAACTCCTTACCTTTCATCTTCTCAGAGAAGCTGCAATAAGTGTACCCCAGCTCACAATCCTTCCAGACTCCGGTTTCCAGCCCTTCGGTGTGTCACCAGCCATACACTTTGCACTGCATTTCATTTTGGTTTTCACACTGTAGTGGATCTTATTTTAGTTCTAACACATATGGAAAGGGAGCATTTGGACCTCGAGAGCTTTCCACTTTGAAATATAAGCAAATTTATGATTGGGAAGCTGAAATGAAAACAAAGTGTTTTGAATGCACTGATATTTTTTTTCTTCAGATTTTCAGTTTGTTCCTTTGAGACATTTTTTTTAACCTAGTTTGGAGTGGGGAGAGCTGTAGAAATGTTCTGACACCTGCTAGCTGAAACGGGTTATACAAAACTAGCAACAGAAATAAGGGAATAAGGTTGACTGTCCCATCTGCATCCTGTCACTTTCTCATTATTCACTACACTGAGAAGAAAGCTCAGTATTTTCAAAAAAATAAAATAAAAAATAAAAAATAAGCTAACATGAAGCCATCTGAATCCTACCAGGTTATAAAGGACTGCAAAAGATGTGAAGGCAACGGTTAAAAGTTCACGAGCCAAAACCAAATTGCATACCTTTAATTGAGAATATGCCCTGTTCAGCAGTATGTGCCAGGAAAGCAGAAGCTTTGAAATATGTTACATTGGGAGCATTAAGTCTGACTAGGAACTACTAAATGTTTAATAAAATCCCAGTAAGAAGTGGAAGAACTCTGCTCCTTGAAGCCATCTGTCGTAGGATATGGAGATGCACCCAACTGTCTGGGCAGAGCATTGGCTGTGCACTGCAAACTCACGTGATGGAGATGCAAAATGGGAATCCGAACTGCTGGAGAGCCAAACCTGCAAAGGCTTGGACCCCCTTACTCCTTCCAGGGAAAATAACCAGATGGGAATTCTGTTGTTCCAGCAAGGAATAATAAGACAAAGTCACATGCCATGGGAAATGCCACATTTCTGCAAAGCGAAGTTAGAGAGTGAGAGGGAAGTTTGCTTTACCACCATGAGGAAATAATGTAAGTGCATGTAAGTGTAAAGATCTACAAAGGTGTTTGAGGAAAACCAAGGGTGTGATGCTGCCTGCTCCCTCCTTCATGCTGTGCCCTCTGATGATGATTTTGCAGAAGTTAGCAAGATGCCCAGAGCTCTTGCAGGCATTTCCCAGAGCCGAGCAGGGATGTGGCTGTGCAGGGAGGTGTCCTCGGTGTGAGGCTGGGGCAGGGGGATGCAGGAATGCCTTCTCCAGGTGCAGTAGTAGATAAAAATAACCTTAGCATCCGCTGTCTGCTGCTGCTCATCTGTTCCTCTCTGCTGCCCTCTCTAGTTATCTAATTATCTTCCTCCTTTATTAAAATTTTCAACCATTATAAAGACAATCCCAAGATGGGGATGCGACAGTGTACTGCTGTGAGTGTGGTACAAAGAAACATGGAGAGTAAAGCAACTTTTGTTCTACAGTAAGTGGATTTGAGGGACATGTTCTTACTGTAATTAGAATGTTACAACAGTCTTTGCAAATCTTAATTAGCAACACCAGATTAGCAACTCAAAGGAAACTGTAATGCCAGCAGCTAACAAGCTTCTTGAGGCAAAGGGAGCTAATCCCAAATTATTCACAACTGACTTGTATGCAGTGGCCATGGAGAAGGGCAAGTGACTCCTTAAAACAAATAATGTAAAAGTAGTTCTTCCACTGGCAATGTGTTGGTCAGAATTGCTCCTTGGGTTTTGTAGGCTGGCCTTGCTCCATAAGGTTTTGAACAGAACTGGTCCTATTGGTGGAAAGAATCCAATAATGAAAAAGACTTGTTGAAATGAGATTTTTGTCTTGGTGTCAGATTAGCATGAGCGGCCTGGCTTGAACATTTTCCGGAGTCTAAAATGCCCATTAGTCAAGAGGATCAGGTTCATTTGAAGCTTTTTATTTCTAGTTTGTTTAATTCTAAATTAGCATATCTTCCAAAACAAAAAGGACGTTCTACTTCACCAAAAGGAACTGTGTTTAGCAATGACATAATATCCCACTCTTTTAATTTGGGTATTTTTAAAAAGAGAACTTTTTGTAAATGATTCTTTCGATATTTCAGTACACCAAACAACTTCAGGTAGTGAGGCTAGTTTTTCCAATTTCCTCAGGGCATCGGATTTCTTGGAGTTATTTTGTATACCTCTGTAGCCCAGATATTACTGCTGATCTTTCTTTTTTAACCAGGGCTATTTTAATTCTGGGAAAGTAGCCCTTCTATTTGGCAGCACCAAATCCTAACTTAGCCAGCCAACAGAATATATTATATATGAAGAACAGCTTTTGTTTTGTCCTTTAAAATAAAAAAACCTAGTGTTAAACTTCTTGAAACTACTACTTCATATAAAAAATAACTTTACTACTACAAAAAAATCCTTTTATTTGCTTTCCTTTTCTTTTTCCCAAATAGAGGCAGTAAAGTTGAATGATGCCCATGCTCCTCGAGTTGTTAAATGAGTTTGTGCATTAAATGTATTTAATGACTCGTTTTCAAAGACAGAAGTTGCATTACACTCTTTAGGCTAGTTACACTCTCCTTAAGGTTAGTTTGGCCTTCCTGGGCCAAAGCAGAGATAAACAATCAAAATAGTGTTGGGGAAAAAAAGTATTCCTGTGCACAGAAACTCTTTGAAATTCTTTGCTGAAGACTTGTAAGTCTTCAAACAGACTGATCTGGCTTAAGGCCTGGGATAAGACATCTTCTGTCTGTCTTTTTCTTCTCCAGCTATTTTGCTGTTTGGTTACAACCAGTTAACTTCCCATCAAAGAGAATTATTTTGTTTTGTGATGACAGCTTTGTGCTGTTGCTGAAGCTCCGTTTTAGCACTTCAGAGACAGTATTTGAACTGGGTAAACTGAAACAGGGAAAATCCAGAACCTGCTGTCTAACCCAACCAGATGCAGGTTCAAATCGGAGTTGCAAACTTTACTCAGACAAACTTCTCCAGGCTACTTCTCAGGCTGAAACTTCTCCGTGTTAGACCTTAGCCTCCTCTTAAATAAAGAACTGTCCAAGTTTTGCTAGAGCATCTCTGTGTAAGTTTTGGAGCATGGGTATGAAAGCCCCTTGAAGCACGCTTGTCCATTTGGCACTGACAATTTCTGCACCTGTACAAAGTCGGTAGAGAGCAGCACCCTCCGAGGAGCTGCGGTACGTGGTCACTGAAGCAGGCATAGAGCAATTCTCCACGGTTTCTTTTTGTGTAGCCTTATGAAGAAATCTTCATTCCCAGTGTTGGACTAAAGGTTCTTAAATATCTTTCTGTTTCAAGAAATGGTCACTTTTCTTTCTGAATTGGCTTTTGGAAAAGTCAACCATATGCCTCGTTGCTTGTAAGAATAATAAATACCTCTGAGCTTTGGCAAATCCTGAGCTAAATGACTTCAGGGTCAATTTTCTCTAATAGGCTTTGTCACTCGGTGCATGCTAATTTCTGAAGGAAAAGGAACAAAGGTGACATATTGAAGTGCAGCTGTACGGTGGCTGTCATGGGAGGGAAAGGTTTCATTGTAAATCCAGCAAAGGGGCTCGGAGCCCTGTTTGACCTGTCTTCGCTTGACCCTTCTTAGAAAGGGTTCCTGGAAATACAGCACCTGGTGAATTAATGCAGATGGGCACCAACCAGTTCGCTCCATTTGGATGTGCAGGAGCCATGTGCCAACCACAAGCTGTTACCAGTTCTGTCGTGTTTTTACCCTGGGCTTTGTGGCAGTTTGGACCAAGCTCACCACACGAGCCTCACCTGTACCTGAGAGCAGGTCTGAGCTCCGTGGCACCCTTCCCAGTCCCGTCTCCTGCCTTAGTAGGTCACTGGCCCTAGCACTTGTCTTTGGCCAAGGCAAATATGTATGTATTTCAGCTGTCTGCTTCTGTTATTCTGACTTTTCCTGACCTGATTAACCTGGTTAAGCCTTTCACTTCTACTTGTACTTGCAACTTCCCTTTGAAGGAGAAGAACAAAAGCAAAATGCTTGCTGTTTTGGCTGATGTGCTGGTCGCAAGGAAAGCAGTGACAAACGGCTGCGTTTACTGGAAAGCTTTTATGCTTTGGATTTGACAGTGCTGTCAGAGGTTTTGTCAAGAACAACTTAGAGTTTCAAAGGTGCTTGTGGCACTGATGGTTGGCAATTGTCAAATAAAATGGGATGGCTAAGAGGGATGCAGGGTTTCAAAGTGGTCTTTTCTCCATCACAGAGATAAGAGTCCAGTTTGAGGTGCTCCAGCTCTGACCTCATAAGGTAATTAGTGATAAAGGATTCAGCCTCTGCCTTCGGTGTTCAAGCTTTTGTTTCTCTGTCCAAAGGGATTGCTTTTAGTGAATAGAAACCTAAAACAGACAGAAGCCTCAGGACTTGAAGGAAGGTTTCTGAATGTCTATGTGGGGACCAGAAACATTGCCTTTATCTTTTTTTTTAATTTAATTTTCCAGAAGCTCTCCTGAGGTAACAGCTCACGCAGAGGTCACAGACAGTGGGCCGCTGCTTTTGATGTCTGAGTGTCAATAGACCTAATCCAAAATCCCCTAGTGCAACGGGGATGGGAGTGTGCCCAGACTTACTGAGGCATAAACACCCCAGGGAAATTGTTTTGATTGATGAGAAGCCGACAGGGTCCTCTCCGGCCTCTTGCTGGCTTGCTTTGCTGTGTAAGACCCCAAGCTAATGAGAAGACAACTCTTTGGAGGCATCAGCTCCAAGGCTTCCCAGTCAGTTGTCTGAGTCCCTTTGCTCAGTCAGTGGGCTGGGAAGGAGACAAAAATCTAAAAGCTCTCAAAGACAGAATGGACCAGTGGCTGTTCCCAATGCTTCCAAACTGAAATAGAGCGAAATGCTGTAACTCCCAGGCTCTCTGGGAATTAGGACTGCCTGCACAGCTCCCAGATATATTTAGAAAATTAATTTCAGGCTCTTCTGGTTTCTGCTTTTTCACCTTTCTTATTTAAGAGGCCCCAGAGTTGAATTAACTTCCAGGATCCTTGCTGTGAATTCAGCCCTGGCCTCTGCTGCAATCACCAGGTGAGCCCTATGTGAAATAACCCTCTGGGCTTGCGTGGGTCTTCTCATAACAATAGCCATTGTCTCACCTGATACGGATTGGCTTTTTCAGCTGGAGTCTCATCAGACAGCTATGAATAATGAATGAGCCTGGAAGATGAATTGTCCTTTCTTCCCTATTGCAGGATGAGGCCAGGTAGGAACTGAATGTCTTCAACAGGGCACAGGGCCTGTTCTCTAGATAAATAAATTATTTCAGCTTTGAGAGTTGTCAAATCAGAGCTTACGACCAGCACAGAATTCAAATAGGCCCTTTGTATGACTATGGGTATAAAATGAACAGGTGAGACTGCGCCGAGCAGCACAAGAAGCAGAAGGAAGCTTGCATGGTCCTATGCTGTGCTATGTGCCAGCAAATCATTTCTTCCTCTTCACCTTCCTCCCACCTCTGAAGTGGGGTTGACAGGGTTACACCTCGTAATGGTGTTGCGAAGGAGGAATGAGCTGAGTGTGGAATATGGGAGAGTTTTGAAATGGTTTAATAAATGGTAACACCAGATGTAATATCTGGGAAGCTGTGTTAGTAAAGGATAGCATTTTATTTCCCTCATGAACATCCCTGATGTTTCTGAGCTTATCCATGGTAGGGACAATTGCATTAGAAATAATTGCATTAGAAATAAGAGCCACATTCTACGTCTGCTTTGAAGCAACGTGTTGTCAGTAAGCGAAGAACACTTTATTGAGGGCGTTTTAGAGGAAAGACACTGACGTGACAGCTTTTGATGAGATCAAAAAATGTAGTTTTATATTGTTGGCATATAACTGTGGTGCCCCGAGTTTACTCACCTCCACTAGCTACAGAGGAAATGAACGGATTTGAGGTTATTTCCTATTAAAGATACAAAAAATGTAGCAGAAGACATCTCTGCCATCCCTAGCTGTGGATGTGCAGAAGCAAAGAACTTCAGAGCCTGGGGAGAGGCAGCAGATGGCATTACTCAGGTGAACCTCATGTTCAGGTCAACAGGGAGAGCTTTTTCTTTTCATTCCTTTCTATTTATTTATTTATTTTAATGCTGCTATGGACCCTGTGGGAGATCCAACTTGTAAATCCCTCTGCAGCCTTAAAATCCTGGAGATGGTTGAGGAGATCAGGGAAGGGTTTGAAACAGCACTTTGAACTGTAAGTGAAAGCTACTGGTGAAATATAGATGAAGTTGGATGTAAATGTCTGGGATGGTGGTGTGGGGGTATCGGGGCTTGAGGAACAAGTGAAGAAAAAATGATAGCAGCTAACAAGCCTGTATAAAATACCCCAAGTCTATATAAATGTATAGAAACAGTAATAAGTTCCTTCAACTATTCTAAAAAAAAAAAAAAAATGTAGAGAAGAGAAATCCAAGGGTCAAAGCTAAAGCTAGAATACAAGAATTCCTCATATAAAAGGCTCAGCCCTTTATAAGTCAAGATGAGCACTGCATGCTCAAAAGAAACGTTCATAAAGGGATGTTCAGCAAGCCTAGACATACCCTACAAAATAAACACTAAAGGACTGGCTGCAGTAATAACTGAAGCAGTGTGGTTCTAGTAAAGCCAAAGTTCAACTTAAACTCCTAAAATATGGGGAAAACATATATTTATGGGAAAGTACAAGGCCAGCTTAGACGGATGGTGTTTGTGAAGCTCAACAAAGGGTGTCAGTGCTGGGCACGGTACCGGGGCCAGGCTCCCAGTGCGCTGGGATGTGGTGTGGACCCCCACGAAGCTGGTGGCAGTGCTGGGGCTGGAGCAAAGCAGTGCCTGTGTGCATAGCCAGGGTCTTCCTACAGGTGTGGATCAGGAACTGCAGAGTGTGGGTAAAAAATGCCATGAAAGGCAAACAGGAACACTTTGGGAGAATGGCAGTTAGCTTCATCCCAGGGTAGGTAAAGGTTTGCTGGTGAGAAGTGACCGAATGAGCTAGGAGCTCCTTGAGTCGGGTGGGAGGTGGCACTTGTGCATCAGCCCGGGTGAGACCTGTCAGAGCTCCTGACCACTCAGAACCTATCTCGTGGGCTGGAAACACCTCCCTTCCTGACCCTGCTCCAGAGTTAACGGGGTGGATGGCTCCAGACTCTGTGCTGGAAGGAGCTCTGATGTTCCTCTGTGCACAACTGCAGCATTTTAGGCAGGTGAGGCACTGTGTTGGCAGGTAGTACTGACAGTGAAGCATCTCGGCCTCTAAGGCTACATCTTTTTGAGAATGTTACACGTCTTGGTTAATGGATGAACATTGCTCAGACATCGTAAGGCTGGGGGGAACCTGGATGAAAAAATAAAATCATTATTATTGCACAGATGTCAAGGTATAGAGTCCTGTGAAGAGGTGTAAAGGAAGATTTTTCTCTCATTCGGACAGGCCAGCAGTTTCTGATTGTATTTAATTTTTACAAGGTTTGGAACTCATCATGGATTGTATTTCCTTCTTGACACGGAGCCCCAGGCTATGTTCTTCCCTGTGATATGCACATTGCTCACTAAGGCTGTGGCAGCACTTGATCTCTGCTTTGCAGGGAGGGCTGGCAGTGGGGAGCTGCCCCCGGGAGCCCCAGCGGCTGCATGCAAGAAGGGGAGGAAGGGTTGGGGTGGGAGGCAGGGGAAGGCCTGGTGATGCATGAAGTTAGTGAGGAAATAAAGCTAAGTCTGTAAGTCGTGTATCTGCCAGAAAACACAAGGCAGGTGGGGGGACAGCTAGTCAAATTTCCCTCTTCTTCTTTCTTAGTATGCCTTGCTTTGAGGGTAGGCATTTCAGAAATGTATTATTTTAGCTTTCTTCTTTTTTACAAAGCTTGCTGGAAGATGTTTATAATCAGATCCATTTCAAACCTTCAACCAACTCAGGGCCTTGGTAGATACATGCTTTACTCAAAGTAGTCATTCTTTCCCGATGCCCCAAAAGTTTATTTGGAACAAACTGCAATATTATATGTAGCCGTGACAAATGCTCAGCAGTGCTGGAAATGTAGGGTAAGTTGGAAATGAGAAATGAAAAAAAGAAACATGCCAAGCAGTAACATCAAGCAGAACAATATACAGAAGAATCAATATTTCCCACTCATGCAGCTCCCATATAGGGCAGAAAGTTCCTAGTTACTGTGAAAAGCACAAAAATAATAGTTGCTGCAGTGAGGAAAGCATTTAAAAGTCATGGGGAAATCCACAGTGATGGGGAAAAAGCTCACCAACTCTGTTCCCAACAAAGTCAGATCTTGTTTCTTAATGATTGCTTGACCGAAGAACAAAACATTTTAGCAAGTCTAATGTAGTGATGGAGAATATTTGCCACCATGGAACTCAGGTGTTGCATTCCCAGTGAATTTCAAGGGTGGGTAGAGGATTGTACAACAGCCTAAAACAGGGCTTTACTAAACTTTGCTAAATTCTATACATTTCCTCCAGGATTTCAGTCATAAACTAGAATATAAAATAAAGCTTCTAAGAGAGTGCTGAGCACTGAGTATTCACTTTAGATGAACAATACTGCAGTCTTGTGGGAATCGTTGACTGCTATTGTTGTATGTTATGGGTGGTTACAGGTATAAACAAGTTGCCATCAGAAAATAGCAAATATAGTGATTTTTACAGGCCAGTATTTTGGGAAACATGCGAAACATGCTTATAAGATGTTAATATGGTTTAGATCCCTTACATTATGGAAAGTTGAACGGAATATGGGCATTTAACATTTCAGATCACCTTTGCAAATCTCTGCGCTTCTTGGAAGTGGCAAGAGGGTAAGCAAGCAGAGTAAGTCACCTCATTTATTGCTTGCTGGTCACGCAGAGAAAATATTTGATGATAGGTGTATGAATGCAACCTGAGGTCAGAGGAAGAATTGCCCAGGAGGAGTGCAGCAAGAGCAAATATTAAACTTGTGGTTTCTTCCTCTTTTGCATTTCTGCGTGAGACAGACAGATGAGTTCAAAAAAGTCTGAAACGTGTGTGGTCACACCTTTCTTTACTTCAACTCCCAAAGCTCCTGAAGAGGCTCACTGAGTAAAGCATGAGGAAAAAGTATGGCTAGGCACAAAGTCTTACAGTTTGCTGGGTTAGAGAACAAAGATGACAGGACATTGGAATGATGCTAAAGGTCTAAGTTACAGAACGCCTTTAGTCCTTGCCGTGCTGCCTTTGGCCTTTCCTGATTCCCAAGTACATGGAAAAAGGAACCATCTGCACAGAGTCCAATGAGCAATATGCCGTTTTTACAACATAAACGGCTTCCTCTTAGATGAGAAGCAAGTTTCCCAATGGCCTGCCTTAGCTACCCTTGCCACGTGAAAGGTATTTCTAAGTGTCTGCTTTCTCTGTGTTGTACAAACTGTTCAGGCTGTTCTTGGAGTTAAATTAATATTTAGGTGCTGTTGTAAGGGAAGTTAATTCTTCCTCTGCTCCAGGAAGGGCTGTTTGACAGAGTAGCAGTCTTGCACTGAGATTCTTGGCACAGGGATGGCTGAAGAAATCAGCTGATGTCCCCAACAGTTACTGCAGTAACACGGGTAGTCTGTGTGAGCAAATGGTTCTTCTAAGAGTCCGTTTAACAACAACAACAAGCTTTAGCCTTATTTACATAAAATATTGCTGCTTTTATTTCAAGCAGGAGTGTGGGGAAAGGGCTGTGTCTGAGCAGGAGAAGGGAGAGAAGAAAGCCCCTCACACCTGGGGGACAGATCTCTGCCTACCTTGCAGACTTCTTCTGTAATGGACTTTGAGAGACCCTGGCTACAAGCAGAGATACTGCACACAGGTCTGTGGTCTCTGATAAGAAACACCTGGTGGAAGAAGTAAAGATACCATTAATTCTCTTTTAAATAGGAAGATGTCTTTTTGCAGCTTTTGAATTAAATGCAAAAAAACCACCATCTCTGCTTTGTTCAGTCAAATACAGAAAGGCAATGTGGTTCTTATGCCTCCTCCCCGAGGTTGTTCATGCACTGTGGTGGGCTTCAGTCCTGGTGGTGGGCTTCAGTCCTGGTGTTGGGCTGATGTCTGCCAAAATGAAGGCAATCTGGTCTTCCTGCACCCCATGAAGCCAAGTGATATTGTGCTTTTCACTGTACTTTTCTGCATCCGTTCTGGATGTAAACCATAGCAACGCCATTTTTTGGTAAATCTGTAGCAGCATCACTTTTCCGGAAAGCTGCTATTAGTACAAAGCCACTGCATTCATGTAATTGCAGAGTATGCAGTTGTGTACCATTGTGTCTCCCAGAGTAATAAATCATTTTTATAATTGTTATAAATAAATAGTTAAGGAGGGCAATTGCAGAAAGAAACTGTAGGGCAGGACTTGTCTCTTGGGAGGTGTCTGTGAGGTTCTCCGCAGGCTTGGAGGACTTTGGCTGGCTGCCTTTTCCCCTCCTCTGCAGTTTAGTTCAATGCTAACACCATCCTAGAGGGTGTCTGGGGCATTTCCAAAAACTGTGGGCTCCTTGCACACATGAAGGTGGCTGTGCTAAGAGCTGGCCCTGACCTGGGAGAGGAAGTGCTGTTGGTGGGAGTTCCTGGAGTATGTCCCCATGCCCGGGTCTGCCCTTTCTGCTCTCGGTGCTGCAGTGTCGGAGTTGTGTTGCTATGGCATCATCTAGAAATTAAAGATGAATTGTGCAAAGGCTTGCCAAAACAAAAAGTCCAAAAACTTGCTAAGAAGAACCTGACTCTAAATGAGAAAAACTGATAGAGTAAGAAAGGACGTGGAGGGACAAAGCCTTGTGAAAGGTCTTGCAGCAGGGTTAGTGGCAGAGCCAGCAATTAAAGCTGGGCAGAAAAGTTAATCTTCTTCCCAAGGAGTGTTCTCCTTGAAGGCAAAAAGCAAAATTACAAGAGCTTTCAAGGACCTTGCTGGAAGCTAACCAGCCTGACTCCTTGGCTCTTTGTGGTCTCTGAGCTGTAGGAGAGGTATCCCAACCTTGATTAGGAACAAAGCACCCCAGTCTGTTTTTTAAAATTAAAGCAAAGTACATATGGCAGGGACACTCATAGCTTCACTATTTATCAAGCAAATATCTCCACAGATGTCAAGAGTACTCAATGAATACTCGATGTATTGACTGCTGCATTCAGTAAATCTTATGCGTTAGTTCGCTAACTGCATATTTTATTTTAGATGAAAGTATTTTATGCCATCTTGCTAGGAACTAACTGGCTGTTAGACCAATGAGAGTCCATTTCAGGGGTTTCTGTTAAAGATCTTCTATGCAACTGGAGTTAGCATCACCCAGAAACATAAGAAACAGAATGATGACATCCAGTGGTACCAGAGCCAAGGACTTCCCTATCTGGTGTTTGCTGATTAACTCAGTATTATTAGAAGAATTAAAGAACCCCAGAGTAGCAGAGAAAGGGAATGGACTGAAATCTAGGAAATGTGCCTCCATTTTAAGTGCAAAGATTTTGCTCACCTGAACTACCTCAGCCCAGGACTCTTCCCGCAGCTGTGGGTGTTCAAGGACCTTGCTAACCAGGCTTTACTCCTGAGACCAGGAGCTGGGGGACAGCCCAACCGCTGTGCATGCTGCTCTTGTGCTCTGCTTCTGGAGCTTCTGTCCCCGCTATCTCAGCTGAATTTCCCACAGACAAAATAACTGGATCTGCCTGCAGGCTTGCATGTGAGTTCTTGCCTTCACCCTCTCCTTTTAGCAGCTTTTCCCCCAGATGCTTCATTACAGCAGCCCACCTCACCCCACCTGGAGCTGACCCACTAGCCAGTGCTTGCTGTTGGTATTGCTGCTGACTCCTGACCAGCAGCACCTCTTGCAGCCGTTCCTGTTGCTGTACTTCTGGTATTTTAAGAATCAGCTCAAATAGGTAAAGTACAAAGGTAAAGTACATTTAGGTGGTATTTGTCACTTAACCTCAGTTTCCCAAAGCTAGAGCAATGGATGTGTTCCTTTCTGTGCAGGGATTCTCCCCTTTGGAGATTTTTTTTAGGAGGAGGAGGCACATATTCTCTATGTTCACCAAAAGTTATAACGGCTAATTCCCAGGTTGTCCTAGGTTAACCTTTTTCTATGTTAAACAATGATTTAACTTTATATTTTGCTTAGACGTATGGAAACATAACCCTGTAAAAAGTACAGTCCTTGAATCAGAAGAGTCTTCCAGCCTTTTGTCATGTTTTATCTTTTTGTCTTCTCGGAAGGCTGTTAGGAATCAATGGTTCTGCTTTAAATTTGAGCTTTAAAAAATGTCTAGTTTTGTTGATACAATGTTGGATAACATATTTCTGCTAAGAAAGTCAGTGAAAATATTCTTCAGGATAATGTTTCAGGCACATCTTTCAAGCATTATGTCACACCTTATGCTTTTGGCCTTAAAACGATTCTGAATTGAAATCATATTCAGGGCAGCAGAAAGTGTATATATTTTCTTTCTTGCCTTTTGAATGTGTTTTGCTGCTAACTCTGTTTACTGCTCAGGTCGCTCCTTAAAACTGTATGTCTGCTTTTTAAGAAGTTTGTGACAGTTTTTGTAAGCGAACAGAAGAGTTTGCCTATCTTTGGTTCCTGGGAAAGCCAGCAATGACTTGCCTCTTCCCTGAAGAAGAAATCCTTGGGAGTTTTTATTTTCCTTCTGGAGCTCGAACTTGTTTCTCAAAGCATTTTATGGACAGCTGCGCTCAGCCGTCTGTTGCACAGTCTGGGTGCTGCCTGAGCACATACGGGTTACGATTTGTAGCAGGGGTTGGGTGGTTTGAGTGTAGCACCAAGCTCACAGGCAACGCCTCCGGCTGAGCCCTAAGCAACGGGCTGGCGGTTTGGGGCCGGGAGAGAAAGTTCAATGGGAGCAGCTTTAGACAGAGCAGTCCTATATCTGGTTTGTGCAAGCCATCGGAGAAAACTTGTCCCACTGGGACTGACTCAATGGCTCTTCGAGACTTGAGGGAAACTCTTGGTTTAACTGTGATCTCTCTCCACCACTTGTGCATGAATCTGCTCCGTCATGAAACAACTGTCTTGTAGCAGCATGACCAGAGTATTGCTAGGTCCACGTTTCTAGGTTGAGATTTATATTTGGTTTGGAGGCATAAACAAACTGTCACGGGCTGAGGGCAGTAGTGTGCAGAGGCTAGGTGCTTGTCTCAAGGAAAGGCAGGCAGAACTGCTGCCTATGGAGTCTGTCTCAGCCACCTCCTCCTGCCCCGAGGGCTGGAAAACCCTTCCTGCGGTATGAAACTGCTGCTGGAGATGGGGAATGTACTGTGCGTGTTTCAGTCCTTGCACCTGCCCCTCTTATAGTGTTCTGCAAGGATGATTTGCACCTCCGTAAGTTGTGTATGCTGTGACAAGGATTGTCTGTGGAAGTACTGACTTTCCTAAAACATTGCCACTGCTTAAAGTGACCAGACTGTGCCTGAGAGCCCCTAGACCCCACGTTGGGTCAGGTTAACTTGCCTGAGCTTTTATCAGCACACTTCCTTTGTGGCAAGGAGGTGGTTCTCCTTCTTGTCCCATCTCCTGCTTTTGTTACTGGAGCTCTGGTAGTTCAGTCGCTTGTAGTGAAAATAAATGCAGGGGCTGGACAGGACTTCTGGGAGTTCAGGGAAGTGCTAAAGCTATGAAGTGTTTTGAAATAAGAGGTTTGTGTAGAATAATGGCATAAAGACAGCGCTTACGGTCACATTTCTGTGCAGAAGTTATTTTGAGTCACTGTGGTACAGATAACGGCATACCTAAAATGTTAACCTCCTTTCTGTGTCCTCCAACTCATTTTCCATCTTCAGGGCTACACTTCAGATAAGGGCAAGCAAGGCTGTAAGGGGGAAAAAAAGACGATAATGTTTTAAGTCTGAGAAAAACGATGGAAATGTCTGAGGTGCAGACTGCAATGGAGTTTAGCTTTGAACCTTGAGCCCAGTGTAGATTAGATGATGATGAGCTTCATGCTTCTTTGTCTCGATAATTGCCCAGGTGAGAGGTAGGTCTATTAAATGAGGCTGAGCATCTCCTGACTACACTGTAGGTACCCCTGCTCCCTTTGCTACCTTTCTGTATACAAACAGGAACTTGAATAGCAGCAGGAAATGGATTGGACTGTGGTACAAAGTCAGCACACAAAAGAAGAAAATTACTTGTCCTTTCACTGTCTTACCTCCGTGCTTTGCCATTTAAATAACACAGGTTCTGCCTGGGGAACTTGGATGAGTTGCATAGGCAGGCCAATTACTGCACCTTTTGAGTAACGAAAGGTGCAATGTTCAAGTCAGTTCTCCAAGTTGGCTCGTGGACTTTATTACTCAACTCAGATGAGCTGTGTTTTATTGTCACTATTAAAACTAGACAGTGAGCCCTGTTGAGTCTGGCTGCAGTTTCTTTAAACCACCTTTGCAAATTTCCCGGACCCAGGCACAGCTGGAGGCCAGCGTGACCCTCTGCATGCATTTGAGCAGCCACAAAGCTCACCTGAATCCTGCCTGGTACACTCACAGGTGACTTTGTACATCCTGTTCCAACTTCTGCTAAAACCCTTTAATTCAGCCACGTTTCATGTTGTAGTTTCCTTCCTGCTGTTTCAGCAGGAGTTTAGATGCAATTGTCCCAATGGTAGAATCTGTAAGTTTGGTGTGATAGGCACTTGAAGGAACCCTCTGCCCACGTACTGTCCAGCTCCACCTGTACTCTGGTCCATCCTCCTGTTGTGTAATTCACTGTTGTTTTACTTCAGCTGGAAAAGTGTGTGGTGGGGGGGGGAGGGGAAATCCTCAACATACAGAAATAAAGTTAAATCACCCAACACTCTCAGTCGAATGTGGACATCTCAAGTGACAGGTGGTAGAGATCAAGAGGCAAAGCATGGGATAAGATAAGGCAGGCTGGAAGAAAAGGTCCATGATTAGAGATCACATTTTCTTAAGTGTCCAGGGGAATAACTATTATGGAAATAATGGAAATTATTCCATGTGCTCATGGTTTGGAAGCTGTGTTGCCCCAGAACATTAATCCTGAATTGCCTCCTATTGCTGAAGTAAAGGGCATGCATTGCATTTAAATGATGGTCAGCCAAGATGCATCCAAGTGTGTAAGTCACTGACCAGTTGGGTTTAGTCCATGCAAACATACAGCAGATTACAGCCTGATAGGATCTGGTGTGCTGTAAAGATCCTACTGTAAAGCTTCCCCTCCTCGTGTGTACCTGCTGTCTCCTGATTTGACCTGAATGTTTCCTGGTCTGGCTGGCGGGAGGCTGTTATCCCCGGGCTCTTTGGCCAGCAGCAGTTTTTCTAGGGCTTAATTGCCTTGGTTGCCTGAGCAGGCTGTCCAGCTGTCAGCATGGGCAGAGGAAATGCTCTACCTGGTCTCTTATTTATTTAGCTGTTTGATATATTGTGCTCTTCATTTATCACCTGTCGCATCCTGCCCGTTGGCGCTTTACAAGGAGCCTGTCCTGCAGCAGGATGTGGTTCCCTGGCAGGAAGACGGAGGTCTTGCTCCACGCAGCAGTCAGGAGAGCACTGTGAGTGTGGTGTCTGCTTGGCACTTCTTTCTCTTCCCCCAGTGGCTGCATACATTATATCTTGAAAATCACTGGGCAAGAGCATGAGAGCCCAGTTAAGCACCTCGGTGATTTGAAAGGTAGTAAGGCAAAACACGAGTACTGATAGCTTGAGCCAATTGTGCCTGTAAACATCTCGAGGAAGAATTGCGTTGGGGACGCAGAATTGACAATCAGCAAGGAATGCCACTGCTAGAGCCTCTCTCCTTGATTCATTGGTGTTTTGAAAACAGTGGCACATCTCTTCAGAAATCAACATAGGCGAGCAAAGGCTATTTAAGTACTGCAACTGATAAATGAAAACAAATCACCAGGTAATATCTTTACTTATCTAGCAAGTGTGTCAAAATGCAGTCCAAATTGCAGACCCAGCATATGGAGAAACCGCATCATTGATTGAAGTGCTGCTCTCACTAGAAATAACATCATGGGCAAATTAACTGCTGACAGGCACTGCGCAGAGTTACTGACCTAGCAGAGTATGAACTGAAAAACATTACCAAGTTAAAAAGGTGTTTGACTAATTTTACTTGTGTAAGTGGCTGTGTATGGAGGAAGAAGCTGGCAGGCAGCATTACGGTCTGTGGGTTGGGTTCATCCTGTCCGCAGTGCCTACAGGGCGAGCGGAAAGCCTCAGGGGAACATCTTGCCAGTGGGAAAGGAAGCACCTCCAGAGCTCAAATTGTTCACTTCAAACTGTTCTATTTTGGGTGCTGATGAGGTTCCCTTCCCCTCCCTCAGGGAGGAATAAAAGTACACAGAGAACCCATTCGGTTGAAGAAACATATATTTAGACAAAGGAATTGCACCGTGTGCCCACAACAATGCCAATTACCAGCTCCTGGGGATTTATCTCAGCCTTTGCTTGACATTTTAAGGAAGGAAAAATACCTGCAAGAGTTCAACTCTGAGAAGAATGCTGGACAAATTAATGTGTCAGGAAGCATCCTCGCTATTACAATTTGGCAAACTGAAAGAGGGTGTTTAGTAATTCTTTACACAAACACACACACACAAGTATGTACATCCATCCTCTTTTCCCTTCTTCCTCTCTTGTTATCCTATATTTGTGGGGTAAATTAAAGCTGAATGAGGAGTGATACCTTCCTCATTAACACTCTCCTCATTCAGCTTCCTGGGCTTTGTTTTCTAAGTATCTTCAGAAAGTTCATATAGCCAGCTTAACAATAATATATCCTTCATTTCCTAGTTACTAATTAAAGTTTTTGTCCTTTAGAAAACTGTAGTGATTGAATGTTCAGAATAAACAATATTTGATAAATTTAGGGTTCCAGGCTGTGTGTCCACCCAGGATAGTACCTGTGTTTCCCACCTTTGGGAAAGCGAAGTCTATAATTCTCCAGCGGGGCAACTCTTCAGGTAGTGGTGTGTTGTGAGTTCTGACAAAGTAAAAGCTACAGCAGTAAGTTTCAGAGAGATTTTAAATTTTCTGTACCTCTCAGCACAGTGGAACTTGGCTTATTTTAATTAAAGTCTGGTTTGCAGTTGGAAGGATAGAAGAAATGGTCCCAATAAAAAAAATTTTAAGACTCTCTAAAAAGCATCTTATGTAGAGTTTTTTCCTTTCTGTAAAATAAGTCGCATATGTAGAATATATGACAACGTCATATAAAAAGGCTTTATTGGCACTTGTAATGACTTTCATAACTTATTCATGAGTTCGCTGCTCATGAGTAATTTGGTCATCCAAAATACAGGCCAATAAAGCTTTTATCTCATACAAAACTTTTATCTCATACCGTACCGTCATGTCTTCTGCGCTTGCAGTGGCTAGATAAGCAGAAGCATACAATCAGAATGTTGTAGATCCTTTAAGGGAAGAATTAAAATAGAATATAAGTTCAGCTGTGATGAAGGAAGGGTGATTAGGTGAAGAGAAGCTGATAAAACCCCAGACACCAAAACAAACACGTTCTGGCTTTGACCTGATAAAACTGATATCAATTTTTCAAGTGTCTAGGATTCAAAGTGCATCTGAAACTGGTGCTCGTGATAATTGCTGCTTATTTTTGTAGGTCCCCCTTCTTTCTGCCTTTTTTTTTTTTTTTTAATGTATCTACCTGATACATTAGTAGCAGTGGGACAGTTAGTTGCGTATAACTAAAGTTGTACTACACTGGACTCTTCTTATGACCTCTGGAGGTGTTCAGGAGGGAACGCTTCCATGCAGTTGAGCATAGATCAGATGTAAATCTAAAATCAGGCTGTCTGCACACACACAGAAAGCAATCTCTTATAAATTTAGTTTGACACAATACCCTATTTTTAGCTCTGTGGTACAGTATCATATGACTAAGTGCCCCAAGGGCATCCGCTGCTCCCACAAAAGAGGAGGGCTCCCATCTCTGGAAGGCAGGCTCACATTTGTTATGCTGCACAAGAAATATAATGAACTCCTGACTAATATGACATTTCATAACCAAGAGAGTTTGGGTACCTGAGCTTGGAGATAACGTGCTGATTACCATTCATTTCATTTCTCTACCACTTTAATTCAGTGGCATGAAATTTATCATCTGTGAACCTGTTTTTCTGTCAGATTATTCAGGCTATATATGGCCTCTTCCTGCAGCACATGAAGATCTGTGCATCTAAAATATTTCCTAATGTACTTTAAAAGAGCATATACAGTGCATAAAGGAGCAGGGCGGATGTTTCCCCTGCCCGTCCCTGCCCATAAAGAAGGTTGGTAAAACGTGTGGTGGGCACGGGCTTTCTTTAGTGGAAATGCCTTAAAGAGGGCTGGTTACAGAGGGACTTCTGCATGGTGGGCAGGTCTTCCTCGCAGCCTAAACGAAGGAAAACTGGCAGCATGGGTAAAGGAGGGGGACAGATTTTGCGTTAGGAGCTGTGAGTGGTGCTGCAAATCCTGACCTGAGGGCATTGCCTCAGTGTGACTGGGGTACTCGCTGTCCTGGATTGCTGGGGGTGAGACCTGGCTGTAGAGGGAATAAAAAGAGGAGGGCAAAGACGTGTAACTGTGAGAATGCAGTAACTGAGGCTGGTCTGCAAGTTTTCTGGTAAGTATGATGAAGGTAGCTTTAGGGTCACTGAGCCTGACAGGACTGCAGTTCTTGACTGAAGGCAGGCACGGCTGGCCTGGGAACTGGCCTCAGATAACAAATTTTTATTTAAAAGAATTTTAAATTTAAAAATTTTAAATCTTAAATTTTTATTTTTGCCCAATTCAAATGCTTGAACACCATCTTAGTAACCAAGGATAGCTACAGAAAATGCGTGGCTTGATAAAGTGGATGCCTAGGGCTTTGTAAGGCTCTCCCAGCCTTCAGGCTGGTGGCTCCAACTTATTGCACAGTGTTGTCCACTGAGCCCCAAATGCACACATGATGGTTGGGGTAGTTTGTAAGCTCAGTCTTTTTTCTGGATATTCTAGATATTGAAAATGCTGCCTGGTATTTACAATCCTTTTAAGTTGGGCTCTTTTTTACTTGAACAATTTTTCAGCAAAGGAGACCTTGTAATCTACAATTTGTTGAATTATTATACAAATACGTGCGCACACTTACTGTTCCTATTCCTTCCTCTTCACAGACCTATCATTAACTTTTGTCATTTACAGTGGTTCTAGCAGAGACTGTGTGCATCATGTTCTGGATTTATTGCAGTTTAAACCACAAAATAAAGTTGGGTACCAGACATTTTGCTTACTGACTCGCGCTGCCATATTCTGTGAGTTAAAACAAAAAGAAACAAAACTGTTAATGTTAACTGTTCTTCAAGATAGGACTTTAAGGGGCTGTTTAATTTATTATTTACTTTTTTATTCCGTCTGCTGAAGAGCAGCATGTATTCCTCCTGCCTGCATGCAGTTACAGCTAGTGGCACCGCACTTAACAAGGTAGGAGGTCCCATCAATTACAGTTTTCAGTGCATCTGCACGAATGCCACGGCACTCAGACTTTTACACCCTGCTGCTAGCATGGGAAACTGATTGTCAGTCCTCCAACTGTACAAGGGTCATTTGCAGGTTAAAATGACTGTAAATTAATTATGTCTTTCTGGAGGATGGGGGCAGTGGATGAAAATGTCTGGATCACACAACTTATGATGGCTCTCTGCTGTCTGCTTGAAGGGTTATTAATTTTCACCTCCTTGCCTTTCTTCCATACCTCTTGTAATGGTCAGTAATGAGGGTACGGCTTACAACCAGCGAAGTAGCTGTCTTGTTCTTTTTGTTGCATGTGTTTATTTTTGTTTTGCTTCACCTGTGTGAATATTTTATTTTTTATAAATATTGGAGGGAATTATTATTATTATTCCTTTTTTATTTTTAATTAGGTTAATCTTTTAATTTTTTACTCTGTGGGAATAAGGGACAAGAGAAGTGAGTTTTCGTAGAACCCCTTGATGGTGTCCTGGATCGTACACAGGCTTTCCTCCCAAAGCATCCAGAGCCTAAAAAAAAACAAACATCAAAATCTACATGCTCCATGAGACTACTTATTCTGCCTTTAGATCCTGCCCTCAGAATCCCAAGCCATGTTTACACACCAAGGTCCTTTATGAAATAAGGACTTCTGTGCAGTGGTTTGCACGAGATAGGAGAGACCTCCACAGAGAGCCCTCCTATCGGAGTCAGTCTGGGCTGCTGCTGCCCTGCCCACACTTAAATTCTCCTACCACTAAGTTCTGTTCAAAATCTGTACCAAAGCCTTCCCAGTTTTGTCCATTGAACCTGTTTTATTTGGTGTGATGGTAGTGGATGTCATTTGGGTTGGATGTATAAAAGAGTGGATGTGACCACATAGCGTATATATGTACACTAGCACCTTTGTTGGCGCATCTAATCGGTAGGTGGTAGCTCCTAGTGGTGGATGTGTAGAGTAGAACATCTCAATGTCCACAAGTACTAAATGCTCAGGCTGAAATTAGGTATTTTAGAATTGTTTTTTAAAAATAGCTACATTTGCTGAGGATTGTTTAGTACTTTCTGAAAATAGTGAGATGTAACTCACTACCTAAATCACTGCCAAAAAGGAGTATTTGATATTTTAATACACATCATCATGAAAAAGATGCACTAAAACATATTAGGATACCAGAAGAGAATAACTAGTTTATATTGTCACTCTCTCAGAAGGTTTCTAAGCATATTTCTGTGGAGTAAAGAGGCTAGATTTTTGATGTTTGATATAATGTGTATTAATTTGGTGCCAATTAAATCAGTGAAGAGAACAATATCCCCTTTAATACGTGTGGATGTGTTTGGCTCTAGTCTGCACACCATGAATCATGTGTGTGTTAGAAATAAAGTTTATTGTGAAAAACTCATTATGGAATTTAAGTTTCTTTTCCAAAAATACTGTGGGTTTATGCGTACTCTCAGCTGTTGACAAATGCTTCTCAGCTGGCGTGTAAATCATTGATAAAAGTGACAACTAGAAAATGCAAAACCTTCTATATAAACTTCAGCTGAAAATAATTTTTGTTTTCAGCTGCAAATCAGAAACTGACACATTCCAGCTGCAGATGAAAAAATATTTTAATTCTGAATTACCACTCTGTTTCCTCAGGGGAAATGGTTTAGGTGCCCTGCATTTGTCTCTGCTATTCTCAGATTCTCTCTTCAGTGATGCATCATGATTTTTCTCTTGTGATGGGGCTTACTGGAGTGTGGTGCTAGATGTATGAATGTAATTTAATGGCAGATAAAGAGGAGAAAGGAAGAAAAGATGCATTTATTGTCTGTGAAGAATTGATTTTTATTATTTTTTTTTGGATTGAGATATTTTGCTATTTGTTATTTCGATAAGAAAGTGAACTTCACCAAAGAAAGCAACCTCTTATTTTTTTTAAAAGTGCTCAGTTGAAAACTCAGTATTTAAAAGATGTTGACCTATCATAGCGAACAGGAACACTGAGAGAACAAGAGCTACCGTCAGTATGCAGAACACATCTTTTGGTAATAATACATATGGATGAGAAAATTATCCTGAGAGAGGCATATAGTGAAGAAATCTTGATTGCTTTCTGGTGTTATTTATATATTTAAATTAGTTGGAATTTTAAAATTAGTATATGCAGACAACAAGGAGGATATTTAGGACATACCAAAATTTTATGGTAACAACTCTATTACTAATAATTGCAGTGCTGCAAGTCTGATAGACCTTAATAAAAGTCACTTAATTTACACCAGAATGAGATACGAGAGATGAGAAATGAAGCATTTTAATGTTTTTTAACAGTTTGATACAGCAAGGAGATCCACTCTCAAATGTAATTGGGTTGGATAGATGTGTTATTACTGCACGCCGAAACAGAGCTGTTTGGTACTGTCAGTTTGTATAGCTGGGCTCTGAGGTGCAGAATACAGAGAAGTTGTTCCATGCTCTCTATCTAAACCATGCTAAACAAAATACTGAACTCCTAAAGACCTTTCTGTTTTTCACTGGCCTTGTAAATCTCTGTGAAAGTTTCAGTGCCTGATTCCCAAAGCCTGAAGCCAAAGTCTGCTTAGGCCACGGGAAGAAAAGCTGTGACTGCAGTGCGTGTTGGAAGCTGAGTCCTCTGGAAAATACCTGGTGCGTTAGTGGAGAGCTCAGGACAACTTCTGCTTTGCCAGATTTGGAAATGAAATCCTTTATGGCTCCTATTCATAGCAGAATGATCTGTAATGTGTGATCTTTATCCAGAGCATATTTGTTACTGCTACTTGAACTTTTTTACGTCGTGCTCTCTCCTACCCATGTGGATTTAGTTATTTCAGGAGCTTTTTTTGTGTGAGTTTTTTAAATCTTTAATCATACTTAAGTGAATTGATTTATACATAGCCCTTGTAATCATATTCAAGGGGACGCAAGAAGGCTTAGGAAGGACTTTCAAAGTGCCAGTTGTCTGTAGGACATAGACCCTGGATGATGACTTGACCGTAGCCAAATAAATCAGGCTGCAAAGCTATAAAATCAATGTTACTTCATACTGTTCATAAAAATAATTAGTACAAATAATCTGACTTGAAAACTCTAAAATCCGTTTGGGTTTGTGTTTTTTCATGAAGTTATTAATGTGAGCCCTCTGAGCCCTCTTGGAGAAGCTGCTCACGATTCTTGACTTCTGCAAGGCCTCAGCGCTGTTCAAATACTGCCTTTAGGCCACATTTGCAGAGGTAATATTTGAGAAAAGCATCACTGCTCACAGAGTTAGGTGGACAAAAATCAGCAAAAGGAACTCCAAAGAAATTGTGGGTGCCGCAGAGAAGCGCTCACAGAAGACTGAGATGCTGGTAAGCAAAAAGAATGAAATATCTAATTTCAGACTGCTCTAATTTTGTCAGTCTCAGCCATAGCTGTGACCCATTAACAGATACATTCTGTTAGATGTATATTCTACGTATTACCCTCCTACAGAAAGTGGAAAATTCTTGTTGGCAGAGGGCTGAGTGAAACTTCCTTCATGAAACTTTTTTTTCCAGCAAAATATGCAAAGCTTGCCAACCGCCAGGTGCTTTGCTAATCTGTATTGACTTCAGCTTTTTTTGAAAAAGTTCTGAGAGAGCCAAAACCTTTAAAGGAAGTAATGACTTATGGTTTATGTATGAATTTTATCAGAAATTCTCTTTAATAATATTTTAAATTGTATGAAGTAAAAGAACAATAAGTAAAACTTCTTAAGATATGTTTTATTTTTTTGACTGTAAGTTTACCACAGGCATACATATATATATTTTTTTTTCCACTGTGGTCTAATTTGTGAATTTGCATCATATATAGGTTTCTGCAGACTCTGCCTTGGCCTCTGAAGCCAAGTGTAGTAACAAATATAATAGTAATAATTAATCATAAAAAAAGAAAGAAAAAGATCCTCAAGAGAAAATGCTGAAAGGAGAACAGTACGGTGCCTGATCTTACGTAGTGTGTGTTCATACCATGTCATAAAAGTCTCATCAAGAGTAAAAATCACTGGTAGGTGTGTATATCTTCTAGTTGTGGTTCCTATGTTCTTCTTCCTGTGCTTGCTGTGAGGCTGTTTCTACTGCTCAGGGTGAGGAAATGGGGAAGAAATGGAGAAGGTTTAAAAACAACAACAACAAAAAAAAAGCTGGAGCACCTGGTACGTCAGTTCTTCTCTTGTCAGGAGACTGGATTTTAGAGGTGAATTTTAGAGAAGCTTAAGTTCTTAAACAGTCTTTAAGAAATACAGCCATGCCTAAGTGCGAATATGGGCAAAGGGGGCGGTGTCAGCTACTTGTCCAGTAGAGAGGGGCAACCAGGGATGTGGCTGGGGAACACGCCACATGGATCAGGCTGCTGAGACCTCTCCCTGCCTGCCCTGTTGGAAAGGTCTGCACGCACAGCTTTCCTCTCCAGACACATCAGGCTGCCTGAACAGAAGTGCAGGTGACATATCTGCTTGTGTTAGCCAGTCCGTGTCTGGTTTGGGGAGTCGTAGCATGATCTCCCATTGATTACTGCTCAGGGTATGTTTATAATACACATTTTCCAGTTAAATATGAATGAGTTATAATTTATATTACAATATTATCCTTGGGCCCCCCAAGGCTGATAGTTCTGCACAAATGTATGCTGTAAAAACTGCTTCCTTCTCCAAGAGTAACCTGTTATTGTATGTAAATCTATAAGGCAAAGTCTGAAGAAGCACTATCATCTCCATTATTTTCTCTTCCTTGTTTCAAACAGGAAACCTGAAATAGATTAAATGATTTTTTTTTTTTTTTTTTACATGGGTCTCAGAGAATTTCATACAGGAGACTGGGAATTCAGCCAGAAAGGTCTCTGATTTCAGACCACATCCATAAATAATCAGTTACACCAACAGTCCACATAAATATCAATATTGAATGTATGTGTAAATAATAACAAAGCATTGCAGGAGCCAATTCATTCTACAATAAAAAGACTACAATGTTTGAATCGGGAATTCTCAAATCTAAAACATGCTGTCTGCTGTTCTGCAATTATTACAGCTCAAGTTACGTTTCCTGGGCAGAGATCCGGTGTTAATGAATATGTGCTACCTGAAGCTAAAATCTGAGCCTTGCAGAAATAGATTGTATTTCTATATTTAGCAGTCTCTTAAACTCTTGATGTGTGCATACTTAACTGAAAACCTTTGCAAAAATATCAGGTCATGTTGCTTAAAAAAAATACAACAACTTTATTTTCAGATGCTGTTATCATTTTACTAATTCTTACTAGATTTTTTATAGATTGTGTTTTTGTTGTGGCTTTGGGGCAGCCTGCTAGCTCGATGAGGGACTTGATGACTGCAGCCCTGTGCAAGAGGAGCTGGGAAGTCAGTGTCCGGAGCGCATCACCCTGTGTGGAGGGAGGGTGAGAGGAATCCCCGTAGGGTCTGGGGTCCCTTTGCCTCCCCAGGATGCTTGGGTTATGACCAACTCTAAAAGGCAGCACAGGCCTGGGGAGCCCCGATTATTGGAGATAGAGATGACATTTTTCCTGCCTCTGTGTACCTGCGTTACACAGGAAAACCTAACCCCCCTAGCTTCCAATTTAATCAGAATACTTCTAAAGAAGAGTGGGGACATTCTGTACTATGGACACTTGGGATCTCGGTTTCTTATACCACAAATCAGTGTCTTGTTTATTGTTGAACTAATTAAACTTTACCCATCCATCTTAGTGGATCCTCAGTAACAGTTTCATTGAATACAGCATGAGTAACGTATGTCAGGCGTGACTCAGGTGGAAGTGTATGGGTTCCTGGGGAATGAGGCGAGTAGACTTCTGGTTTACATTTTCTACTTAGATCAATTTCTAATGTGGACTGTTTATTTTGATGGGAAGGTGAGGCTGATAAAAACCTGTTCCACATTTCACTTAATAAATTCCCTATTTTAAGAGAATCTTGACAATATGAAAAAAGAGCAATGCAGTAAAGCCCTTTGTTGAGGTTTCTGGTGTACTGGTGACATTTAATTTAAAAGTATGCAACTTATTTAATCCATATGTGCTATTTCTCTTTTTCCTTTGCAATGTAACGTATGAAAGAAATTATTATTGAAGTCTCCATTAACATGAGAAAAATTAGGATTTGGTGGGACTGATCAATGGTCACGTTCACGTGGTCTGAGAAAAATCTCTCAGCTCTCTAAAACCAGATGGAAACCAGGCTTTCTGCTGCTTTCCTGCCCTTCAGAAAGAATCGCCATCCTAAGTGTAAGAGATTTGGTTAGAGCTAATTTTAGGAGTGTGATGAACCATAGTTTTCTTTTCATTTGCTCATAGGGGTTGCAAATTGCTAATGATCTGCAGCAGAAATTAATTATTGCTAATTATCCCCTTTCAGCCACAGCTCAAGTCTTCTTTTAGCACAGTGTGTGGATGCAGGTTAAATGAAGTCCAAATTTAATTCCCTCTTCTGTCCTTGAAGTAAACAGCAGATCCTGTTCCTCCCTGCATCCAGGTATAGGAATGCAAGGGGGGAATGCTTGTCACGTTTCCAGAGGCAGAGAAGACGGCTGTATTTAAAGCCTAAAATGGGATTAGGGCATCTCTTTTGTCACAGATTCAGTATTGCCTCTGGGGCTTTAAGTAGTATGAGGTGAGAGTGATATCTCTCCCAAACAAATGTATTGAGGGAAATTCTGTGTGTGAAGAACATCAGTGCATCTGGCTTCATGTAAGTGAAGGTCAGGATAATACTCCACATATGTTGTGCAAAATGCTATTTTATTCACTGTGTATAAACAGGTGCACTGTCATTGGAAGGTGTAATTTGCAGAGCGTAATGGATAGAAATTAATTAGACAAAGTGACTCCAGGCTACCTGTTGTCAAACTGGTAAGGCAAACTACCTGAGTGTTTCTATTCCGTGGTTATATTGCCCGAAGCAGACACAAAGGTTTGATCAGCCCAGGGGTGCGCTGAGCTGTGCGTCTCCTCCGCCTTGGTGAGCTGAATCTGGAGGTGGACAGAGAAATCTGAAAACACCCACTGGCAAACTGCAGCGCTTTCAGGGGAGAAAGAAGTCAAAATGTGTTGTTTTTCTGGTTTGGGGTTATTGTTGGCTTTTTCCTACCTTGTCACAAAGTTATTGTAATTTGGCTTTGTAGTGAGCCAACTTTAATGAGGCTAGTGTGCTTGTTGGCAGCGTGCTGCTCTGCCTTGTACAACCTCGGGAATGCATCAGCTCTGAAGGCACCTACACAAGTTTGCCAGCAGGAAAGCAACTGCCTCAATTTCTGTATTTCATCACATGCGTAATTGCTGGGGCATTGAGCTATGCACTTGTGTGTAATGGCAGAGTTCTCCCAGCAGTGAAGGAGGAAACTTCAGGGGCAGGGCCCAACAAAGCATGCTTTCTTCCTGCAAAAGAGCCACAAGCTCATCTCCTTTCATTAAATATCCCAGCACTTAAAGGGCTCCTGCAGTCTGCAAATGCATTTTGAGTCTCATCTCTCTCTGGCTCAGATGTGTGATTTCAGCTAAAAGACATGAATGATCTTAGAGACAGGGAGAGTTTGGGACGTTTTCTTCAGCTTGTGTTCATGCGGAGGAAAGCAGAGACCACCAGAACCCTATTTTTAGGTGCTGTCATTCTTGAAATCAAGTCCCTGTGGTGAATGTAGCCTCCTGTTGACTTTAAACCATCAACTGCAAAGCTGCTGCTGCTTCTGTCACCTGTATCTGGCAAGTCCTCACGCAACTCGCTTGATGCCAGTCATTCACTGGTGGGAACTGTGATAATCTTGTCTGCGGCTGCATTTTAAGGTTTAGGTTAAAAATATTTCCAGCAGACCTCATTTTTTTGAGACAAGCAACATAGCTAAAATATTCATTTACTGAAGGGACAGAGTATTTTTAAAACAAAGTACCACGCTGCTGTCTAAAATCTTGTAACTTCCCCCATTTAGATGTTAAAAAAAAAAACAAAACTTCTCTAGCACAGAGAACTGAAAAGAAAAATCATCTGACCCAAAGTGTATGGGATTCAAACAGTTTTCTGTCCATTTGGGAAGTCTTCATTCTTTATTATGGTTCAATCTGTGCTGAGAAGCTGGAAATGTTGTACTATTTGGAATTTTTTATTCAGTGTTTTTAGCTGGGTTTTGAGATGACTTGGTTCCTTTGCGTTTGGTCGGGTGGCACCCAAGCAGTGAGATCTGGAGAGGGGACCATGGGGAAATGGAAGTTAATACAGGCCGGCTGGGAGAACTAAAGCTTACAAGGCAGGGTCGAGAGCACTTGTCCCTAAGGATTTTAGAGAAGTGCACGTGGGAGCTGGGGGATGTTGTCCACAGCACCCACTGTGGGTCAGGGTGCCTGGTGTGAGGCAAGGTGAGAGTGAGGGAGGATGTGTCCCTTGGGGCTGTGGTGCATGAACGGGACCTTGTGGCCAGGTGTCCACCGGTGGGCCTGGGCAGTGGGTGGAAATGGGCTTCAGCAGGCGTTTGCCCCAGCTGCAGGGAGCTTCCCTTCAGCTGCCCAGGTGATGGGGACAGGGCTATGGCTTCTGAGGGGCACGGAGCCACCTGCTGCCGGTCAGCTACTGCTGTCTTGTTTCTCCTGCCCCTGCGCGACCTGCTGTGATCGTTTTAGCATCTGCAATAACAATAATCTGGTGAAAGGGTACTGCTGTAGAAAGCCTATTATCTGAACGGTGAGAACGAGAGCCAGTAATTCCCACATGCTTCTTAATGGCACCAGTCTGCTATGAAGAATGGTTTTGTTTCTGTGGAGCCAGCTCTTCTTAGCCTCAGTGTATATCTCTATTATGAGCCACAGAGAAAATGAAGTGTGTGCTGGTCCCCTCCGTGTGTGGCAGGCACGAGTGCCAGTCTCTGCGTCCCAGGGCTGTCCGGGACAGCAGCCGGCTTTCAGGGCCCCGACCGCTCAGGTTGGTGGAAATTAGCCATGTGCTGAGACATCTCTGCTCCCTCCAGCACCTGCCCTTCCTCTGCGAGAAACCCAAACGATGGCCTCCTACGGAGGTGTGCCGAGGAGGTGTGCTGTGCTGGGCTGTGCCCCCTGAGAGCACACTGCAGCCTTCCTTACAACAATTATTGAAGACCATTTGGCTGGAAACGCTGGTGCTGTCTTGCTATGAATCAATCAGTCGTTAACCTTAGCAGTATCGACGTGTTCTCACTATGCATCTCAAGCAGATTAATAAACAAAAGAAGAGTTAAGAGCCCGTTCTGCAGGCTGTGAGACGTATTCCTGCACTACTGGGTCTGGATAAATAGTGACACTTCACTGTGTTGTGAGAGCTTTGTGAAGGAACCGCGATGTGGGAGAGGAAAGAGACAACGGTGCTGAGATGTGCTGATAAAGAACAAAGCTGGGTAAAGCAATGGGAGCAGTGCGTATGTGTGTGTGCGCGTGCACATCTGAAAAGCACCTGGCAGTGAGCTAACACTGGCTGGGTAGAAAACCTTTCAATTTCTTCAGTTGTGTCATTTGTGATCCCTAACTTCCTAAATCTTTCTGGGAACAATCAACATCAGTCTGCTGAAGAGAAAGGAGAAGAAAAATAACGAAGTTTCTATGAAAGGACATCTTTTTGATGTGTCTTTTTAAGTGACCACAGAATCACAGAATAGTCTAGGTTGGAAGAGACCTACAGGATCACTGAGTCCAACCTCTGACCTAACACTAACGAATCTTCCACTAAACCATATCCCTAAGCTCTACATCTAAACATCTTTTAAAGACCTCCAGGGATGGTGACTCAACCACTTCCCTGGGCAGCCCATTCCAGTGACCACAGCTGAGAACATTTGCTTGTGTCTTGCCAAACGTAGTCCTGTGTGTCGTGAGCTACCCAAGTACTTTAAGACACTTTTTTCTTTAGTAATCCAAAAAAGCAGGAAAAGTGTTTGTCAGAAGTCTGCCTCCTGGAAGTGTATAAAATGAGCGAGATCCCCTGTTCCATTTCCCCCTCCCGGTTTTTGTTTACGAATCCTGTTGGCCAACAGCACACAACCACTGGCTGCTGGCCAACGTGATGCCCACAAATGTTTGCTGGAACAATATTGCTGTCAGCAGTCCAACCTGAGGAAATATGACACTACCTACGGAGCTGGAGTTGCCCAAGATTTCTGCTTCTGACAAGGCAGGGCTGGGGACCTCCCGTTCGGGGCGCAGCAGCCTGGCTGGCTGGCACGGTAAGGGAGACGCTGCCATCCCCGGGAGCTGGGACAACGTTGGCCACTGCAGCTCGGCGCCACTTGCCAGCCGCCTCTCGCAGCACTGCTGGCACCTCGGCAGGCAGCGGAGTCCTGCGATGGCAGCCAGAAATTTGGGATGACAGAGCAACCTGTTTTTCATCACCTGGCTCCTCCTGGGTAAATAAGGGAGCAGATGTGACAAGCACAGCAAACCACGCTGAGCTCCTGCGTCCCGGGCTCTGCAGCTGCCTGTGGCAGCAGCCAAGCTTCCCGGCTTCAGTCAGCGGGCACCAGGTCTGTAGCTGTCTAAAGCAGGCAGCCTGGAAAATAACGCCCCTTTTACAAAACGTGAAGCACTTCATTGACCCTCCTGCGTAAATGTTAGGACCTGTAGGCACCTGAATTTGAAAGTCCCAAACCTGGATAAGCCTTTATGAATGAAGTATCTGCAAAAGAGGTGCCCAGATGGCATTTGGAAAAAACTGCCCATTTCAGTGCCCACGCACCAAGTGTCCTGGAGCTTGACAAGTCACCAGAGGCCTCGGCAGCTTCATTTTTCCTGATTTCTGACATATGCAGAACTTCAGCTATGACACAATTAATTTAAGCCATTAGCGAGAGCTGGATCTGGGCCTTTATAGAGCCAGAGGGACTATATATTGTGTTTTAGGAATGAAACAAATTCTGCTTCTATTGAGCAGGGGTTACAAGGGACTAATCTGCCTTTAGATGTAGTTCTTCAATCAACTTTAGGTAGCCCTGCTGCTGGGTAAGGTATTGGAGACTGAGTGCAGGTGGGTCTTGGGGACACTCAGTAGCCCCTACAGCAGTTACCAGTTTGCACGAACCATCTGATAAATTTCAGATAAAAAGTTATTTCCAGGCAGGCTGATCTGAAGCTTATTGCTTTATTTGTTTTCCCTTTATCCACATCTTTAAAGCATGTTCATTTGGGTCCCAAGCAAGACCTTATTAATGACCTCCTGTAAGCTTCTCTTTCATGAATACGAATATCTTCATGCAAGGTTTTGAACGTTCATCTTTGTAAAAACCTGACCTTTAAAATCAGCACCAGCATCTGGCAGCTTTATACAATCTTCATTTATGTTAAATAATTTCAGTCCATTTTAAAATTTTCTCAATATTTTTTATCCTAAATATATAAGTATATAAATAATTTCTGAAGTGTCCTGAGTTTTAGACCTTCTATCCAGTTCTATTATACTGTCTCTGTTTTATATATACGCTAGATATATTTATAGAATAAGTAGTTCTTCCAACTTAATATTTAAATCAGAATGAGGAATTTATAAGGTTTTCTATGTTAGAGTGTTCATTATAAAACCGCAATGTTCTTTATCACTCTAGCATCTTGCATTATTCTGTTATGTGACTATACAGATGGGTTTGGAAAAACACCCTCTGTAGCTATCTCAATTTTTAATCAATGCATACCGATTAGTTGCGTTTGGTCAGATGTGTAATATGACATTGTTCTTCTGCTGTGACTAGAGGAACGCACAGCTAATCATGATATGAATCATTACATTTGCAAAGCAAAATCCATTTTCTACAAATTCACTCCTCACGAGCGTTTTTTATAAAGATGAATTGCTGAAAGGCAATATTTTTGAATATATTGGTCATTTTTAAGTGTCTCCCTTGAGCAGCTTTAGAAATTACTTGCACCTGATTTGAAGCCTGGGAAAGCAGCCAGGGCTCCAACTAGGACTCCCGTGGGTGTTACTGGTCTGAGCTGAGAAGTGGAAGGTGATGAAGTTGGAGGAGGGAACCAGCCTGGCCTGCCCCAGCCCCTCCACTCATACAGAGCATCCTGAGATTTTCTCTAACCGAGCTTTTTATGTAATTATTTGGTTTTAAAATTACTGATCTGGACTCAAGTAGCATTATCTCTGTGCCTGTGGTTGGCGTTGGTTTAGTGTCCGTTTACCCCTAGGTTATTCCAGTCTAGTCAATCCATACAAAGTATGAGAATTGAAGAATCGGAGGCAGTGCTGGGAAGGAGCGACAGAGCAGTGGTACAGAGACCCCGGCACCCACTCTGGAGGTGCTGGGGGTCCCTGGGCTCGCCCTGGTCCTGCCTGTGGGCTGTGCAGCTGTGTGGGCAGCTCACAAGCCACCCGTCGGTGCAACACGTGGTGGGGGGGCAGCATATTTTTGCAGCAAATGCTTGTGCTTGTGTAACCAGAGATGCAGGTTAATGCGCGGTTTCTTGCCAACTTTCTCATGGAGGAACACGGGAGTGAATGTTCACGTTGGATCAGTGTTTTCTGTCCGACCTGCCTTCCATTTAGAGTCCCATTGCCATATGCTCTTGAGATGCACATTCGCCCATAATTTACCTCGGTGAATAGCCAAGCTCACAGCTAAACTCTCACATGGGTGAGAAGATACAGGAATCAGAGGTGGGTGGTCTCAAGCTCACTACAGCTCACAAGGCTCAGGCCTCTTTTGGCTGCTGCACCTGGTTCCTTGTGTAACGCTGGGCACTTCACTCAGCAGAAGCTGGCAGCTTGTGGGAGCCACCGGGAGCTGAGCGGTGCTGGAACTCCTCGGGAGAGGTTTTGTTGCAGGGCTGACCCCTGAGCTTGGCACTTCATCTCCCATGGAGATGTCCCAGCCCCAGCTCTGCTGGAGGGGAAGGGGATCTGAGCAGAAAAGGAGGGAAGGCCAGGAAGTTTGGCAGAGTCTCCGTGGGAGCTTGAAAAGGCTGGCAGAGCAAAAGCAGGGGCTGCAGCTGCCCTTTCTCTCTCTAGTGTCTGCTCATCTCTGTTGGCTTTAAATGTAGGCTGGTACCTTTCTGAACCTTTAGTTTTTATCTGCAAATGTGGATTTCTGCTTTCCTTCTCACAGCCTGCCTGTCTGTCTAGGCTCTCAGTGGTACACAGCGAGAGGAGTTATATAGATCCAGCGTCTGCTGCGGCTGGGCCCAGTGTCTCAGGGTGTCATCAGACACTGTAGTTACACACAAGATGGCAAAAATGAAGTACCAAAATGAGACAGACATAAAAATGCAGTGTTAATAGCACTGTTGATAAAGAGGAGTGTCTCATGGCACTCCTTGAAAGCAGAGAGGAATTCTCTCCTGTAAAGTATTTGCAGTGATGTTAGCATCTTGATGCTGCCTTTAAAAGAGAGAGAGAGGGAGAAAAATTCCTAGAGAATGAGGTTTTCCTGTGCCTGAAGGAAAGGGATGGGAAGGTGTTTGTCTGTGAGTGCACACAGAGATTAGATTGTCACCTCATGGCACATCCAGAACAACTGCAGGAAGCCGAGTGTTTGATTTAACACTACAGGAGCGGGATAAGGCACTTGAAGGACTCATAGGCAGTTAGATGCCTTCACCCCCTACGGATTTAACTCCAAGCACTTGCAGATTTAAAGAAAAAATAACGTAGTCACTGATGAGGGGTAAGAGTGCATAGCATGAGCTCTGCCCCCAGCCCAACAAATGCTCTGCAGAAAGCAGCCAGCCCGCAGCAGGAGAACCTCTCTGGGTGGACAACGTCCTGAGGTCAGGTCTGCATGGAGGAGTTCAAGGTGCTGATTAGAATGTATTTGTTCTGCCTCTCTTGGAGAACAGCAAGTGGAAAACACAATTTAAAAAGCTCTGCCCCCAGCTCCTGAAGAACTAGAGGAAGTGAATTAAATTACTGTAGGAAAAGAATAATAGCTGGTAGAAGTGCGAAGTGTTGATCTTATGTATTTCTTCCACATTGTAGAGATCCTTAAAGGCTGTCAGCATTTTTAATTAAATATGACAGCTTGACAAAAGGAGCAGCTAGGTGTGAAACGCATATACTGCTGGAGGGAGGCTTTTTACACCACAGCGACCCGGAATCGGGATGTCTCTGACTGTGACCTTCGCTGTGCTGTGCGGGGCAGCCAGGGCTGCAGGCGGGGTTGGCAGCTGTGCGGTGCCCAGAACGGGCACACCATGTTCCTCACCGCAGGAGCCGGGCACCGTGTGAGTGCTGCCAGGGCCACCCGCCGCTGCTGGACGACGTGGAAGCTCGGTTTCTTGTTGGTGCGTTGGGCCTGCCTTGAAAAATGCTGAGAAACCACATCTTCCTAAGCTGCTTTTTGTTGGGGAAACAACAACAACTTAGTTGTAAGATGCTGACATTTAATCTTATTATTATCAGAGACCAGGCGTGACTGTAACCTATAACTATGCTCTTTTTACCATTACATGGCTTTTCCATTATGTGCTACCTCTAATGTAAGCCTTTCCTAGCTGAAGTAACACTTTGCTGCGCTTCGGGCATCTGTTATTAATTAATTGGCTATACGCTCTAAGAAACCCAGTCACACTAAGTTTATTTAGCATAGTGTAGGTATTTAATGTCTTCTGATTATGCTTTCTTTGCTATTCCAATTGCAGGGTTTCCTTGCTACCAGGACACAGCATCTGGTGCCCAGCTGCAGTATCTGTCTGTACCTCTGTCATCAGCAGTTGACTGATAGATGATATCCATTAAAAAATGGAACTGAAAATGCTTAATTTTTCAGTGCCATTTCAGATTTTGGAGGGACTTGAGTATTTCAATATTTTCAAGATGAGGGCCAAGTCTGTTGTCTGACTCTTGAGAAACTACAGCCAGACAGAGCTTCAAGTGAGACACGTTGTAGAAATGTATTCTTCCATGTAATTCATGAAGTAAAAGTACCTCTTGGTTCAGAAAAATGATCTGGATTTCTCGAGTAGTAGGGCTGTACACTCGTGCGTAGCACAACCTTTTCGCTGCTGTGAAAATTATTCGGGTAGAAAGATGTAGTCAGAGGGGACCGCATGTCCTGAAAAGAAATGAGTGGGAAACCCTGTGCAGGAAAACTTTTAGTTGTACTCAGCTGAATGTAATTGAGCTATACTTCAGTGGTGCAGAAATAGAATCTCCTGTGCCCCCAAGTAGGTGAAAAGTTCAACTAATCCCTCACAACCACATAAATTATCATTCGATATTATCCCCGTGGATTTCTAGCACTCATTCTGCCATAATTTGTCCTTCATATCCTTAAGCATAAATAGTCATCAATGCACAAAGGTGCACATTTGAAACAAACATTATTTGAAAAGAGTGAATTAAACATTATGTATCAATAACATATGATTCAGTGATGCTTGTGCATTATTTATTTCCCTACGTCAACGTATAAACAGTGTGCTTAATGACAAAATCAAATGCTACCATTCTGTTCATACATTAATAATCATGCCTGGAGCAGCATAAGATTTGCTGCTAAAAAAAAATAAATAAAAAAGGAAATAAACAGTGTGCAACAGGGGAAGGTCCAGCTCTGCTCTTGCTGCTGTGGCTGTGAGCTGCACGGCGATGGGAAATGCAATGAGAGCACTGCCAGTGGAGCTGGAGTGGAGCAGTGTTGGACAGGGACACCCCTTCATCTCAGAGGGGCTGGGAGGTATCCAAACGGAGAAATAGCGGTGCCTCTGCCTGGTGGTTGCAGATCTGGCCCATGTGGCCTTGTAGTCGCTTCAGGAACTTGTACAGGAGGTGAATACCTCTGTGCAGCCCAGCATGGGCAAAATCAAAACAACATGTACGTTCAGCAGAGCGATCAATAAATGTGTTCCAACAGGGGCTTGACAGCTTAGCTGGTCATTTTCTGCCTACCTGCTGCTGAAGGAATTTTTTGGAGAGGAAAAAAAACTAAAATAAAACCTCTCTTCTAAAACCATAAGGCAATTCAGAGGAAAACTCTCATGCACACAGACAGCACGCTGCTTTTCAACCGTATCTGCTTCCACTATCGGGCTATGAATTTGTGGGGTTCTGTTTGTTCATTAGCATTTTAGTTACTCGTTTTGATAGACAAAATGATAGTCTTACCGCACCCTCTGCACGCAAAGGGCCGAGCCTGTGAGCCTGCAGTTTCTGTACACCTAGTCAGCTGATAAATTATTGAACTTCGTCTGATCTAATTCTACTGGAAGAACTGGGTTATACTAGGTTCCTTAAGCATTGCTGCGTTGCTCGGACTAAGATTGACACAACTTTCCACTTTAAAGGTTGTTTCTATTAATTCCTGCTGTTAAAACAATGTTGAGCCTTTTAGAAAAATAGTGTGGTTTTGAACTGTTTAACAAAAGTTTATTTGCCAAAACAAGTATGAAATATTACGATAGTATGAATTAGAACAATAATATTTGAAAATAAACTCTAGTCACTTTATCAGAAATCAGAACAACTTCTGAAAAGCTTAGCATGCACACAGACATCTGAATTTGTTTCCGTTTTTAATAGATTCACAGAACTGCAGCACAGTTTGGGTCAGAAAGGCGCTCAAAGCCCATCCGGTTCCAGCCCCCTGCCGTGGGCAGGGACACCTCCCACCGGGCTGCCCAGGGCCTCGACCAACCTGGCCTTGAACACCTCCAGGGATGGGGCAGCCACAGCTTCTCTGGGCAGCCTGTGCCAGTGCCTCACCACCCTCTGAGTGAATAATTTCTTCCTTATATCTAATCTAAATCTTCTCCCTTTCAATTTAAAGCCATTCATTACTCCTTGTCCTATCTCTGCACTCCCTGTCAGAGTCCCTCTGCTGCTTTCTTGTAGGCTCCCTTTAGGTACGGGAAGGAGATGATAGATAAAGGTAAATGGTGCAAAGTAGCCCAGTATGATGTTTAGGAAAGAAGGCGTATTCATTCAGAAGTCTTTAAAAGCTACAGTGACTTCTTTTGGTTGGTTTGTTTGTTTGAGTGTAGGTTCAGAGCCTGAACACAACAGATAAAGCACATGGGAGAACTGCATCATCTGTCATGGTCTTCGCTCAAGAAATTTTCACACTAACCCATTCTTTCTCACCTCTAAAATCTCTTCCGTAGAGGTTTTCATTTAACTGGAAAGACTACAAAATCTATTTCTAAATGAACCCTAGCAGGAAAAGTTATCCTGGCAAGAAAGCTGATTGCTTTTCCAGTTCAGAACTGCTTCTGGAAACAATGCCTGAGCCAGAATTTGCATCACTTCCGAACTGTTAGGTGCTGCTTGAGATGGCCATTTTAAACCTATTTTAATTAAATATTTTCTGTCATCAAAAAGCTTTTCTTTGGGGGGCGGGGGTAGTGAGGGGGCAAGTTTCAAAGAGTGAGAATGGGCGAGTTCAAGGAAACTTTAATGAGGAAAATATTGAAATAGATTCATCCCCCCCCATTTTGTTGCCCAGACTGGCTTTCAGTACCTTCATTGATCTAATTATGTCTTCCTGAGCCACGATTTGCCTTCCCAAACTACCCCATCCTCCTTTGCTCTGAAGTGAAATCATTAAATAAAGATCATAAAGAATAGAAGTAATTCCCCGGATTCCCTCATTAACCGTGTCCTCTGGCTTCCCCAACTCCTGCGTGCAACGAGAAGGATCGAGACAGCACTTAGAGCTCCCTCTTCCCCCAGGCCCCGGGGGGAAGCCCATGTCTGGCACCTCCATGCGGTCCTGTCTCGACCTTCCCCCCGTAGCACCGCAGGAGGGACGGGGATGCCCGCGGAGGACGCGGCCCATGGCTAGCGGCAGCAGGAGGCCTGGTTGTGGTACGCTGTGCCGTGTGTCCTCGGCAAGCAACGCGGCAACTTCTGCCCTGTTGTTGCTGCTTCGGGTCCTGGGAGCCAGCCAGGAAAACATCATCTGGAAGTGATTTGCAAACCCTGGCAAAGTGCTGCTTAGAGAATAACTGCTGGCTCTAATCCTGATCTTAAACGAAGCTGTACCGAGCCTGGTAGGAGGAAGGGGCTTTCGGGAGGCTGAGGGGAGTCAGCCCAATTGTCAAGGCCAAAGAGGGAAAAATAACTGATCTGTATGCCTTTGATGGGTGAACCTGACCCTGCGTGTTTTGAATTTGAGTTCTTTCTTGGCTCAGCTAGAAGTAATACTCTTTTAAAATCTCAGTTAGAGATCAGAGAGAAGCTCCTAGGGGAAAGACGTGTCTCAGAGCCCACCTCCGTCCTTGGCTCCTGAACGAGGAGGGGCGCGTCTGGGCCACAGCAAACACCCTCCTGATCTGATCTCAGCCCTGAGCCCCCTTCTTTAGGAGGTTCTGGCTGGTGTCAGCTCTGGTTTGTCCCTCAGGTGTAAGATCTGAAACCAGCCCAGGGAGTGCTACAGAGGAGCTCAGAGGTACGGTCACCTCCCTTTCTTCCCATCCTATGATCTTTGTGAACTGAGGAAGTTGGGTGGTTCTGCACCTTTACAGTTCAAACTTATCCTAAGGCCATGTAATTCATGCTGGACATGAGGAAAAATATCTAAAATATCAAGCTGTGCAGGAAAGGATTATTTTGTCTTTGCTGGTAGAAACGTTTTTTGAACTTAGCTTCTGATGATTGTTTTTTAGTATTTTTTTTTATGTTAGCTACTTAACAGATGTTTGGCAGCAGAGCTGACTCTGTGCACGTTTCACTGTATGGAGCCTTTCCAACTCCTCGAGTAAGCCTGGACAGTTTCACAGAAATTCTCTGTAGAGAAAAAAGCCTCATCGGCTGCACAAAGGTTAATTACCAGGGAGGCTGGTCCCATCCCACCGCTGCTCCAGTGACGCTTCTGCTCACAGGCACCACACCAGCTCTCTGTGCCCACGTCCTTACCCCACCAGCCCACCCCGGCACCGATCCCGTAACGCCTCCCCACAGCAGCCCAGCCGGGCGTTATCATGCTGCTGGCTGAGGCTTGCTGCAGCATCCTCTCTGTGCACGGAGGAAAGGTGCAGGATTTATCTGCGTCGTTTCTCTGTCCTGTTGTTCTTCCCACGTACAGCAGAATAATTACATCCTACAGAAAAAAAAAAAAAAAAGAGAAAAAGAACAAAAGCAGAGCTTTTGTCCTTATCTCTTCCCACTTCCCTGGTGGTTCTCTTTTTATTCAGTGATGTTTGAAACAGTTTTCCCTTAAACATTTCAAAAATGTCTCCATCTCCTCCGCTCATTTTTAAGAATTCTTTGTAGAAAACATTATTTTAAGAAGAGATCCCACAAAATGATATTTTTTTCCCCTCAAGAAGACCTCCAGATTTGGAAGACAGGTCCATTTTGAAGACGGGGAAGAATAAACCCTCCAGTGTTTAAAATTTCCATTCAGATGTGCTTTTGGTGCCTGCAGTGCTCTCCCAAGAGTCCGGGCAACATTTACCCCTGAGGTAGCAATTAATGATGGAAACTTTAAGTGGAATTACATTTTTTTCCTGGGGAAAGTCTGACTGCCTTCTTTGATGAATTCCCCATATTATTGGACAAGTAATTTCCCCAAACCTGTTATTCTGGATTGTTACTTACTTTGGTTGTAAGCCTTTTTGCTAAATTCACCACAGTATTGATCATTCAACATCCATTAGGATTCCCCCCCCACCCCCAAAAAAAAAACACAAAGCCCTGTCCCTCCCTCACTGTGTAGCATCTGGGCATCTCAGCGTGTGATTTATTTATTTTTTACCGAATCCTGTGCAAAGCAGTATGCAAGCTCCTGTCCAAAAATGTACCTTTCCAGCCGATGATCTGAAAACACTTCTGATATCTCAGTCACTTCCTAAGACAGGAAAATAGAGTCAATTATAAACCCAGGTAAAACTTTGGATTGCATTGAGGCTCTTGGCAGTCTGTAGGAAAACTGGCATTGGAAGAAAAAGAAAAAGACCTCCTCCTGCCCCCCGATGGTAAAATCTTGCCAAGGACTTGGTGTGGTACCACTGAACGCGTGCATGTGCTCTGGTCTAATGTTTCCCCTTCTCTCTCAATTTCTTCTATCATTAAGCTTAGTCTAAAATGCCGATTCTATCCGAGGACAGAGCTTTGATGAAGAGCACTGCAGTTCTGAGTTCCGTGTTGTTTCTTTTTATTGCCGCACGTCTTTATATTGCAAGTGCACTAAAGGGAAGTGTCGTCTTCTATTTGGCTCTGAGCAGAGGCAAAACTTTAGTGCCATACTTGGGCTCGCTTTAGCTTGAGTGGGTTACTAAAAACTAATCAGCATGTATGTCTGACTGCGGCTCCCAGCAAGAAGCAAGCCTTCCAGGAGCTTCGGAGTTGTTTGCTGAAAGCTGAGAGGTTTGCTTTGGTTCTGTGAACATCTCTATTTTCTCAAAGAGAGCTCTCAGACAAGCGTGTCTTCCTTCACATGAATTCTGACCTGTCTAATAGCAGCAGCCTGAGATACAGCTACTGGTCAGCTTGCAATACAGTCCGCATCCATCACACGCAGCCCTCTGCTTTCGGGAGAAAAGGAGGCTGGGTGAGCATGGTGACCACCCAGACTGTCAGATGCTTGTCCAGAAGGAACCTTCTGAGATTCATCAGCTGCTGTTTGGGATATCATGGAGCCTTCTGTGCTACTGAAAAACAATGCCACGCGTTCCCACTTAAAAACTTTCCTAAAAATCAAATGCCATAAAACTAAAAAATTCTGGGATTAAGAAAGGAAACCTGGGGTGAATGAGGTATCTGTTACATCTTTGATTCCCTGCTCTGCTAGGATCTATTTCTATAACAGAGGGCACATGATAATTAGCACAGAAGTGAAAAGTCAGTGTATTTGTGTTAAAGAGGGATATATAAATAAGTTTTCTTTATGCTCAGTAGGAAAGTCCTTTTTTGAAGCATTTATTGCAGAGTTGTAAAAAATTAATTCGTAAAGGAAAGCAATTTTACCAGGAAAATTATGTCTTAAAAGCTGTTTTCCAATTTACAGTGCTTTGTTTGTCTTTTGCCATGACAGAAATGTCCAGGGATCCATACTTATTTATCCCTTCTACTCAGGAAATGTCACTGACCTGCAGAAAAGATGGCGATGTTGGCAGTGCTGCTCTTAGCAGTAACTGCATGCTTCTAAAAGTAAAAATTCTTGGTATCTTGTCATAGACACAAGCTGGTATCTGAACCCCTGCGAACAACCTGAGGCAGGTTTTTACATTCGCCACTGCCAAAATTCACTTGGGAAAATAATAATTAAAAAAATAAAAACCCTTCTCCATTTCTGACCACTAATTGCAATTAAAACCAGACTTTTCAGTTTTCCCAAACAGATGGGAAAAAATCAAAATGTTAAGTAGCTTCATTTTCACCATGGGGCTCTTTCAAAGGCTTTAAGCTTCTGGATGGCAGCCAGATTTTTGGTTGAGTTTTTCTCCTTGAGTTTAGTCCCTGTAGCTCTAAAGGCACAAGACAGAGGAGCTGCACACAGCTCTCTTCAGCACGCCCTGCTTGTTTCCTCTTCTGCTCAGTTAGCAAACTTTACTCAAAGTAGGTTAATGTTTCCAACGCACAGCAGGCTCCAAAACCAAAGCTTGATTTTTATTTTAATGTTTTAACCTGTCAGCACTCATCCATTCAACGATCTCTTCTATTTACCTAACATGGGATATTTTAAGATGAGATTCTCTAACACCTAGGCACTATTTTTAGAAAATAGAGGGATTACTTTAAAGATAATTGGGCACTTAGCTATGGGGAATCATCCAAGAAGAACAGGAGGCAGTGGGACTTGCATCAGAAGGCAGGTGTATTTTTGGGTAGCCCGTATTTAACGTTCTCCCCCTCACCATTACACTTGCATCAACCTTTTAGGTTCTGAGGACTTGGGACCTGGGCTCTGGTTGAAGACTGTGCCGAGACTGGGATGCAGAGAACGCGGATGCAGCGTGGAGGCAGCGGTCAGTGTGTAAATAAAAGTTTTCCTTCTTCCTTTTGAAGTTAGAGTTGCTCGGGATGTTTCCCTCTCCTTGTGTAGCAGTGACCCATCACCAGCACACTCGCAGGCTCCGTGGGGTGCCAGCACCCACCAGCAGGAAACTGGGAACTGCTCCCAGCCCCCGTGAGGTGCTGGTGGTCAGCTGCTCCCCTCCGTCTGCAGCTTAGGGAGTGCTGCAACAAAAATAGCACGGTATCTGAAGAGCTAATGGCTGTAAGGTTACATAGTGGAGTTCATGTCTGACAATATTTTTACAGCAAGCTCTGTGTGATTGTTGGGCTGGAAAAAAATGATAAATCTGTGTTTGTGTTTGCATGTCCTTTCGGCTGCTTATCAAACCCACGTATGTCCTGGGCAAGTGTCAGTGGTGCTCAGGACTCTTCAGAAAATCTGAGTGGAAGTTAATAAGTGCCTTTTGGAAGGACAAGACTGTGTCTCAGGCTTATCTTTAAGAGGTGGGCTCATTTGTCAAAACAGGGAGGCAATACCTAGTGAAAAGTTCTCACTGCATTGTCAGGAGCTGGAGAGTGGAAACTATGAATGCAAGTATGTGGCCTGGAGGAACAAATATATTGGATGATCTCCTAATGGACGATTTTAAATCTGAAAAAGAAAAGTATTTATACTGAGTATATATTGCTCCATCTGAGTTATTTCCCTGACTTTGATGAGAATCCTTCTTCTTTCTGTGTCACTGTAGTGAAAAATCACAGGGAACTTCTTAATCTGGGGTAGGGAGAGACTTTATGATTCAAGTTTTAATAGCTCCGCACTTATGAAATATGTTATAACTTGGGTGCTTCTCATGAGAAGCCCTAGAAAGCAGCAGAAGTGGTTTCAGAGGCAGGAGGAGAGTTAGAATCACCAGTGTTAAAAAAGCAGTCTGTGTAAACTGTTTTACAGCTGAAGAGTTATGCAAAGCCATATCTTACCTTGGCCTCCTGCCCCAAACTGCATGTCTGTAAAGCATTCCAATCCTGCCTTGACACATTTTATAGCACATTTCAACTTTGAGGGAAATAAACTAGTTGTTAAAATACTTCTGCAAGTGCTGTGGTCAGCCCCAGCAGCCTGCGGACCAGTTGACCTGCGAGGCTATTTCAGATGTATGTAGGACAAGAAGTCTTGGCTGTGTGCTGGCTGCTGTTTGCAGTGAGGAGCACTCGCACTTCACCCTTAGAGAGATGCACGGCTGTTCAGTAAGTGTGCATTCCCCGTTTGCTGGACACTGCTCTCAGTAACTTCAGGTGAGCCCCAGGGTGCTCAGGCAGTTGGACTTGGTGACCTTTCTGTTTCCCTTCCCACGGAATTGTTGAATTGTCTAATCAGAAGTAGCGGTTGTTTAATCTTAGCTTAGAGGAGGTGCTTGCAAAAGACGATACCATCGGCTTCTGGGAAGTAAAAACCGGTTCTAAACAAAAATCCGTGGGAGCAATGATAAAGAACAAATCTGCCATAGGCTGTGTGGATTGTGGCACCTAATTTTTTAGTGCCTAAATCCAAATTCTTTCAGTGGTTGGATACATTTGTAGTTTCATGCACACCAGAGCCTTAGGGGCAAAGCCTCCCAGTGCAGATCCCGAAGCTCTGGCCGGGACCAGGCAGCAAATGCCCTGGGTGCGATCACCTGCGGCCTGTCCCCCCGCGCCCCAAGGCACCCTCCCTGTCCTGCCCACCCTCCTCAGGGGACTACAGGTGGGAACCTCCTGCACTCCCACCTCCGATCCCAGGTGGATCCCTCCTTGCATGGGGAGGAGGGAAATTTGAAAGCAAATGGGCAGAGAATGTCAGAAGCAAACTGGTGTTTATCTATAAAGGGCTTGATCCTCTTTGCACTGACATGTTCCTTGCAGTGCAAAAGAGAAACTGACGTGTGAATTAGAGCAATTTATGCTCATGTAAAGAACTTGATGATTCTGTAATTAGATGGGCATCTCTACTGAAAGCGCATGTCAGCAGCTGAAATAGATGAGAAAACTGACACGGTTTGTTTATATTGCTCTCAATTCCTCTCTCTCTCCTTTTTAGATCCAGAGTACAGTTCAGACGAATGTCTCTCTAGATTTTGTCTCCATAAGAGGCTCTTACTACAACAGCATGCTATTAAGAGGGGGTTTGTGTTATTATTTTGAGGGTGTTTGTGTGCACTGAGATAATGCCACTCTATAAATGGAATGCTTTTTGCTTTGTTTTTAAAATAGTTTTCTGCTTTTAATGAAATAGTTTTTAAATAGTTTCTTGCTTTCAAAAGAGCAAAATACAGCTGCTACTGGCATCTGATTAATGCTTGCTATTTCATGATAACTGTAATTAAATTCAGCTAATTCTCCACTGCAATATTTATGGAAAACAAGGACCAGGAGCTTTAGTTTAACATTTATGCTGTAGAGTTTAAGGGCATAGGAAATAACTATAAAAACCTGCAGGGCACAAGCATGGGGTGACTTGTAGGGATCTTGGAGCTTCCCCTTTGCATCACACCAGGCGACGTGGAGCATCAAGCTCTGCCTTAGCACGCACTGCTGCCGAGGTACCCCTCCGACTGGGCAGCCATCAGGGGGATTTACCGCCACCTTTGTCTGCCTTCAGTTTACGATTTAAGAGAAGAAGAGAGAAACATCGTTCCCCTAGAGGCTCCTCTTCGGTGACAGCTTCTGAAATATCTGAGCTCTGACAAGCGGATGCAGCAGCAGTTCGTGGATGTGTTAGTGGTTTAAGCAGTGCTACCGCTCTCTGCTCATCACATGTACGTTAAGCGATGACAAGAATGTCTCCAAAACTGTTTTTTCCCTATGTAGCTGTGCCTGTCCAAACTGATCATAGGAATCCCTGCATCCAGCTTTCCACATTGTTAGCTAATCCACCCTGTTTTATCGCTTGGTAGGCAACTGTTCTGATAAAACCAAGTTTTTGCTTTATACGTCCTGAAATTGTGGTGTGGTCTGACTAAAATGTTATCCAGTGTGTCCACCAGGATGCAGAATATGTCGTTCTGGTTGCACACCAGGTGAAGGTCAGGTCATGCAGCAGGAGAGGTGCAAGGGCACACGGTGCTCGAGTGTTTCCGTAAGCGGTGACAGGGGACGTGTCCTCCAAACAGGCAGCTGGTGGCACTTATGTAGCAGCTGGCTTCCAGCCACCAATTCTTTCTTAGCACGGTTCAGGGGTTAAAGTGTAACTCCAGCCCTGGGACATCTTGGGTAAATTTCAGCCGTATAGTACTTACCCTGGTGTAATGTGGAGATTAAAGTAAATCTTAAAAATGTTTCAGTGGGCAATTTCCTGATCCAGACAAAAACATCCTTCCTAGAGGAAGGGAAAAACAAACAAACAAAAAAAGCTAAATATTTTTGATAAGCCTGACAGTTTTAGAATAGAACATTTCAATTTTCAGTTTCAGTACTAGATGCCTTTTTTTTTTTTTCTATGCCCTACTTTCTTAGGCTTTTCTCATAAAGTTATTGTGTGTGGCTAGGAGAGAAGAGCTTGCTTGTCTTCCTCGAGTTTATTTAGAGCTTTTCCTTGACTAATGCCTTTTGTCACAAGTGACAGTGACAGACCTGTTTGGTAATGGAGATCAATGGAGATGAAGGTGACATTTCAGAGCAGTGTTTTAAAACTATTGCATTAGTATTTATATGACCACAGCACCTAGGAGCACTGGCTCATAGTCTAAGAGCTTGGTGACCCTGTAACTTCTGTCCCTGCAGTCTTACTCTTAAATGCACATTTCATCTCTCTCACTCTTCTCCCACCCAGTACTTTTCCTACTCACCTTTTTTCTTGCCCATACCAGAAAGCTCTTTGTCAGTCTGTGGCCTTACGAATTTCTTCTCAAAAGACCTCTCACACTGTCAGGGGGGCTAAAAGCCCGTTGGCCGAAGGGGGCTTTGTCAAGAACCGATCGGTGCCTTGCTTCCCCTGGGTCACCGCGCCTGGCTTTCACAGGGACAGAGCCTTCGCAGTGGGGAGCACTGAGGGCACGAAGGGCGTCGCTTCCTTCTATTCTGCACCGAGAAAAGCGTAGTGGTGGCACCGAGCAAATCAAGGAAGTGTGATTTCATGCTCCAGCTCACTCCACAAATTGGAGTGCACTGAAGATACTTGTGAAAAGTGCTAAAGTGATAGACAGCTAAGAACTTAAGGCCTCTTTTTGCTTGGAGAAAGATGTACAGCAGAAGCTAATTGTCATCCTCCATTATATAGTGGAACAGTCAGCTCTGAGTATATAGTACAGCTCATTTCCCAAACACATTTAGGATTTAATCCGTATCTTCTTTACCGAGGAAGCCAGGAAGGGTGGCAGCTTTCAACTCTGCAATGATCTGAGGCCACTATATTCTCAAATAAGTTTAAAAGCAGCTGTCAAATTAAAGCACTACCAATGTTGACTGGATTTGAGTAAATATTTACTGCCGTGCATGGAATTACTCCTCTCTCTACACATAAGCTCTACCGTCTGTGTCCAGAAGCACTGGCTTTTGGGGGCTGTTGACTTGACATCCTCCGCCCTTAATTCCAGAATAAGAAGGTCGATTCAGATAGTGCATAATTTAATTACATATAAAACATGATCTCAGTAACTTCTGTACACACACGAAATCAAAACATATTAATAACCTACCACACGTTCTCCCCAGTTGTCTTGCACGATGTCATGGCAATACATTTAGCACAGACCAAGCGAAAGAAAGACAGATTGCTTTCCCAGAATTTGCTCAGCTAATGGAGAAAAATCCACCCTGATCTAAGCTAGCTCCAGCAGTTTCTCAGAAATATTAATGTCCCGAGCTCTCATGCCTTTAATAAAGTAAAATGTAATGCATTTCAATGGAAAACAAATTCTCCATTTTGGCATTTGTTGCAGCTGATAACTACAGTGCTGGTTTCAAGCGGAGCATGCTGAGCTAATTACATTTCTTCTAAACACCGTTGATTTCTTGATTGCTAATGTGGTATTTGAGAGTCAGTGATTCTTAAATGTCAGCTTAAGAATCCATCTTTACCAGTCTGAATCCCCTAAATGCAGGCCTTGTTTTACCAATATTACCAGTAAAGAATTACTCTCGCTACTGCTTGTCTTGCAAGTAAGACAAAACAATTTCCAAAGGCTGGATTTTTTTTCTGCACCACATTTAATTGGTGGGAGCATGGAGACATGGAAACATTTTCATTAATGCTTCATTATTAATCAGCGAAAGAGAGATGCAGCTCTTGAGGGAACCACTCAATGGTAAATTCCCTAAACAATTTACTGTGGCTTCTTTCAAAGAAGCAGTTCTTTGAAAAGATAGACAGCCCTATTAGTGCAAATGTTGCAACAGCATGATGACAATGAGCTTCCCTTTTAATGTGCTTTTTCTGAAAGGGGAAATAAATCCCAGTACCTGGATAGCTCTAAAGTGTTTGGTAAACAAAGCAAATATTATTTTTTTCTGGTCTGTTTTGCAAACTTTTCAAAGGTTTTGTGGGCACAGTTTTCATACAGTTTTTGTTTGAATAGTCCCGTAAGTTGTACCTTTCTATTTTTATTGTTTCCAATTATTCATCTTTATACTTATTACAATACTTTATCTGTTACTTGTTTTCAATTGTTGTGATATTGCAATGTAATAGTAATTAAGGCTGTGTTTAGATTTCAGCAGAGACATCTTTGGATGTCTCGCATTGAGCTTCTACCACCATGAATCCCCTTGGATGAGGAGAGCCTCGCTGTGACTATGTTCAATGCTTCTTATTTCTTAGCTTGCTGTAGGCATTCAGCTGATCAGCACACAAGGTCCCTTGAGCAGCTGTAGCAGGGACTGGAAGATGCAGAACATCTGAACCTTATTTACGTGTGAAAAGGGGAGAGAGGGAATTTTTTTGAAATGGGTCCTTGATAGCTAGTGTGAAAAAAGATGTGAAAAGAAATCTGGGTAACTAAGTTGTTCTCCAGTCCTTACTATTAATCTTAGTAGCAGGTCTGTAAGGGTTGGTCTTGGGACCAGAGCTCACATCTGGTAGTTCTTGTCAGCAGAACTCTTGGGTTTTGATTTTTTTTTTTTTTTTTTTTTTTTTTTTTATTTTTTTTAAATACCTTTATCACATATGGAAATCTCTTCCCACTGTGAGGAAAGAGCCTCTGTGCTGCTACCAGCAGTTATGCAGAGGCCTAGCTAACACAGCCTCCTCTTTTACTGCCTTGGTTGCAATTGGCACCTCTAGGCAGTGACAGACTAATGGGATGTGACGGATGGAGCTGTCATACAACAGTAAACCATGCGGGTGTTGCTCCTTGCAGCCCTCAAGTATTCCGGATCGCCCTGCACTGCCCTTGGGTTAACCAGCTAGCCGTGCAGCTCCGCGGGTTTGGGATGCAGTCCGCTGGGGCCTGGCAGCCTGAGCTCTGCCCTTTGGCAGGAGAGCATGCTGTGAGCTGGGGGTCTCCTGGCACTGCCAGTGAAAGTAACAACCACAGCAGTGCTCCAGCATCTGGCACGTGTTACTGGGTGCTGGAGCCAGAAGAATCTACTCTGCAGGATCACTCTACCTCCGTGCAGCTTCCTAAAACTTGTTGCTTGCCTCCTGGTTGAGCTAATTGTCTGAAGCACTGTTGTCCTCCTGGACCGCCTGGTGCTGCAGCTCCTCTTCCTGCGTTTCTCTGGTTGGGTGCTGTGTGACTGACTTCTGTTCTTCTTAAAAAATGTTCAAATGCTTGTAAGCTTTTTGGTCTCCCTGGGAGCATTCGTTCATAACGAGGTATCATAGAATATCCTGAGTTGGATGGACCCATAAGGATCATTGAGCCTAACTCCTGGCACTCTCTGCAAAGCCTTGAGGGCGGAAAGGCCTTTATGGTGGAAAGGCCTTGAGGGTGGCCTTGAGGGCGGAAAGGCCTTGAGGGCGGAAAGGCCTAACAGAGAGATCTGGACAGATTGGAGAGCTGGGCAATCACATAAAGTTTAACAAGAGCAAGTGCCGGGTCCTGCACTTGGGATGGGGCAACCCTGGCTACACGTACAGACTGGGCAATGAGACGCTGGAGAGCAGCCCTGCAGAGAGGGATCTGGGATAGACAGAAGATATGGCATGGGAAAAGTAGCCAATTTTCCTACCGCTGCTTGATCAAATAATATTTAGGCATGAAATTCCAACATCTGTAGCCTTGTAAACCTTTTTAGCCCTAAGGATGAAAATACTTGGGAGTGGAAGAACTGAGGAATGCAATTAAATTGAAAATGTAGCAAATTACATTCTCATACATCGTAGAAGAACATTTTTCATTCAATGAAAAGAAAATAACACATCTTTTTGCCTACTTTTTTTCTCTCTACAGGATTTGTTTTCTCAGCAATGCAAATCACATCAGAGACGTCCATAAGACTATTTACTGCTTTCAGCTCAAATTGGAAGGGCAGCAGGTAAGAACTTGTATATTTATCTTCTTTTTAACTCTCATGAGAGAGTCACAGACCTGGGACCTATCATGACTGACACAGCAAGTCATCAGATAATTATATGGAACCCCCTTTTATTGAAACATCTTTGTTAAAATGTGCATGCTAAACAGAATTTTAATAGGCTATGACTCTAACTCCCTAAGCTTCAATTTGGTAGCAGAGAAACTTCAAGCATTTTCAGCATTATTTTATGAACACTTTAAACAGATCCCGTTATAGGGCAAGAGTTTTTGGATATAGATGTTATTTTGCTTTGACCTCAAAGCAAATGTTTGGTAATATGCTTATTGTGATGTAAAGCATATGTACGATTTCAAGCTGTAATGTCAGTTTAGTTCTCTTTAGTTTCAGCCTTCCTGTCCAGCCCCCTCTATGCCATTCTGCCAGGTCACCAGGTCTTTCCTTTCAGTCTAGTGCTTATACTATATTTTATTATTTTCCACTGCCTGAAGTAGCATCAAGCCTCTGCATTGTTAGTTTGATGCTTTTCCTGACATAAACTCCCCCGGCTTACCTTTCCATCTGTCTCCACACAAGAAGAGGGGGAGATTCTCTTCCTCCTGGGCACTTTCTTCACTCAGTGCCAGGAAAGCCCCATAGATCAAATGCTGCAAATGCTTCGCTTGCAACAGAATACATTTAACTCATAACAGTGCCCAGAGCTTCTTGACACGTGTGAACTGAGTGTTTGTCACGTGTTAGTTTGACAGCAAAGAGAGGCTCTCTTCCCACAAGGAAGCCTAGACACAAGACTCTATTTCTATTCCTCTACAAAATCATTTGTACAAAAATCAAGAAGCATTTCATGTTTCTTGATTAAAGTGGTTATTAAAACAACAACAACAACAACAAAAAACAACTAATTGTGAGGAATAATATTTTTTCTTTAATCTTAAATTTATCAGATTTTTTTTCCTTAATTTAGCCTATAAGAGGAAAATTCCGTCTTGAACTCAAGGAGTTCAGTCATACTATGAGCCCTGATTATACAATAATATGATAGAAAATATCAAACATCCCTAAATTTAGATATTGCTACTGTTTTTCTTGTAGTACTGCACCCTAGGAATCCTCCACATGGCATAGATCTAGAGCTGCAGTTGATCATATGTTTATTAATGTTTATGCAGCAACATAAATATGTATTTTTTTATGCTACAAGTCAATAAGCACAACCTTCTCTCTGTTGTAAATTTGTCAAAAGTCCTCTGGAGACCTAGACTCAAAAGGCTCCTAGTCTAAGGTGCTTGTAGTATGAGCTTCTTCATAAAAATAATTTGAGTGACTCACTCTACTGAGGTTTGTATTTGTATGAAGGAGAATATTATAATGGTTTCATACATTGGTAATTGATGTAGGTATCTGTATGAAGCACTTTTATCTATTATCTTTCCTATCTTCTTTGCCTTTTCTTTTTCTTTCTTTCTTTCCTTCCCTAAAGGAATACGTAAACCTTCCCAAGGCTATAAATCTAGTCTGTTTTCCTTCTCTTTCTTTGAAACAAATGCATGATGAAATGCTGCCTCTGCTGTGTTTGCCCACCAGAGTTAACCCTCCCATGAGGGCATTCTCCTAGCCAAGATCCAAACCGATCTTTTGCATACATAAAATCTCAAACATCCCATAATATCTATTCTTTTTTTTGCATATTAGATGCAAACAATAACAGATGGAGATTGTAATAGCTACATGAAAATAGGGGAAAAAGTATAAAATATTTACACATGGCAAGAAGAGTCAAGGATCCTTGGAAATTGCATCTTGTGTGGAAGTTACAGTGTTGTAATTCTTTCTGTGTGACAGTCATGTTCAGTTATTTTGCTTTTCAGAACAACTGCTGAAATCTTTTGATGCATGTCATATAACAATTTTGTTCATATTTCTTTGACACTAGTTTCCTGGCCACACTTTACATTTTTGAAACAAAGCTCTCAAGCCTTGAAAAAGGATTTTCTTTACTTTTGATTCTGCTTGTGGGAAGGGAAGGTTTATATGCATTGAACAAACACATTGAAACAGCCATTAAATAAAATTCACAAAGAGGAATCGCTATTTAAAACCGGTAGGTATTACATTTAATGCAGTAGCCAATATTCAAAGAAAATGAAGGAGCTAACAAAAGCAAACACTTTCAGATGGAATCTACTTCTAAATAATAACTTTGACACAAAGAACGTTTTCTGAATCATCTCTTTTCATACACAGATGGAAACATGAGGCAGTGGTACAAACCTTCAGGTTAAAACTGCCTCTTGCTCTCTGAGTATTACAGAAACCAATTAGAAATATTAAAACTAATCATGAGCCAGTGGCCATCAAGATGGTCATAGCCATGAAAAATCTACCACCACCTTCTTATTAATAAGATTTCCTTTAAAACTGTATTGATTTTCTGTAGTTGCCCTGTTTTCTCTGTGGCCAAGGAGGCCATGAGGAGTGTAAAGGCAGACCTGATGCTTGCCTCGGGGGGCAGAGGAGGCTGCGCATCGGGGGCAGAGGGTGCGGCCATGGGGAGATTGAGAAGGGGAGAGCAAGTGGTGCTGGAAACCTGTGTTAAGGAGAGAACTGCCAGGAAAGGAGAAGATCTTTAATCTTACAAAGCAAAGAGAAAGGCTGATTTGTGTCTCTAGTATGGGCTGAAAGGCAAAAAATCCACGAGGAGAAGATAAATGAGAGAAGGGTCTGCCTCATGCCACTGCTCCTATTGCAGATAAACTACCACCTTAACCTCATTTTGAGGTTATCCAGGCTGTATTTTCCAGTGTCCCCTCCCCTACCCTCACATTGCCAGTCTCAGCATTGCAGGCAGTGAATGGTCTATGCAAAGAAAGTGCCAAAGGTTGCTCCAGTGCTGCTTTTGGTGCACTGGTGGCAGGAACCATGCTTGCCATAGCCAGCTTCATCTGAAATCAAAATATTTTAAAGTTACCTAGTGCCTCAGTGCTGTTTCTTTGTCCAACAAAGCCTCAGAGCCTTTGTCTATCTTGCTCTAGATGCTTATCTGTGGTTGTCCCTTACTAATTCACCGGGATAAAAATCAGTCGTGCCTAAGTAATGTACTCTAGTAAAGTTTTCATTGAAAACCATGAGGAATATGTGAAATGAGTATGGAAGAAATGTGTGTCCAAGCTGCTTACTCCCTGGATGTCTCTGCTGGGCTCAGGCTGTCCACCTTTCAGCAGATGTCTTCCTCTGCATGCTCATACAGTGTAAAATTAACCAGGATTTTGGTCTAAAGTACCTCTATTAGTAGATCATTTAAATGGTTAGCCTAACATACTCAATTTGACATTTGTGTTTTCCTAAGAGCATGGGTTTTGTCAATTTGTTTCATCCTGTACCCAGCTGTCTGTAATTTTGCTATCAATATCTATGTTTTTTATGGTAACTTAGGTATGTATTACTAAATTATGGTGATTTTATAAAATCAAAAAAAAAAAAAAAAAGCCATTAACCTCAGCCAGTCAAAAATAATCCTATTAATTTCCAGTCAAATTGCTTCGAGATGAATTTGCAGTAAAATTCACACACAAAAAAATAATTAACCATTTCACTGCAGAGTAAATGAAGTGTTCTCTTCTTCGTTCACTGCTGTAGCAGCATGTCACCACAGAGCTGACAACAGCCAGTGGGTGATGATACAGGTATGTTCTGGTCTGAGGTACACCTTGAGGACACGTTTTTGTTTGTACACCAGCAGCTATCTGCATAGATGCAGAGTCACAGTCTCACTGTGAAGCATCCTAGCTTGGCTCTGAACGTAGGAATGGTTTCTCCAAAGACCTCAAGGATCAATGAGATATGAAATTATTTTTTTCTGCTGTTTTACCTGCCTTAATGGATAAATGTATTTGTACACCTTGCATCATTTCTGTTCTCAAAAATACATGACTTAAATTGACCAAACTATACCTGTCCTGCTCAAGACTCTGCGAAAGCTGTTGGATTAGGAAACTGAATTGGTACAAACAATTTTCTTATGGAGATTTCTATTAATAGCTTTGCATTTTTTTAAAGCGGGATACCTCTTAAAGCCTCAGGAGCATTGATGAGCTGAAAAGCTGAAGGAGAATTTGTTTGTTGTCAATTTCTGTGTTGTAGGGGTTTTCTAGGGGCTTGCTTAATTCTCTGGGTGAGCTCTGGCTGATTAATCCTGGATCATGGGAGCTACACAGGACGACGGCTGGTTCCCAGTGATGCCTGTCAGAACTTCTGAATGATTGAGTCCCTCAGAAGTTTGGAGAGTTTTATTTCTTTAAGGCTCTCTTGGGGCTTAACATTTCTTAGGATAATTGGGAAGAATTGCAGCTAATATTCATAACCGAGCCATTGTCACTTCAAGCCCCCAAATCCCTGGGTGATAGCTCAATGCATCAAGTGACCTTCATCTCTGGATGACAAATGTGGAGTAATTAGCCTGAAGAGAGGTATGTCTGAAAAATGATCCAAATGCTCCAAATTCCCAACCTGGTCAGCTAGAGACAGGAGCCCACTCCCAGGTAGTTCACGATTTATGTCTGTGAAAAGCTCTCAGATCTGGGTCTCGACCTTAGTGTGGATTCTTCGTGTCCTTCCCCCATCTCACTGTGTGCTCTCTTCCTCTTGCCCTGGGGCAGTCCCGCAGAAGCAACCTCTCCGATATGGAGAGGGTGAAAGGCTGAGATTTCAGCCAGCTACTCCTGATGTCTTCAGCTTTTTTTTTTTTTTTTTTTTTTTTCCCCCCCCCCCCATTCTGATCCTAGCAATAAGGAGCCTGAGTCTTACCAGGACTTTCTACATCTCCAGCATCTCTGAAGAAGCATAGGAGCGGGGGGGAAATACCTGGCAAAATAAATGCATTTGGGAAGGGAAAAAGATAATTGCCAGCATGAAAATAAATATACAAGGAGGAGATAGACGAATCATATAATTATTTAGGTTGGAAAAGACCCATAAGATCATCAAATTCACAAGAGGTTAAAAACAGACATAGAAAATAAAGAAAAAGAGAAATGGGAATAAGCAGGAAAAAGGAGAAACATCATCACATGCTGGGGAGGGGTGTGAGGCACCCAGGAGATTTTTATTCCACTAAGGTGCTTCAACAGAGAAAAAATTATCAGAGATACTGACTTAGGACTCTGTCCTCCCTAAAGCTGCTTATGTCATGGGTTATCAATGCCCAGATTGTTTCTTATAGTCTCTTCTAGCAGGAATATATTTTGTTTTTGTCTGTATTATACCCACAAGATGCTGCTATGTTTTCCTAATGAATGTGGGTTTTGTCCCCTTCTGATTCCTATTAAATATGCCAAAGTGTAACTACTATTACTAATGCAGAGAAATAAGGCACTAACTACTAACAGTAAAGCAGGAAAAGCTATCTGAGAGTTGTGCATGCAGAATGGACGTACAACGCCTCTACAACACCGCTCTAGGATGGGAGCTGCAAGGAATAAAACAGTTCCAGTACGCTTAAGTAGAAAAGGATGGCACAGTCCTTTCAAGGCACGTTATCCATTTAAAGTATACCTGGTGGTTAAATACATCCTCTCTTTTAGTGCACAGAGCTAAAATTCTGAAAGAAAAAAAAAATAAAAGTGAAACAAAAACATATCAACAACACACACACTGAAACCCTTCTCTTTTCACAGCCTATAAATCATGTGCAATATCTCTGTATTATATAGCTTCCATCATGCCCACAATCATGTTACTGGAGCCTAGGCTCAGTGTAATCATTATCCACTATCTGTCTTATCTTTCACTGTGCTGGAAAACACCCGCACTCTTAAATTCAGAAATGATTTTATCCATAGAGAAATGAGTAGCTATTAGAAATGTCACCGTTCCCCGCCATTCCTCTTGCATTTAACCTACACCGGTCTGCCCTTTCTGGGGGGTATAAAATACTTGTTTTCCTTATAGCAGATAAGAGTCAAAAATAAATCTAAATGTGCTTCATTGGTGCAGCTGGGAAGATCCTGGCACTCAGGGAAGGCTGCACATACCTGACGTGGTCACCTTTCATCTCTGCCCACCACTGATGCATTTTCGAGACGCGGTATCACGGCGGTGGAGCTGGCACCCTTGCCTGCTGGCTGCTGGGTCTGGCTGCAGAGCGCTCTCCCAGGCCGGCAGGGGCTTCAGGACTCAGAGCGGGCTGCTGCAAGCTTGTCCCTCGCCTGCCTGAGCCCCGGCAGCTGGCTGTGTGGGGATCTGCCTGCCCATCCAGCAGCGCAGTCCCACATCTCTCTTCCACAGAGTTTATCCTCTTCTTGCCCCAGTTTCCAGGCTTCTGCTTTCACTCAATCCGTGTGCTGGTCCTAAGCTCAGTTTCCAGTTTTCTTGCTGCTTTTCCTCCAGAGGCAGCGCCATCTTTTTGAAATCTGGTTTGGGGGAAATACATTTCCACCTCTGCATCAGTTAATTAATACTTCATCCACTTGTTGGCTACTTTAAGTACCTGGTTTTACACAAAGAATATGTGCACTTTATTGCTCACGGATTTACATGCATTTTGAAGTTCACACAGAAATGAGGACAGAATCTGTCCACTTTCTGCCTAGCACAGGTGCCGCAGGAGCTGCCTGTGGCCCAGTGGATGTGCCATGCTCCTGGTACAGCTGGGGAAAGCGCTGGGGCTTGGCCCCTGGTGGCAGCTGGCAGCAGGAGCTGGCTCAGGAAAAGTGCCCAGCAGCAGAAAGGGGCAGCACAGTGCTATCTCTCACTGGAGCCAGGACCGGGCTCATTTATTACCTGCCTTAAGCGCTGTTGGTTTTGCTTTTGCTGTCATTTTCAGGCTCCCTGCTGACTGCAGGCTTCCCGTTGCTCCAAGCCCCAAGCAAACCTCCAGGCACACGTGTGTGAAGTAAAGAGGCAGGGTTGGGAAGAGTGCTGTTAACACCTGAGTTAGAAATACAAGGTGAAGGAAGGTAAATCTGTTGCTTAAGGTATTATCTGGCTCTTGGTTTTACCTGAGGTGATATATGAAGTCTAGGGCAGAGAAGGGAGATGAACCTTAACCTTCCATTCAAGTGCATTTAACCATAAAGCTGTCATTTGTCATGGCATACATGATGAATGCACAAATACAACCACTTTCCACACTGCTCATCATGGAGGATTTTACAGTTATGACACTGTACAGGGATCAACTGGCTTGATTTAGTTCCCTGCATCTGCTGTACAGCCTCCTCAGCACCGCGAGGAACCCGCCCTCGAGGCTGACATGCCTCTTCTGAGGCACCATAAAAACGCACAGAGCTGTGTTTGGAAAGCTCCGTGGTGGGAGGATGCCAGGGCCAGGGAGATAGATAAAGACTTTTAAACTGCTTTCTGAAAGCTGCTCCGGGGAAGTATTTCTTTGCAGTATTCGGAAGCTCTCCTAAGAATCAACACCGGCCATAGAAATTGAAGCATATGCAATATTAAAACAAAACAACACTAACAACCAAACCACACAACAACAACAGTTGTCTAAAGAGGGAGCTGGGCCTGTAAGCTCTGTGTGTCTCAGACAGCTCATACCGAATGCCTCAAAACACTCTGAGCCTCAAGGGACCAGTGCATTTCAGTGAGTAACCATGTTACACTGTTCCTGTAACCTGCATCCTCCTGGCTGGTGCTAGCATGAGGATCTGAGCTTCCTGAAGCCTTTTGAAATAAATTTCCATTAACTTGTGTGTCTGGTACCTGAATTCCTGATGCAGATCCTTGCTTGTCTGACATGCCCACTGTTTAGACATAGGGTGCTCCACAGTGGGCTCCTTCCAGCTTCCTGCCCATCCCCTGCAGCCGGACCTGTGCAGCGTCCCTCCTTGTTGCTTGCCCTGAGGTGAGGAGGGAGCCTCATCACCCATCGTGTGCTGGCCTTCAGGGCTGGGGCATGGGGAAGGTGGCTGAGGCCTTGCCTGATGGCTGAGGAGCTCTGCCTGAAGCAAGCAGCTGCAAATGAGTCAGGCCTTGAGTCGGGTTTGCTTTAACCCACAGATGTAGGCAGTTATCCCTGATGTGATTGCTGTCCCTATGGTTGAGGGAGAGCAATGTATGCATCACAAATACTTTTACACCACCAGAAATAAGGATGGTATTCCCCCCCTGCCTTTTTTTTTTTTTTTCTTCCTTCTGAAAAGCTTTCCTAGGAATCAAGGACTCCTGGTAGAAGTATTTAAACCTTCCAAGTAACCATGATTAAATAAACAAATATCCAGTATACTCTTCAGGTACGACTGGTACCACATGGGCATTTTGGCTTTACTTGCCTTGGTCCACTTCACTCTAGTGACCTATTTCTTATATATTCAGTGGCCTTTTCTTACAGATGTGACAGTTTAACATCTTACCATTTCATATGGTTTGGTATTCAGTGCTTTTCACATTATTCTATTGTAACTTCCAAAAAGGCAAATTACCCAGTACTTTAAAGGAAGTACCTTCCATCCCATTCAACCTTGGGCTGAAATCAAGGGTTTGTAATCTATCCTCACCTTTATTAAAAAACATAATGCATCAGCCTTCACGTAGCTCAGATACATTTCCTTACATGGTGACATACCATGTCTGATACCTTCGAATTCCTCAGTATGAATTCCTATTCAGTGCACTCAGTGTATTGAATATTATTTAATTTTCCACATGCTGTGTGATCATGGAAACAGAATAGTCACACAGCCTTGCACTTCTTTCCTTTGCTGTCTCTCATTTTGTTTTGTTTTCCCTTCCCACATCTGAGGATTAAGCACTTGCTGTCTCCATTCCTGCGACCAAGGATAATTTTGTACTTCTTCAGCCCCATCCTCAGTACCAGGATTGCACAGCCTGGCAAAACTCAGTAATCGTCTCATCCTATGTAGCAGCCACCTCCCTCCCTGCTCTATGTACACTCATGCCTACTCATATATATGTATACGTAGAAAGGTAGAAAAATCAATAGCTTTTAACCCATCTGAGATTTCTAGTTTGGGCTGACCCCAGGGACCTCTGTGGCTATAGCACAAGGGCTCTTGTGTCACTGCTTTGTCTGGGGTCTCAGTGGCACCCGTGACATGGTGGCATCCAAGTCTTGCCTCTTGGTGCTCAGGAGTACATGACTTGTTGTACCTGAGAGCATTTAAGTTTCGGACATGAAGTTCATGGGGTTAGAAATATGGGACACCCGTGCCCTAGATACCCAGAACAGATCTCTGAGAACTGGTGTTTTTATGTAATTAGGGTAGAAGCTTGCATTCAGGCTAACAAGGGAAAATGTGTTTTCTGTTCAAGCACAAAACTTCTATTTCTCAAACAAATTCAAGCATCAGCTTCTCTGCAGAAAATTTCCAGCTATGTCCATCTCTTTCTAAGACAATATCCATGCCTGGTGGTATTGGTTTTAGCAGTTACAGCTGGCCTAAAGGAGCATGGAAAATGGGCAATTTATAGGGTATCAACACCAGTGTCTTGTTCAGGCACTGTCATGAGAAAGTTGCTCTATATGACATATAGACAAAATTTCTGCATTCTCTGTCACTTATTGTACAGATTAAAGGAAAGATAACTTGTCCAATCATCATTATATGCTCAGAAGCACAGATGGAAAAATCTATGTGTATCAGTTCTGTAAGTCTCAAGGAAACCTGCAGAGGAAACAAATGACCCACAGTGAAAATGTATAATACTTTACAAAATTGGTACCTGGGAGCCATGTGGCTAAACTAGCAGTAAAAATGACCCGTTCTTTTCAACAGGAAATTAGTTCTCCCCTGAAGTATAGAAAAGAAATTTTTAGGCTGTTTTACCACCTGCTCCTCATCCCTGCGATCTGTGTATTCACTTTTGATTTATGAGGGAAAGCGGGGTTCGGGGGGAGGGAGGGCATCAGGTGAATTTTAAATGACATGTATCAAGATCATAATGATTCGTTTTTTTCTTCTAGGCTATTTTTTAAAAATCCTATCTTTATACAATAGCTAAATTGTAACTGCTTGCAAAGCTAGAGATTTTTCTGTTACATCTCATCCAATGTTTTATCAGCGCTCCTCTGTCAAGAAATTATTTTGCTAAAGAGTACAAATGAGCTATTGGATATGCAGTGAGGCTAACCCATACATAATGTGACTGCAGGTCATATCAGCTGATACCTTTGTTCTTATTTATATTAATAACTTGGATGTATGTCTACATATGTGCATGTGGGTGTATTTAATGCTCCCAGAAGATGTCAGTTTAACTCCCCTGTCATCAGACACCCTGTGCAGCAGTGGGGTGATTTTGCTATTGCTCTTCAATATGTGAAACAGAGCAACTGAAAGATATGCTAGACATGTTATAAGGCCATTCTAAAAATAGATATAAATATTTTTGTCAAGCTAAATAAACACCATCAGTATAAAGGATGGATTGTCTCACCCTCATGGAAAATCATGAGACTAGATGTATAATTTGCCCTCAAAGCTTCTATCACATGTCTAAATAGCTCACAGGATCTGTCTTCTTTTAGCCTCAAGAAAGACAGTATAATTATAAAAGACAAAAAAAGTTAGTTGTTAATGATTCTTACCTGCATTGCTGGCTTATCTTTAACACTAGTAAAACTTTGCTCACTTTTCAACTTATGGAAAAAAGCTGTCTTTCCAGGCACCTCCGTGCCTCCAGCTCCACTGAGGTATTCTGACTAAACTGCTGGTCTTCTGGCATGCCCAAAATGAAATTCCTGATTTTTGTTGGCATCTTCAAGGCGATTCCTATAGTCTTCATGTTCATGCACTTCCTGGTGGTGGGCACTTTCTAATACAAGGTGGCAACCACACATTATGCTAGCATTAATGTGAATTAATTTGCAACCAAGTTACAGAGTGGCTCAAATGATAAAGCACTAAAACAAAACCTGAACTGTGAAGGAAATTGCATGAATAGAATGCCACAAACAAAATATTGTGTTGACAGTTAGCTATACAATTAAATCGGTGTAAATCAATTAATTGCATGCTTGCGTCTCTGAGGAGCAAACAGATCATAGTCTAGTTGGCAGTGCCTACCAGCAGACCATGTAAAGTACACTGTACTATATTTTATACTACAGTTTACCGAAGTATACTAGAGGAGCCCGTACTGAAGAATAAGGGTCAAAGGAATCAAAGCACTGCAAGCAGTGTCCAATTTCAGTTTCTACTTCCTGTCAAAGGCATCTATATTTTCTTACATCTTACCTTCTCCATGCTGGAAAACAAACAAGGAGTTATGCATACTGCGAGCGTATTTTCCTCTTATAGATGAAGAATCGGTTGTTAAGGTTTCAAGGAGAGACCTTAGTCTTTCTGGACTCCACTATCTGCTACTGCCACTTGAGAAGAATAAAAATTGAGATGGTAAAGGGTGCAATTAAGTTAGTTGAAGTCAAAAGTACACTTTTTTTTTTTTTTTTTTTTTTTTTTGAGAATCTGAGAAGTTTGGATATAATTAATATCAGGATCAAATTTCTACCACTGTTTGTTGGAGAGACAATTCAGTGCAGCTTCTTTACATAAAACTTGGAGGGGAAAAAAAAAAAAAAAAGACTGTTTCAATGATAATTCTGCTGATTTTTTTTTGTATATATATATTTTTTTCATGCTTGTTACTAAACTTTTTTGTTCCTCCTTTTGATTAGAAATTTTTCTTTGCAATTTTCAACTCAAATTATATGGGAGGAGTAAATAATATTCTTTCTGACTCTGGAATACAAATGCCTAATGAATTGGAAGAACAGAGCCTATATAAAGACTTAGTTTTAAATGTGGTATACCTGCAGCAATAGTATGATAGCAATGTGTGTTTTTCCAATAATTTATTTTTCTCACAGTAATGCTGCTTTTTGTGTTTCTTATTAAAAACATCCCAATGACTAAAAATTACTTTCCTAGTCAAGGTGTCATGAAACCGAGAAATCACGAATTAAGTACTCCTGCCCTGAAGATGCTTCTGTCGGTACTAATAATACACCAGTTCTCTGGCTTATTTTGTGACAAAAGTTTGCTTGTGAAGCTTCTCGTTGAAAGTTCTTATGTTACTCCAAACTAAATGTTGACTTCATTTGAAACTGTAAAAGATTTCTATTTTTAAGAGCTGCTGTTTTGACTTTTCATCCTTCTATATCGAGAGAATGTCAACTGCATGACAGAAATGCAAGTCCAGGGTGGAGGAACAGAAAAAATTGATAAAGATTACTTTTCTGGAGAATATTGCCTCTTGTGCCACTCTCCTGTCTTGTCAGAATTTTGATATAGACAAAGCATTTAAGAGTCTCCCTTTGCTAATAATTATATCACAGACTTTTCTCTTTAAAACAATAATAGTACAGTGTGGCATTAACAGCCCTAAAATCATCCAAGTCTGAAAATCTATCTTGGAACAATTTTAGACTTCTATCTTTGACTCTTTAAATAAATAATACCAGTCCTCTCTTTTCACATTTTAATATATGTGAGACCTAAATATAGATGCTATTCTTTTGGGCTCCATAAAATAAATGTACGGTATTTTCTATATATGTCTTAAGGCAAAATTTTTATGGACACTTACCTTTGCGCTGTTTCTTATATACATCTGAGTCTGAAATTATTGTTCTTTAATTATTGTAGACAGAGATACTTTACTTGAAAAACGGCTAAATACCAGAATGTTAAATTGAGTTCGATAAGAATAAATCCATTTAGTCTGTTTGTTTAGACACTTATAAATCTGGATGAATTCTTGGCATGGGCAGGGGGTTTATCAAGGTGTGATTTATTGCCCAAGAAGTGTGGATTTTGTTCCTTAAATTCTGCGTTACCATATTTGACCAGAGAAATAAGCTATTACGTCTACCTGAGAGCTAAGTGTGGAGAAGCTTCAGGATTAATAAAACATACTCACCTATTTCATGGGTGTGTAATTTCTGCACATAGTCTGTGAGAAAAATCAAGTTTTTACAATAAACCAGAGCAGTCTGGATTTTCGGCATTACAGCATGGGACTCTTTTATTGTCTTTTCATGAGCAGCTGGGTTTAGTCTTGGCACAGACCTGGTTCTCGGCTCACAAAGACCTTGTCCTGGAGGAGCTTGCTCCACACCGCGGTTTGCATAGAAGCTTGGTCCCACACACACTACACTTCTTCTGGGTTTCTGCTTTCCCAGAGGGTCTGGTGAGCATGTTTCCCGTGTGCTACTTCTGGCAATGGAGAGACACTGTCCTCTGTTTGGCTCAGAGCTTCTCTCTCAGGCAAACAGCCCAATCCAGCTTCCTCTGCAAGACACGGGAGCTGGGTGAGTAACACCAGAGGCCCATAGATCCATTTCAGGACCTGAATCAAATCTAATTTATTTTTTTATTGATCTGTATTGAGTATAGTTATCTTTAAAAGTCAGGTCCCCACTTTGGAAGTAATACCTCATCCTTCATAGCTTTTCCATCTTTGCTTCTTCTTTATTTATCTTTATTTATCTTTATTTATCGCTATTTATCTTTATCAGCTTCTATGGCATTATAGCCAGAACAGCTCACCGCTGAGGAACACATCCAGCGGGTGATGAGGGAGTAAATCTGATCATGCAGGGATGAATAAATGTAGGAATTTACAAAATGAGATGTTCACTCTCAGCACTTCTCACTTTTAATGTAATATTTTTTTCAGATATCCTTTTAAATCTTTATTTTAGCCTTAGAAACACGTTTTTACTAATAAGGTGAATGTAAGCTTTTTTATTTTATGTTACAATGTACAATATCTGTACAATACCAGCACGGTGCTGTTTTGTTGATTGTTTTTAATGCAGGCCATATTGAATATTGAAATACTTACTATAACAAGATAAAAAATACCACATACAGAATGGGTTACAATTGTGCAAACAAGATGTTTGTGTGTTCCGCACTGTTCCCATTAACGTTATGGAGTGCTTTAAGTGGTAATGAGCGCAACCTGGATTTCTAACTATGAGACTTTCATAAAACTATTGGTGAATTATGAATATTAAAAGGAAAAGCAAACAAAAAACAACTGAGAGACACTTTTATGTTGCACCTGAAGTCTTCTAAAGGGGGGAGTTACTTTATTATTGGGTGTGCTATTTGCCTCTCCCTGTCTGTCCAGTGGCCTGTTTTCTTTTTCTCAAAAGAAATAAAAGTGCCTTCTTCACAATGCAAAGAAAGGACTGGTAGGGAATCACGAATGTGTAATTGCAAAAGAGAGAAAAGACTCCGCATTTTGCATAGTATGGGCAGCTATTCTCAGGTATGTCTTCTTGAATAAAAGAAATAATACAGGCAGATGAATGCGAGGATGGCATTCACTGCTCCCTGCATGTGCTTTCATTAGGGACTAACTTCAGTTTCACACTACGTACCTGTGCAAGAGATAAACAATAACCCCTTACATCTTTGTGCAGACTGCCGGAGTTAGGGCTCTTTGAAGTGAGTGTGCCATTTAAGTGCTGTGCATGTGCAGGAGTCCCACAGACGGCTCAGGAGAGTTTTTTCCTCAGGAGATTTCTATTTATTTATTTATTTTAGTAGAGTGACATTTTCCTCAGTCTGTTTGGATCTTGCATTACTCGTGAGCACTGTCTGCAGCCAAATGGGAAGTATGACCACAATCCCTTTTATCCAGACTGCTTATTGAACATATCTGTACTGAGCACGATAACATCCGGATAAAGAAACACAGTTCAGCAGAAACATATGCATGATAGTTTTAAAAAGAAATCCAGGATTGTTAAACAGAATTGGAATTAAATTTTAGAGTATCTGGAAATTAGATGCCTGATGTTTTGCTATTAATAGATGTATCAGACTTTCAAACATTCAGATTAAGCACTAATTGATAGCTGCATGCTGAAAGGGGAAGGATTTATTGCAGCTCCTCAACTAGACAGATTAGCACTCTTTGGCATAAATAGGAAGTTTAATTTTTAAGGACAGGATGGTGAAGGAAGGTGCTGTACGTCTAGCACGGAGGGACTGGTGCTGTGCAGGGACAGTAAGCTGGGACAAACATTCAAGCAAGAAGCTGGGGATGGATCAGGGCAGACTCTTGAGGACTGAGGCTAAGGCAGAGGCAGGATCTGGCATTATGGTTTAGACACTGAACAGTGCAGTTAATGGCCCAGAGAAGCACATAGGTGTAATGCTCGGGCTAACAGGAAGACTGAGACACAGCAATGGTGCCAGGTCTTGAGCGGGTGCACACGGGTGCGGTAACCAACTGCCGGCACGGCACAGCCTTGCCATTTGCATCTGCTCCCAGTCCTTGTGCTTGGAGCTGCTCATCCGCAACCAAAGGTCCTAAGGGACAAATAAGAGCAGTATCACATACACCAGATAGAAGTGTTTCTGAATAATATGCTTTCTTTGCAATGGTTGAGAGGAAAGAAGGAAGGATTTGAAGAACATTTATTGGGTGTATTCACATGCTTTTCTCCTGGGGTAGTGATATGTTTAGAGAAAGTCAGCAGATGATTATATTTACACACTGAAAGAGCTTTTTGATACAAACCAGTTATGGTTGTATGAACTAAACATTTTTATTTATTTATTTATTTTTTTTTCAGGCAGTTTAAAATGAAAGGCACATATTTAATACACAGAATATTTATTTTATAATAATGTAACCCAATTAGATGTTTCCACTATTGTAATAGATTGGCTAACAAAACCACATATGAAGAAACGTACTGAAATCAGAATGAATTGCTGCCTGCGTTCACTAAGGTGATAGCTGCCATAAATGCTGCGATGCTATAAAGGGATTATTAATCATCTTGGGGAATTAAGTCTTGAGAGCTGAAGGCTGAAAGCTTATCTTGTGTTGGTATCTGCCTGCTGGAGGGTATTGAAAAAAAGAAGTGGAAAAAAAAAAAAAAAGTCATTTTATTCATAAAGGGCCCAAGAAATTGAGAGTTAATGGCCTGTTCTGCTGTCCTTCAGGTGACTGGGACATTTCCTGTTGATCCCAAGGAGCCGGTGTCAGGCTCCTACCCAGGACATGACCTACCCAGGACACCAGATGGGACCACGGCTGTACAAAATGGATTCCTGGTCTCCTTCATCCCCTTCGCCCTCAGGGTAATGGCACGATTGGTTTCTAACCCAAAAGCCCTACTCTGCAGCCTGCGCTCACCATACCTTGAAGCCCAGCTTCTCTTAGTTTGCTGCTGGGTGCTGGAGGTAGATTTATAATGAAAAAAAAAAAAATACAGCCTACATGCATCATGTTGCTGGTGCCATTATATTAGGCTAATCATCACGATGCAGTTTACTGAAAGCTGACAAAAACATCAGGTAATTGGGGCTCCATTGTAGCTTGGTCTATGGATGATTTAATGTAGGAGAAATCAGGTTAGGGAAAGCTCTGAATATGTATTTCTAAGGGGAACAAAAAAAGTTTTTTTCTCGCCTCCTCTCACTGCCTTTCAGTCATCGAAAGAAATCATGAAAATGACACATGAGCTGCTGCAAAGCCTAAAAATAAGATGGCTTTTATTTTGTATTTGGAAAGGGAGATTAGTTTGTTCTGTGGCTATTTTTCTTTTCATTTTTCTTATCTTTAAACAAGGTGGCATTTAAAAGTAGACATTCACTATGACAGGAAAAAAGCAAACAAACAACTTACTGCCTATTATTGCTGGGGAGGTGGATAATGGGAAAGCAAGAGAAAAGTGGGAGAGAGTGAGGAAAGTGGGGGCACTTACAGTGAAATACATTTGTGTGGGTTGGGTTTAGCAGTTTGAGGCAGGGAGATAGTTAGTCAAACCTCTTCACAGTTACACCCAGAAATAAAGAATAGCCTTTCTCTCAAAGAGAATTGCCCATGAACCATCCTTGAAGCTAGTGGTAGGTAGGCAGGGACTGAGAATGCTGCTTGCTAATTGTGTCTGTGTTAATTGTGGCCAGACCAAATGTGCAGCCTTCCAGTTCAGCAAAGTAAATGTCCTGTGGTTAAAAAAAAAAAAAAAAAAAAAGACGGCTAAATGGGTTCTTTTTGTCCAAATTATCTGTATAAAAGTAATTCTGCTCCATGCAAAGATTTATGACATGAGTCATTTTATGACAGTGGACATTTGCAGAAAATAAATAAATGAATGAATGAATGGATAAATAAATAAATAAATAAAAAACCACAACTGGAAGTTCCACTGCTGGAACAAACTAGGTACTCTCTGTAACTATTATTATTATCTTGTGTTCTTCTCTCATTAAAATTGAGGCTGGACTTTCCAAACATTCACGTGGCTGCATCAGGCTGTCCCTGCTCCCACCTGTCAGTGAGTGCACAGCTGGAAAAGGCCTGGCGCCACGGGGCAGGATGCTGCGCCTCATCACCTGCACAGTTCATCACTTTCTATGGTTAGATGTGCCTTACTTGTAAAGTTGTATCACACTGCTGATAATCGGTGCCCCCTCCTGTCTGTGCTCAGCCAGTGATTCCCAAATGTTGCCAAGCCCCATGTTAAGGGCCTAGGCACATTTACTCACCCAGGACCCTAAATGCTGCTGTTTGTTCTTTAGGGCTTAAAGTACAATATCCTGTCAGGCAATGGCTGAGAGCACAGTGGTGACACCTAGCTAATGTCTGTGTACATGTATACTGTTTTTTTGTAAATGGTCACAATATAAAACCTAGAGTAGCATCTACCTCCATCTTTTGGGCACATGGTGACAGAGACAACTAATAAAAGTGAAGAGAACATTGTCCGCATGCTGTAAGGCGTATTGTTAGCTCTCTTCCCAAGACAAAAATGTCCAAGCACTTCATACAAACTACAACATCATAGGTATTTTGATAGGATATTCGATTTTTCAGGGAAAAAAAAATAAAAATTGCCCCTTCTCTTTTGAATGTGTCCAGAAAATAGAAAGGCAAGCCATGGACACCCAGCTTGTTGGCCTACTAATTGCTTTCTAAAATCCGTGTGTTAGTTTCACGTAGAAGATAACTGTTTGCTTTCGAGGGAGATTTATTCTTACCCTCTCAGTAATTATCAGTCTTTTACTGAAGATATGGCCACAACACAAATCTGAGATCATTTGATGGGTTACATGACAAAGTTTATACAAAATAAAATAAATGCCAGTCTGTCTTCCTGAGACTTGCCAAGTCCTTCATTTCTCTGAGCACCTCTAATTCTCCCATTTATAAGAGCTTTTTGAAGAGGAGGTACTCATGCCTCTTGTTGTTGTTTTTCTTTAAGAGCTTGACATTGTGAGAGGGAAAGAAAGAATGAAAGAATGAAGAAAAGGGTGGGAAGAATGATCACCTCTAAGGAAAGCAGCTTACTATTTCAGGAATCAGGCAAAATCATTTTGGATGAGCATCAAACATAAAACACAGCCAAAATGTTTTATTTTTATCTTTATTTTCCCGTCTAAAATAGAATATTTGACAAAGCCATCCATCCCTTGAAATCTACTCTCGACTTTCTCACTTCACCAAGTTCAAATTTGCTGTACTTCTCAGCCCTGAGCGGAGTGTGGGTGTCAGCAATGTGCAGGTGATGTCATTTTTCATCCCTAACACGAGGTTTAATTGACACCATCATTCTGCACCCCTGCTCCCACTCTTCTTCCACCTCTTCGGTTTAAACCTTGTTGTCCCAGGCCTTTTGGTTCAACACACTTCAAAAATGTGTTATAACTTCATCACTTAAAGTCTTCTCTGAGAAAGGGGATCTTCATGACTCCTCATTCTTACATCCCTGTTGATACGGAGATGAAAAATATGTCCAATATATTTTCACTTTAGTAATCCTGTCCAGTGATAACCTCTTTGGCACGCAGAATGAAGGGATGACACTGCACCAGTGGTGGACTGGGGATTGGCCATCAGTATACTTTGAAGGAATTGCAAAGATTTATAACATTTATTTCATTATTCTTAACACACAAAACATAGTCTTTATAAATCATCTCTTGTGCATAAAATTTAGCGTTGGAATATCAATTTTTATATAGCTATATTAAATAAATCATCGCAATAAGCTCTTGAATAAGATATTTTGTCATACCTTTAATCTACTCAGTGAGGAATCTAGGATAAACAGAAGGAGTTTTACCTTTTTCTTCTCCAGTGGGATGTTTTATTACTTGAGGAAATGTAAGTTTAGTATTTGGGAATCGTATAAAGAAAAAGACAAGGACTTAATTTCATTGACAGACAAAAGCTCTCAGTAGCCCAGCTCCTCTGTTATGCAAAGGGTCTTCCCACTCCATTTGTCCTAGGTGCTCTACCAAAAAAGAAAAAGAAAATAAAGTAAGAAAAACAAACAAACAAAAATTAAGAAAAACACACACCATGACTAAAGCTCTTCCTCTGCCTTGTTTTCAGTCAGCTTTCATTTCTGGTTACCAGCTTCCTCATAAACACAGTAAATCAAGGATCATCCAGCTTCATAGCCTGTCTCCATCCCGCTGCCTGTCGGAGAAAGCGCCTGCTCATTGCAATGCAGCTGTGACTGCTGTGCTGGCTGGAAGGCAGCAGTGACATTGCAGTCACTAGAGGAACTCAGGACTGCAAGCCAGCCCTTTTGAAATCTGGTCTCTCAGGCTTCTGAAATTGCTACACAAAGCCACGGTCTAGTGTTCAGTGCTTAGTTAGTATCTCCCTCATTATGGTTACATTAGAGGTAGTTGCCTGTGATTAGTTAGTGAGACAATTAATGAGATAAAGTCAAAATGTGAGAGAGAGCATACTGGGCAATTCAAAGGTTGAAAGGCTATATTGAAACACATCTGGTCATAATTAACTGTACAATTTCACTTGGCCAAACATCATTACATGCAACCAAATGAATCTCATCTTAGCTGATTGACACTATACTATACAGTCATTGCAAGCAAGAGACAAGATGTATGTGACTCGCAAGAAAAAGTAAAGAGCATGCTTCCAGCAGTGGCTTATGGTTGAGAGAAAAAAAGAGAGACAGAGAGAGAAAATCACTGCCAACTAACTTCAGTGTTTTGGCTCCAGTTTTTTGTTGTGGTTGTGTTTTTTTTTTTTTTTTAATGTTTTATAAATGCAGGTTTAATACATGGTTGCAGTGATTACATTTTTGTTCCTTATTGTGTTCAGCTAATTCTATAAATGGAAAGAATTACTGAAAACAAACAGAAAAGAAAATGGTGTTCTTAGTGCATTTGTGATAGGAAACAGTAGAAATGATGATGGTGCATGAAGCAGTTGATAATTTGCCAGCCAATCGCTAAACTACTGTTGAAGGTGATTAATTTTTGTCTGGAAGTGGTACCTGCATGCCCTGCTGCACAGGACACGTCTTCTCCAAAAGAAAGGGTTTTCTTTGAACTGTGATTTGAATAATGCTCATAACCACAACTGCTTTCACCGTCTTATCTCTCTTGTCTTCTGCTCTGAACTATTAAGTGTTGCAGCTGTTTAGCAATGTGTTTGTAGACATAAGGCACAAAGAAGCTTGAAAACTTGAAAGCTAGAATTGTAATGATGAGAAAAGGTAGGAATAATTACATCTGTAAGTTGTAGTGATAAACAGCTGGGCTGATACTGTATTTTTTTTTTCTTAAATGTTATTTAGACTCGTGCAATTCTGTTTACAGCTTATCTCGACAGAAGGCGCCATATGGCAGTAGATGAGTGGGTGCTAACAAGAGCACTTCTGAGACAAGTGTGTCTCTGGGTGCCCCTTTCCCAGCCACCCCGGAAGGACTCGAGTGGAGGCTTTTGCCTGGGGACAACTAAGTTTGCTGTAGACCTTTCCTGGTACCAGCCCAGGTGTTTGGGTGGGCATCTGGCACATGAATAATTTAATGAACAAGAAGACTGTTCCAGGCCTGTGTCTTTCAGCAGGATGCATCACCAGGACGCTTTGTGATACCGTTAACTAATAGAGAGGACTTGGAGTTAGGCTCTCAGATGGCACTGCAGGTGCAGGTACGTCTGACTGTGCACACAGGTCCTCATCTGCACATAAGCCACACAGACAACATGTAGTGGTGGGCTCATGTCTGGGGCTGCCCCTGGAAAGCAAGCCGAGAGCAGGGGGGAGGCTGGGGCACCTGTCCCATCCCTCCCTGCAGAACTCCAGCAGCCAGGCTGCACTGCCGGCGTGGGCCTTCGCTTTCATTTCCTTTTCATCTCCCAGTCCTATGTCTCTTGCTTATCAGCTGTGCCCTGCACCTTAGTTTGGGATTGTGCTAAGTGCTCAGTCTTTTTGTTTGTTTGTTTCATTTTTCCTCACAGCCTTCCACGTCTGTTGCCCATATATTGCACGCACATTTAGCTGAGGTACTCACACATCAGCCTGAGAAAGGAGAAGATCTCTGTGACCTCTGCTGTTGCCGTGACTTGAAAGCATCTTTTGATAATAGCATTGATACATTTGGAAGCATCAGTTTGTATTATGCATTCAAACACACACCCACAATTTCATCTTTTTTTCAGGAAATCAGAGGGTAAAAAGGCGATAAATTGATATCCAATACCTCACCTTTGGATTGAGCACCTTCTGCTCAATAACCAGCTCTGGAGAGAAAGCCATTGCTCATCTTAAGCAAAGCTCAGTAAAACTTAATCCTGCTAAAAGATAAAGCTGAGAGGAGCTGAGCTACCATTTAGCTGTGGTTGCGATGGCGTTTCAGAGGGCAGTGGGACCGGAGTGCCTCCAGTGCTGGTGCTGAGCAGCCCTGCAAAGCAGAGGGTCCTCATGTCAACAAGTGAGCTACACAGACATTGAAATAACTACTTCACTCTAAGTGGAAAGCCCACTTCCATGTCTCAGCTCAGTCCTGATGGCCCAGGTTCTCAGCATTAGTCCTGTATTGGCACTACTCCAGTCCCTTGAAGTCCCCGAGGCCTTCCTCGGCCTGGGGGATCTGCGCTCTCACTGTGACCGGGTGCTTAATGCTGGAGAAATGTGTTGTAACTTCCAGACTTGGGCCCCTATTCTAGGTTCCTCCTAGAAACACTTCCTATGAATATTTTACAACCCTTTTAAAATGTATCCATTTTACAAAAATACCTTTTGTATTTGCTTTCCATGAATATTTATGCTGCTGGCTTTCACTGTGCAAAATCTGCATGGCAAGGTGTTTGAAATCCACTGTCTGGCACGCTCACGTTGGCACAGTCCCCATCAGAGAGGAGTGCCTTTAGGGATCAGCTGCTGCACCTGAACTTTTAGGTGAGCACAGGGTGAGGGGAATGTTTCTCATTCCTGCTCATTACTTTTTGATGGCTTTTAGAGCTTTTAGATTCTGAAAGTGATGGGTCCTCACTTAAGGAAAAACATGTACCAACAGATCATCTAAAGAGAAGAACTCATAAATATGGAGGAAATGTCAAAGACAAGCTGCAGCTAAGCCAGGTCGACAGCCACTTTTCCTGACCCCACTGTGATGACTTCCTTTGTAACTCCTGCGGTTTCCCTGCCTTGTGGAGTGCATGCACCTCCCTGTGTGCTCTCCCTGCTACGGTTTTGTCCCCCCGCGGCATGAATAAACAGTGCAGCAATTGTATGTGAGCAGGGTGTGTTGAGAAATACCGAAATAAGGCTCTTATTGGTAGCACTCTTTTGTACCTGCTTTAAGACATTTGCACTGTAAGCCCATCTAAATTATGTATCAGACTGACACAGAGCTAAATCTGTGCAGAGGAATTTGTCATTCTCCATCATTCTGGCAATATTTCTCCCTAGGGGACAATTATAGACTGACCTGTTTGTGCAAGAAGTTGCTTTGTATCCAAGATAATTATTAATCCGCACACCGACAGACAATGATGACAATTCTCTTTTTCTCTATAGATCTTGTTAAGCATTATGAGTGTTTATATATATGTCTACATAGCTTACGTATACCCATGAATTATAAAGAGCATGTTGTATTTGTGTTTATATGTATATGCTTCAGTACATGCATTTTATTAATGTGTCAACATCTGTAGTCTGTTAAAATGCGTCTAACTACATAATTTAAAATTGCACAGTGATTACATCATTATATCTAATGCACCTAGAGATTTCCTTCTTATTCACGTACACTTCCTTTCTTTTATTTCCTCCTATATTTATGTTATTTGTGACTGTATGTAGCCAAAAAAATGCTTTGGTTAGTATATTAAGGATCTGTTTGCCTATATATTTATATAGAATATATATATATATGAAAATAATATCTATTAAATATAATACTACATGTACTATATTAACATTGTATAAATTATATATATTAGATACATAATATATATGTTGTTATATATACCATAGTCTATATGTGCAGTTATATATATTATACAATAGTAAACAGTACCATATATTATACATTATATTAAATATGTATGGATCTATATTATATATTATTCTATAATAAAGGTTATATTTTATATGCAGTTAATATATATTATACAATATATAATTGTTTATATAGTATGAAATATTTATATTCACACACTGCATACTTACTATATAACATAGTACCGTATAGTGTGCTCCATACAGTTAATAAAGTATATTTTGTGTAGTATATAATATGCCATATTATGTAGTTTAGACTATGTAGTATGTAACAGTAGCGTAATATATGTAATCAGCGTAAGCTTTACATTTGCTGTTTCCTAACAAATCATCTTTTGTTCTTTCTTTATAGAACAACTCTCTGAGCACAAGTATGCCATTAATTACTTTGTCTATAAGCAACTTGTTCAGTCTGATTTATCACATCGATAGTAAACAGGTACCACCATTTCAATTTCTTGCCTTATAGAAGTTTTTCTATGCTCCTAATCAATTTATCTCCATTCTCTGAAGAATGTTGCTGCCATACAGACTTTTTGAGATGCAGTAAGCAGAACACAACAGTCAAGTAACGGCGTACTGATTAATAAAACGGCAGTCTGCTCCTTTTCTATTAATCCATATTCCATTTTAGCTGTGTTAATGTTCTGGCTGCCGTTCCACTACTCTTGTACAAAGAGTACAAAAGCAGAGCAAAGGTGTGTGTGTGACTGCAGGACCCTGCCCTCCTAATGCAGACTCCTCATGGGAGACAGCTGCTAACGTGTCTGCTGACTGGCATAGCTTGGTACGAAGCAGTCGATGTCAGGCTGCCAGGTACTCTGGGGACGAGTTACGGCTCTTAGCATTCATCTCAGTCCTCAGGAAGTGGGGACTGATTTGCAGTAAATATTTTTTAATTTGCATATTTAGCAAATGCTGTGTGGTTTGCTATTTTTTAACTTGTTTAATTAACAGTAGCTTTAGGAAAAGGATCCTGTGTGTCATCATCAGGATCTATGTGTAAGAAATGCTCTTCCATGACTCAGCACCACCGACACTACGTGGTGTGACCGCTGAGGCTTCTGGCGCAAGCAGGCCTGAGGCAGTGCTCCTCAGGCACTGAGCGGTCTGCGTGCCTCCTCTCTCCTCAGCTCCTGGGAGAGGTCAGGAAAGACAACAAAACTTCAGTTTCGTGTTAATGACATATAAAAGGTCAAGGATGTGATGGCAAGAGCTCCAAAGCTATATTTGCTAATCAGAACACCAAAATGAAACAAATACTTCTCAGTGAAGTTAATACTGCAATAACTTCGTCACACAGTGCTTCAAGAACCAGGCCTCAGGGTTTCCTACCTCTGCAACAGATGTCAGAAAGCACCGCTTCGCATTCAGCAGTACCAGGATCAAACGGTATTCATCCAATTCCAAGCTGACTGACTGAGTGTTTTCATAAAGGAAGGCAGATAAACGGGTAAGTTGCCCGTTTTAGTCTCACAAGGCCTCACTTTGGCCGTGTGCTTGTTATTGCTGCAAATTGCGTGTTACGAATAGCTAACTCTAGAGTCTGTGAAAACAAACTAACAAGTAATGGGGGGGGAAAAAAAAAGCAAGGGCCATTATAGGCTCATTTCCAAATCATAGTGATGTGTGCCAGCAAAGGTGCAAGTGATTTGAATCAAAATTCTTGAAAACAGTAACAAACACACAGTATGGCCTAGATGCTGACAGTCTTTTTGGTTTCCTCAACTTTTGAATAGAGCAAATGTTTTGAAAGTCACTGTTGAACAGCAGTTAATATACGCTTTCAAATTAGGGTGAGTATCCTAAACAGCACACTGCTGCCTTACACAAATGCAGCCCTGGATTTCGACCACCTGCCAGGGAACACCAGTGGGTAAAAATAAACCTCCATTTTCTATACTTCAGGCTTTCAGACTTTTAGTTGTTGTTCATGCTAGAGAGGGTTTTTGTTGTTATTTTTTGGTCTTCTTTTTGCAGAGAACACATTACTGTCAGTTGGAATACTAATGGACATCAACATAAACATCATCTCCAGGGCTGTTCAATGAAACTATCTAAGGCTGATTGTCTTGAAATTAGCTTGACTCATATCTGAAAATTGCCAGTGATTAGCTGATTATGGTTTGAATTGAACTCAGATTGCTACAAAAAGCTACAAAAAGTCATCCTCAGATATAGTCTAGTAAATGATGCCTCAGTTGCTGCCAGCACTTGCATTAGGGATGAAGGTCTATTACCACATCACATTGACGGCAGTCACTTTAAAATATATATTCTGCCTGGGGAGAATCTGTCTCCTGGGGAGAATGCTGTCTTCTTACTTTTTAACCTACTCACTAGGTGAAAAAAAAAAAAAAAAAAAAAAAAAGACATCACTAACAACAGAACAGATTTAATTCCTCCCTATGAGATAAACTTGTTTACCCTTTCTAAATACAATTATTATAATTAGAGGAGTGGCTCGATCCTAGTCTCTTACTAGGGAGACTCATCTCTTATATACCAATAGCATATGATATTTAAAATACTTTGATATAAATCAAATGCCCAGTGCTAACAATGCCGAGCAACAGATATCAGTTCCAGTGGGGGGGGGAGGAGGAGGGGGAAGGCATTATTTTGTCATAATCATCAAGTTCTGTGGAAAAAAAAAAAAAAAGTCTGTTTTGATTAACTCCTGCTGCTATACGGTGTTGATACAAACAACAGAGGATGCTACCAATTTCACCAATCCAAAACTACAAAGAAGACACATACACACCTGTATTTCTTAGAGCTGAACTAAACACAGTTTAGCTTCCTGTAAATAAGCACATTCCTCATTGCTTCAACACTGGCCAGTTTTGAGTGTTAGCTCTGCATGGCAGACAGCCTTCTCTGCTTTTAAGTGCCTAAACGTGTTTTCACCCTAGAGAAAAGTCCCTTATGCTCTTTAAGTGGGAATATGTACTTGTGCCCTCTAGCCCTTTACCAAGGATATCGCCCAGGGGGACATCAAAAGTATCTGTGCCACGAGTCATATGAATGTGGGCAACAGGATTCTGCCATGCCATTTTGTATAGGCATCAAGACTACTTGCAAGCAGTATTGCTTTCTATTTTTGGTTCAGACGTGTCTTTCCACAACAACAACAACAACAGTATTACTCTGGTGATGCCACAAGTGGTTACTGAGAGTCCTGCACTGGAACCACTCGTTTGAGGCTTGAGGTTTTGGTGTAGGGAGTGTAAAAATCACCAGATGCCGTGACTGAAATGTTCATGCTGGAAGCTGTTACGGGGCACACAGACGACTTGAGCTCTAATTGCCAGGCCCAGGGGGCAGGCACAGCCTCGCAGGACAGCGTGGTTAGAAGGGACCCCAGGAGGCCCTGGGCCAAGCCCTGCTCCTGCCCATGGCAGGAACCCCAGGCCGGGCTGGCCGTGTGTCTGACTGCTGTGTGCAAGGCACACCTGGCACTGGCCTGGAATCAGACGCCACAGCATGGCAGGCTTCTTGTCAGTCTGAGGTCTTGCAATAGCCAGGTAAGATCCTGAAGCCTAGGATTCAGTATGACATGAGCATGTCAGTTTTTACAGTAGCTGGAGGGCCACTGGGAAGGTTTAAGGGACCAGTGCAGGCATACTCTGTCAGAAATGATCTGGAAAATTGGCTTAGCAGGGAGGTGATGACATTGGCTCATGACACTATATGTGGTTATTAAAGGAGAGGGGCACATGATACGAACTGAAGAAAGACCCTCTGAGACTCAGTGGCTCTTAAATGACTAGAAGAAAATTATTCCAAAAAGATTTAAAAAAAAAAAAAGGCACAGAGAAAAGAAGAAAATATGCTTTAGGGCTCATAGGCCAGATACTGAGTGCAGAAGCCATCATTAGGCATGGTATAACAAAAAAAAAAAAAAAAAAAAAAAAAGTGTTTTGCCTCTGTTGTGATTACTTTGCCCTTGTTTCCATCTCAGGTAAGGGTGTAGCAGAACTAAGGGTGATCCCAAGGGGGAGGATAGCAGCCAATGTCTCCTGGAAGGACTAAGTAAGCCGAGGTGTAATATGGTGAAGTAAGATTCTGGAGAGGTTGAGCTGGGCAACAGGAGAGGACATGTGTCAGGAGCAGTCATAGCTATCGTCTAATACAATCATTAGATATGATCAAAGGAAATTAGCAGATGGCTGCTAGTTCCAAAACAAACAAAATGAAGTGTTTATTCTGTCAGTGTGACTTTATGCTGAGAAAAAGCTTTGCTTTAAGATGTGAATGTTAAATGGCTGCAGAAAATCAAAAGCATACCAGATAAAGACACTGAGGGAAAAAAAAAAAAAAAAAAATTACCTGCCCCTGTGGCTCAGAAATTAGCTACCATATAAATTCCTGCTGGGTGGGTAGTCCCCCAGGGGGACATACCAGTGCACATTTGCCCTGTTCCTAAGTCCATGCCCAGCTGTCTGTGGGAGACACAGTACATGGTGTGTTGTGCTAATGCAGGAGTGCAGGCTCATGGTCGCCTTCAGATGCTAGCCATGACAAACCCAGCAAATTAAAGGGCTTAAAAATATTAAGGTTGCTAAACTGAGTATTAACTTCTGCCTGGATAGACTCAGTGCTTCATGATGTAAGAGCTGAGAATAAATGTGTGATGCCTGTGCTCTTGAAAGCACAAGGTGGATCTCTTAAAAGATAGATACATTTTATAAATGCATTCATGCTATTTAACACCTAAAACTGAATTCTGACCTTACATATGTAGTATGTATTCCTTGTCTGTCTGCTTGCAAATTAACTAGAGTGACTAATTATTTAGGCTTTATGAATTATTTAAATGACCATTATAATCTCTGCTGTTAAAGAAAAATCTGATATCTCCTACTCTTACTATTTAAAAATATATATAATTTTTAAATCCTCCACATGCCATCAAAAGTTTCAAAGTCCATGCAAAACCAAAGGATGCAAATACCTAGCTCAAATTTGAACAGCTATCTTAAAAACAAAAAAACCACTCATGATTCGTGTGCTAATTAACACCTAAACGAAAGGACCTGTAACAAAGATGAATCTGACATGCCCAGGCCTTTCTGTTCAGCAGACAGATGGACATATATTTGTATTTTTATATTGGTATTTTATTTTATTAAGCCTTCATTTTGAATTAAGCCTATTCTTGAGCACAGAGTAGGCTTACTGTATTAGGACTTTGAAATGGCATACGGAAGGAAACAAATACAGTAATGGATAGATGCATAAAATGCACAGCTAGAGATACAAAAATCAAAGAAGGAATGCAATACTGATTCTTTCCCTCCTCAGTGCCATCCCTTCTCTATCTTATTAAAGTCTCACTAACTGAGAAACGTCAGGTAACCTGGACAAATTATTAATTTTGTGATGCAAATGACGTTATTTTTTCTCCCTGACTGAAGTCTGACTCCTCTGTTCACCAGAAGGGATTTGGTCCCACGAGCAGGCCTGATGCCTCACCTCCTGCGGAAAGCCTGCAGCAGCACACAAGATGTCTCTGGTGAGTCGCTGGTAGCTCCATAAAAAATCACACAGAGCTTTTCTCTGTGTGCCCTTGGCACCTGCAGTTAGGCCATTTGTCCTGGACTTAGATGTGGGGTACGAAGGGCTATGGCCCTAGAAGGGGGGTTAATACCCCATTTTGTGCATGTGCAGCCTGGGCTCTTGGAGGCCTGTGCTGGCTCCAGCCCTCAGCTGCCCAGCCAGGGCAGTGCAAACAAGTCTCCCTGAAGTGCCTTGGCCGTGCAGTACCAGGGTGCAGTACCGGGGTGTGTACAGTGCTGAGAAAACAGCAAGGAGGTGAGATCCCCCAACACTAGCACCAACTCCAGCTGTCAGCATGAATCATGACACATTAACTACTAGGCCAGGATGGCAGCCATTTAGCAAGCTTAAATATTTAATTTAGAAACAATAGTAGGTCATTTAAATAATTAAATTCAAAAGAACACTCAGGCAACTCACAACATCATAACGGTTTCATTTTATTTCACATCAGTGTGTACATTAACTGCAGAACTAATTCCAAAAGTGCAGGAGGTGAGCAAGTCGGTGTGTCCTTCGTGCATCAGCCTGTCCTGATCCCTTGCTGTGGCTGCTCTGAGACACAGGTAAACGGTACAAGTGCTCCCACCACTTCTCCCTGTAGCCGTGCACACAGAAGCACACCAGCACCAAAGTGCTGTGCTGTAGCCTTTGCCTTGGCCAGAGTTCAAGAGGTTTAAAAATAAATAATAAAATAAAAAGCAGAGGTACAGCTGTTGCTGTGCCAGCTGCTTGTGGAGTACCACCCCTTGTTCTGTCCCTGAAATGCCTCAGCTGGCTCGAGAAGTGCAGGTAACACCTATCGTGACGGGTCACAATATCTGTGTGAAGGCAAGGGCAGCATGGCCTTGGGCACCGGCTGCTGGAGTGAGCATAGCAGCCCTCATCACTGCTGCCTGCCTTGCTCAGGCCACATTGTCAAGAGTGAGGCTGGCTGCTCTGCTGATGGCTTCACGTGGCAAACGGTGTAAAAGTGTCTAGAACAGGACGAGGAGCTCAGGGTTGCCAGTTTGTCTGAGTGTGCTTAGCCTCAACACAGGTTTTCAGTTGTTCAGCTTAAAAGCATTATGTAAGCATAGATTGATTATATACGTTAACTTTTCAGCATGCCTAACTACTTGGTCAGAGGCCATGGGTAAGTAATGTTTAGGAACACGTTCTCTTAACAATGTAGTAAAACACTTGACTGGCTACGCAGCATTTTCTGTCACTGACAGGAGGCTTGGACATTGATGGGGAGCTGAAATGTTAGCTCCTTGCAGGTAAGAAGGCAATCGTTTATGCATTCATTTGAAATATTAACTTTTAGATCAAATGGCAGCATGAAACAGATGTGGACTGCAAGTCTCCCACCAGCCATTAATGACAGGTGAAAGTAAAAGCTGATGAAACACATTAAGAGGAGTCCTACAACGCCAGCAGCGAGGCAGTCTGCTGCGTGGTGCCTTGTCAGTCCGTTCGTATCGCCGGCCCTTTCAGGCACTGCGGGCGCCCACCTGCCGCTGCTGCCGTGTCCTGCTGACTTTTCTACACACCGCTGGGAAGACCCCAGGGTGGGCAGTCCCCTGTACCACGTCACTGGCTACGTGAGGGTGGCAGTGAGGGACCCCGCTCTGCTAGGCTGGGCAGCACCTTAGGAGGTCGCTGCCTCGGGGGCACCTTCACCCACTGCAGTGTTTGCCATTCCCAACACGTCCTGCAGATCGGCCGCCTAACTGCCATACGGGGTGGCGTGCCGGTAGGAAATTCCACACCCATAAGGTGGGTAAGGAGCAAGCAGGAGGCCCCTTCAGTCATTCTGCAGAAGCAGCAAATTTCTGTAAGGCAGAAGGTACCCTCCTTAGCTGTCACAGCAAAGTCCAACCTCCACAGTTGAACGGTGTAACACGTAAAAAGGGATATTGCGCTTTTATTAAAATATTAATGCTGAAGATGACATACATCCATAAACTTAATTATACATAGTAAACATTTTAATTTTCAATTGTCACAACTGTGTTTTTGACAGTCCCGTTCCTGCTTACCTGATTTGTATCTGTTTAATTAAGGAAATAGACCTCCAGCATCTCTGCTGTTTATATATTTCTCATCTCATACAGCCTCCCTGGGATTTACTTCCCTCTCAGATGTCTATCAAGGTGTGGCAGTTTTAATGTCAAGTGGAGGCTGTTGGGGAAACTTGCCGACTCAGGGCATCCATCTCATGGTATCACAACTCCTTGCTATGCCCTTGTGCTCCCTTTCCCTTCCAGTACAATCTGATTTCTTGCTGCTGGTCAGATGCAGCCTGCAAGTCGATGGGAAAGTGAAGGAGACTGCCTATTTCCCTGCCACTATTGACAGCTCATTAACACTGCACCCCAAGCAGCAGCACTGTCCCCAGACGCTTGGCAAAGTTGCCTTCAGGATCATTTCTGTTCTCTTCCCATCACAAAACCCCGTTATCCTATCAACCTATTAGCAGCTGGGTATTTTACTTTACGTTCAACTATGTTCCCAGAGAAAGAACAAGTTATAAAAGTGCAGTTTGGACTAACATCAGATGTGTTTCTTGATGAATTGCAGCCTGGTAGACTACTATGAAGGTTTTGAAAAGTAAAGTCTATTAAGCCTTTCAATAAAATAATGCTGTAACATACCGTACTTTTTTTCTCCAAGGATGACAAATATAATACAGCAATACCTATAACTGACTGGAACTTGTATTTGTCAGTTGGTATTTCTGTTTTCAATCCTGTTTTTTCCTGGGATCTCAAAACCCCACTTAAATAATGATGAGCCATCACTGAGACAAATCTTATTCAAGCAGCTCCCATCAGCCACAAGAGTAAGTAGAAGCCATGTGCCACTGCATGTGCACTAAACACAGCCTGGTGGCCGTGCTTTTAAACATAGCTCACCAAACTCTGCTGTCCACGTCTAATAGTGAATAGTTGCCTCTGTAAGCGGCACCTATCCAACAGCCCCATCTCCTCAGGTCCCTCGACAAGGGCACTGGTCCTGCGGGAGACAGCCATCAGCACAGGTCTGCTCCCACCTCCCAGAAACCAGCCACAGCCCTCGCTTCAACCCTGATGTGGATCCTGAATGAGAAATTCGTGTTGAATTTAAAATACCGTTTGCTATCAACCTTAAATATAGGTGACCAAATATGTTTAAACCTAGCTTAGCTGGAGGATGTGACCTTGGCAAGTCTAAATTGCTATCAAAAAATTATGAGTAATTTTCTACAGTAGATGGAGAAATTAAACTTAGCAGTTTTTCAGCTTCTGTCAGGAATACAACCTTAACATTAACCCTGATATAGAGAGAAACCACAGAAGGAACTACAACCTTAGCTCTAACAAATTCTCCTTAAAGGGTAATGGCAAATGTCCTTAACCTTTGCACATAGTTGGAAAATTAGTTCTAAAGCACTTACAAAATTATCGACACCCTAACTTTGGATTCTCCAGCATGAAGAACAGGAATCCCCCAACATGTCACTTCTCAGAGATTCCCAGCAGACCTTGCAGCTTCCCCAGGGAATGAGGTAAATATTTCTGAAACTGTTTTCCTAAAAACTGCTTGCTATTGTGCAAGAACATAGAAATAGATTTGAAATCTATTTTCTCATTTGCTATATTTTGAGATTGGTTGGAGGTGTCCATCACATGAAAAAAAAATTAAGCACATTGAACTAGAACTGCATTAACACCGAAACTGGTAAAATTCTTCACAGTAGGGGCATTGTCCACGGAGTCATAGTGCTCCCCTGTGTTCTCAGTGGACCGTATGAGTAAGATCAGCTCTGTTCCTTGGAGAAATGCAAAATGAATCAAGACAAACTTCAGGCATAACCTCTGCTCCCAGACTTGGCAGCTTGCAGGATCGTGTCCCAAGGATTAATCATTTCTTTCCACAGTGTTCCCACTTTCCCCAGGTGTATAGCTGGAGTAATGAATTTCCTGCAATAATGAGCTTAGCAAAGAACACTTCAAGAGTATCACTGTAACTACTGGTTTTTAAGAAGGTGAGGTTTCCAAGCAACTTAAGCACGGGAGGCAAGACATATCTTTGTTTAGAAACCAACAGCAATTGGTTTCCAACCAAAGTCAGCCCCATGCACAGGAAGCTGAAGGAAGAGTTTGATGTTTGGTTACTCAAAACTTTGTTTTTAACAGGTGAAGTCCTCAAAACTTCAGTGGACATAAGACAAAAAAAAAAGCACAAAAAACAACAAAGCCAAACAAACCATCATGCAGGCACTGAAGAATTTCAATCAGTGCATTGTACATTGTAACACAAGGGAAAAAATCAATTATATAAATTGGGGTAAGCCTCAAACAAACAATGAAAGAGAAAAGTAAGAAAAGTTCATAATGAAATCATACAAATTTGTAAATAATTATGGACTGATAATTCCCTTAAGTACAATGTTCTAGAAGTAGTTGCTTTGTGGGCAACATTAACTACATCTAATAACTTTAAATCTTTTTAATTTTTATTCTGCTTGCATACTGTAACAGTCAAGTAAAAGGGGGGGGGGATGACACGGAAGCTTAGCAAATCATAGATTTTTCTCCTTGAAGTGCTGTGCTTAATTTATCATGAGGTAGAGAGGATGCACATCTATCTATAGACCCTAAGTAGAATCAAGAGGTTAAATCACTAAAAGACCCTTCCTTTGAAGTGGCTGAGTTGCGATCCCCTGGAGACGCCACACAGATGGTTTTTTGCTCAAACACAGAAGCAGCGAGTGTCATGGTGTCATTTTTGCAACACTTGATCTAAAGTGTGCTAGATTAGCAAAACAGTTAGGGAAGGATTAAGCAACAACCAAACAAAGCCTCCAAAAATACTACAAGTCATATGCTAAGCCAGGACAAACCAATTAAGAGCTTTTGAAAGCAATATCAGTTTACACCAATCGAATTTTAAGATTCCACAAGATCAGACAGCAAGGAAAGCTTTGTAGTAGTTCACCTTTATCATTTTTGATGACCAGGAAAAAGAGATATTTCATAAAAAAGGGGGAAGAGTGCTCTGCTAAGGTCTACTACGAAACAGGAAAAAAGTATGTATATATATATATGGACAAAAAAAAATTGACAAAAGATTTCTACTCGACAGTCTTTCAAATGATGCTCTGATGTGTCTCCGGAGTTGAACAGAAATTCTTAATCAAATGGAAATTAATATTAAAAAAAAAAAGAGCGAAAATCTTGAGAAGATGAAACCCTAAAACAGTAAAACCCTTTTCTCCTGTTTGCCATTTCTTTGCTTCCTCCCCCCAAAAAAAGAAAAAATAAAAATAAAAATAATAAAAAAAATAGGATTTTTCCCCAGAAGCAACTTGGTGAGATTCAGCTATTAACTGAATTATTATGAAACCTCAAGGCAACAAAGAGCCGGTACGAATCAGCTCCACAGAGAATTTCCTACTTTACATGTAAGAAGCAGAAATCAATATCACTGGGTTAGATAGTAGAGCCTCAAAATAACTCTTCCATTAGGTGGGGAGGACAAGCTTTTCTAACTGCCCTTCTGTATTTAGGCCATTGTATTAGCGGATTTTTGGGGTCTACTAAGAAAAAGCGATATGTAACCTTACATACAGTGTAGGAGATGGGAAAGAAGGAAGTGGCAGCTAAAATTATCAACCTTAAGTTTATGGAAGCGGACAGGGAACTGACATTAAAGGCTATTACTTTCATTATTTATAATTATTGCTTTTTTTGTTGCTGTATTTAGTGATGTTGATGCTGTGCTCTCGCCTGTTCTCCTGGTTTCACTCGCAATTGAAGGAATTTTTCCAGGTAAGCACACCCTGATTAGGTTTTGCTAGCATCAAAACCAGAGCTTTAGCTGAGTTACTTTGAAGTTGTAAGAATAACCCCACCAACAAATACAGTTTACTTGTGCTTTCAACATTTGTCTAAGTGCATACTCATGGGGCCTGTGCATATTATGTTCAAGCTTGAGACTAAATTAAACTGGTCAGCGTAAAACACAAACAATTTCCAGGAACTTAATCATGTTTTAGCCTATGCCTGTGTATGCTGGAATTATTGAAATAGATGTAGCTAAATTCAGGTACTAATGCAATACTGATTTGTAACAGTGCAGAAGTACAGATTACTGACTGCAATGCACATTATCTCAAATACGCTATGATTGTAATAAAATAGATCCAAAAAAAGTGATGGAAATTTGAATGACAGGAGAAATATTTCCCAGAAATCCTCAGCTTTTGTCCTAGCTGGGAAACCAGATGAGAACAAAGACCCAGTAGACCCCCAGTCTCAGTGAGCATTCAAACAAAGCTGGGGAATGTGCTTGCCCATGATCTCTCTGAAGCCTCACAAGTGCAGTTGACCATGCCTGTAACACACGTTCTGTTTGTTCTATTTATTGCTGGAAATGCAGAGAAAAAAAACAGTTTGAAGACTTTTCCCATGCTTACAGGGAAAATAATTAGTAGGTCAAGTCCATGTACTGTTAAAATCTAACACATCTAGAACACTGACTGTTCCAGTAAATGCCAGTCAATGGTGCAACTCCAGTGCTAAAAAATCAAACTCCAGGAAAATCAAAAAGGGTCACCCAGAACCAAATGGCCAAGCCTTAATAAAACCACAAGGTAAGCATGTAAAAGTGGAAATGATAGCAAAATAAATATGCCAAGTGTATCTCCCCGCCTTCATTTTGTTTCATTTTTTCCTATTTTTATTGGTGTTGTTTTGCATGCTTTCATTTCACCTCTTTATTTTATTTATCAATAATCATGCATGCATTACAAGACGCAGTGCACATGTTAAGTCAACCAAGAACTTTTAGAGGACACCTGCTTGAGAAGTGTCACTCCTTGCACAAAGCAAGAGTATCTGAAGTTGTAGTTCTTCTTCCAGTTTGGAATAAGCAACATACATTATCATTTCAGATATATTCTTTAAAATATATATATTTTTTTCTTTTTAATTAAACTAAGATACCTATTGCGGATTTTATTTAGGAGTTTGGCTATCATCCTTTTTATTCTACTTAGTAATTTTGTCTGAGAAACAGTCTCACTACATACAATTCTCTACCCCAACTTTGTGTTATTTAGTTGCTAAATTCATCTGTTGGTCATAAACTTCTCCTTTTGGCAGGTCTATAGGACAACCTGTCGTTTTTAATGAGCTATGAAACATTATTTGTATGGACTAGTTTGATAATGGTAGAGAAAGAAAGAGGTGGCTTCTTGGCATCACGGAACACAATGACGTTTAATTGTTAAATTTGTTTTTAGTTTAAAGCTATTTTGCAGTAAGGTAATATTTTAAATGTACTAATCATATTTGTGTAAAAATAAATGTAGAATAAGGCAGTCTGAAATTAGCAGGCACGTTATCCCCCATCCCCCAAATTTTTAACTTTTCCAGATACTTTTTTTTTTTTTTTTTAATAAAAACTCACTTTTTCAATGTTAAGGCTTAAATCAATATGACTAATAGGCATTGTTATCATACGCTAAAGGAATGATGTGGAAGTTTTATGCTAGAGTTTTACATCAGCTGTTAATTGTGAGTTTGTCAACACAGACATGAATTTCTCTTACAGTTAGTGCTAAAGCAAAGTGGCATGTGAAATAGCATGAAAATATACGACGTATGTGCTGCCAGCTAGCTGTACTGTGAGAGTATGCAACAGAACACACTTTGTTAAAGAGAATATATAGAAAGACAAAATGAAAAGAAAGCCAATATGTCTCCCCTGTCCTATCTGCTGCCGATGGATCAACTTAACCTTTGCAAAGAGGAGAAGAGAAAACAATGGTCTCTGTGGAGCCGCAGACCTTGCTGGGGCTCAGGGAGTCTCCTGCAACATGGATGATCCCACCAGCAAAGCACCTGAAAGGAGCAGGGGAGCTTGCCACCATGGGGGTTACACTCAGTGCCAGCTGCAGAGAAGGAGTGGAAAAACAGAAACTTTTTTTTCTAAAGGCTCTGAACTTTGTTGGAAAGCCCCCCACATTTGCTAGATTTTAATAAACAGGGAAAGAATAGCTCTTGCCACTACGGTTAGAAGTCTTTGTGCAGTGGTAAGAAGAGGATTGGTTTTCAGGCTTGCTATTTAGTTCATGCCATCCATCGACCTAGTTTAGAGTGGCCCTGTTACAGTTTGTTCTGTGATCCTACCAAAATCATAGCTCTAGAGAGCTCTGAGAGAAGGTCTCATCACAGTCTCAGTCTTCAATTGAGTTTGATTTTCTTTAGTGTGGACCACTGACAATTATAAATTATTTTGTAGGAACTAATCATTAAAAGAGAACACTTAAAAAACAAATCATTTTAGAGGTTAAAATGTGACTGGTTGTTTTAATTTGATTGGTAGTCTTCAAAGAGGCAACATTTTAATTTAAGGGTCAACTTGTTCCGAAAGGCTAACCAATCATGTAATCTAGATAAGTCCCAGTCTAAATAGGATAAAGATGGCCATGCATAATTAAAGTATTCAAAGGCACCTTTGTCAGCTCACTGCAAGCTTTCGGGATGCCTTGAACCATACTAAAGGAACACTCATTGAAGCGAATAGTTTAAAAGATCTATCATATTATTATGGGCAGTGAATCCTAATACATAGTAAGAACTAATTTTAATTTAGTCATCCCTATGTGATGAGAATTTGTAAAAGAGATTAGCAAGGTTTGATTATCTCTACTTGAGAAAACTGGAAATGTTCCATGTTAAATTTGCAAGTTTAACTCTATTAGTTTCTTACAAATCTTTTGCTTTTGCTTTCCATAGCTCCTTCTCTACTTATGTCACTTAATAAAGCATAGCAGTTCACGTAGTTCGTCTTTAACTGAACACCAGGAAATCCAGTATGCTAGTGAATAATGTTTTAAAAGTTATTTTTCATTTTATTCTCATTACGTCTTCTTAGTTACTTTACAAGTAACTACCCTTCTGCAATGCAAATTTCATTAAAAAAAAAAAATCATAAAAAATAATTGTTATTTCTTTGTCATAAAGCAAGAGCTTTCTTGAAAAAAAAAAAGAGCACAAAACTTACCATCTTGAGCTCTAAAGGTCTAACAAATATAACTTTATTTACCTCTTCACACCTATAAGCTATTGCTGACAGCATGCCTATCAGTTGATACCTAAAGGTTCAAATATTGTCATATTATATATATTTACATGTATATATATATATACACATTTATGAATCGGATAGTTTACCAATATCCCAAATGCTAAGTTTTTCATTTTTCAGAGAAGACTCGTTAATATAACCGCAGGAAAGGTTAAAGACCAAACTGTGCAATCAGGAATCTGAGCTCCTGATAGACACATCAGAAGGAAAGCAGGCATTACTGCTTTTTGTAGATCATCAGACCTCCTTAGTGGTTCACTCCGTGTTCTTCAAAAACCCAAATCCTGAGTGCTTAGTATGCTAATCTCTTAGATCATATGAAAAATCAGAAATGGGAATAAAGAGAGTATCCTCATATTTATGTACAGATTTGTTAAGGTTGCAGTTCAATCGTTTGCCCAGAAATGAAAAATGGACCTTTTGAGTGAGTGACAGACTAGTTCTTTACACGGTGGATAAAAAGGCAGGAAGACATAAATTGGTATATAAAGGTTAATATTTCCACATACTGTGAACAAAACTCTTAGGGAGTTGAAAATAGTTTCCTTCTTGGTATTCAGTAATTGCACCAAAGGTTATTTTATGATGATATGCTGAAGTAGGAAGCCTGATTTCATTATTTTTCCAAAAATAAGTAATCTGAAAAGTAAATAATCTAATATTAGGTGACAGAGCACTAGTCTGCTGCAGAAAGAAGGTGTACAAGACTCCCAGGCTGGAGCAAAGCTTCAGGGTTGCTTTGTTCAAAAATGGAGTGGTTCTGTGAGTAAGGAGGGAAAGGCAGCATGCATTAGGACTGGATTTAGAGAACTAGTGTTATGCGATCACTCTGTGTCTAGGGAGCACGACAAAGAGAGAAGTGACCCAGGTTAAATTCTTCTTATCAAGGCTGTGCCAGTGTTTCTTGTGACCAGGGGTGGTTCTGCTGAACTTCTGTGGGAACACAATGCCCAAAATGAAGTAGGTGTCTAGACTCCCACTGCAGCGTGCAGTACTTGAATAGAAAGTGAAGGAAAAATATTTTCTTCCTATTTTCAGAAACTAAATAAGAAATCTTATCCCAGCCGCTAGCCTGGAAATGGAAGAACACATGCAGTGGACACTTGCTGCCTGCAGAATTACAGCAATTTGAATCAGACTTCTTGACCAACTTACTTAAGTGCTACAGACAAAAAAAAACTAACCCCCAAGTCCACCTCTCTTATGAACACAGCAGCAACGGCGAAGGAGTTTGCCAGTCCTGGGACAAATGACTCTGTTATAACCAGGGCAGGCCCAATCTGATGCTATGGATGGAAGCTGATATTCTAAGAGGGAGAGAAAACTTACATTCAATTACAAAAGCACAAGATAATACCAGAATGAATCAGTCAGTAAGGCAGTAACTTTGAGATTACCTGATGTCTTCCCTGTAATTCCCTCTTTTTTTTTTTTTTTTTCTCCAGGCAAAGAAAGGGGGGGGACAACCTTGACAGGAGATATATGATACTTTTTAAATTAGTTCTAGTGAGCTCATTTTGGAAGGCTAATAAGGTAAATTACCGACTTCTAGCCCCTGATCCCAGAAGGTGGGCCTCAGTCATCCTCCATGCAAATCGAAAACTTTCAGTTCTTCCACAAGGCAGCGCAGAAATAAAGCAAGTTTTCCATAAATCAGAAACAATGTTCAATGCTTACACATCATGTTGTCAAACAACACAGAACCAGACACATTCAAATTCAAACTAAACACAGACCACCTTAGACACCCTCTTCCTGACAGGCTGCTCTTTTACAGGAGTCCTTCTTCTGGTCTGAAAGCTAGACTGAATCCAGGCTCTGACTCCACGCTAGCTGTGCTCCATATGGCTCCCCTGCAATATTCTGATTTGATGGTAAGCCTCATCATGATAGATCTGATTCACTGTAGATTTAAGGTAGTCAGTGCAAATTAAATATGCTAATGGTACCTACTCCTTTCCCTAGTGGTCATCTGGGGGACTTCCGTACTCCGGGCATACAGCTGATAGAGTAAAATCTGTTACAATGAAGGGTTCACATTAATAATTAAGGTCATTGAGATAAAAATAACTACAGTTGTATAACCAAGCTCTTTATGTTATTAAGATTTATAGTGAGAATTATTAACTCTAACAGCTATTTTATCTCAAAGCAATGTCCATGAAATAGGATGACCTTTTGTCTATTACCTGTTGAGTTTACAGCATCCGAGTTCCAGCTTGATGAGTTTCCGACTTAGGCCAATTTCATTACATAGTCTATTTATACCACACTTCTTTTTCTTTTTTTTTTTTTTTTTTTTTTTTTGGGTTTTTTTTTTCCCGGGGAAAAAAAAAAAAAAATCTGATATGTTTATGGCACGTGAACTGGAAGAACCTCAGAACATTTTCAGCTAACTACAATGGCTATCAAGCGCGCAGTTACGCTGGCGTCGGGTGGGCTAGAGTGGGGAACGAAGCACTGACCCCACTGACCCAACAGGTTAACAGTGGTAAACATTGCTTTCTTTTTGGTAATAGATTAATTTTATACATGGTAAGACAAGAATCCTGTGATCGAAATTAAAGACATCACAGAAATGATTTGAAAGGAATGAAATTCATATAACAACTTTGGTTTATTAAGATTACAGCCAGGGAAAATGGCCTAAGCAAGTATCCAAAGCCTTCAAAACACTTCCTGACTTTCAAAGAGCCTTCCTCTCTGTGTGGGTATTTCTGCCTAGGCTGCCACACAGCAGTGTCCATCAAAACAAAGACCTCCTTCTGTTTGGGGCCTTAAAGAAGCAGCTGGAGTTTCCATTCCAGCTCAGCACCAGGAAGATCCAATTGGTACTAAAATCCTACAATAGTCTGACTGAAGGATACTGAGCCAGATGAATGACAAATAAACAGAAAAGGTTACCTAAAATACACACTGGGGTGGCTGCTAGAGCATAGAGAGAAATGTGAACCACCTTGCCATTTTCTCCCCTCAGAATATTGCTCTCACAACACCTATGAAAGTCCAAATGAGTTATAAGAGTAAATTAGTCATATTGTGGTTGAATGGTTTTAAATAAAATTGACTATTAAAATGTTCCAGTCTCTCTCTTTCTCCTATAATATCTTTATTTCTCCTCTGAGATCCACAAATCACATCTCCCCCCAATTTACTTACTCAGACTCTCTACTGAGGTATAAAATTTTTAACTGGAGTATTATTTGATCCTTCATAGCCCTTGAGTAAACTTTTGCTGACTTTCCTCTTAAAATGATTCAAACAACAAAAACATCGCTATATGTCTCCATGAAATAAATAACAGTGCTAAATTTTGCACCAGCATCATTAAACCTTGGGACTAACACTCAGTTGAGATAACTGAAGCCTTATGCATTTCTTGTAGATTAATGACTTAATTCCTTCTGCCAGAGGAGATGTATCAGCCTGGATCACTCTGCAGGTGGAGGAGTAGCCTTATCACAAGTCCAGACAGAATTTCTTTGCTGTTAAACAGTGAAAATTAAATAAAAACAAAACAACCACACACACACACAAAAAAAAAAAAAAGGAGAGAAAACACTGCTAGAGAATTTGAATGGAATTCATACAGTGGCATTAACCTCCCTACAAATTAGGGTTGAAATGGCCATTGGGTCAGCTCTAATACAGGGCAGCTCCAGCTCAACTTATGTCAGTGGTGATCAATCCAATTTTATTTCATGGCTGTATCGTATCTTCACCACCCTGCCTGTATCAAAGAAATGTTCACGCTACAAATCCGTAACAGGAAAGACTGAAGACTGAACTGAATAGTGAAAGATGTTACCAACCTTTATCACTCGTAACTGTGTGGGAAGAACATGCGGTCATTAAAACTAAATAGGCTAAAAACCACCACCACCAAAACCCAGCCCAACCACTAGAACTGCAGCAATGTAAAGCACAGTGCGAATGTTAATCATAGACATGTCTAAGCTCACGTCTCAATAAATCTTCAGCAGGTGCAGAGCAACTCACAAGCCTGTGACAGCAGCCCCGTCCAGCGTTTCACACAGAGAGAGGCCCTGAATGCCCTGATAGCTTTGGCAAACCCTGCTGAAGACGACGAGACCTACTTCATTAGGACTCCAACGTGATGCCCTTGAAGACAAGAACACTGCCTTGTGATGCGGAGGGGAACACCCATTTTTCCTTGTGCACTTGCTAGGGGTTACAACCCAATGCAGCTGACTAACAACGTCAGAAAAATAAGAAATTTGGGAATTTTTAGATCATCCCTATTTGGCCACCTGCTCTGAGTAAAACAACTGCTTACACAGTTTCTCTTTGTTTTTCTTTTTTTAGATAATACTCCTGTCAAAAAACTTGTTTATCATATACTCTGCAAGAAAACATCTGGTAATTCTAATGTGGAAGATCATCGTTAATATTATTACTATTTGCAGGTACAACACCCCAGTGTGGATATAGCCTAGTGTTTCACACACACCTGTATTTAGTCAACTGTGACTTTATTTAAGTGCTTAAATAAATGACTTGATATTCAAAAATTCTGATTACCTACTGGTAGCTCCTGCTGGCTTTTGACTGACTTTTAACTTTGTGAGCGCCTTCATTTCCACAATATTTCTTTTCTTTCTATGCAGCAAATACTAATTTTTACCATCCACACTAGTGGTTATGATTTTATGCGCTGCTGATGGCCTGCTTTATTTTAAACCACACCACTGCTCTGTTACGTATAAAACCACAGAGCATTCTGGATTACTGATTACTCCGCCAAACGGGCATCACAGCCTCAAAGATTTCTCTCTTCCTAGGAGACGAGCAAGATCTGCATAATTTGTATTTCATGACAACACAACAGCTCCCATTCTGAATTACTAGTGTTATACCCTGATGCGTGTCAGCAATGGCATTGCCGTGCTGGCTGGTTATTTAACAAAGCTAAATTAATTTGTAGCTGTCAGTCATGTTTGCCAGATTTGCTTAGATTCTGAAATTTATTGACAAGCCATAATAACTGACATTTAAATTGTCTGTTCTTGTAGAAGCAAACACGAAGCATGGAACTAAAATATGACATTTAATTCTAAAAACTGGAGGAGAGGAGAGGAGAGGAGAGGAGAGGAGAGGAGAGGAGAGGAGA
>CM021770.1:7970128-8007055 GCA_011076525.1 Nettapus auritus | reverse complement strand
AGGAGAGGAGAGGAGAGGAGAGGAGAGGAGAGGAGAGGAGAGGAGAGATCTTTTGCTACTTCTGTAATTCTTCTATTTAAAGGGATTTTCTTAAAAGGTCTAACATCTTTTAAAAATATCATTAGAAGATGTAAATTTATGTTCTCCTGAAATATATATATATATATATAATATTCCTTGAATGTTTTTTTATTTTCTCCTGGCAGACAAGTGCAAAAGGGTACATTCGTCCGTCTCCATACCTGTACTACTGTCTCATTCAAATCATACTCAGCAGGCAGTTTGATGATGAGGGCACTGAGAGGTCCTGTCTGTACCGTATTTGCTGCTGCCACCTGGGACGGGGACTTTCATCTTCCTGTGTGCCATTCTTCCCCCCTGCATGACTGCCCTGATGCTCATACATCCACAGTAGTGGGGAGGAAGGCGGCAAAAGCTCCAACATCCTCCACTCCTCCAGCAAGGTGCTGGAGGGCAGAGAGCACGTACCTTGGGACAGCTTTGTGCCACAGCACAGGGTCGGTCAACAAGTACATCAGGAGGTGCTTCTTAGCTGTGCAGGTGAGGGACCTCCTTGGAGGTCTTCAAAAGCTGCCTGGACATGGTGGCCCTGCTTGAGCAGGGGTAGGCCCGGGCAGCCTCCAGAGGTCCCTGCCACCCCAACCCATTCCGTGAGTCTGTGATGACATAGTCCTGAGATTATGTCAAGGGCACCAGTACTACTAAAGAGTAACATTACTGCCGTAAGCATATTCCCCAGCAAACACAGAAAAGACACAAACAGTTAACCTTTATTATTTCTTGTGATATCAGATGCTCCCCGTGTTATGTTTGTTATGCAGGAGGAACAGTTTGAGGAACTGACCACTGCGTGCAAACTTGCCTGACTTCAGAAACATCAAGACCAGATGGTAATAGTATGTTCCTTTTCCGTTTTAAGATAAATGCTCCACTGCAAGACAGACCAGTGATCCAGGTTAGAAATCTGTCCTTCCATATTGTCTGTAACATAAATCACTGAACATGAACACATATAATAGCACATGCTACTAGCCTGAAGGATCTGGCATGGAGGTTTGGCTCAGCCTCAGAAGCTCATTTGCTCAACTTACCTTGAACACCTGAACACCACAATCTCTCCTATCTATGAAAGCAAATGAAAAAACCCATGAACACTCTTCCTGGATTTTGGTCACTTGGCTTTCATCAGATCCTCAAACTGTGCACACAGTCCTAAGGGAAAGAGTCAGAATAAATTTTCCAGGAAAAAGAAAAGTCTGAAATTTGAACTGGGGGGGAAGGCTGGTGTCTGACCTGCACAATGCCACCCTTCTGCCTGTCTGGATAGCTTTTGTAGATGGCTTGCTCTTTCAATTCCCCTGATTGTAACTGCCAGCATGTAAAATGAGCCTCTTGTGTAGATTGCTCTTAGCTGATTATTGTAAAGAGTCTCTACTTCAAATAAGGGGTTAAATCCTCCCTCTGCTACATGAGAATGTTTTTCTTCAAGCTGTTTGATTGGCCTGGTGCTCATACTTTCACTCTGTGGTGAAGGGCTGGGGCAGTGATTGCAAAAATCACACCCAGCACAGCTCCCTTAAATCTACTATTGTGTCAGAACATTAAGAGCAAAACTAGCTCCTGCTCGCCTTAAAACCTAGAAGCATTTTTTTTTTTTTTTTAATAGTGGACACATTTTAGAAAAGCAACAACATCTGATGCTTTAAGTCCTTCACTGGTCCCCTAATGATGACCGACTGGAACATTAGAGCATCCCTGGCTTCCCTTCAGGCCTTTTAACTACTCCAGCTGGTCACTAACTGCTCTGTAAAAAGACCTCGGTGTGACACATTTGTACACAATATGGATCCTGCAGGTTCTCTATCCCCATGGCACTAGTTAGGCAAGTGTTCCCTTCATGTACTGGCTATGCCCTGCCTTTCAGGCAATGTATATATATATATTTCTCTTTTTGCCAGCTTCTCTGACTTCTATTTTTAATATTCAGTTAACTTTGTAGAAAGTAATTATATTCTGCTCATTCTACACCAGCTGGTATTTACTTCATCCTCCATCAGGCATCAACAGAGCATGGGGCTGCAAGACAGAAATATTACTCTGGCAAGCATAAATATTTCATTTTTCACACCACAAATGCGTTGATGATTTATTAATTAGCCTAAAGGCCTGCTGCTTCTGCATAGCTGAGTAGCAAAATAACTCAGCTACAACTGAGAAAGTCTATGGCTCACATCCCATTGGAAAGCTTTGACCAGCAGCATGTCTGAAGGCTAAAAAACATTTCCAATGGGCCAAGACCAAAATTACCAAGATAAATCTTGGCTATTACCACCTTTGGACCAGCTTTGGAGAAATGCCTTGTTGAATTTCAAGCAGCAGCAGCAGCTCAGATATCGGCCTGGTGCCGGCTCTGCAGAGGGAACCTGTCTGGCTGTTGTCAAACACATTCTCAGCAGAACAGATACTCTATGGCAGTCATAATACTCGTGCAAGCTAATAAAAGCAGGAAACCGAGTAATAGACTATTATTCTTTGGCGTTGGTAATTTCAGTTCTACGCTGGCAGCAATATCTGTCTTTCTGCTTTTAAAAAATATTAATAATCCTGAAACTCTCCTTTTACATTTTCAAAAGAATATTCTTGTATCTTTATATTACTTTAAGAACACGTTGAAACACTGCCCACTTCATTTTACTTAAAAATCGCTGTAATTTCAAAGGAATCTCCTAATTTAAAATGAAAAGCAGGTAAAGAAAAGGTAAATATATCAAAATAACTTACATTAATTTCAAAGAAGGATCAAACACCGTTTCAACACTGGGAAATATACTAGCATTCCCATTTTGACTCCATTTCCTTTGATTTTTAATTATACTTAAGCACGATTAATTCTCTTTAGGCACGGATAGAAAACTGGACTAGACTGCTGGGTTCAAGGGGGCAGCAGTTCAAATCAGTGGCCTGTTACAACAGCATCCTCAGGAGTCAATACAGGGGCTAATACATCTTCATCAAATAGCCAGAAAAATGTGCACCCTCAGCAGCTTTGTAGGTGACACCAAATTGCAGGGCAGAAAGATCTATCAGAGGGCAGGGCTGCTGCTTCGGGCACATGGACGGCTTCAGGGACGGAGCTGAAGGAGCCTCAAGGAGCTCAGCAGAGGTAAATACAAGTCCCGCAGCCTCATCCCAGGCAGCCATAGCAGGAAGGTAGCCAGCACACTGGGAATGATTTCCCTCCACCAGGCACCTGGGAGGCCACAGCACTCATGCAGTGTCCTAAAACCTGCCCCTCACTAGGGGAGAGATACTGATACCCTCAAGAACTGATATCCTGTGCTCAAGGGCCATAGTGCACAGTATACAGGAGGGGCTGATGGAGCTAGGGTTGTTCCGCCTTGAAATGAGAAGGAAAAAGGGCCACCAGCTGCAGTCTTCAGCCACCGAGAGGGGTTACTGGGACGTCAGAGCCTGACCCCCCTCAAAGGAGGGCAATGAAAGAATGGGGAAATCCTCAGAAGTCACAGCAAGGGCTGGGTATAAGGAGATCTTAAAAACCAACCAACCAACCAACCACCACAAAAATATTAAGCGCTGCAATGGTTGTCTAAAGAGGCTGTGGGGTCTCTGTGATTCCAAGCATTCAGTGCTTGGCTAGACGAGCCTTCTGCCATCAGATTGCTCTTTGAAGCTAGCCCTGCTCTGAGCAGTAGGTTGGACTACGTAACCCTCCCAGTGGTCCCTTCTAAGCTAAATTATTCAATGATTTCTTGATTCAGAGAACTTAGTAGTAATTGCTATTTATATAGTCTACTTAATAATGGATGTTATTTGATGTTTGTATCATAATTTTTTGACCCTATTCCAAAAAGATATCTGTTCTCTTTCCCTGCAGGAAGTCTCTTTTACACTCTTGAAAATGATCAGACACGACCAAAAGAGCAGCAGTTCCAAATTAGGGGAGCGTTTTAGTGCAAGGCTCTCAAAATGTAACCTTTTGTCCAGCTTGGTTTGAAAATACTTTTTAAAGTATCAGAAGTTTCCTTGGAGCTACATTCCATCTGGCAGTCACAGTGCACTTGCACACACATCACCTTAACTCTGGGTAAAATAAAGCCTGTGCTTTTGGCTATCCTCCCCTCTGGCCTCATACTAACGCTTTTCAGCAGGATGTTTTGAAGAAACACTGAGATTGGTGTTATCAGCAATCTGCCTTTAGTTTTGTTATTTCTCTTTTGCATGGCACAGACGAGACTTGGTGAGTGGTCAAAGTGCACAGGGAGGCACCATCACTGCCTGAGACAGGAGGAGGCTTGAAGTGCCAGGTGGACGGTGGGAGGGCTGCAAAGGGATAAAGAGAGGTGCCCATAAAATCAAAGCTGGGCATGCAGCCTATGTCTCTTGGTCTCAAAACAGTGCTATCTGATAGAAAAAAAGCTGGTATGGGGGGGAAAAATCATTAAGAATATGTCTCTTGCAGACAACAGCCTGCCTGAGGTTAAAGACAGAAAGCAGATGCTGTTAGATGCCTTCCCAAGGGTTATTTTTAAGGTTACTCCTGTTCGCTAGATAAACACTACAAGATGACATGAGGGAAAAAGTAAGGGAGACGCCGATGCCTGCTTCATGCGTGTGCCAGCGGCAGGAGGGCAGCGGGAAGAGGCAGCCCTGTTGCCTCCAGAGGGTGCTGGGTGCCCACCACCCGCCTGGCTGCCGCGCCAGGAGAGGTGCAGGGGTGCCAGTCGCTGCAGGCTGGGGGCTGGCAGGGCCGCGAGCCAGCTGAACACGGGCACCAGGCACCTGGCAGCAAAAATGGGGCTGGCCATTTCAAATAACACAACGGTTGTGGTAGGATTCAGCAGAACGTGAGTAAAAAGAAAACACAACTCCTTTTGGAGGATTTCCTAAGTGGGTTTTGCCTTGCAGGGAACTTGCCACAGCCACCACGGTTTCCTTGGACACAACATTTTCTCTAAAAGGTTCATGAGAGAATTGGTCAGTTCTCACCATTTGGTTACTAGTGAGGCAGTGCATGCTGAGAAGTGGTGGGTGTTTCCACCGCAGCCCTTCTGCTGCCCTCCAGAGACCACCCAGCTGAGTACAGTGGGAGCTGGGGGGCTGCCCTTCAGTCTAAGCAAGTTGTGAGAAACTTATGCATCGAGACCTTATTTCTCACTTCCATACTCTGCATTTTGAGATAAAAACAAAGGTTTTGGTCAACTTTATTTTGCTTCAGCATGGCTTTGGCAGTAAGCCTGTTCCGAAAGGACCCCCACAACTGTTTTAACACAGCAAGCATTGAGTTACCTCTGGATCCGCTTCTCTCAACTCTTCCTAGCAGCTGCTGTCAAATGCTACTTTATATATGTACACTTCACTTTATTGCATATTAATAATGCATGTGTTGTTTTTACTTACATTAATATTCTGTTAGTAGATGTAGCTTTACTAAATTTTCAATTTGTATAACAATGGATATACATGTTAATACACCTGTGACTGCAAATACCTTTTAGATGGACAGTTGCCCATTAGCTTCTTAAACAAGCAATAGCGTCACCTCATTACCTTATACAAGAAGACATTGAAGGTTCAATTCCCAAGACAGAAATCTTCAATTTCTTTGCTTTGTCTGGCAGTTCCTGCACAATTAAGATACATAACAGGAGTTGTTATTGTGAGGGAAGAGGTAATGCAAAGTTTCCTGTTTGTTGTTCTTTTTTTTCCACAGAAAAATTCCAGACTTTTCATTTCAAGCTACTGCACAAAGATGTCTGAGATCTCACACATAATATAGATTGTCACATTTTCTGCCAATTTTATACTTATAAGCCAGAAGGAAATTGGCATTAGGCACAATTTTGTTTGTTTATTTTTTATCTAAAAGTGTCAATAAAATATTATAACCTGTATCTGAGAAATGTCTCTCTGCTGCCCACGTGCCGTATCTTGCTCACTGCTTCCAGGCAAATCCTTTGTCCCATGATGCATTTCCACATGGTAGGTACCGTGGGAATTACCTGATGAGCAGCTTTGCCATTCCAGCCATTCCTTTATTGCCTTATGCCCTCAAAGAACTTTGCTTAAGCCAAGAATTCAAAGTTATTAATTGTCACCGTGCTGACTTTTTTTGGCTGCCTTGAGCTTATGTCACTTATTACAATATATAATGCATCGCAGCTGTGAAATGGGGCACCATAGCAACAAGGGCATGTGGGAGACGGCTATTAAACCAGAAAGGTAGGTGTGACAGAAGGCCTGGGGTTTGTCAATAATTCATGCTTTATGGCAAGAGGAAATTGATAAAAGGCATTTAAAAAGAGGTAAATCTATTCTTTTTCTGTGATCACGTAACACATCCTTCATGAAGATGTGAACTAACACCTCTAATAAAAGGTAAAGGACACACAATTCAGAGGCTGATCGCTCAGATCTCCATTTTCTCACTGTTTCCCACAAATCAAAATGAAATACTGTCCTTGAAGGCAAGAAAGGATGAGAAGCTTCCCAAAAAAGGAGGGACAAGAGCCAACACTATAGGGACAAAACTGTTCAGCATTCTGCGTGTAACTTTGCACTGATGCTGCAACGCTGCCCTCGTAATGCACACAACCGCTCGGCCTAGCAGGAGCCAGGAAAAGTTTCTTGAAACCAGCTTTTGGACACACAGGAGCTCCTTAACACCCTCCCTGTTACTAAGTAATCTGTGACCACCCTTCTAAGCCATGAGATGGATGCATCTGCATTTCTGATACAAACAGTTTCTTGTTTTCTCCTTGCGTCCATTCAGCCTGGTTCCTAAGACAACTGCTACGTCTCAACAGATGGGAAACCCTCAGCCTCTACAGAGAACAATTGCAGAACAAGGACTGGGGGATTGGTGGCTTTGTTTTGAGAGAAACTGAGACAGCTTGCCTTTTTCCTCTCATTAAAATATACCGCGAAGGGGCACAGCTTATGAGCAGACAAGACTCGGGATGCAGGTGTGTCGGTGCAGCCACAGCATGACCTGGAGATGGCAAGCACCAGCCCCAAGCAGGTCCTACACAGACCTCAGCTGCAGACCTTGCAGTTGCTGCAGGTTTCTGTAACGTTTCCTGCATTGTATGTACTTGTTGAAGTGTTGTTGATGCTTTTCTATCCAGAAAGAGGAAAAAAAAAATCTCCATCCTAGGAGAAAAATCAGTTTCCAGGATACCAATGTCATCAGCAGCCAGGACAAACTACTTGTTCTCCTCATCAGCGTTTGCGGGAGCAAAAGCACCTAACTGCTTGCCAACATACAGTACGTGGCCAAAAGATTAGCTGTCTTGCAAAAAGGAATTAATCATGAGCAGTGCTGCTGAAAATGACGGAAATACTTAGGTGGACAAATACTACCATAGAAGAAGATAGCCTAGGTTAATAGCAAATAATGAAAATTAGTGAAAAAGAAATAAGTGAAAATATTGAAGAAATTAAAAATTCATATTTAAGTGATAAGAGAAATTTGTAGTCAACTTATAGTGATAGATACTTGTGTTTTGGCCAGCAGGTTTACAGCTCTTCCTTAAAAGGAAAGATGGGGCAAGAGGAAGTAACAATAAGAAAATTAAGCATGCTTTCATGAAAAACTTGGGAATAGATGCCTTGGCTACAATGTATTTCCATTCCGGTTTAGAATTATGTATTTATCCAGCAAAATCTAGAAGCTTTTCTGAAGTGATGTTGCCAGCGGTGGCCTTTAGAAGATTCTGAAAAACACTTTAACAGAGACAGGGAAAGGAAAAGTCAACCTAAAATTAGATTGTTTGCTCAAGTGTATCCAAATGAGATTATGGTGTGAAAACCTACATATGTTCATCTTTCAATGCACCACTAACTAAAGAAAAATGCAAGATTTGCAAAATAAAACTAAGAAGATGAACAACTGGTGTAAAACAAAGGCATCTTCCTCAAAGCCATCAGTCGATGGTAACTGGAAATCCCTTTTGCTTTGGTATTTGTTCAGTTTGGTATAATTTTACTAATGGTGAAGAATGAGATCTTCATTATAATCTACTACTGCAAAGAATCTAATCTACTGATCTAACAAAGAATATAAATCTTTATTATAATCTGCATGGTCAAGCAGCTCAGATCTCTCTAATCTCAGCACTGTCTCTGGACCCACTTCCTTATTATACATGAAGGAGTTGGAATGTTGCAGGTGGTTTTGATGATAGAGGAACCACACAATGATGCGACATCAAGAGGCGTATCTTAAACTGACTTCTGTGACTGAACACGCCCACGTTTCCTAGCTCTCAAAGATCAGGTATTTCCTATGACTATTATAGATAATATTATAGGGAGTTAAAGAGAGGCATCAGGTTTCATAACCCTGACGATGTTCAGTGCGGGTATCTGTTTTCTGCAGTTCGATGCTGCCAAATATTCAGTGTGGGGAAGGGAACAGGCTTCGGGGGAAAAAGAAAGAGAAAAGTCTTAGGTGTTTGTGGAGTCAGCAAGAAACTCCATCTATAACTGAAATAAAAAATGAATTGACCCAAGTGACACAGGTCCAGAGTAGTTTCATTAGTTGTGCTTGTCCAGTAGCTCCCTCTGGGCCAAGGGAGACCTGTTCCTCTGCATTTACATGTGGCCTTAGCCAGCATGAAGGTGAGTAGATTGTGCTTTAGCGTGCGGCACCATTAAGCCTGTGTAAGAACATTTCTATGCAGCTTTAACACAGGTAGCCTACAAAGGCTGTTTTTAAAGTTGTACAGGAAGTTACATTGAGATCAGTATTCTGTTTACATTTGCTGAATTTAAGCAAGGGACGTCTCTTCTCCCTTTACCTTGTGTCCCATTCTCTTTACAGCAGCCATGAAGACTATCTGGAAATATACCAGTAAAAGATCTCTTCAAAACTGTTCAAATGCATTTGCACAGAAAGCTCCCAGCAGCTTTTTGCATAATCCTACCCTGTCATTCTTATGTGATCTGAAAGATAAGGTATTAACATCCCTAAGGGGAAGGGACTGATACTGATGAAACAGAGATGGCTACAGGTAGTGCTGCATTAAGGAAGTTAGAAAGTTCACCACTAGTTCTCTAAGGTTGGCACAAGCCAGCCTTCCTGGGCTGCATGTGGAAGTCACGGAGGCTTTCAGAAGTAGTATGCTATAGAGCTATACGTTGCTGAAAAGCTGGCAGTTGTCTTAAGTGTCTTATTAGTGCCTTGCTTTGTTCTTCTGAAGATCTTCTTAAAGGCTGGACTAGATGATCTTGGAGGTCTTCTCCAACCTACACAATTCTCTGATTCGTAACAGCAAATACATCATTCCTTTCTCCAACATGTGGCCAAGAAGTTCTACTGACAGGTATTTGAGAATGCATAAAGCGGCAGACACTCTTTAGGGGAGTAACCCCAGTTTCTTTAAAAGCTCTTTAGCATTTTAAAAGCTACAGAAAAATATATTGTAAGAATTTCCTTATGAATCACAAGAACTTACTGTATTGTGTCCTGACAGAAGGGAAGACTACAGTACAGTTGTCTCCTTCTTTGCAGTTTTGTTTCACAATAGAAGCATTTTCTTCCATTTCCCCTTCTGTATGAATTTCTTTTTTCCGCCCCATAGCATTTCATGTTCAGCAACAATGCTAATTTACCAGCTATTCTTTGCAGCCCTGTTTGTCATGTACATGTTTACATTTAGATTATGCATTTCTACTTTTTAATTGGAACAAATGGCAGTAAAAGCACATTAGATACAATGTTTACATCCAAATACAAATAAGCATGAATTTCACTTGCCCTACAACAAGAATAAAATGCTGCATTTTGACACCTAGCAAGACCTACAGTGCGAGGCAGAGGGAGCAGATATCCAACACGTGCACTAGAACCTACATGGAATGGGTAGAGGGAAAGCATGATGAAGCTCCAGTTCATCTCCCATCACTGCCCTGTCACTGAAAGCTTTCTCATTTTTTTTCCTAAAAAGTCAAACGTCACCAGTGGCACCATGAACATAACCCTTCCTTGTCATAGTCACAGGCATCTTAGAGCTGAAACAGCCCATGAGGGAAAGCTGCAGGCATATATGGCTCGGACCTTAAGCTACTGAATGACTCTGAAGAAAAAAAAAATATATAAAAAAATAAAAAATAAAATGCCAGTTACCCAGCAAGAGAAATGACCGCCTGTGATAGCTCAAAACACTCTCTGGAAAATGAGAATCCCAATCTCCTGCTTGTTTTCTGATTCTTAATAACCTTTGATCTCAAACTACACTCATGCCATCTAATGAATATGAATAGGGTATAATAATTTCCAGAAGCAGCATAGCAATAAGCCAAATTCTGCCTGATCTTAGTGTTATCCATAGAATTATTGGAACTGTTTCCCTGTTAATCATCCAAATGCCGGTGCACGGGAAGACTGAATTCTCTCAGTGATAAGTCTTTCACAGCAGCAAATGCTCAGTTTTTAGGACATCAGCTTTAAGACACTTCTTCCCCCCCACCCCGAAAATTCCATAGCAGAGCTTAAAAAAGTTAAATAAAATGAACTTTCTGCTGAATATAATAGAACCAGTGATTTTTTTTGTTTTGTTTTCTGTCATTTCTTTCTCTCTTTACCTTTGCCAATCTCACTCTTGAAAAGGGCAACTGAAACATGGTAACTTTCCAAAGTTGAAAAAAACTTTCTTCGTCTGAGTTTTGTTTTTGCTGCAGAAAGGGTTTAGAAAAGCTGCAGAGCAGCAAGAAAGTAGAAGGCTAAGTAGATAAAAATAACCAATGAGGAAGAATAGATATCACTTACTACACAGAATGTCAAAATAGAAAATTGTCTGTTTCTCTGCCTATGTCTTCCCAGACTTTGCTGGGAGGGAAACATTAAATATTGAAGCATTTGAAGCTATAATTTATTTTAATTATCATGTTGAGAAAGCCACCAAAAACAAAACAAACAAAAAACACAAAGAACAACACAAGAATTACTTAATTCAAATACCTCGAAATGGCAACAGCCCCAAGCATTTGCGAGGGAAGGTGAGTGTGGAAGAGATGTGTTTCCCCGTCAGGGCTGAGCTCTGGTGGGGCTGTTATCTCCAGCTGCCGAAGCGGCCGTGGCTCGCCCCTCTTCCCTCCCAGAGGAAGGGCAGGTGTTGTGCATGGATCTGCTGAGCCGTGAATCCACATGCAGAACCGGTGTGCCGTAATTACATCACTTCAAACATCACCAGCCAAATAAACTAAATATTTGTCCCTCCGGCTCTGGGACACGCGGTCAGGGGCTGTGAAAACATGGGTGTCACGTGCAGTACCTGCTCCATGGGGCCGAATGCCGGCGGCAGGTGCCAGGCGAGGAGCTGAGCCACGGGGCCGGCTGCACACAGCCCCGGGAAGCGACTGCGCCGTGAGCAATGCTAAATGCCCCACAGATACAGGTTTCAGAAGCTGTGGAGGAAAAAGGATCCCTGAGGATGCCCAGAGGGAAAAAGCACAAAACAAACTATCCGTACGGCTGCTTATTTTGAGGTTTAGCTTTTGCTGTTGTGCTGGGAGGTACAAGCAAAGCAAGCACCAAGGAGCAGATGATAACGAGTTATCTCAGTTCTTGCCTGTATCGTGCACGGGCTCTGAGGGCTGGCTGGAGACACGGCTCACTTCCACAAACACACAGCACTGAAAGGTGAGCAAACTCTGTTTCTGACAGCCCTGAGGATGCCCTAGTCTCCATTTCCTCCCCAGCCCTTACTGCTCTGGGAGAACAACTCACACTGATGAATAACAAAGAGGAAACAACATTTTCTAGCAGTAGCAGAAGGGTATGAAACCACCTTTTTGCTGCAGTCAGTCCTGCACAGATCTATTAACCTCATCAAAGAGAAGATCCAGCTGTTTAAAATAACAGCACAACAGCTTTTCTGTCTCTTCTGCTCCAACAGCAGCGTGAATCCTCCTAGATGTCTCCCCTTGCAGAACTCTGGCTATGAAATGCTCCTAGGGTAATGATCTGCACCTTGGGAATTTGGAAACAGCGTTCTGCTCTTTAGGAAGAATAAAAAGTGTGATATAAGGGCAGAGAAACATAATGGTAGGTTGACATAAAGGAATGGGCAATTTTCACAAAGTTTATCTGCAGCAGATCATAATTTTCAAATGTAAAACCTATTCAATGAGAGAAGAAATCAAATAGAAATACATTGAAGAACATATTCCTTGCTTTTTTCCTCAAGAGAAGGGAAGAAAGTACATTAGAGCTGATTGAACAATTTGTAATGAATAATGTAGCTAGGTTCTACCTTTGCTCTGTTTGTGTATTGTCAGTGAACACTGGGTTTTTCCACTGTTTATTCATTGTTCAAAAAAAAAACATTTACCCAACAATTCCTATGCATAATCTGTTCTCAAATACAAAAATATGAACTCAATATGAGCACTTATACTTTAGGAAAAATACTTGAGCGATGCAGGCACGCATGTTATGCATAAGTTGCTCAAAGCAAAGTTCGCACAGTACATTACCATGATTTGTCCCAAAATGTAGTTCAGTGAACAAGATGACTGAGGCATGCTGAGGGGGGCAAACCAAGAAATCCAGCCAGGAGGGAGCCTGGCAAGTGCCCCAAGCACCCAGACCCCAAGCCACTGCTGGTGAACACAGGGAGACCTCTCACAGCTTTGCAGTTAAGCTCACAATTAAAATAAAATAAAAAATGACTGGCTTGAATTCCTTATACCCACAGCTCTGCAGGGCTTTTCTCTAAGAAAATAAGATAAAGTACCTCCTATGTCCACCACTCGGCTATTTCTCATGCTTTGCTCCCCCTTACTTTCAGCAAGTAAATTAGAGTTATTTCTCTCCTCACTATTGCATCTCAAGTGCAAGCACATCACAGGGCTAATGCATTTACAGCCCCCTCCTGAGCTGGAATCTCTTCATTCGTATACTGGCTCCCATCAGTCTCCAAGTAAGTCACAGCCCGCAAGCCCTTGGTGCTCAGATCCCAACAAGCTCAGATCCCATCCTGCAGCCAGAGACAGGCCCGAGGCATTAAGCGATATCCTGTCTTTGGGGGCACCATTGTGGCTGCAGTGCAGCAAAAAGAGCTATGACACAAGCACCCTAAATTTCCTACATGGGCAATCCTGACTTCTCCCAGGGAATGTGATCTCCAGCCCCCACGTATCTATTAGTTTGTTCAGCAACAGGGCCCAAATCTGCCTGAGGTTTATTATTGTTTTATATGTCACCTCTGAAACATGACCTAGGACTCTGTAATATGGCTTAGGACAGATGAACAAGAGTAGGCAAAAATTGATGGAAGTAAAACCCCATTTTCAAGCTTCAGTGTCTCCTATTAAGGCTGAAGAAAGGACAGATTGGCTAGTAAAAGCAGCACAGCAATTATTTTCTTTTGCTTTTATTACAGAAAATGCTTAGAGGGAAAACAGACATGGCATCACCCTGTATCAGCAGATTTAGCACTTGCTGGAATAGATGAGAGCACCATAAACTCTGATCCTGTTAGAACGAGAGAATGTTTCTCTGCTTCGAGGGAAAGATGACAAATCTCCCTGGATGGGGCTCTTTTAAGAGACACCGCAGGCTTCGGAGATAAATCCACCACGCTGAATAGCAGCATCACACAGTCAGAGCCCCAGGGGTGGAAAGGTCAAGAACAGCAAATAAAAACACAGTATTCTCTCCCACCCCTGTTTTTATTATTAACAATTAAGAATACAAACCCTTGATACAACCCTGCCGGAGATGAGTCGAAGGGCAGCACAAAGGTACTGCAGGGGTATAAAAGGGGTTCGTTTCATTGCAGTCCAAGTTTGTACCGAGCTTTGAGTCGGGATGTGCAATAGAGTGCTTTGTGCTAGACCAACTTGGTTTGCTAGAGAAAGTCACCAAGTCGGGTGACAATCCAGTTTGCAAAAAAAGATGATTTTGTATTTAGAAGACAAAGCTTTGTGGGATGAAAGCAGAGGCAGGTGCCAATACCAGACTGTTTTTAGTAAAGCTGCTGGGATGCGTGGGGAAATTGGCTCAAATGCACACTTCATTCAGTCCCTGATTTACTGCTGTTAGTCTTCGTTCTTCCAGCAACTCAAATATGCTGAAGTAGAAACAGAGTTTAATCTAATCTAAGAGGAGTTCCACTCTTTACTACAGCAGGCTAGCACAGACATGGGTGTCACCCTAACTTAATTATGTTTTGCTTCTTGTCTTCAGCTATGCTGGCCTTCGCTGCTCAGCCACTGAAAGCTGTTATACAGCTGACAGGAAATTTCCCAGTTGAAAAATATGCTGAGTGCCAGCTGAAACTTGCTGAGTGCCATTTCATCAAGCAGCCACCATGCCTCTTTACGGTGTAAGTGATAGACTGAGGCACGAGACCTGAGGCCCACAGTTGCCTTAGCCTTCAACATTGTTTGCCTGCTCTTAAAGCATCTTGTCCTAAGTGCCAATTATTATTTAAGAAGCCTTTTGAAATTAAGCTCTCTTCTGGGTTGTAGAGGTATGCTTTCATTTTTATTTTCTAATGTGGATATCACCTGTTTTTTTTAATACAGTGAGGAAATGGAGGTCCATTGGCAATCCACACTCTCACGTGAATTCTAAGATTTGAAACTTAGCACATAGCGACCCATCCGGAGGTATGCAGAGCAATGACAGAGCTGGATACCTGTTTAGTACAAGTTTGGTTCTCAAAACTCACTTCAGGGAAGTTACGTACCTAAGAACTCTGCTTTTGAAAAACTTCCTTGGGCATATAACTGGGCAAGCGATGTCATTTGTAGAGTAGAGCCACCCCTATGACTTTGTCACTCAACAATTATTTAAATTAAGTATATGCAGCTTTCTGCTGAAGGCTGAGAGGCACAACAGATGACCACTGGATACAAAACTGTTTTCAGCTGTTAGTTGTTTTTTTTTAACCCGTTCACCTCCCCTATTACCTCACCCCCCCCATGCAAATACCAACTGTGTCCAGATGCCAGAAATTAATACTTTGTCTATACACACCTCCCAGCTTTATGACCGATCTGTACATTTTACTGAACTAAGCCACTTGCACATCTGCTGGGTTTTGTCTACACTGACAAGAACTGCAGCAACATCTTCCAGTCCCCACTGGTCTATGAGAACACCTTCTAGACAGGCTCAAAAAGGTAGAGCTGCTGCCCTGAGGTAACAACGTTGTCAGAGTTTGAACTTTTGGCATAACTTTCAAAGGGTATAAACTGTCTCATAGACTAACAACTCCAGATTGCACTTGGTTAGGAGAACAGCCCACAGAGAAGTTGAAAAGGTTGCTTTTTGGGCATTTGTTTATATTCTAAACTTGATTTACCCCTCACTGGTCAGTCATAAGCCATTTAAATTTCTCATTTAAAACAGAGCAGCTACAAATCCTTCTGTTATCTAAGCATGTCAGAAATGAAACTTAGATTGTTTCCTGCATTTCTTTTATCATACTAGTTCAAGTGCATGCCATGCACAAAAGCTTGGTGTCTGCTTTTTTTCTAGCCAGAAGCTTTTAATCCTCTTAATGAGCGACTTACCCATCTTACTTAGTCTGGTCAGATACAAAATCATCTGTGCAGCCAAAGAATTACAAGTATGGAGCAACGCTGCATGAAATTACCTCAAGGATTTCCATATGGCTCTTGCTATCTGCAAGACTATCCTACCTAATAAACCCAGGGGATTCAGATAACATATTTACAAACCCTACTCATCGATTTTTGCCTCTTCTCCTCTCCTCATTAAACAAGACAGGTTCTCAATTTAAAGTCACCAGTTAACAGCTAAAAGCAACTTTTATAGGTTCTGTAGCAAGTAGGAGTGACAAAAACACCTCCTCTATCACTTCCTGTAGGTCAATAAAATATAACATGATGAACCATCTGCTGCTCGTGTAATGGAGAAAGGCTGGAACAACACATCAGAACTAATCTCATCTTTGCTGGATTGTCTTCATGAGCTAAACGTAACCCTCCCACTATCTACATGGCAGAGCTTCTGACGTAGCTTTGGGATAGCAGAAGGTACTCCACACACTAACCACCTTCTCTGCTTCCATTCTCACTACAACCAGCTCACAGTGAGTGAAAACACAAGTTAAATTACCAAAAACACCATTTATGAATTTCTTACAATTCTCCACAAAGGACTAGTTGTTAAACACTGTCAACAAGGCAAAAGCAGTGAAGGTATGGCAGTAATGGTCAACCCATGCATCTGGGATGTTCGTGTGTGGAACCTTCACATCTGGAAGAAAACCTGAATATAAGTTGGGGTACTTGCATACCAGATGTAGTGTGGACGGGGAGCTGAATGCCCCCCAACAAAGCTGTAGGAAATGTATGGACTTGGCAGGGCTACGCATGGGGAGGCGCACACCACAGGGCAGAGACGAGACAACCCAGCTTCCTGTTTGGCTCCTGAGTGCTGAGGAAAAGCAGTGCAGGAGGGCAGTAGGACACCAGAGTCAAAGTTAAGGCTAACACCCATCCCAGATGTGCACTTATCTTAGTAAGTGTGGAAACTGTGCAGCCCCTTGCAGTGAGAGCAGCCACCTTCCAGAAGCCGTCCTGGCCCAGCCCAGGGAAAGCTCCCAGCAGCGGCTATATGTGTAATTAATTATTCCTTGCCTCTCCGCCTCCCAGCAGGCTCTGCAGAGAATACAAGGTCCACAGAGAAGACTAACAGTGTTACAAATCATTATGGAAAATCCTATCTGCGCCCTTCTGCTGGTGTAAAGGCAGAAAAAATAGGAGATAAAACAATTCCTTTCATCATCTGAAGAATAAAAAGGGGAAGAGGACACCTGAAAAAATAAAGACCTTTGATACAGAAGTAGGTCTTCAGTTGTCCTAGATTACTCAGCAGTTTAAAAGAAAATTTTATTTAATTAAGAAAAATCTTGCTTGAAATAGAATCAACTTTAAATCAACCAGATTCACGGAACATCAACAATTTAATTCCTGGGTACTTTTAAATAATTACTACATCTCTTCCGATATTAGTTTAAGCTGAAAACTAGTTTCCTTAGTCATGATGGACAAAGGTTCAAACATTAGCATCCATGTATCTGTTATTTCTACAATCATTTTTGTGAATAGTCACTGACAAACAGCTTAGACATGGTATGTAAGTCTTACCTTGCTTTGACATTCTGGCTTCACCTGAAATTCAAACAGAAAACAAAGAGCATTAATCCAACAAGACAAACAACAGAGCACATCCCCTCTCACCAACAACTGACAAATTAAACCAACTGCTTTGACAGGAAAGGGAAATCCCTGCTTGTGTAAATATCATAAATCCTTTTTTTTTGTGTGTGTGTTTTTTTTCTTTCTCCCCAATTTCATCTTGTGCATGATGATGGCATGTTTTAGGTGTAGGTAGCCTGTTAAACGTCCAGTTAAGCCACAGCTTTCTAGGAGAGATGCCCGTACTGTTCTCTTCCAGACATTTCTCATAGCAATTCTTTATTTCCTCTTTTATATATAAAGCTAAATTTTTAAAATATTTTTACTTCAAGTGTTCTATTTTTGGCACATAAAACAGAGGGGCTATTACATTCCTCAGTTTCCACTCAAAGCTAACTGTTTGAGGTCTTCTAGGACTGCTTGGAATGGGAATTGCAGAAGACTTTTAGATGTATCACAACTTTATGTACTGTCAAAAACGCAAAGTGATTAACGCAGCCTTTAACTCTTCCTCTCTCAGATCTAAGGTCTCCCAGAAAACAGATTAATTCACAGATTTAACAACAGGAAGATTTCTAAAATAAATTGTTGTCCATACTGAAACTAATAAATAGCAAATCCTTCCAAACCCATTTGAATGTTCTTCAAACCACCATGGCATACACAACACAGCTCCGTTTCTGCACCAGATTTGCCTAGGCTCAGCCAGAATGAGCTCACGCAAGCTAACGAAGCTGCCTCAGGAAGGCAACTTGCTGCAACTGAGTCCAAAGCAGCTGTGAAGTTCTTTACACCTCAAAGTGTGAAGTGCCACCACAGCTGGCAGCATTCCCGTTTTCAGGGAACAAAGGTTTCACATTAACACGAGATACTTGCCCCTTAAAATAAAGCAGACCCAGTCTATCAAGGTGGTAAATCAAAAGCACTGACAACTTGGTGTCACCTTATCACCTTTTTATAGCGAGGTGGCTGCTGCCACCAGACCTGACATTATCCTTGAGCTTATTGCTGCTCTGCATAAGACCATGACTCAAGACTATCTTCTGCGTGCCAAGGGCAGGATGGCTTCTTCCTTGCTCTTGCTATGTATGCCAGTTTAATGTCAGACCCTGCCTTTAAGCTAATTAATCAATCCAGCCAAGGAACACTGATCTCGTGTGTGACACTGACCTCCAGTTTGGAAGAGAGCACCTCCCAGACCACCTCTGCTCACCCACAGCGACACACTTGCCACCCTGTGACACTTCAGGCCCCAGGGCACTGCCCCCCTCCCCACCCAGGGGCTGCAGGGTGTCCCGAGGGCTGCCACTTGCTTTTCTGGAGCACAGGGACAGGGGTTGCTGCGTCTCCTCTGCAGCAGCACAGCAGACTCTCCTGGCCCCTGGGACTCGCTTCTGTGCAGGGTTCTCGCTTTGCAAAAGATAGGCATTTTTTGCCAGACAGTTGGCAGCTTTGTCCCTCTCAGGAGTCGTCTGTGAGGGTCTTTCAGCTGCATCCCTCCCGTCATTTTGACTGGCCATAGGAGAGAAGCAATATTTAAGCTGACAAAACGCTAGCTGTCAGACACCCTGAGGGAACCACGTCACTGTTGACAGGGTCTCATGCCATGCTGTAGCAATAACAGAAATTGACTCATTTTGAATAATTAACCTGTAAATTTACTTGTTTTGCTGAGAAAACATCTTTTCAAGACTTCCATCTTATTGAACGAAAAATAACTGGGGAGAGCAACCTCCCCCTCCCCAGAGCCACCCTCTTGTCTGGAAACGCCCTCCCAGTCTGGGCAGGGGGGCCTCCATGCTCCAAGCAGAGGTGAGCTGGTGGGATCCCAGCACATTGCCGTGGGGGCTCTGCACTAAAGCGGAGCTGGCACCCGGCAGCCAGAACTGTTTGAAGGTGCAATACATGGCCCATGTTTTTGCAGGGCAGAATCGCATTCTGCTTTCCCCTTTGCCACCAACACCATTTTGCCCAAGCTGCCTGAGCCATCCCTTCACTGTACGTCCTGCTGCTTCTCATTTGTATTTTAGACTGCTGCTTTTTTCCACCGCCACCCCTCATCATGTACTTCCATGCCCAAGCCATATAATTTGGGATTAATTGTTCCACTCCTGCTAAATGTCACCGACTTTTGGCTCATTGGCTCATTTCTTCTTTAACATTTTTTATTTAAGGGCTAAGTAAATGGTAATAGCCAAATAAAGCTTTACCCTACATATAAAGGGCACCTTCCTTTTTGAACCCTGAGGACACTCTTATACCAAAGCATTTCAGTGCAATTGAGGCAAATGCATGAATTAACATATATTTTATTTCTGAGCTCAATAGTTAATTTTCATCCACCATTACCCCTTTCTTATTTTTACAGCCTTGCAAAGGAGGAAAAAAAAAAAAAAAGAAATCAGATTGCTTTCCTAAAAAACAACATCCTTACAGAACAGCAAGAAACCATCTGAAGCTCTCCCTGGGCAAGGCCTGTACTTTCCAGAATTGGCAGGTGCACGCAAGGAACGTGACACAAAGTGCAGTTTGTGCAACGTGCCAGAGTCCCGGCTTGACAGCCAACCGCTGCCTCAGCCATCAGCATCGCTGCCTTCTCTGCTCACACTCACAGGCAGCTTTGACACTCATCTGCAGCGCCCTGACCTCCTCTGCAGTTTGCATTTGGCACACCTATGGCGCTCGTGAAGTAAAGGCAGAGAACAAGCAGCAGAGGCAGGGTTTCTGACCAAGGTCTGACAACCACTGCTTTAAAGTGAGTTGCTTCAGGCTTAATACTGGTCTTTGCTCATAGACGCTTTTCTGGAAAACACAGGCAGCAAGGCAAACCTGACCCTGCTGGCACTGGTCTCAAGCGGGGCAGGGCATGGAAAATCAGTCACAGCAGAGCCTGGTGCAGTGGACAGGGGCAGGAGGGGCTGACCTGAGAACAGCCCTGATCTGAGCGATCTGGCAATGACTGTGCTGGTGCTCAGACCTTAAAAGGATCGCACAACACTCTTCATGGTTGCCCGATTCAGACAAAAGAAAGTTAAAGTCTTCTGCTTATCTGCCCCAGCGCTCCGTGCCAAGTGATATACAACTTACCCCAGGAAGGTAGGAACAACAATCAGCAATGCTTACGCTTTCAGGCTTCAAACCACAGCACTATTTATTATTAAAAAAAAAAAAAAAAAAAAAAAAAAAAGTGGATGCAGATCCCAGAGTACAAAAGCCGGTGAAGTTGCTCACCCACACAAGCACTCTCACAGGAGAGACATCTCGGCACCATGCTGCTGCCCCAGGGCTGGGAGCAGGCTAACCTCTTGCAAGGGCTCTTACAGGAGCTTAGCAAAGCAGTCCTGGGAAGGCTACGCGCTGTCAGACCATTATCTCACAGCTCAGTAGAAGCAGAGGACACTCGGACCCGCTTGGAGCCACTTACCAGACCCAAAGATCAACCTGGTATCTTTATTATGCACTTTTAAGAAGAAACGTGAAAATATTTTGGGAGGACCAGTTTGTTCACACAGAAAACCTCACACAGATTTGCCTGAAGCAATTTGTGAGTCTACAACAACTGGCCAAGTAATTTTAACATATCAAAACAGCAGGAAAACACCAGGAAGAAAAATAAGCAAATCAAGACAACACCTTAGAAACACTGTCTTTCCTTTCCTCATTTTGAGAGAAAAATGGTGTTTTGAAACTCATACAAATTCACTCCTGAACAAAATTCCCTTGCCCCAACAGCAAGTAAAACATTAATTTGGGGATTAAATTGAATTTGTTAGATATTTCAATGGGCTTTCTCCTTCTGCCCCTAAGAAGGACCCAAGCAAACAAACAAACAAGAACTCAAAACCAAGAAGACCTACAAATTTCACTCCCATTTGAGCTGAATTCTTTGTTCAAGGCATCACCTGTACAAGACAAACTGACCAAACAACCCAGCCCCACCACCCTCAAAAGCATATTTATATATACATATTTTGTAAGCCAAAAGGAAAAATACCTTTTTTGCATCAGTCTAGGAAAGAAGGAGAAGAAAAACAAGCTTCTCTGCAGCCGAGCTGAGGGGGCCCCACCTGAGGTGCTGCTACATGCCTCCTGCCTCGCCAGGTGTGCTCCCTTGTGTAGGGCTGATTGGTGCACCTGAACCCAATTAAGGGGTGGCACAGGCCTGCAAAGCCCCTGTCTGAGGGGGGCGTCTGCCCCCTGCCTCCCCGTCCCTCACAGCTGCTCTCACACTGCACAGTGGTGCTACATGAAGTTAAAATGCTCCCATAGTTGATACCAGGCGAAGACCGCTGCCTTTTCAGAGCAAGGCAGGCACTGCTATGCTTTATGTTCTTTTGGAGTCTAACCTGCCACCCTCCTCTTCCACACAGACATGGAAGGTCTCCTGAAAATGGAACAGAGGTTTATAAAAATAGATCACTTGTACATCTGCTCTAGAGCTCTTACTGTGCTGTGAAATTATACCCACACCATGTTTTGTGATTTCAAAGGCTATGCAATTACTTTTCCTTGGAAAGTACAAAACCCTCAGACAAGTGGCTCTCTTAAAAATTCATGTCTTTCTTGTGTACTACTTTTTTTTTCTTTTCCCGTAATTAATAATTATTTAAACATGTGGTTCTGTGCAGTCTGACACTCCTGGAAAACTGCTGAGTCTGTTTTGAAGACATCAGTATAAAAGAAATAAAAAAGAAAAATGAAGTAAGCTCATGCTATTTACCTTCCCCCCCCTACAGAGCTGTGCACATCAATCCACTGCTATTTGTTTGTTTCTATTTACCACATGACTTCTACATTTTAGATATCACAAAAAAAAAAGCCTTTTTTTTAATATGCTTCTGATTTTTTTAAGTGGGAAATGTGACTTACATTTTTGAAGATATGAAGAGTGGGAAATGCCTCAGCACTAAAAACCCAATGGAAATTATTTTAAAGCAGATAATTTCCATAAAACATTTAGATACATTTCAAAACTAAATGAACTGCTGATGAGAGAGATATTTTTTGTGTTATGCGATGGCAGAATCCTGAAATCCTTGTTCAACCATGACTCTCACTGAAATTTAGGAAAAATTTGTCTGAGTCAAGACAGCGGGATTCAGACTCAGTGATTTTTGCGGAAGGCCCTAGGGCCAAATTTGCACTTGATTTAAATCAGGCCAGCAGAACTGAAATCAATAAAATGCCATTGATTTATATCAGCTCTTACTTATTGCTATAGTACCCATGTTTATTTCTGCGCCCCCATTGTAATCATTCTCCACCAGTCATTAACCACACATATATAGAAGCTATCACACGGCACCAGCTAACTGACTGCTCTTTGGAAAACTCCAAATGTCAGATTTCCCTCATTTGCAAGATCTTGATCTCACTAATGCTGGTGAAAATAAGGATTTCTACAACTCAGCCCCATGCTGTTCCATTGGGATTAATGAGAAAAAAATGAGGACTGGAACACAGCAAAGATTTCAGCTACTGCGAGCACTGCCATTTGCATTGCTTTGAGGCGTGACATCCAGGGAATTTTAGGGTTGGTTCTTTCTGGGTTATTTTTCTCTGGTAATTTCAGTTCTATTCAATAATGCGAAACCTCCTAGTGTGGTTTCTAAGCAGATTCTCTGTCATTTCCTTCTGGGTTGCTTTAACTTTTTTCCTTTTGTTGTTCCACTGAGATGCTCAAAACTCTCAATGGCACCAAAATGTCCCATTTCTGTTATTGATTCAAACTGGCAAATAATGACACTGCCCAGAGACAGAAGGGGGGATGCCTGGGCTGTGCCCACATGAACGGGTTTGCTGCAGACCAGTGGGGCAGCTGTGAAGTGGATGCCCTGCCTGCCGTTTGGTTCGGGTCACAGAGTGATTTGGGACAATGGAAATCTGAACTTAGGAAGGACTTTCCCCTTGTTTTCTAACCAGTTGTAGTTAAAATTACAGTCCTCTAGGTGCATGTTAATACGAGTGGTTTGAGTCTGATGAATTAAGTTAGTGTAAGAACGGTGTAGTTCAACAGTTTGTCCAGCAGCCACGGCTCGCCAGAATTTTGGACCTGATTGAAATTCCATTGAGGTTACCTTGATTTCATTGAATTTATCATTGATTTCAGCTCAGTTTGAATCAAGGCATTCATTACTGCCTTGAGATTTTATTGAGTTAACTTACCATGTATTGATACTTCAAAAATTAAGAAACTTAAAGGAATGCCATCTGAGCATTACAAAGGTGGGCTGCTCTTTGTTCTTATTCAGATACATAGCCAATCTTTTTAAGAAACTTCATTGATGTGCTTGCCTTATTACCGTCTTGAGGCAAGGAATACAATAGACTAAGATAGGTTGATTGAAATCTATTGATTTCTTTGTATGTCCACATCTGTAATGTGTTAGGGTAAGAATATGCACATGCGGTATTTTCACTACCATCCACATTAAATTGGCTTTTAAAATTATCTCTCTTGTCAATGTCAAAACTTTACAGCTACTAAGGTTAATTTAAATGTAAAAGATTATGGGTGAAATTTTGCAGTTCGGTAATGTTTGCCCAGAACTGAAAGAAAGACATGTAAGCTTAATTTAAAGATCCAATCCCTGAACTTGCTGTCCCAGTGTCTGCATGTTGACAGACTGCTTTTATCAGTGTTCTCCAAACAAATAATAACCAGAGTTAGAGAAAAAGGTGGAAACTTAAATGAGGCCACTCCTCCAGCTGTCTAAATACATTTTATATTTGCAGTGGTAGGAAATCCATACCAACCAACCTACACACCTATTTTCTATGACACTTCACATGCAGTCTCGCTGAAGCAGTAGAACATGTTGATATCAGTCACTTAAAGAGACTGTCACATGAATTTCCCCGCACAAGTTTCTGTACTAGTCTAGTAATCATTCCTCAAGGCTTTCTAGCTCTGCTACCATATGCTTATTGGCACGGAAGAAGACGAGAGTTGAATTTGGTAGTCAGTATTTGGTTTCTCCATAGAAAAATTCTTCACTGAAACGAATAAGCATGTACAGTCAATGGTCATGGTGGTACAGCTGTGTGCCCCCTGCCACATGGGGCTGACATCTTTGCTGAGTCATTCACCACCATGGGACTTCATTCACTGAAAAAGCCAGCTTAGCTATGACTCATTTTGTTACAGTTTGTATTGCATTTTTAATCTTCTCAAATGACTTCTGTGTCACCACCTTGTGTCATCACTTTAGCTGTTATATCCCTCTTGAATTCCTTAAAATCCTTCTTAGCAAACATAAAATAAATCGTAGCATATGGCTGGCAAATGAACCTACAACACTCATCCTTGCAACCCGTGGCAGAAATACTTGTTCCAAACACCCTGCATAATCCTGAGTGCTCAATACAGAAAGTCTCAGAAAGGCGTGCGGACAATAGCTAGCACTTGAACAGAGGGAATTAGAAGGAACAAGGCTACTGCAGAAGGATGTCAGTCCACACAAGTGGATGCATCAAAAGAAGGAACCAATACGTCAGTGTATTGATCCGTATTTGTCTGAAACAAGGAACATCACCTGTGTAAAAAGGGACTGCTCCTGAAAAGCCACATCAGTAGTTTGCCTAGACGGATCAAATTCACTGAAGGGAGGGGGAAAAAAGTCACTGGATGTCACTTCTCTGCAGAAATCCAGCTGAGGGAGTGCAGTGCTCCATTGGGCAGAAAAGCAGTCAGACCTACAGAGGAGGAATTTTGCTGTGATCACTTGGGAGAAGCTGAGACATACATCTAAATATGAAAAGCCTTTTATGAGAAGGATAAAATTTAATTTCTTGCTTCTCTTTCCCATTTATTTTTTTCCTTCTTTTCTCATGGGGGTGATTTTCTTCATCATTACTGGCTGGTCTGAAAGTACTGAAATATCTAGAGTCTTCCAATTTTATCCCTAAGGGTCATGCCATCTCAAAAGGCACTTTATTATCATGATATGTAACTTTATTTTGTCATTTGTTTAGCTCTAATTGTGATATGCATCTTATTTATTTTTTTAATTCTCTTTTTACATTTCCTCGTGCGTGCTTGAGGTGACCTCAATGCTTCCCATTTGTCATTGCTTTGTTCCTACTCTGCAGCAGAATAAGAATTGGAGAACATCACATCCTCCCTAAGATGTTCTGCTCATTTTTTTCCTGTGATGTATTCTGAGTGTGCCCTTTCCTTTGTCGTATGCGGTGCTTTCTTGCAGCAACTTTTAACAATTGTGATTGATTTCTTGGCTTTCTTTTTAACCACATACTAAAACTTCTTTAGCTTTCCAGCTGCCACAGCCCTTCAGTTTCTATATCTTGACATTTTCTCTAGGAATTTGCTAAATGATTCTCAGGAGCCCATGTTCTGAAAAATCTTCTAAATCTATCTTTGTCCACATATGTGACAATAAAACATTCAGACAGTAAACAAAACCTTAATTCAGAATTCTCCATAAATATTAAGTAAATGTAAATCCTTCTGCCTTTCATATTGCTAGAGACAAATATGGTAACCGTAAACACAGCAAGCAAGTACTTGGCTTCACCTGAAATAACACTGGTAGCATCTCATATCTTTAGTCAGATCATTAGCTTTTCTTCTTAAATAAAACCTTAGGAACAAACGGGTGCTGGTCACCAAACTTTATGGTGTCACGCAGAACATGATACAACTGTAACACCTCCTTGCAGTCACCATACTGTTATTCTGATGTTACTGTGGTTTTGAGGCAGTTACCTAGGCATGCACATGTAGGGAAATTTTAAATGCCTTCAGCTATAAGCAGGTGGGGCTGGTAGATATAGCAATCTCCGAGAGGGGGACAGATGAAAACTGGTAATATAGCAAGGCCCGTTGCCTCTGATCTTAATCAGAAATTAAAATCCTGCAAGATTACAGTCTTCTACGTGAGTGTGCCAATTTACTGTTAAAGTCCAGAGGAAAGCAAAAATAAAAAGCATTATCAAAGACAGTTATGTGCCAGGTCAGTACTTTGTTTTAGTGGTAAACACAAAGGATGAGCATATTTAAAACGTTTCTTATTAGCAGCTAATGCATCCCATTTTTCCATCAGGAAGCCAGACAAACTTGTCATGTACATAGACTGGTGAAGTAGGACATCCCCCACAGCCAAGGAAACATTCATTTTTTCATTGTTTATAAAAATAAATAAATACATGAATAAAATTAAAACAGGAAGCTGCATCTCATGGTGAAATCTCAATCCTTTTTCTGAATAATTTTCCTGCTGTTTGCATTTTGTGATATTTCACACAAAACATCATATTGATTTACTTTAATGCACAACTGGAAAAGGGCAAGTGGGGGAGATGGAGACAAAGATAGTAAGACAGCACATCAAGCCTTGCAGACGTACAATGCTAAGCACAATGCCCAGGTACTGGTGATGCTTCATGCACTGGATTATAAAATTCTGGAATTCAATGGGTTTGGAGAAGAACAAAGGAAGAGCTAATTGCTGCTAGCAATGAGAACGGACTAAGGGAGCAAAATCTCTTATATGTAAGGCATCAGGTCCAGAAGAGAGAATTAAATGTGGTATTGGTTGACTGAAGAAATGCAACTGGTACTTTGTCTGGTTCGAGGTTAAGACTTTAAAAGATAGAGTGAAGGATTTAACCGCACTTGGCAGTCTTATCTGTTGCATGTACCAGTGGATCAATGTGCTTTCTTGTCCCTCTCCAACACCATATAAATCTCAATAGCAGTTGGATGAATAAGCAGAAGGGAAGGCCTGAAAATCAGTTTCCCACTGACCTGGGATCTCCTGGACTTTTGTTCTTCTGTTTGTTTTTAGTGTTATTGAATACAGCCCATTTGGAAATTAACTGTTAGTAAAATTCGATCCTTTTGGAAGTTTGAGCTTGATTTCAAAGCAAAATAGCTCATTTAAAACAAACACTTGCACACTTGCACATTCACTTCTCTGCAGCCAGTTGAATCTAAATATGCATACATCCAACACCCACAAACTGAGCGGAAATTTACACTGTATGTATACACAGCAAGAATTTCCTCACTTAAGACACTATGATTTGAACAAGAAAGACAAACAGTAGAGTAAGAGTATGATACAGTGATAGGGAAAAGTAAACCTGGAGAATTAGGCAAATCGCTAATCACTGCAAAAAATCCTCTGGAAAAGCTAGGAGTTCTTCAGTGCTTAGTTGATTCACCCAAGGAATATATTTCCTGTTCAACCCTGACTTTTTTCTTCACTCCTTGGCTTTGGAATGTCCCTGAGGTAGGGGGAGATTGAATGAAGGGGAAAAAAAAAAGAGCAAAAAATGTTAGAGAGAAAACTGAGAAATGTAAAAGTAACACTTTTTATTTGTCAAATTATAATTATTATTATTTTCTTAATCAGCCAAAGTATCAGACAGACACAGAAAAACCTCAGGCATGACTTGTTTCAAATTTTGCTTAAGTTCTAAGCACAGGTTGGAGCTGGTCCCTGTTTTACTGAAATGATTTCATAGACTATGATGCATTGACAGCTAGTCACCTAGCATGCCAGGTGAGGCGAAGGATGAGTGACATCCCTCCTGTCCTGACCCTGGTCAGAAATGCTACATGCAGTGTCCATCTGTCTCATAAGTCCTTGGTGCCCATGCCTCCTTCTTCCACCAACCTGCTATATTGCTCTGCTGCAGCATCCATGAACAAGAACTTGCATAGAAAAGTACATCTGGGAGAGGAAAGGAGAAAGAGAACAACTGCATCTGCATTCCCACGTAACCTCACATGGCTGAGAGAGAGCACTGAAATCAGGGTTGCAACTGCTTAAAGACCTGATGGCAACTACAGTAACATGGAGAAACAAGACACTGAAGAGAGAAATTTTGCATTATCATCATTATCACAGTTATTTCTTGAACTCAGCTCGAACTGAACAGAAACTGTATTTAATTTCTGGGAATTTCCATTTCAGGGCAGAAGAGCAGAATCTGAATAACAATGCAAACTCCCCAAACCATTAAATCATTTAAGCCTGTTCTCCTCGACCTTAAATTGTTGGGATCTTGGGCTAAAGCACTTGCAGAAAAACACCAGGTGGTACTTATGCCTATTTTAAAACTGAGAAAAACAGAATTCAGAGAGATTACATGACTTGCTCAGGCAAGCAAAACTAGTCAGCTGCTCTACTATGAAGAAAACCATTTTGCCTAGTCTCCGCAAAGCACGATGAAAGGTTAGCTTTAGCCTTATAAACTAACTTACAGTTTGGCCATACCCAGCTTGGTACATACAGGAAGTGCAGTTAGAAGGAACAGAGAGAGCAGCAGTGAATATAAAGGCTGCCAACAACCAGCATTGGTTTACATTTTTCTCCCTCTGTAAGGAAAAAGGCCAGATCTCTAGAAAAATGGGCTCTGTGTATATATGTACATATATACAGTTTTCTTAGAGAATATGGGAAGGTAATATTCATTTCTTATGCCCGCCTGTCTATAGCATTTTTCCTTTCTGAGTTACTATTTCTATTTATAAAGGCCTGGCACTGAATAAGGCAATACAAAACAGACCGTGTAACAACAAATTAGCCATCCAAGTATTGATCCCAAGAATAATACATGTATGAAATGAACACTTAATCTGGACAGTTTGCCAACACTTAAATGAACATGTTTAGTCATAAAACTGTACTGCTATCTTTTCTTAAATGATAAAGAGCTGCCTAAAAACACTTATTAGATTGTTGAAGGTTTGGGTACAGAAAAAAAAAGGCAAACAAAAGTGTTGACAAATCCTTTACAGCATGCTCTGTCCTTACTATCTACGTGGGGCAAACTCACTGGCAGAGTAAGGCACAAGAAAGTTTATGAAATATTCATTTTCTATAATATTTTGAGGAATTAAAGTGCCTCCTGAAGCCTACAGTTAGGTTTTCTAACTACATAGAACCTAGTATGTTGAGGAATGGCTACAAAAATGTAAGCCCTAATACGAATTCTTGGGAAGAGCATAGAACCCAAGTTTGGATCAATCAGAGGTACCACGGGATAAATCTAGGTTTAAAGCAATGAAGGGGGCTCCAGATGACTCTGTCAGCAGAGCTATTAATAAGTGATGGGCTTCTCAGGTACAGTGTGCAGCAACCAGAAGCTGCCTGCTGCTCATCTGCAAACTGCTGAGAGCAAAGCATATTTACACAGACCATTTTTGGCACTTAGGAAGAGGAAAATCTAGGGTTTGTGCTGAAAATTGAAATGCCTTGTTTCCAGATTGACTGCTGATAGCATTCTGTTCGTAGCGGTAAGTAAAAGAGGTTTTAAATATTGACAATATTTCTTACATTCTGCATGAGGAGTAAGAGGGCACACTCCTCTCCTTCCTTTGTCCTTTCACACCTTGACTTTTGCTTTTCTTCGTGGTGTTTCTCTTCTTTTAGAAAACAGGGAAAATTAATATTTCCTCAGCTGAAGCAATATTTATATCCAATCCCTTCCCCGGTTCGGTTCATATTTGCAAATTGCCTATTTGGTTTTAGCTCCTTGCTTTCATAATCCTCCATTTTGTTTAACTGCAGTACACAGGAGACTGGTAGGATTACAGGAAGAAAATGAGCTGCATGATGCAACCCGAGGAGGATGTGGCAAAAGGGAATATTCTGGCAAGAAGGGATTATTTTTAAGTCATCTTTTCTAAAACTCTATTTTAATGGAATTAGACTGATGTCCGATACATATTTGATTTCACCAACCTTTGAGAGACCCTTGCTTGCCTACGACATCTCTGTGTAGTAAAGGATTCTGCAGCTATGATATTTGTTTTATTTCAGGGTAAATTCCATAGGAAAGTATGGTATTTTAAAGCTGAGCAAAAGATATCAAGAATCAGAAAACACTGACATTATGGCTTTATAAATGTCCTCTTTTCTTTTTTTTTATCATTGCAGCCTACAGTTAAGATATCTAAGGAAGCACACTTTCCCTTATATATGAGTATACGTTACATCTGATAAAATGTGCCATTCTTTTAACTCTACAGTTATCTCATTGGCATAATGGCTGAGCGTATTTTAATTGACTTAGATTTCTTGGATGAAATCCTGACTCCAGTGAAGCCAGTGGCAAAACTACAATCCCTTAAATTCCCAGCTTTCAAAACACTACTTCAACAATCTCATCACTCATATTACTCATATATATATATTTTTTTTTCTCAGCTCTCTTCACACACTGCATACAGCTGCAAGATGCAGCTCTCTGTCCCACTGCATAATTCTCCATGAATGCAGTGTCCTGAGGTATACACGGAAATGATTTCCTTAATGCAGGTGGGCAAGGCTCTGATGTTGATGTTGCTTTCATTGATTCTGGCACTTTTTAGATTCGAAAGTTTACTTCTGCAACATTAAATCTTTCCTAGAGTTGTTTTTGACTTACTTGTAAAACTAAGGAAAACAAAGTAAACTATTTCAAGATGATTTGAAGAGGGCTACCTAGTTCCACCATCACTAAGAGAAGATAACACAAACATGGCAATGAAAGGCTGCCCAGCTGTGGGGCCTGCCCTGTACAACGCTCCACTACAGGCAGGTATTCCACAGAGTGCTTAGCGTTAAGCAATAGAAACATAAACTGACTGCAATAATTTCTGTGCTGTCTTGAATGTTTACTCCAAGTTTTGGTGGATTTGGTCTCAAGCTTTACGTCCAGGTGTGGATCTTGCCTGCATTTCACACCAAGAGAAGAATCCAGGCAATTCAGAGAAGTATCAGGCAATATTTCAGAGAAACTTTTTTGTTTCTCTCCTTTACTAGAATCACAGTATTCTCTCTGAACTCTTATCTGAACGTACTTTAAATTGTTTGACTGAACAGTATGAGACTTGTGGGGATAGAAGAAAGAGAAGTGTTTGATAGAGAATGATAAGATTATTATGCAAAAGCAGAGACAAAATAACTCTGTTTATTTATTTAGATTTTAGTGTTCCACTTTTTTACCCAAGACTGAGCTCAAGAGCTTAAACAAGTGGCTTATCCCAGAACAATGGCCTTAATTTACTTCACAAATGAGACACAGGAGCCCTGGAGGCAGAGAGAAAACATGAGATAGGCTATGGGGAGGATTCGGTGTAATTAGTTCTGCTTAATGTACTTTCAAATTTAGTGTGGGGTTCAGATCTTCCAGTTCACCTTTAAAAGGTAAAGGGGCCCCTTTTAAGCTGCCAGAAAAGATTTGGCTCAGGTACTGAGGGGCCTCCAGTGCAAATTTACTCGTATCATTAGAAAAGCCATTTCCTTTTACGTGAGCCTAATGAAAGTACACTTAATTTGTAATTTTGTATAATTATAGATCTTGATGAGACAGATGAATGTGAATTCAGTATCAGCTAGTGAGTTCATCATTCCTTGTATCATCTATTTCTCAATTATCTCTAATGGTTGTCTTCAAGAGATTTATATCTTGTCATTTTCCTGCTAACCCACGTAAAATATCCTAGAAGAAATGTACCACTGATTTGTCCTAAGGAGACCGGTTTCAGTGTCCTGCACCAAGTTTCTGAAGGTCAGACTTCTAAAACACTTCCAGACTGTGATCACATATCTCAAATGTAGGTAACATTTCCTCCCAGCTCATGGTACTCCCATTGTATGCTTTCAGTTTCCAGAGGAACAGACAGGTACTCCAGCACTGATGTCCTCTCATTTGACATTGCCTTCCCCTAAAACCTTGCTCAGGTACATGTTGGACTTTCATCATATGGCCAATTATTTCTACATACACTTCTTTTTTGTATATTACCAGCTTCCTAAATGTTGTTTGGGGTTTTCCAGACCTCTTTCTCTTTTTCCTTTCCTCCCATGTCCTCACAGACAGTTGCAGCAAACAAAATAGCAAAGTGACTTCCACCCTGGGCTCTGGGCTGTAATATCACAGGGGCGTTCTGTGTCTCTCATTGCTTTTCTTAGTAACCTTTTCTTCACAGTCATGTTTCTTTGGTTTCTTTAAACTGCTTGACTTACTCCCAGGAGCAATGCTTACAAGAGATCTATAAAGCCTAAAAGGAAAACCAAACATGAGGCAGCACAGAGAAACCTGCATGCTTTTCAGAATTTTTTGGTGGCTCTTGAATGCAGGGCACGACATGTATCTGAAAAAATGTGTTACAGAGAAAGAGCAATTGTTCCTCTTCCAAGAATCTCTCATTAGGAAAGAAGCCATCTGAATCATTCATATGCAAATAATAATAATAAAAAAATCTGCATTTCTAATCTCCCTTTTACTCTTTTCATGGTCATCTCGATATACTCAGGGCAAGGATTCAATCCTATTTTGAACTACTGAAAAAGTAAGCTCACCTTCTATGGTGGTTTTTCTGTGCTCATTCATCTTGCTGGCTTTTATCTTGAAGGCTTTCAGGCTTACCTGAGAACATTTTATTTATTTTTTTATTTTTTTCAGACTAAGGTGATGGAGGCAGCAGTCTTAGTAGAAACAAATCTTTTTCCATCAGGAGGAGAACTGTTCGTAACGCAGCTCTGTTTATCAATGTACAAAATGAGAAATATTGCAGCTTCTCAGTCTGCCAGTTCAAGATGTTCAGAACCATTTATGCTTTGCCATTACAACACCCATCATATCTGCTCAACCGGGAAAATATTTCAGTGCTCTTGTGATAAATATTTTGGTTATAAGTATTGTTAATTTTGCAGTGCATGATGTAATTGAGTACCCTTAAACATACATAAATTGTCAAGCACTCCGGGTACCTCTCAGCATCCAATCTGATTACGGAAATGCTTGTAGGTAAGATTTTTCCTCCCCAAAATGTAATAAACATATTTGTATGAAATACATGAATAAGCAATGTTTAGAGATAGGAAGATTAGAACTGTTTGGGAAGACATTACATAAATGTAAGGCAGATTCCATCTTGTAGAAAAGATACAGGCGACCTTCCCTCGCTTGCTGATCAATGCTTATTGTATTGCAAATGCTGAAGTATTTTTGTTCAGAATTATTAGCAACAAGCAGATAGCTCAAAACTGCAAAAGGCTGGTCAAAGATAAGGGCCTTTTTCCGAACAGACTACTGGCAGGACTGGCCTCACCTTGTTTTTCTCAGAGAAACCATGATTGATGTAAGAATAACCCTAGACCAAAAGCCACTGCATCTCTGTACAGTTCCAGCAGCTGCTAGGAAATAAGGTTTCCTATTATTCTTAAGAATAGGATAGAAATGATAGTTTTCAAGCTCAGAGGATAATAAGATTCCCCAAGGGTTCTCATAACTTAGCTTTATGTGGTCTGTGTTTGGATGATATTTAAAGGAAGGTCTTATGTGAAGAAATTGTGAGTCCTTGAGTGCCTGACTGCCACATAGTGACCTGGGTGAGATCTTGCCTTGGCAAATGTGTATGAGCTGGCCAGAGGGTAAAGACCTATCATCATGCCCTCACGTTTCACTGAGCTTACATCAATTGATTGCTACCCTCAGCCATCTTCACTAAAATAAAAAACTGACAGCACCACAAACACAGAACTAAGGCATAAATCAGGTAGATACAAGTAGAAAGGGAAAAAAATATTGGTTAAAAAAGAAATATGCGCGGTTACATAAATGAAGAATTAACAGAAAGGTAAAGTTTGCAGGGAAAGTGTAGATTTTGATGAAGTTTTGATGGGAAGGTAGAACATGGATTTCAATGTAGTTTCACTTAAAATTTATTTACTGCAGTGTTTCTTAACTTAATAGTATTTGAATGTGCCTGGTGAAAACTGACCCTGGAAACCACTTCCGTAAGGGGAAAAAAATAATAAAAATTAGTGTCAGGCCTCTGGCTACTGTAATTGCACAGTTCTACGTTGGACAACCCAGTTCCACACACTTCCTTCAGCACAGAATCTGCTCCTCTCCTCTGTTGCAATATAAACGACTAAGTAGACTAAGTAAAAGCAGAGATGGAAAAATTTCCCACCAAACCGTGGAAAGAGACAGTATAATTCTTGGGAATGGCACTGGCAATAGCAGCAGTACACAAAACTAAATCTGGGAGCTGGATAAACATCCAGCTTCTAAGTGATGTCTCACTCCTGCAATAAAAGTGCTACATATTTGAAGAAACAGGGAATGAGAAGTGATTTTTCTTAAAGTGAGCGAAGTACTTACTACTCGGTGTATAAGATCAACAGAACAAAGAGATTCCATGAGTCACAATTTCCTCTGTTTTCATTTTTTCCTTTTTCTTTTTATTGAATGAAAATATCAAGCATGCAGATCGCTTACCTATGTAATGTTTCATTTCACAGGTTTTTGGAGAGAAGGTGATAGAGGCAAAATATAATAATCACATCTTGCCTGTCATATCATAACCATATTGTAACCTGGAAGATTTAGAAAGGGGAGCAAAAAGCTGAAATGTTTAGAAGATTGCAATGCTTGAATGCATATGTACAAAAGAAATCTTTGGCTAAGAATAGATGTTTCTCACTTTTCTCTGCTAACATGTGGTGCAGACAAGATTTCTACAAAAAGCAGTAGCAATAATCCCCTTCCACCCCCACTGCCACAAGTTCTTACAGTGATTTGTATAGCATGAATTTCATCTGGATTTGCCGACTTCCCCACAGAGCTCATCATATGGATGTTGGTAATTTTACATAGCTTTGTTTTAGCCTCACATGCTGTATACTTGATGGTATCGCCATGCAGTAGTGGCTTAGATACGTTAAGATGTTAGTTTTTGTTTCCATCCCTGCTGCAGTCGCTGGAGTGGCTAACTCCTGTACTCTCCCTCTTCCCTTCCTTCTGAAGCACATGATCCCAGCTGCTGGTGATGCAGGCAATGCTCAGGATGCCATGCTTTGCTCTGACTCCGCTCTGACTCCACGTCCACGAGCAGCTTGTGCCGGCTCCCTGCTGTCAAGGGCTCATGGCCAGAGGTGGAGGCAGACGTGTGGAAGCCTCAGCAAATAGCCTTGGACAGGAGGAGCTGTGTTTGCCCACCTGGCTCCATGTAAGGGACAATCCTCACTGCTTCCAGAGGCGAGGGCTTCGTGCCCTCTGGGACATTTACACCTCCAGCCTGGCGCCTTGCTCAGGCAAAGACTTGGAAGATCACCTGAGGTGCCTTTAACCACACTTCTTCAGTCAAGGGTTTACAGAGGAATGGAAAACCAATTGTTGCAGAAAGAGAAAACCAATGTCAGCAGACCCAGCTAATAAATCCCACTGTGGCATTATTCCCATCCACACTTGAGCTCTTCTTTTCTTATTTCCTATTATTTTTTTTTTTCTCTTCCTCTTGTATTGACTGCTTGTTTGTTTCTGTTTTGTTTTTCTCTTCCACTATATTAACAGAAAGTGAAAAAAAAAGAAGTCTGCAAGCATGGTATAAAAAAGCTCAGATGCCAGAGTCATGTCTGACATGAGATGTGACATCACCATCCTAAAACCAGATTAAGCCTGCCTTTCTCTTGAAAAAATGGGCTCTGGAGAAAGCCCTTAAGTCTTCCCTAAAGGCAGGTTACAGAAGAGTCCTGATTATGGCACTGGGAAGTTCTACTTCCATTCCTCTGGAAGAACTACTCCTGTGAGTGCCTGAGATCACTGAATCCATAGATTATTGCACCAAGTCCATTTCCACAAAATCCTCCCCTCCCCAGGTGACAGCTGCTGTATCTGCACCAGGAGGCTTAATAGTTCTAGCAGGAAGAGAAAGCACCTGCGCTTCTCTGACTTCAGCCTAATGCAGACCCTGCAAACTAGAATATTTAGTCTCTGTGTGCCCCTCCAGAAGCAAAGTACGCTGAAATAAGTTCTTTAGTGATGATAATAACGACTTAAACCAGCACCTTTCATCTCAGGAGCTAGCAGCTACCTTTTAAAAACACTTAATAAATATACATTATAGTCATATGTATTCAAATCATTCTGCTAACACAGAGCTACTGTCACAGTGGTTAGTTCATCCATTCTTTACATTAATAACAACACAAATTTATTCTTCCCCATAGTCTATATTTAAATATTTTGAAAAGTTTGGCAAATATTAACCCTTACACAGCTCTGTAAGTCTGGAAGCTGTTCTCATCCTTACTGTGAGTAGTATGAATGCCAAAGATATTAAGTAGTTTATTCTGAAGTTTCTCATTGAGATATCTAATATTTGCCAGCTGATAGCCCTCTCTCTTAATCGTTACATCTTATTGATTTCCAAGAAGCACCTAAAAACTGAAGGTAGAAAATAAATTCAAGACTATTTGTGTCTGGCTGAATAAAAATAAAATCTAAGTGAGATGGACTACAAACAAACTGGAGCTTGGCAAGCAAAGGAGGATTAGTGCCCTTCTGTCCCATGGCAATATTATTATTTTTTAAATGTCTTTATCAGGTAGAGGAGTGAGAAACAACACAGGGTGCATAAGCAGGCTAATTAGTTTGTTAGCAAGGTTAATCACTGCCTCAGTACGGCACCCTGGCCTCCTGCTATTATCTACCCAAGAAAACTCACTCATTCAGTTAGGCGTGGCCTGTTTATATATTAGAATACAGCTTCTGCCTCTCACCTCTCACTTTAAAAGCTGTATTTTAGAAACCATTCGTGGAGAAGGGGAAAGAATAGACCACGTGGATTTCTGTATTTAACACTGTTAAGGGTCTCTTGCAATCAGAACTGAAAGAAAGTTTTTTAAAATGTTTTTTTTTTTTTTCCTGCCATGGTTTTGCCAATTGGAAAAAAAAAAAAAA
>CM021770.1:7767927-7970028 GCA_011076525.1 Nettapus auritus | reverse complement strand
CTTTTTTTTCTGAAAAAAGCATTAATTCCAGGTGCAGTTTATAGTCCTCTGTTCACTTTCTAAATACAAGGCGTCAAACTAACCCTTTACTGCTTCATTCCTCACATGTAATGGAAATACACAATCCTTTCTCTTTTATTCTCTCCTGGCTTTAGTTCTCCTGCTGTCCTTGCACACGTACTGCACCTCCTGCACCTTTTGGCACACCTCAAACAGACTGAATGAATTGCAGTCACCAACAATGAAGCCCATCAGTGCTATCAGACTCTATTTTTTTTTCTTTTTCTTTTTTTTTTTTTTTTTTTTTTTCTTTTTAATTCATTTTAATGAGGATGGCTGCATTCCCACTCAGCCCGTTCCAGGACTGAGCTCTGAGCTCAGATTCCTTTACGCTCTGATAAGAAGGGAGCATGCAGACCCATGAAATGCTGTTAACATCTTTAACCACACCAAGGATTTTGATACAAAATGTATTTTCAAAAAAACAGGGATAGAAGATTGAAAGAGAGTAAGATATAACAGGATTGCCGTAACTTTGACACTATTTTTCAATAAAATAGAACTATGGTTGAACTTCATGTTGGAATGCCACAATACTGTGGGAAATGGAGGACTCAATTCTGTTTCACCTGCAGGAAAGGGGAACAAATTCTTCACAATGGTCTTTATTAAAATGCTGATTTTGACTTTTTGCCTATGACAGAGCAATCTGTAAGAGAAAGTTAAGGCAGTGAAGCTTTGAATGTTAATGCTTTTCTTCCTCTTCTACCTTCATTTCATGCTGTTCTCCCCTCCTTTGGCTAGCATCAGATGGGATGACTGTGGCTCAAACAGGTTAAAAATTAAAATTCTTACCCTTTCCTGTTTCCTTATTTACCTGTGTGACTGAGCCTTTACTGCAGGTAAAACTCGCAGTAGTCCCAAGAAGAGGAGCAGTGATGTGGCTACGTGACTCTCTTCCAGAAGATTGACTGAAGTTGATGCTTTTACATCACTGGATAGGAAATCCAATTTGAAATCAGTTTCAAATTAAACTCATTCCACTTGGTGTAATTTCCTGACACCTATTTCTTCTAAGTGGCTCACGCTTTGTATTACAGGTATAATGTCCTGCAGAAGTGCTGTCTGGTGAATTTAGAATGAAATGAGTTAAGAATATCCCCCTCACTGTGTATTCACCAGGTTATTTAAACTGAAGGAATTGATTTTTTCCAGTCAAGTGTTGGGCTAAAAGCAGATCTAGAAGACATTTGGAGTTTAAAAACAAAACAAACAATCAAAAAACATGAAGGCTCTGGACAGAAAATAATTATTTGATATTAATAATGTTGAGTTTGAAGATCGCTGTACTGGGACTTCAGCACACGAATGGTACAAGCAAACAAAGCAAAAGCTTGTGAAACAGGAACATCATGGGATCTTACGGTCCTGGCTTAGCCAATAACTTGCTGGGTGACCTTGGGTAAATCATTTGTCTGATTGCATCTCAGGAAATCAGCTGGAAAACAAGCATAAAGGCTGGCCTCTGACAAGCTGCTTTGAACAAACTGAAATGTGCTCCTCTGACATCTCTTACCGACGTGCATTTCTTTAGATAAAAGATTGCCCAACATATATGCTGGGGATGGGGAGACCAAGAATTACCAAACACGACAAGCATAAAATGTACGTATACTAATTTACTACATAAAAGGCAGTGTTACCACTCATTTATGGTAACAGCTGTACGCAGGACAAGACAGCAAAAGAACAGTAGTAAACCAGTTGGTTTTCGAACCACTCATCTTCAAATTGTACCAGAAAAATCAGATTTGAGGGGTTAGTAATAGGTTCAAAATTCATTTGAGTTTTATTCCAACCTGCTCATCCATGCCATATGTTGCAGTCTTTGTGAATCAAAACATATCTCAGATGGACACAACTGGTGAATATGAAATCTTCTGCCGCACTGAGCCTTAGCCCTCACTTGTCCATTTCGACATAATCCCAACACAACGCATGCACACCACTCACTGGCTTCTCAGTGATCCATCTCCCCTATTATCAATGAAATACATTTTTTCCTAAGAGTCAGGAAGCCTGAAGAAGAGCAACAGAGAAAGTTGATGCTATGGCTGCCTAGTTGTAAAAAGGTGTTTCCGAAAACATAAAAGAACAAATGAATCTTTTATGTAGGTGAATATTTGTAAGAATTAAATATCTGCAATTTACACTATGTTTCTGGAGACTCCTTAAACATTGGTGCTTTACTTAGTTATGCTCTGCATCTTGGAGCAAGCGTATGTATAGGACTTGGCAGTTGCTAAGGTAACAATCATTTGGGGGAAAAAGCAGAGTAAAACAGACATATACAGCCTACATAAACCTGTCATGAAATGGCAATGGCTTCCCTAGGCTTACAGTAACTCTATATGTTCATAAACATACATATCTAATACGTGTGTTTGAGTTTCCCAGGACTTACCTAAGTATGCTTCTGTTTTGAAGGTGAATGGCAGCGTCACTTGTATCTGTGAAAACAAGAAAAAGGAAGGTCAATAATGGAAATTTGCTTTCGTCCAAAAGCATCACCAATAAGTGCCTGTTCACACAAAGTATTTACATACACACACACAACCCTGTTCCTTACCCACAGGGACATTCCCAGCACACTGGGGGCTGCAGGGAAATCTGTCACCTGCCCATGCCCTGGGGCACAGGGTGCACTAAGAGCCATGGCAGTCACCTCTTCCTCCCCCTGCTCTTTGCACCATACCAGGCGGTAACACTGTCCTGCCCAGCTGGGTTTCTATGTTGTCCTCTTTTCGCAGCCCCATGAGTTTCCCTAGCAGCGAGTGAGGCCCAGAGGATTTGTGTGGGAGCAGATCTATGACATCTGAGATAAGGCACATGGATTCATACTGCGCCCCGCATTGCCTTCCAAACCTTGGTCTTATGGGAAAAATACATGCTGGTTTAACTAATGAAGATATTCTGAAGACGATTTAGTCAATAATAGGCCATAAAAGGTTGCTCTTTTTATCTTAAGTTTAAAATGGATTAACAACTAGTTAATTTGCCTGACATGAACTACTATTCATCAATTTAAAAGAACAACAAAAAACAAGTTTGAAACTGGGCCCAAGTAAAACTGTAGCTATTTTAGCACAGATGCTCACGGTACACAAAACAAGAAAACGACAAAGTACTCCAAAACTGAACAAAACTGTCAGTTCACACTTTAACAGTAAGCATGGGCAAAGGCCAAGGTTCCCCCAGCATGAGCCAGCTGAGCGTTCAGTTTCATGTCAACCGCCAGGGAAAAGGCAGGAATAAAACACACGGTGTCTCCTCTAGAAAGGGCCAGCACCAAGAGAAGGCGCCCAAGCCATCCTAGGTGCTGAGACAGCTCAACAAGATGCCTCAAGATAGCCGCGATACATTCAAGCCACAATGTTCCCTGGGTGCTCTCAGACTTTAAACTGAAATCTGACAATAATTTTCTCACCAGAGGAAGATCAGTTGCCTTGCTGCATATGTTTCATTTTTAGGAAAAAGGAGGGGAAAATGCAAGACTTCAGGCTAAACACTTCCCATCTGTAAGACCGTACTTGCCCAAAATAATAAGGATTACATTCATTCTGATATTCTCTGTAAATGTCTTCCAACCTGTTTGTCTCCCTGCAGGCTAGCAACAGAAATAAAGAGCAAGGCAACCATCAGCACAGAAAGATGGGCATAGCTAAATAAAGCCTGGCTGAATCCAACTTGTACCCTGAATATCCCGAGGGAACCAAGTTGTGTATGGCGTTGTCTCTCTTGCCTCCTGGCTGTGGCTCTCCAGCAGTGATTTCTGAAATGTCACCCTGCTGGCAGGCGCCGCTCTGTGCCCAGCAGGCAGGAGACACCACGGCAGGGAGGGGAAGGAGGCACCAGCTGTGGTCAAGGGAGGAGGCAGCAAAACCCCACTTGCTTTGGTGATATCTCACCCTGGCAACCAGAGCAGCAGCTATGGGGTATCTGGGGAGAAGTATCAGTGAGTGCTCCCATGGGATCTCACGGTACTGGTCAACACGGGTGCCAAGGAAGAAAAAGCACCCTGTTACAAGTGTGTGATATTAAGCCCAAGCTGGCCAATACCACAGTCTGCCAGGGACATCAGTGTTACTAGACCAACATAATAGACCGAGAAAGCTGATGGCAGCAGACAGACATCACTGCAAGCCTGGGACACGAAGTCCCCATGATAGCGCCCTGTTTAAGGCCAGGGTATGCAGGCACTGCTCCTCACCCTCCTGACGCGCTCAGAGGCACCGTCATCAAGTCCACGCAGCTCATTAGGACACCGCTTGGAGAAGGCCCATGTGCTCAGCACCGCCGTCACATGTGAATTTCTTCGAGCTAAATCCATGTGTTTCAGCAAAGCGTGTGCTACGAGTTTCAGGTGGGTCCTTCACAACGTACCTGTCCCAAGCCATTTTGCCAGACCTAGAGCTCTGGTTTAGGAAAAGCCTGGGCATGGCAACAAATGGTAGAAAGAAGATTCTTATGGCATGAGAGGGATTCTCGTAATCCAGACATGTGCAAAACTGTATTTTTAGGACAAATGGGGGAGTGGTGCTAAAAGTCACACAGCACAACAGTAATTTAGTATAATTTACATAAGTAGCAAAACTTTTCCTGAAGTTTTACAGTGCCATCTTGCGAGACACACCTACAAGCTGTATCTAATTTACTTGAAATCTCTCTGTTGATTTAAATGAATTTTTTGCTTCAGTGAGACCAGCAGAAATCGGTGTCTTCCTGAAGGAAAAATACATTTGTCTCTCAGCCATGAATCATGAAGGTGAATTCCTGCACATCCAGAGATGCAGAGAAAGCAAACGGTTAGCTGCATTGAAGCTGCTAGGGATCCTTCAACCAGAAGGGTTTTTTGCACCAATATTTGGCATCTTGTCCTCTGATGACGGAAGAACGGCCCCTTATGACAGCTCTGGTAGGGGCAAAAGATTTGGAGAGAAACGGACCCTGTGGTAAATTGGAGCTGAACTCTAGCAAGGAAGCCTGGCCCTCCTGAAATTACTGCATTCACTAATGGGATCCTTCTCTGTGAGGAAGGAGATAGATGTCCAGGCCATTTATCACAATCAGATTATTAAACATTTAAAAGTGACATTAAAGGGGATGACACTCAGACTAATGCACATACTACAACTGGCAGCCCAAAAACACATTAGTGGTCCAAATTGCTAAGCCCTGACTCTGGGAGCACTAATCACGGTATGCTGGGTGGGTGGAAATGAACACCACTTGCCTGGGACCTTGGCTCTGTACTACTGTTCTACGCTATAGTAAAAGCAGCCAAGGAGAAAAAGCAAACCTGTATTCAGGAGAACTCTGTGCAAAGCTCACATCCTTGACACAATTACTTTGTTGTGGTATTATCCTTATTTTCTAGCATATTTTGATAGAAGAGGCGCTTTCGTTTTGCCTCAGCCTAGTGACAGTTAATTAAGTGCTTCCCCGGATCCTGATGCATATTTTATGGGATGAGCTGGTTCAAAGCAAAACCTTGTTTGAACTCTGGTGGGTAGACGGGTGTGGGGGGTGGAAGCCCTTACATAAATAATCACATCAATTTATGAATCATCACTTAGGGTTTTTCATCACCTCCTCGCCTCTCTCTGAGATTCCTTCTCTCGAAGTCCATTCTGTTTGCTTTGTTAAACTGACGTACAAACAAATCAATCCGCCTGCCAGCCTGAGCAGCTAAGCCCCACGCATGCATCTTCCTAAAAGCTGAAGAAAAAGGAGCGAGGAGAAATGCCGTCTGGAGTGAATGGGGAAGGTTTGCTCCTTTCCCTTGCAATTCAATTAAGCCCTGGAGGGTCATTCATCAGGTTTTGGTGTCGAAGTTTAGAACAGAAAGGCTACTAATTTGAAGCACCAAATGCTTTATGATCATTTACATGCCCTGACCTCAGAAGGGAAATCAAATGTCCTTAGAAATACATACAAGAAGTCAAATTCTTTTTTTTTTCATCAAAGTTTTGATTCTTCTTCTATCATTATAAATACTTCTTAGAGTATGCTAATTACCAATACCATGGTAGGTAACAGATGAAATAAATGGATGTCAGAAATGGAAAACAAGCAATGGATTTCAACGATGAGGTTAATGATTCATTCAAAGACTCAAAGACTTCAGGCACGGGAGAAGTCTCACTCAGTTTGATCTGGAAAATTTAGGCCACCAAACTTCACTCAGTGACTTTTGTAATAAGCTTAATAACTGAAGAATAAAGTAAAGCATCTATTTTAGAGAAAGTCCAATCTTACAGCTGAGAGAAAATTTACTGCATCACTTGGAAAATTCTGCAATTACAATTATCCTCATTATAAAAATGTGTTCCTCCTCATTATTTTAGGTGCTGTTGTTGAAAGCTTAATGGTTCACACTCATTTATATGGGAAAAAATAAACAGTTTATTATGAAGTATGGAGCTACAGTGTAATGTTCTCAAAATTTAGTTCAATTTTAATGAGCCTGCAGAAAAAGTAAGCTATGGGTTCATTTTTGTTCTGGCTGGGAGCTGAAATGCAGCTGTAAAGGAATGTTCCAACCCAAAGAGACAAGCATAGCTGAAATCTCACACAAAACCTTGCCCTCTCAGAAGATGACGATCAAATTTTCATGAAGACCTTTGAGTCTTTTTATTGAAATCCTTAGGCTATAGACAGATCCAAACCAACCTACTTTTAAACCAAGGTGTTTAAGCTTGGGGGCCTTTTTTTTGGTATGAAACACAGCTGCTTTTCATTTTTAAAGTTGATCAAAAACTATGCTTTTGGAATCCACCTTGGGCTTTAGAGTTCATGTACAGAAGCACTTGAAAATGCAAGCACCGCTCCACTTTATTTTCCTGCAGGATAGTGGCGAGAGAAGTTCACAACATTCTGGCCAGCTCCTGAATTTTCACACAGTTTCTCTGCAGTTTTCAATTGAACCTTTGCTAACTGCCAGTTTTTACCTGGAGAAAACAATTCTCCACAATGCCAAAAATGAAAATGGGACATTAACTTACAATTGAAACAAAACAAAACGGTTCTGATGACACCGGATTGAAAATGAGAGAGAGAGAGAATGAGGCTAAGCCAACATTTTGTTTCAGTGCTTCACTTCGTATAAATAAATCTGTGCCAGAGGAGTAAAATTGCTTAGCTTCACTGGAAGCTGAACAGATGCTCATTTCTTTATGATTCCCTGCCCATCTCTGTGGTACCTAGATTCCAAATTGATACTAAAAACTGGTAATGATTACCCCTCCTCGCTGCTTTGCATTGCACCACAGCAAACTCTACTTTGACCTTCAAGATCCCCATGTACTACTAGTAAAAAACCACCAAAAGCCTATCTGTCTTTCTTACCTTGAAAGAGAACAAGAGGGACTCTTTTAAGAGCCTTTTATACATACACACGCACAAATACTTTTACGCCATTCCCCGTAAGTTTTCTGCTACCCTGAGTCTTCACTAAAAGCCACACAAGCCTGGAGAAGAAACAGGCAGGCTTCTGTTGCATGCGTGACGTGTGGGTTTGTTAAGCATGCAATCCATCTTAGCAGCAGGAAGGGGAGATGTAACAAGGTCTAGCAGTACCTACATTATTCCCCTAGGGAGAATCCTTTCTTCAATTATACTAGCCACTTCCCAAGGCTGCTTTGTAGTTGTAGTAAAGTTTATTTGATTAATATGTGAAAATATATTCTTCCAGTTTTCTTAGATCATTGCTAATTGCTGCTTTGTGGCATACACTTCCAACTGAGATTTTCACAGGGAAAATTAAACTTCAGAACCATCCCCTCTGCTATAAGTTGCTGAAATAACCATCTATTCAAGAACTGCAGCATAAGGAAAATGTCACAAATACTTTGGAGCTCTCAGCAGAGCAGGGCACTGCTCCATGTAGGTATTTCTATGCTCATGCATTTTTGCAAACAGTCCCTTGTAGACTGGAGGAGAAAAGTGGGACAGTTGTTTAAGAGCACAGGAGAATTTGGAAATCCTACAATTTTAGGACAAGTGTGTAAGGTTTATTCTGAATTCTTGCATCTGACCTTTAGTACCTCTTCCTTATTAATCTCCCATGATATATAATACTGATAAAGGTAAATCAAGAGTCAACATTTACTCAGATTTCAAACCAAAAAGGACAAAGCATCAAATTGTCCTTGAATAGGTATCCATTTAGGCACATCCATTTAGGCACTTTTTCCCTGAGCACTACAATGACTAAAAATATAATATCAATGTACCAAATCTAGCTTCGTTACCATTCTCACCAATGCTTTCCCTTGTTGTCATTTGCTGTACAAAGTACAATCAAGCAGTGAGCTTGGGACAGATTGGATTCAGTTATCAAAAACCATGGATGTTATTTTATTTTTTCTTACTTCGATTCTCTAGGACATGTAGGGCATTCCCTTTCTTCCAAAAATGCTGAGTCAAGAAATCGAAACATAGTCAGGATTCATTTTGCACAGATAGAGGTGAAAACTATATGCTTCAAATTGAAATTCAGTGCATAACAGATCAATCACGTGAGATGAAAAATTGGTTCCCAGTTTGATTTTTTTGTTCCAATAGAAACAGTGAGGCTCAGTCTGAAGGTTCTGCTTCAGGACTCAACGAAAAGATCTCTTTTTTCCTTCTGTATTTTGGAAAAAAAAAAATCAAGTTCTGTATACATTAAACACTGTTCCTAATTTGAAGACAGCAACTCACTTTCAAAGCAATCTTTAGGTTCTGAAGATTTCCTTAAAGCATTTGACGTAAGATATACCTCAGCAAAGGTCAGGTCTTGCTCTAAGACTATTGAGAAGGTTAATTTGACCAGATAAATTCAGACTCCACTCTGAAACTTAGTTGACATTTTTAGATGAAAAGTGAATGATGGTAGTAGGGGAAAAATTCAGTGTAACTTCTGTTCAGTCACTAGGGGAATCAGAAATTTTTCTATTGTATGAGTCAGCATTAAAGCCTTGAATTTCTCAAGTGCTATTTCTATGTGAAAGTTGGATTCTGAAGCTCAACGGTTTCAAAGAAGCTTTTTCACACGGTAGCATTAGCAATGCACGCATTTCTGCCGTGCCCACCATCATGGCACCTCACAAAAGCTAAAATTTCAGAGGTTACGTTTCCCTCTCTGGTGCAGCTTCTGCATGGACAGTGTCTCTTTCCAGAGAAGCCAGGAGCCCACTGACTGTGGATCCAGCTCCAAGTGCAGGCAGCGAACCTTGCTCACTGCCCTGACAGCTACAAATGAAGGGCAGAGATGCAAGGATCTACAGTTTTAAGAATGTGAAGAATGCAATTAGAGTAGAAAACGAACAATGGAAATAATTTATATTTGAAAGAAACAATAGGGTTATACGCCTACACATGCACACGTGTATGTACAGCATAGAAATATATATACACACACGCTCAGATATAAAGGATCTCAACCAAACCTTCCCAAGAAATGCTTGCATTTTTACAAGGCAACGCAGTTGCCATTTCCACGGGCAGCACACGCCCCACTTTAGCAGCACAGAGGCTGCCGATGCAGGCATGCTGCCTCTGCAGCAGATGGGGAGGAGTGCAGACAGGCGGCAAACCTGTCCCTGAACTCGGAGGCTCCCTTGCCAGCTCCCCGTCTCCAAATGCCTGAGCAGCGTTCGATGTTTCGCTTCTGTGGCTAGCAGGGATGTGTCACTGCGTGAGTATGGAGCATGGATTAACTTCTAAAAATCCCCAACCAGCAGAATAAGGTATCTATCCTGGGAAACAAATCCACCAGAATTTGCATTCTCTGTGAGAGCAAAATAGGAGAACGAGCTCCATGCAGGGCCATACGCAACCCTCCAGCTGCTGGGAGGGCTCACACCTTCCTTGGGGAGTACCGGGGGTCTGGGGCTCAGGGGAGGGGGCACAGCACGGCCCGACCCCACTGCTGCTCCTGCAGGTGCCCTGGGGCTCTGCTGAGGGGTTCCCGAGATGCTGGGATCTTGCCCAGGAATCGGAGCAGGGCAGGACTCACCTACATCAGCGCTTCCCTGGGTGCTGGCATTTATCCTGGGGGAGCTCCTCAAGGTTTCCTTGACCTTTTCTACACAGAAGCACTATGACTTATCACTATGCACGTTTTCCTCCATACAGCCTTACGATCAGACAGACTCAGCCTGACACAAGATACAAATCATGTCTTTTGACTCATTACTACTTAATTATTTCCAAACAGCCAAAAGCAGCAGCTGCAGGTGCAAAGACTGGAATTGTAGAGAACACACAACTGCAACAGGGCTCCTTTCTTTCTTTCTTTCTTTCTATCAAAGTATCAAAGCACAATCATTAAAGGATCTGTTAAAAATTACTCGTACGGAAATTAATTTTTATTTCCCACTTTCACTTCTATTTTAGGGCACATTTTTCTATCAGGAAAATTATCTCCTGCAAGGGGGTAACAAATGGGCAAGCAGTCTGAGCTGAAAACTACTTGTCTTCCTTTAAGTCCAGATGTATTTTGTTTTTTAAGTGTTTAGCATAACAGAAAAGAAAGTAGTCTGAACAGTGCATGAACTCTGCGAATAATGCAACTACATTAACACTGATTCAATGCTGAATGTCCCCGCAAAACATGACAATTAAACACTGTTTTACCATCGCAGATACACATACTGAAAAATGTTACCTACGTAGGTATGCATTCAAGTATATATATATGTATACTTCCATTGGTAGCCTTGTATTAATATATTAATAAATTTAGAAACACGATTTGGATCTGCACATGTCATAATCCACCCATCAGTGGCCTAGCTGGACAAGAGCAGCTAACAATTTTCCCTCAATCATGGCTGTAATTAAGTAGGAAAAAAACTGAAGTGGCTGAAAGTTCATGCTGGAAGACTGACATGATGTCAGGTTTCATAAGTAATAAGATGTGGAAAATGTCAAATTATTGCCAAGGGAGAAAATGTCAGGGGTGCACTTAAAATTAGACTTCCCATGTGAGTGTCCCAGTGAACAAGAGGCTCAAGAAAAAAGCTTATGACCAAGGTCCAGTTGCTGGCCATCAGGACAGGGGCGCGTCCTGGACTCAAGCACAGAAATCTGTTTGCCTTCTTGACCCATGGAAAACATTGAAGTTTTGTGTCTTTGCCTAGCTGTTTCCACGAAGAGCTTGGCTTCTTTATCAGGGTTAAACCTGGACTGGATACACCTTCCTTGAAGTATCTTCCCTCAGCTTTTCAGCTGTTTTGCTTGGCCTGAATTAGCATTGTTCTAATGAAGTCAGGGGAACTACACCTTTTTACACCAGCTGAGGAGTTTTTCCTCTTTTGTGTTTCTTTTTTTTTTTTTTTTTTTTAATCACTCAGAAGCACTTTTAAATATGAAAGTGCATTGTTTAATAAACTACCACATTCTGCAATTACATGTCACGCCAAGAAACACTCGCTGGCTCACAGGACTGCCGTGTCCTGGTTGAGGGAAGGCTTCAGTAAGGAAGGGCACACTGCAGTCAGCCCCCTCAATCCTCTACGATCAAAGTACTTGAAAGAGAGTAGGCAGCTTTTATCAGTAAATGCTTGGTTTTAAATCATAACAGCTATTCAGGTTCCCTTGGCCTTGTTTGTAAATTGCCTCTTCTTTCCCCCCCAAATGTTCCAGACATCTACCAAGGGAAAAACTCTAAAATTTTATGGTGCATCTGAGCAGGTGATTAATCAGTCTTTGAACTTACAACATGAGAGCTGCGCAGACACAGAAGAAAGCTGCTAGGGAGCATTATAAGCATGTAGCTACCCATCACGCAGTATACATTGCTTCTTCCTCCCTTAAATTTTCCTTTTAAAACTTCTGCTGCCATATTGTTTGTAAAGTCTTTGTATAAAACAATATTTTTATTAGACCTATATCATATATTTAAAGATCTCCCTGTCCAGTTGTTCTCAAACCTGAGACTTTTCACCTTTTTTACAATGCCATCTATAGCTGTCCTAGAGTTGAAGTCACAGTTTTCTGACAAAAGCCTAATATCAGCAAACAGAGAATCAGGACTTCCCTGAGCTACAGAAGGACAGTCACTACACACTTCACTCCGCCTCCTCAGGTACGTATTACACTTGTGAACTGTTACTGCACCCTTCTTCCAGGGGGTAGGAGAGAAGGAAGAAGGATGTCTGTGAGGTCCCCAAAATCCAACAATGGATGAGATTCAGGTGTTTTACATCTGGAAATCTCTGCTCATGCACTGCTCTCATACCCTGAATTTCAAGAATGAGAATTTTTAAAATTACACTTAACATTGCATTTTAACTTCATGATGCTTATTCTTCTTAACGCTAGATATGCTAGCACTGTATCCGAACAGAAATGGTGACACTGGTGATATGTAACACTAACTCTTCTCTGAATGTTGAGCAATCTGGAATTGTATTTTGGAAGGCTTCATAACAGAAGGAACACAAAGAATAATTGGTTTAGAGAACAGGTGATTAATGAAGAGTAAGGCGCTCAAGTATTTTGTTTCAAGCCAGGTAAGCCTTTGTTACAGTAACATTTTCAGTCTCGCAGAGAGAGAAAGCTCAGAATGCCTGTGTAATTTCAGAATATCCTGGGTTAGACAAGTTTAGCATCAGCTGGGCACCAAGTACGAACATATAACTGCATTCAAATGGCAGAAATGCTTATTTGGACTTGAAATCCATGTATCATTATGGTTTCAATGCTCTATAACAATTTCCTTAATACAGATTTTAACGTTTCAAACTTCAGTGCAGCCTACTCCATTTTTCATATGGGATAAGGCTGTTTTTAGAACTAAATCATAAATATAATGCAACTAATTTTATTCCTAGCATAGAAATAGTAAATTAAAAACAAGCATCCACAAAGAAAATTAACTTTATCTCAGATCCCTGGGTGAAGCCTCTGCTCAGAAGAGTTGTTCAGCTGGTGCTTACTGGGTAAGCACTGGTAAAATCCCATTGCAGTTAAGAGTGAAATACCTGTCAGACACTTCCCCGAATTAAAATGGGTTTAATATGCTGCTGAACTGGTCCTTAAGGCTCTGACCAGCCATGAGGTGCTACGTAGGAGCGTCCACTTAAGCATGCAGTGTGCAGCTATATCAAACCATCAGTAAGTTCATTCCTGGAGCTGCTGCATGCCGGATGGGATGAAGGAGGGCAGCAGGGAGCAGAGGGCCTGGTGCTGCATTAGAAGGATATGAAACACTCACATCATAAAACTGCAGGTGTAAAAGGAAACTTTTGCCTAGAGAGACGAGGACAGACTGTCCCCATTCCGCAACCTCTGATGCCATTAGCAGGAGTGAGAAGTCGCGCTGCTGCCTGGGAAACACGCCTCCTCTACGAAACAAACCAGAGTAGTATTGCCTCTGACCCTTTTTAAGCCTTTAGGTAACAAGTCAAGCATGTAATGCTGCAGCCCATACTCTGATCTTCCACTCAGCCTCAGTTTCAGCTGTTTAGCCTCCAGCGGCCACAAGCAGAGCTGGGAGGGCCTGTGGGCAATATCTTGCAGGTAACTAATGGTCTGGGGATGGATCTAGAGAGGAGATCTTGCACAAACCATTGCACAGTGATATTCCCAGAGTGGGTGAAGCAGAACAGGAAAAGTCTGTGAAAGCCTTTAAGGCTTCTGTGGACGAACCAAGGGATTTTGGTTAAATCAAAGAAAGCAGTCTCGCTGCAGTCTTCAACTTACATTATATGAAAGATACATTGCCATCTGAAATGCACATTACATACGTGTAGGAGCTGAAGGAAATACAGCTTTGTCTGAAGAAGGAACAATATGAGTGAAGTTCGACTGGACATCTATGTGTCACCAGCTAAATGGCGTATCACATGCTACAGGCTTATTTGTCTTAATTTAACTTTAGTGCTTGGAAGTGTATGAAGCAGATGTCCTCAGGGAGTCACTCTAACTGGTTTGGTAAGACAAAACAAGGTGGCTATTTTATATTTCCCAGAATTCTGAATTATATTCATTTTCCAATAGCTTCGACCAAAAAGCTTTAAAGCGCACACATTTCTAATAAGACACATAATTTGACTCGAGATGTTTTAATCTTTATTTAAACAGGACACCTGCACCCTATTTATAACTTTTGAGTTATTAATATTCTATTCCCTCTTTATCTTCCTGCAGACAATTCTTGGCTGCTTTGGAATATATGACTAATCTGTGTGAGTTTTTTTTTTTCCTTTCCCTGAAATTATTGGCTCCATTTATCCTCATCATGTCCACTACCTCTCCTGTTATGAGGGCTGACATTAAGAAATTGTGGTAACTGAAAAACGTAGCAGGAAAACAAAAAGAGAAGAAAAAAATCTTTTCACTGTAAGGTTAAAACCAGATATTTCTAAGTACAACTGGCTACCCTACTTGTACTATTTCATTGCTTATATTTGGATTGCCATAACTGCTGCTATTTTCCCCTATGGCTTTGGTGGGCCTACTCCATGTTAAGCTGATGAAACACCAAGCCAAGGAGATGTACCCAAAGCCAACGAGTGGGGCTTTAACTATTTGACTTCCCATCTTGCAAAACACTGGGTACTTTCTCCTTGTCTCGTTGCCGATTCTGTCCCGCTGTCTCCTTAATGTTCCCTGTTCCATAGGCTTGCAGTGCTATGGATTTCAAAGAAATCACATGTTCACATGATTTTCTGATGAAATTATTTACATCTAAAGGATTCCAACCAAGCTGCTGGAGAGGGTGCCACTCAATGTCTCCTGAACCCTGTTGTGAGGATGTGAGGAAAATGCAAGTTGGGAAGAGAGCTTCAGTGGAGTGCCTTGTGGGACTTGTTTCGCTAGAAGAAGATGACAGCAGCTGTTTGCATTGCTTCCTAACAACAACCCTTTTTGAAGTAAGACCTGAGGATGCTATTCCTCCCCTCACTTTAACAAAAATGTCCAGGAATGCAGGTGACCAACACACGAGTAGAGCACAGACCTCCAGTAAGTCCGTGGAAAACCTCAGTGACACTGCCTGTGCCGCAACCAGAGCTCTGAGATTGTACCTTGAGCCTTCTACTCTCCTTTCACCGGGCACGTGCTCTTCTCTAAGCTCTCTTCGGAAACTTATTTTCAAAGATTTTTTCCTTTTTTCTCTCTCCTAAATGTTTCAGTCAGCGAGAGCAGAGCACAGAACATGAGCTGCTGCGTTGCTGATCAAAGCAAGCCTCAGATCAGGATTTGATCCATAGGTGTGTGTAGGTAAAATATGGAGTGGTGTCAGCGGCTTAAAAGGAATGATAATTAGGGAGTGTTTGAACTTCTGGGTGGCAATGATATGTGTTTACTTATTTATTTCCAGCATGGCACTTTTGTCTAGCAAGAAGAGAGATTTACAAGGCCTGAGGGAAGTGGAGCTGTCAAGGTAAGAGAAAAAAAGAGAAGCAGAGACCTTTTGATAATAGTGTATCTAAAGGAACCATTTTGATTTCAGCTTTCCACTGTATTTTATCAATATTACAAAAATAACACGGAGATATAAAGCCCTGAAATTATAAATCCATCTTCATGGCATTATGTTGTCTAAGATTCACTCGGGCTTTTCCCAAGACATTGTATTAATCTCCAGTGTTTCTTGATTGATGTGCATCTTTAAAGTCCATCTCTTCTCAAACAGCGTCACAGTAATTATATCCTTCTGATTTGCAACAGATTCTTCCATGCCAGCTGCTCCTGCTCAGACCCTTCATGGATCTGTTTCAGGGAGATGGAATTGTTGTGCATGCTAATTTTGCATTATTGTCAACAACAAATCCATCATGAGCTGAGGTGGTAGAATATTATCCAGAAAATATGGTCTTTGATTAATTTCTCTATTTTTCATTTCACTAATGCAAATTGTCTTCTGCTATGCTTAACAAAAGAGCTGTTTAACAGTTCCAAGAGTGGACCCAACTTCAACATGTTCATCTCATTCACATTTCAATGCCGTTAAATTCTTTGGAACTCTCTCTGAATATAGCTCGCTATTTAGTAAATATTTATGAACTAGACTACTTGGATGCAGCGGTGAATTCAGCAAGTAATAACATATTCACAGAAACTTTTTGCTGCCATCCAATTAATTCCTATATCGCAAACGTCCCATGCAAAACAAGAACCATGTGAGAGGCACCAGAGATTTCTTCTGTTCTCTGTTAGCCACCTCAGGTATCTGTGCGAGCCACCCTCCATACCCTGGAACATGGAAAGAACATGAAGGAGACTCCAGAAGTTGATGTTTATGAATATGAATTGTGTACTGGGAGTGAAACACAAACAGCTCTAACCCCAAAATTTGCTAAGATTTTCTTCAGCTATGCAAAATCTTCCTCCTGTTGTGATAGTTTAATATAGGCAAAGTTTCACGCTGACAGAACTGTTTATTTCTATGTTACGTACACTGGTCCACCCTTTCTTAATTTTTTGTTATCTTAAACTTTAGTAAAACCCCGATGTACAACAATATCTTAGCCTGAGTGAGGAGCACTTCCAGAGAGAGAGTTCTAAAAAGAGTATTTTCATTTGTTCAAAGGGAATTAGTTTTCTTCCAGAAATAATTTAGTTTGGCTTGCTACGTTTCCGCTCAGCTTTCCTGCCTGTATGCCACAGATCCAGTCACATGAAAAGAAAAAGCAACAACAACAAAAAAGCCAGCATTCAAATACATTGATTTTCCTTCTGATAGCTGTCTGTCATCAGTCAGGTGTGGGGATCTCCTACAGAGCCACATGATTGAGTTTGCTGACAACTTCACGCTGGGGCTTTATTTCCTGGTTTTTATTTTTATTTTATTTTCTCACAAGTTGTGCCAGCTTAACCTGAAGGTGAGCAGAAAGGCTAGTGAAATGTAAAATAGGAAGGTAATTAATTTGGCTGAAGACCAAGGCCATCTCTGGCTGGGCCTTGGCTGTCTCCATGGTAGTTTGCATTACACTGCCTACTTGTGCCTTCCAGTCCCAGAAAACCGTAAGGACCGCCAGTATGAGCGAGCTGCTCTCCAGCATGAGGAAGAGGAGAACAACCTGTCCCTGTATGAGAAAGGGCTTAGTAACAGTGTTAGCTGTAATTCTAATTCTATCTGCATCACTTTCAAACAGGTAGGATGCTGAAAACAAATAAGTAAACACACATCCAGGGCAGAGCTATACATCCAGTCACGAACTATGGAAGTCAAAAGGCAAAAGACTTTTATAGACATATCCCAAGTAAGCTATAGGATAGCGGGAGAAGGCAGCAACAACTGGCGATGCTCTCAGGCAGAAGGCCTAAGTACTGCAACAAAACCCTACCCAGACCAACAGCATCCCTGCAGCCACCAGGATACAACTGCTCCCAACGACAAGTACCTGGATAACGCTGGAGATACGGTGACATGAGCTAACCAGCCACAGCCCCAAACCCATCCATCTAATCCCATTGTTAACCAGATTTGACATGAGGTGGAGTAAATCTGTGGCACTGACGCCAAGGATTGGCACAGAGGGTTTAAAGTGATAATGCCACATTGCAGTGGTGTTCAGAAAGCCAAGCTCTGAAATAGATGTTACAGATAAAATAGATTATTTTTTTTTGTCTTGGCAGAAAATTAATTTAATTTCAAGGGTCTATAGTTGTAGTCTCTGACAAAGATGGAGAAAGGAAAGTTTTTTGTAATTCATAACAGGGGAGACACAGATCTGGATTTTAAAATAAAAATCAATCCAAACCCTTGCTTGGAAATGAAAGGGGAACCAATCTGAGGGCTGAATCAATTAGACTGGCAGCTTATAACTGCCTGGTTTTGAGATTTAAATTGAATATTCCAACTCAGCTCACAAGTGAAAATAAGTGCAGTGGCTTTAATCACTGCACGCTCTCCTCATACATCTCCTGGGGTCTCTTAAAGAGAGGACCAGGACTATAATTGTCTTTGGTGCTTTGTATTAGCACTGGAGTGTCCTGGTAGGCACCTGGAGAGCCAGGAATTAGAAGTTGTTGTGGTTTAACCCGGCCGGCAGCTAAACACCACACAGCCGTTCGCTCACCCTCCCCCCTCCCTCTCTGGGATGGGGGAGAGAAACGGAAAAGTGAAACGAGAGTTGAGATAGAGACAGTTTATTAAGATAGGAAACAATAATAATAATAACAACAACAACAACAACAACAATAATAATAATAGTGTATATGAAACAAGTGATGCACAATGCAATTGCTCACCACCCGCTGACCGATGCCCAGTCTATCCCGAGCAGCCGGCCCCCCCAACCCGGCTAGCTACCCCTATATATTGTTTAGCATGACATCAGATGGTATGGAATATTCCTTTGGCCAGTTTGGGTCAGCTGTCCTGGGTCTGTCCCCTCCCAGTTGTTGCTGTACCCCGAGCCTGCCTGCTGGCAGGACAGAGCGAGGAGCTGAAAAGTCCTTGGCTTGGTACAAGCACTGCTCTGCAACAACCAAAACATCGGCATGTTATCAGCATTCTTCCCATCCTAATCCAAAACACAGCACTCTACCAGCTACTAGGAGGAAACTGTTCTAACTGAAACCAGGACAGAAGTTCAAACCACGATGATCAAATATGGATGGCAACATCGCAAAGGCAACAGCACAGTACTGTCAGTACTAGACTGATAAAACTTTTCCATCCCTCAAACTATGAGACAAAAAAAGTGCCCCTTAAAGATATTGGAGACTCCATCTCCTGCTCGGATCAACAGGGAAAGTTGACTTTTGCTTTTTTATCCATTTCTACTTATCCACTTCAAAGCTGTCATATGCTGCAGTTTCTCTGTGTGACTTACTGTGCGTGCCCTTTCCCTGCCACACCACTCATAAACCCATCCCTTCCCCTTTCTGCTCCAGGACCTTCAGGATCCTGGGGGATGAAGGATGTTTCTGCAATGGCTGGGGATTGGGAGCACGACTTCTGCCTCTCACTCTGCAGAAAATTTAACAGACATTGGCTACTAAAAAGTCTTCAAAGACAAATCCTTACCATAGAGCTGCTACAGCTTTCTAACAGTACAGTCAGTATATATAAAAAAAAAAATAATAAAAAATCTGTCAATGGTTTAGACATATTGCAATCTCTATTTACGTAGCTAGCTAAGATAGAAAGCTTAGAAGGGTAAGGAACTGTTCCGACATGAGGAAAGGCTAAGTAGACTGAGACTTCTCAATTTGGAGTAGACATAAAGAAGACATGATAGAGGTCTATAAAATCAATGGAGCAATGGAAAAGTGCACAGAGGACAATTATTCATTTTTCTTCAAATGCAAGGATTAAGGGGAATTAAATGAAATGAACAGATGACAGATTTTTAAAAGCGTAAGAGAAAAAAAGACACTTCACACAAAACGCAATTAAAACTGTAGAGCTCATTACCACAGGATGCTGGAGATGTTAGAAGTTTATGCGAGTTCAAAAAGTAACTGGAAAAAAATACTAGAAGAATAACCCACGGAGATTTCTCTCCACGAAGGCACTATATATGTCTCAGATTTAAGCTGCAATTCACAGGAGGTTTGGAGAACATACCTTGGAAATATCGCCCTGCCTTAGATGTCCACTGCTTTCTGCTGTAGGAGGTAAGATATCTTGGTTTGATATACTGCCAGGCCGGCCCAGCACAAAGATCTTATGTCCTCATTATTAATAGATTTGCAGCCACAGAAAGCTGCAGAGCAGAGAAAAGCCCATGGATACTTAGCTGTAACTGAAGCAATTGAAGTCACTGTGGCTTTACGACTATTGTTACCTGCAGGATTAAAGCTTGCCCAGGAACACCTCCCCCTGCTAAATACAGGCTTCTAGCAAAAAAACACAGCAACTGCTCCAGCGACCAGATCGGACGTCTCCCATTTTCCCATCTGTAAATAGCTAAAAGAACTGATTTCATTTCAGTTTTTGTCACTCTGAAGATGGAAAAGGAAGTTCAGTGACTTGCATAATAGAAAAGGAGGCAGAAAGGGGCTCATGACTTTGGCTTGAATGAGATCGATAGCGAGCCGAAAAACTGAAATACTTATTTAAGAACTGACCCCACGGGCTAAAGCTGCTACATATCTCCATGCAAGCCCACAGGTGAGCCTGCTGGTCATCAGCATGGGAGAGCTCACTTGGACGCCATGCAGAAACCTGACAGATAGTTATACTACAATGCAGTCCTAACCTGAGCAGATCCAGTATTTAGAAAGGAAAATACAGGCTTAGTGTGATTTGATTGTTCAACAAATTACAATGCAACAACTACTGCTTTCAGCCTGCTTTACCTCAGCTTCTGTTTATCTCAGGTTTCTCCCTCTGACAGACATTTTGACAAAAAACATTGAAAATTACAACATTAGAATTGGGATCAGTTTCAATATAACACAACAGAACTTCTCACTGACCAGTAACGCTTCCTTTGCGGACAAAGTGAGGGTACCTCAGGAATATGACAGCTATGGTGTATAAGAATGGTCTGAGCCTTCCTTCTTTCTACCTATTTTTCCCTTGGTCTATTTTTACTCCTGATTTACACTGGTGGACCTGAAAAGATAACGAAGCCTGTGTTTTCAGGATGGGTAACTCACAAGGCAGGGTGTGCAGAGAGGAGTGCTTATTCCCATGTTTGATGATTGCCAGGATGGCTGCGGCAGCATGTATCACAGCACAGCAATCGTGCTGCCGCCTCTGTCAGGCAGAAACCTGTTGCTATATATAACTGGATGTACCCGGGGTCCTTTCATAGGAAGCAAAAGATACTTAGGTGCTTATTTTATTCTGATTAACAAAATTGCCATGAAGTTCATGCCAAAACACTCGTGGCAGCAATTTTAGCCATCAAACCAGTTTCCCAGCAAACATTCGCTAATCAATTAAAAAAAGGAAAAGGGAGGGAGGGGGAGGAGGTGAAGGGATCAGGACCTGGATTATTAATGAGTAATTAAATAAAGATTAGAGATGTATTAACCTGGAGTTCCGTGATGGAAATTTAGCTGTCAGGTGATGTGGGGGCTGGCTGTTTTGAGGGAACCTGATGAATGCAGGCTCATGGGAAGCTGTCACAATGATGAAACAAGCTGAGCCCGGGCTAATAGATTTATCTATTTCCACCTGGCAGATTATAATGGGATCCAGAGCCATCCTGCTGATCAGTGGATAACTGCGGAAAGCTCATCATACAGAGGGTATCAGTGGGATTGCAGGGGAATGTTTTTGGAGCTAGATACCTGGAGATATCGTCACTTGAAGAAAAGCAGAGGGAAGACTGCATGCCGGGGGATAGCTTGTAACAGATTGTCAAGCCATCTGCAACGAAGGAGCTAAAATAGCTGATGTGCTGCTGTTGCCTGCTCATGGAGAATTCCCACAGGAGATTCCTTCCCGTCCCGCCTCCCTGGAGAGCTAACAGTGCCATAGATCTAGTGCTGCGTATTTCTGTCTGAATGCCTAGACATTTTGACAAAGGAAAGGCTGAAGTAATCAGTACTTCCAAAACTTACAGCCGAAATGCTGGAGGAGTCAGTCGACTTTTCCAGTTCGCTGAGGAATAGGTGCTAACAGGACTCCCTTGGAAGGCTGGAGACAGCATCATTAAGCAGCTGACTGCAATAAAAGACAAGCCGACAGCATATGTGACACCTCTGTTCTGTGGCTAGGAAACGAAGCCCTCTTCTGGCAGCCGTCCTGGCACGAGGGGTCATTCCTGAACTCAAGCACAGATCGACTTACCATTACTGCTCCAGAGCGGAGCGGGCAGTGCTGGAGGTGAGTCCCTGCCACCTCTGTGCTTTGTCTCCCGCATCTACAGAGTGACAGGAAATACGGAATCGTATTCTTCTCTCAGCTGACTCCACAAATGTGTGTGAAGCCAGGCAGTGGGGGAATTGTCTGCCATTGAGCAGGTTATTTTGTGCCCCAGCCACACACAGCCCTCCTGGAAGGATTGGTAGCAGTGCCTTTACATTGACTTGGCTTGAGCTAGTCTCCAACAGCTCATTTTACGCAGTCCAGAAGACCGCATTTGTCTGAGGTGCTTGTCAAAGGTACGCTGTTCAGGTCCTAATACAATTTGCCAAAGCTATTCAATTTCATTCAATCTCCTTATGTGACAGTAGCAGCCATCAGTACCAAAACAACAGCCAACATGGTTCAAATATACTCATTGTCGTTTTGACTTTTAATGCTTAAGAAATTAACAACACAGAAACTTCTTTAAAAACAAATTTGGAAATGGTAACTCTGCTCAAAAGTCAGCAGTTTCAAACACAGATTTTACATGTATGAAAGAGAAAAGACTGACTTAAAATATCAGGTTTAAACAAAAAGGAAAAATCTTTTAAAATATGTTTTAGTGTAGAAAATGAATGACCACAGCACTATTAGTAAAAAGCGCTAGAAAAAAAGCAATTCCCGTTTCCAAAACATTTCAGTGTAAATAAACAATACAGTGTGAGATGAAATATTATTATTCTCATTGTTCAAACAAGAAAGTTCAACCTGAAGCACAGTTCAAAGAAGATTGTCAAGTACCCAATAAAAAAGTCTGTAACAAAGCAAATTTTATGCAAAATCCCTAAGTTTAACTAACTTTTTTCTATAAAATATTTATGATCATGATGCCGTGTCAAGAAATAAAGTGTGCAGATAATAAACGGAAAGCATTTGATTTAGATATGAACAGCAGCAGAGGTCAAGGGCAAGATTTGCAGAAGCCGTTATGCAAACTAAACTGGTATTTATAACGGGAAAAAGAGCGCACAAGCAATTCATCTGCAGCAGCTACTGGATTTGTACTAATATTGGAGCAGAGTTGTGAGGCATGAGCCCTTCATTCAGCGACAAAAGATGAGAGGTTCTTTAAGGTCCGACCCCTGGGACTGTATTTGCCAATGGCACCTGGCATACAGACACGTGGCTGCTGTCCTGCATGGGAAAAGGCGCGCAGAAAACAGAAGCAAAAACATTGTAGTGTCAAGGAACAACTCCTCATTCAACTCCTGATCTGTTAGCGAGGGTCTGCAAAGACAGCGAGCCCACAGGCAGTTCTGTAAGTACTTCAGACAAATACTTGCATAGAAGAACAACTTCTTGTCTTCAAACGTGTTTCATACTTGGAGTGCAAAATGCCAGTAAATTATTAAATGGGTAAATAAGAAATAGCTTTAGAAAAATATTGTTTCTACTTTTCTCCTCTGAGCACATCACGATACATGTTTGTCCACATGCTTTTCTGTACCTGCAACACACCTCCGTTTGCAGAAGCATCTTGTAGTGGATGAGACATTAAATGAATTCTCATTTGTCCCTTTGCTAATGTCCTTCGGGCAAAAATTGAGGATCTTATTGTTCACGTGGGATCTGAGCCAAAACTTGTTAAACTCTGTGGGTGTTGGATCAAGCAGGCTCTAAAAAGTAATAGGAATAAGTGGGGTCAACTGGTGAGCCTTCCCGTTTTCTTTTTAAATATCTCTCATGCTTTGCTGTTTTATGCACACACCTCTGGCCGCGGACCAAACCCTGGCTGGTGTCAGTCAGCCTGGGCGAGCTTCTGGCAAGCCCAGATCTGTCTCGTCGCAAACAAGTTACAGATTAGCACAAGATGCCTGCTTGTGCTTTGGGAAGCTAAAGGAGTAGTAGGTGCTACATTAAATTAAATTCCAGTCTACTGCAGTCTGACCTGTGTTTCCCAGTAAAAGGACTTCTGCTCTGAAATTGCTGAACAATAATTTTGAATGCTTTTCTTCAGATGGCTCTATGCTACTTTGTTCAGCATCGTATGGAAAAATCTACAGCTGGCAGACTGCTTCTCTCTCCTCCTAGTTATCATTAATGTTAATTAATAAGTGTATGTTAGTTCAATCTCATTGTTATTCCATAATGTGTAGTTAAAAATTACAATAATGAATTCCAACTTCTCCAGCCGAATGTAATAAAATGGTGATTAATATTCCCCAGGGCTGGGACAGAATATGATTCAGGGTAATCTAAAATAGTTGTAAGAGAACAGCGCCGTGTCCGTCAGGTACTGAAGCTGTCACAGCAAACGTGAGGTGTGATTAGCAAGGCGGGGAAGCAGGTAGGTCACTGCTCCCTGCTCTAATCACGAGCACGGTGTCCACCGTGCCTTGGTCACAATGTTTGGCTCAGTGTGAGACAACTGCCTCCGCGTTTTCCCCTTGTTCAATTATCATGTTTCTAGCTCCTGAAACCTGACCATGTACAATGCAGACTCCTGTATGGAATGAAGAAGGCAAACCCCTCACTCTGTTAAATAAAAATCCTTTTTCCATGGGCCTAGGTACCATGAGCACAGTCAGCAAACCAGAACAGATAATTAGCACAGTTCAGGGAAATCCAGTTTCACATCAGCCAACCTACGATCAAAAATCTCAGGCCTATCACAGATGTCACCCACCCTCACATGACAGCGTCCCAGCAAAGGATCAAATGCAATTAGGTATGGATGGAGACACGAATACACCTTGGTGAGGAACCAGCAGACAGGTGTCAGGCTAACTGCGACAGATGGGCTGAAACATTACTGAGCCTTCTCCCAGTGACAGATTTTCCAGAACAAATGTGGAACTTGTTTGGCAAAGGACATGCAACAGGCTGAGCACTCCAGAATGTACAATATCTATTTTCTAAACTCTTAGATCTCCAAGGCTGCCAAAATGATTTTTTTTTCTCTTTAGGAACAGGAGGTGGTACGAAAGTGGGAGCTCTTGATCTCATTCTGAAAATAATCCATACAAACTCAAGCTCCTAAATTGTTACTTCACAAAATCTCATTTATACAAACGGATTACTCTAGTCACGTTGTGCTGTGACTCCTGCCACTGAAGGTGTTACACAGACGGAGAACCCAGGATGAATCTCACCTTGCACAGCTACCTGCACTGCACTGCACACATCCAGCTCCCTTCCGGTTCTCTGAACTGAAATTTTAGGTAGGAGTAACAGAAGAGATGCACAGAAACCCACTTGTTATTGCAAAATTTCTTCTAAAGCCACAGATCTTTACAATGCAAAGGTCCAGAGTTAAATCTCTTCATTTCAAACACTGAGGGCTGAGCTTCTCTGTATCATTAAATACCTAGAGCTTCAACAGAACTACTCTTGCTACAACCAAAGTACATGAAGACGCAGTAGCAGAATTGCCTTAACAGGATAGGAGGAGATCTCCCTGAGGCCCTCAGTCTTTCTCTCACTCCTTTCCCCAAGTATAAAAAGAGACACAGAGGTTTACACAAAAAATATTAGGCTCAGGTGACAGTGGGCTGTGCCACAAAGAAGCGCAAGACAGCAAGCGTCTACGGCGTGTGTGTTAAAATATCACAAAGGGGTTAAACACTGCTCTGTACGTTAGCATGTCCTGGGAAAGAAAGATTTCCTTCTTTTTCTCTCCAAATCTACACACACAAAACGAATAAAGTTACCAATGTTTTGTGTCCAAACAAGAAGTGACCGTGTGCTTCAGCACAGGAACACTGAACTCGCTGAGGGCATCAGGAGCACCCGACGCCTGGTTACTTATCCTCCTGCGTCCCCACAGTCCTCTACTCAAATCTCCGAAATGGTAGGACATATACATACAACACTGATTTAAAAACAATGAACAACACCCCCCACACACTACTTTTTAGAGTGGTGTATGTTCCCAGTGAACTGGGAAGTTGCTGGATCTGAAGAGGTCTTCCTTCAATTCCAGAGAGCCATAATTTCACTAACTAGCTAAGAAACAGAAGTTTCATGTGTTACCTCAAAACATGCGAAAGTGAATTGATGTAAATAGGGAAAAAGAAGATTATCACATTGCGCGATCATAAGGCATAGCCAACAGTGACAACTGAAGGAACAAGTTTATGAAAAAATCATAGTTTTCTAAAACAGGATTATGATTTATTTATACCGAAAAACTGCAGAGCATAGAGGGTTTGGTGTTTGTTTGTTATTTTCCTAAAAATGTGTTCTATTGTTTTAGCATAAATTGCTGTTGGTTTTTAAATGTAACAAGGATATATTTTTCCCCTTGGCTCACAGGAAGAATCCCTTCCTCTCCATTGACACACAAGACGCAAAGGACTGGAGGCAGGGAAGAAGCAGAGTTCATCCAAACGACTTGTTAAGCACACAGGCGTGACTCAGAACGGTGCTAACAATACACCCATAATAGTCTCTGAAAAAAAACAGCCACCTAGATGTTGCTTTCCTGCTTTCGGCCTGCACAGGCTTCTGGACAGCAGAGGCCTGAAGGCTCCCACCCAGGCAGCCTGGCTGCTGCCACGCACAGGGGGGCGGCAGTGGCAGCGCGAGAGCATCCGTGGCATCGTGCAAGGGGCAGAGAGGAGCAGCTGTACCCCGACTCACAAACCGCCCTCAGACACACACACGGCTGCTCCCTGTGCATCGGGGAGCTGCAACTGCTCTTCCAAGGATGAATACTAGTGCTCTGAGGAGACTTGCACAGTTAAGGAGCAATAAGGTTACAGATAATTAAGAATGTTATATCAAGACTGTTACAGGAGCCAAAGAGAACAATTTCATCAAAGGAGGGGAAAGAGATGGAATATTTACTTGCTTGCAACCAAGGACCTGTTCAGCCACCGCTTTATGCAGGTCCCTGTCCCAGCAGGCGCAGGTACAGAGCAGGCTCTGGCACAGCTCCCGTGGGGAAGGTCAGCCACTCTCCCGCAAACCGCTGCATTTTCTTACCTCCCCGTGGAATAAAGCAGACAAAAACACTGTGACATTTATCCTCACATTTGAAAACATCAAAAAAAAAAAAAAAGGCAGGACAGAAAAAGGGGGAGGAGGTCTTCCAAGTGACAGCTCCAACCCCTCCGCTCCAGTTTTGCCAGCACTGGATGTTTGGGGTATAAAAATTCAATTTGACTGTATAAGTTCACTATCATGCGTTAATTATACTTAGGAAGCAATGATCCAGTAACCTACTCAAATAGATTTACCTCCTGCCTGCAAGGCTCAATTCTTAATAATATAAATAGAAAAAAGCCGAGCTGCATTTCACTTGAATATTTTGACTTGCACTTTGGTGTGCGGGAACACTTTAACTAAGCGGCTGCTAATATAGTAAATAATGAAAACAAAAGGGAAGAGCTAATTATGGCTTGGCAATTAAATACGCTGTAAAAAAGAAAGTGGAAAATCAGCACAAGGCTTTCATGAGGAAAGGGTTATCTTAAAAACACACAAAAGGTTGGAAACCAGAAGTCTGCATCAGAATAAAGGTCCAAATTCTTGCAGTTTTCCCTCGTGTGAAAGGAAGGACTTTTTATATGGAAATGAATGCTGCTCAGTAGAATATGCCCTGTGCCTGTTTATTAGTTTTATACCAGATTCATTACAACACATTTTATAAGAAGTATTTTATTTAATTAGCATATGTTCCTTGTTACAAATGAGAAATTAATGTTCTATAAAATGCAATAAAACAGGCTATCTAGTTAAAGGCTCTTAAAACTTTAGAATTTGGGATGCCAAGAACAAAAAAGGAAACCACTCAGTACTGGAATGATCTAAAGTAATAAAGAATATATATATTTTTAACCTTGTGAATCACTTTGCATCCTGGGGAAGTCAGAGAAAAAAATAAACACTTTTCCCCAAAAACTTTCAGCAAAGTGACAGCTCAAGGTGTGATAGACAACCTAGGGAAAAAAATATATATAAAAAAATAAAAATAGAGTGGTTCAAGAGAGCCTGAGTTAAAATAGATTACTCATTGCATCTTCATTGGAAAAAAATGAAGAAAATGAGCAGCTGCAGTGGAACCTCCTGGTTTACTTCAACTACTTTGCTCTGCTTGCACATCACTGAGCTTCACTTTGAGCACAAGAATATGAAGTATCAAGCTGCTTAAACAAAAGTTTTGTGGTGGGGCTTACCCTGCTGAAATACCTACACACCTGACGCACAGTGAAGCAGAGTACACTTCAGGTTACGGCTGTTGAGGGAGAACTCATTCCGACTTGCTGATGTGCCCTGAGTTACAGCCAACAATTTTTATCTGATTTTCTGGCAACAACAACAACGAGCCAACAGGCAGCAATCGCAGGGGTATCCATTTGCCTTCAGAGGCTTTGTCTGGCAGTAGGCAGCACTCAGGCACCCAAGCCACGTTGCAATATTCACCTCCTATTCCTCATCAGCATTTTAAGCAGATTGCCAGCTGACCGTCAGCTTTGCTCCTGCTGCGAGCATGACTGACAAACACTGCCAGGAGGAGCACGCACATCGGTATTTCTAAGGGCTACCTTCTCCGAGCTGATAGCATGCGCTGACAGGCAGCCACAGTGCTGTTTGTTACCTGCCAGGGGATAAGCAAACAGCACGCCTCAGCTAGGTTATTCTTACGATAGTTTTGTAAGACAGCAGTAAGGCAGCATTTCTGATTAGTGTTCGTAAAGACCACAGCCCAGAGCGGTCCTGCTTCATGGCCCTCTACAATCAACAAAAAACACCGCAGGTCATTCCACTTGGCAGCTGAGGACCACTGGATGTGTCAACAAGATTAAAATACTTGTCTTGTTGGTTACCTTTTGTGTGTGTATTTTTTTTTCCTAATATATATTTTTTAAAACTATTATCTGTGTCTCATTTACCCTTTTTTGTCTATAATAATGAAAATACCAGTGCTTAAGGCTCTAAATCCATTACTTCGGAGTAAAACTAGGACAGCGAATGATCACTGATAGATGCCACAGAAACGAATTAAACACATCAGGATATAAGCACAGTTCTTTTGGAAACCACCAAATCTTGTCATTTTCTAAAGGAGGCAAACAAATAGGCACGTGCATATTCATTTTATTCTAAAAGCCTTCAAAAGTTTATTTTTAAAGGTGAGCCTTAGAGTCCAACTCATGTGTTAGCGATACGCTCTCTAAGTTGCTTTCTCCTCTGCGCTACTAAACCATCACACTGTTATTGTGGTTACAGACGCAATAAGGTTTAAGGAGAAAGGGAAGTGTATGACTGCTGTGCTTGCGCTGCTTTTTGCTGAATAACCATCACAGGAATTATTTGGACAAGCTGCTGTCCAGAGGGGGGGCAGAGTGGTAAGTTTGGCTTTTGCCCAGTGGTGTTGCTGGGGGGCTCTGGAGGCTGCCCCCATCACCACATGGTCCCCGGTAGCACCAGAAACCCCCTTCTTATTTTTGTGAATAGAAAACTCTGTGCAAAACACAGCCACAGTTTTCATCAACAGGGACAAACGGAAAGGGAAACTGCTGCAAAAGTTCTGGTTGATAGAAGGAGAAATACTGAAGCTATGACAACGTGGCTAATTGCTATGTAACAAGTTTGGATTAATCTGAAACGCTTCCAATCTTGATTTAATTCTGAGTGAAGAAACTAGACAGCATTTTCAGTATTGCTAGAGAGCATAGCATAAAGTGAGAAAGGAGTTGAACGTTCACCTGTGAACAGGTGAATAGTGCCCCCATTTTGCAGGCCACACATGGTAAAGCAAAAATGTGCATGAGTCCTTGTAGCCCAGGCAGTGCCTCAGCAGGGCATTTCATGCACTCCCAGCTCTGTCACACTTCTGCACCCTTTATTCCCTCCTGGGAGCATGCACAAGCAACACCATTTGAGGCTGCTAATCTTTACTTATAGCCCTATTTGTTCCTAGATCTTCCATATTTACCTGTCTTTCAATGGAGGAAATGAGGATGACAGAAACACCTGGCTGCAGGCACAGCCCATGGGCGCACGGTGTACTGCGGGGAGAATGTTCAAGGGCAGCTATGGAGGCCCCAAGAGAGAAAGCGGTCTGACATCTGGGGCAGCAGCTTGGAAGTCTGCATGTCTTGATTCAGCACGGGCTTTTGGGATTGTCTTACTTGGCAAGGTACGTATGCTGAGAAGGGGGGCATAGCAGAGCGTCAGACAGCTACAGATGTCAAAGTGGGAAACCTCCCTTACATCATGGGTTAGCAGAAACCAGAGGTGCACAGCCATACATCGGTCATGGCTCCAAGGAAGAAGAGTGGCCTTTTTGTGTTCATCGTGAATACTGAAGGCTGCAGACCTTTGCACTGATGCTGCTTTTTAGCTGCACAAGCAGCCCCAGGAAAAGCAGGAGGCAGAGAAGTAGAAGAATTTCTTTTGCTGCATTTGAACTACTTTTGTTCAAAAATACAAATCTCAGAGGAAAGTCAGGCTGTTCCTATGCTGCTGCCCAAAGGAAGGTGGCAAAGGGTTCGCTGAAACTCCTACAGGGAAGCAGGTGGGATGTGAGGAAGTGCCACGGGGTAGGTAGCGATAGGAAGCCGTGCTCTGTGCCAGCCCAACAGAGCTCTGCACGAGGGCTGGGCTGTGCCACAGGCTCGGTGCAGCAGCCTGGCAGCTACTGCTGCAGCAAGGGACTCAGGGGAAGGAGCTCTGACAAGCAAGTGTTTTTAATTGATCTAATTAATAGAAAAATATCTACACTAAATGCTTTTCTGTCTTGCTGGCCATTCCCCTAACACACCACAACACAGGCAAGGTGGCTAAAGTACCACACGCAGCTCCTGAGGAAACACTCTGCAGTGTCTGGGCACTGCTGGCCAAATCCCCGGGGGCACTTGGGCTCTGACAAACTGATGAAGACTCGGTCTTTCCTCCGTGGTGCCTGGCCCTACACCCATAAGCACAGGTTGGGCAAAACTTTGTGCATCTATTTCTTCCCTCTCCACAGAGGCTCCCCCAGTGACCGTCCTTTATCAGCTACAGGTATCATAGACTTGAGACTGGGCTGGATTGTACTGTCTTTGAAGCCTACTGCCAGTTTAAGAGGCGGCAGAATTTCCTCCTGCAGTGAGCTGAGTGGTCTCTAATCAGCTGAAGCAGACCTTCCTGTCCTGACTGGAAATTTTTAAGGGAGAGTCATTTTACCTCCTCCTTTGTGCATTCGTTCCCAAGCCAAATCCTCCTTCACTTGGAATTATTTCCAACTTGAATTTGTTTCAGCTTCCAACCACAGCAATCTGAAATACTGTTTTCACCACCTAACAGGCATTAGCCAATTTAAAACATAATTACTGTTCTTGGTCATAAAGGCAGGCCCCTACTGAGGGCTCAAAGTGTCAATAATGAATGCTGATTGTACTGATTTGTCATTGATCTTCCTGGAATCTCTGTCTTTGCAAACTTAAAGTCCTGAAGAAGTCTCTGTGCAATATGTGTAAGTGAGCCTTTAATCCATCATCTTTATTTTTCACTATCTTGTGTTGGCAGAGGGCTTGGTGCCCCATGGGAAATGCCAGAAAACAAATATCTGACTCTCCTTATAAGGTCTTGTAATCAGAGAATGTCGCTCAGATGCAAAACATATTGATCAAGACAAACTCTTTTAAGGGGATCTGCAATCTCTACGTTTCAGTTCTTTCTGTAAGGTTGTTCCTCTTCTGACGGCGCACCTTTTAACCAAACCGCCTAGCCTCTCCCCCCTTTAAAACTTCTCCTTAAGATTTTCTTTTTCTGTACAACATTCTTTTGTGAACTTCTCTGCAGAGATCACTAGCTAAAAAAATGAAGTGCCTTATAATGCCTGTCACAGGAAATTCCTCAAAAAACAAGTCACCGTAGACTACCTGAAAGATTCTGTGGCAGGTTTTCCTATGGCATTCTTGCTTCCAAACGCCACAGCCATACTGCAGCTTTCATATCCCTTTCCACACCTGAAAGAAGCCATCAAGGCTAGATACGATGTCTTCATTGCTGATCATTCCCATACTCCGGTAAATAGCAACATATTTTAACTGTAGCTAACCCAGTGCAGTGTCTCCCTAAAGGCACTATTAGGAATGAAGAGGAGGGCTTAGGTTAGCAGCCTCAGGGCCGAGAAGTGACACAGTGAATAGCAGTGCGTCTGTCCCCAGATGTCTGACAGTGGGAACGGCGGGATATTGAGCCTCAACCAGGAAAAGGACATTTCAAGACCATTTTAACAGCAGCACCTCAGACTACCCGGTGCTGCAGAGACTTGATAAACCTTTCACTGAGCCTGGTCCCCTCTATGCAGCACCCCAAAGACCCTTGCCCACTCTACCACTTCCGAGGAACTTTCGTGAAACTGTAATTCGCATGGCTTTGCCTGACCCTTGGGCTGGCGTACTGCCTCTCACTTGTTCATTACTGACTTATTCATTGCCCAGAAACAGAATTCAGGTGGTGAACCACACAAAATCAACCCTTACCTACCTCCAAAAAACAAAGTCTACAGATGATTTGCATATATATATGCCCATTCATCCCCTTTCTCAAAAGGGCACCAAGTAAAAGCACAACAGAGAATCCAAGGCAATCAATCATCATCACTTTTTTTTTTTTTTTTTTGTGGGTTTAATGGGATCAGGGTAAGTGTTATGTGCTGGCCAATGGCAACTGGAAAAACCAAAGGCCTGAAGTGCAGTCACACACAGTAATTCCCAGCCAAGGCAAATAATTAATTTGTAACTAGTCATTCTTTTCAATTACAGGGTACTTTTCCCAGAAAGCTGTTTTCTCACTGATCTGTCAGCTGCAACGTGCCCTCCAGTGCCCTGAGATATTTGGATATTTTAATAAGCTGAACTCCTGTGAAAATAGCAATTACTGCATACTGGGGCAGAAGAAAACCTTGGAAATGCGAAGAGATGCGGGCCCGCAGATCAGTAAACATTTCCTTAATATACTGTGTGTCATCTCTCACCAGCCTTTGTCATGTGTCCTTTAAAGTTCATAATTGATTTATAGCAATGTACCATAGAAAATAACTTCTACCTGTATTATCATTATACTATTGCTGAGTTACTGCTTTCTGTTGCATATGTTGTTGCCTGTGCCAACTTGTTAGATAACATCATCTTTAAAGTTTGCTGAAACAAACAAACAAAAAAGTTTTACTTCTGAAAAGAGTCTTCTGATTACTGCAACTGCATACATACACCTGTGCCTTGAATAATTCATGTCTCTTTCCAGTACTAAGATCTGGAGGAGAAATACTAGGAAAAAGAGGAAAATATATGGGCAAAGTCTAAGGCAAATGAGCAACAATGGGAAAGTAATCCTGGGGTAAACATATTGCCATTTTGTGGCATTTCCATTCAACTCCACTCTTGGCAGCTTCTATAACCCCTGCTGATGCTCACCAGCTTTCTTTGAAGCTTGGTCTCTAAATTTATGCATGGAAAGCAAGATTTTCTCCCATGCAGATTAGCTTCCATTAGATCTCTCCTCCAGTCTATCATTTTTCTCTCATTTTTTGTCTATGCAATTGTACATTCGTTACAGTCCTCACAACTGCCCTGCAGGCACTGCCATGTAACCTCAGCAGTGCAGGGCTCTGCACGGTTGCCTCACATTGCGTTTACCAGTGCCGCAGCCCAAAGAGCTGCAGGTAACACCTCCAGGCACACCTGCACACAGTGGTGACATGGTACCAAAATTCAGTGAACCACCCATTCACTGGCCTGGCATAAATCTTATTATTGCTTTACATTAATCAAACATGTAAACTGTTGTTCCTCTTCAGAGGTGGATTCTTTTCTGCCTTTGTCTCTTTGGATTTATAACCACAGCCACAGAAACAGCTATTTAGCATCCTTCATCCTGCACAACTAAGATCCAAAAGAATCAACAGTACAGCAAGATTTATGAAAGGAGTATTTACAACTTTGTACATTGTTCTTTACAAAATAGTAATGCTTGCAACGTGGGTGCCTTCTCAACTCCAGAACTCATTTTCTCTCAGCAGATCAATTGTTGGTTTTGGGACACAGAGTTTTGTTCTGGCTTGGCTGCTTCTTTGCATATGGCTGTGCTATACACAGATAAGCAATTTGGATTAAACAATGATATACTTAGTAGATCAAAGGCAGTGTTGTTCATTTATTATTTAAATAGAATAATGATATTTATAGGCTTCACCAAATGGTGGGTGAAAGAAGACTACTGTTTTAATGGATTTTCTTTTCCACAAATAAAGACACATGCATCTTTCCCTACGACCTGAGGCATACTGTGTCAGCGCAGTTCCCTCCCACAGGAGCTATTACACGTGGGCATTGAGGCTTTCAGGAGCAGAAGGTGGGCTGTAGCACACAGCACGCATGGAGGTGGCATCTTTCAGTGTCCCTTTGTTTTGGTGCAGAGCCACCGTGTGTTGGTCACATCCTGACCATAACTGCCAGGGGAACAGCAGAAGTTACCCACCAGTTACACTGTCCAACTACCAGTTGGGTTTCTCTGCAACTGCCAGCCAGCCACCCACCCACCAGAAAAAAGCTAAATCAGATCCTCGGGGCTGGGGTTCATTCCTCCCAAATAAGCTGCTTAGCGGTTTAAAGGCATCTCTATCTGACACAGACATATGCTTCTTTCCACATATACATCTCTGGTACTTTCTGCATGTCCTAGTCAGGTAGTCATCCTGATGTCCATCAGCAAAGATCTCAGCCACCTCTGTTTCCAGTCTTACAGACATCCTGTCCCCTATGCCAAAGGAGAAGCCAAATCCCCAGTCAAGCCCTCCTGACAGACTCTTCTCTGGCCAACCACCCCAGAAGCCCTCCCTGCCTGGCTTACAAAATGTTAAATTTCAGTCAATGAAATCCAGGAGGTAGCATCCAGATGGATGCTGGCTCCTCCCAGTCAGCTGGAACCAAGGCTCCCGAACCAAGAAAAAGGATTACAAACAGGCAAAAAGAGTGCCAATGCCCCCTCTCCTGTCCTCCTGTGATCATCCTCACCACAAGGCCAACAGACAGAGTAAATTGAAGTAGAGAGAACAGTTTTCTGACATGAGTAATTTAGATACAATTAAGTAGGTGTTAGGATATTTTAACTGGCAACAGCATGAGAAATAGCTAGGTTTAATGTCACTACACAGACCAAAATCTTTGAGGTACACAGAGGCCGGAGGGATAACCAGAGACAGGTCAGGGGCCTGCGTGCTAGGCCTCAAATGAAGCTGCACAGCAAGTCAGGCCAGGCAAGGATTTCTAATGGATACGTTTTAGCCTGAAGTATTAATCATGATATTACCTGGAAAATCATGTCACAGCTGCATCCTGAGGGGGATCAGGTACTCTCCTCTGAGCCATGTACTTTGAAAGGAGTAGCATCAGGCCCTGTGCCCTGCAGGGCATTGTACAAGAACTGGCTTCCGCCCCAGTGAGTTCTGAAGCTCTACCTGTGTTCCTGAGCCCTGAAACGTGACTGGGGACAGGAAGCGGAGTGGGGCCTTATAGAGAAATGATCCTGGACATTGAGGCGGGCACCATAACCTCGTCATAAAGTGCAATAGCATTGGCATAAAGGGAAAAATGCAAAACAGACTGTTCTTCCTTGAAGCTAAGGGGAAGGGAGGCCCATGAAACATCCTAAAACACCTCTCCAATGCCACTAGGCAGCACATTGAATTGGATGTTAAAACTGTCACTTAACTCCCTGAGATCTGATAAACCTAACGCTATCGCTCTACACTGACTGATGAGCAGCTCGCTTAATTTGCTGAACTTGGACTGTGTTCACAAGTCTTAGAGGCAAAAAGTTTCCACAGCACTTGCCTAAATGATGACTGACTCACCACAGGATTATTAATCCTGCCACCGTGTGGTAAACTCCTTCTTTCTCTCTGCTCTCCCACAAAGGGGTGCACGGATAGCAACATCTTCCACAGCAGCTTTACAGATAACCAAAAACTTGTCCTAACAATTATGTTGTTATTAATTTTTGCCGAGTACCTAATGGTATAAACTATACAAAACAAAAACCCCACAGTATTTGTTACAGCTATGAGCTTGATATCAGGGTGCTAGGATACTTTAGGCTGTAAGTGCCCAAGACAATATTTATCATGTCATCAGGAAATGAACACTAAATCCTCCTAAGCTTTTGAGAAAATAGACACTTCTTTTGGAGTGTACTCTCTTCCATCCTCTCACTCTTATCTTACTGAAGTACCACAAACTGACTCTTAGCAGGGCTGAAGAGAAGGGTGTTATATTGATGTACAGAAATTACGTTTCTGCATTTTTCCTGCGCAAAGATGCTCTCTTCAGCATGGTGATCCCTTTCATAACTTTCATAAGGGGTAGAAAAGTTTTCATTACATTTTTCTTCTTTATATGAAAGCATCTTTAGTACTAATACATACAGAACTCAGGGTTATACGTCTAGAAAAGTCAGATGTAACCACCCCTCCAGATCCGGTCATTTCTTGGATTGAGAACAGTTTTGTTTTGTTTTGTTTTTTTCCCTGTGTTATTTAAATCCTCAGAAGTCTATCTCATTTTTGTGAGGGTCAGTTAGAAATCCCATAGGTTTTGAAACCTGTTAGAGATTATAGAGCCATAGAAGACTAGGTCAGATTCTGATCTCCAAGAACTTATCCATTTTATTGCTTCCAAGGGGCTTGTCAGCTTCCTACTGAAACACAGTTCAGTAATTGTGCAGTGAATATAAATGAGAAGGCCGCTTTTTATTAGCAGTAAATGAGCAGGTTGATTGACATTAGGGATCCTCTTTATATAATTTCACTGACAAAAGCATATGCTGGTAGGCATCTCTGTTTTCCCAATAACACATTTCTATATGTAATAAAATAACTCACTACATAGTATTAAGCTATTATGTTAGTGATCACTTGGAATATGCCTCTGTTCTGATTCCTCCTACAAGCAACATCAAAAATGTATTAACACATTTATTTTACTTAAAAATTGTTTAAACTTACTAATACCAAATTTACTTACAACTATTTTGTCTACAGTCCTAAGGTCCTCTGAATTAAACATTCCACTGTAGGGCAATGCTGAGTGGGCTCTTCATCGTCTTTTAGAAGAACGCATTTCATTAGACCTCATTACATCCCTTCTCATTGCTTATAGAAGACCACAGTCTATTCCCAATCCTCTTCACGGGGAGGTTTCATATTTACACCAGCTTTCTGAGAACCAAGCACAGCTCAGCCTGAGGCATGCAGCACCTCATGCACTCATGAAAACAAATTGCTGTCATGAGATAAAGGAGTCCACAACAGACTGCAGTGAAGGCGGGTAATTTCAAGTCTGTTAGGTGTTCAACTAACCCTTCTTAAGAGAGCTCTCAGTAATACGTTTGCACCATTTCCTCCAGACAATCATTTCCAAAATATAAGTGTTCCCTCCATGTTTTTCTATTTAGATTGGCCTTTTACATATTTGTAATGTTATGCACCCCCTCCTCCATCCCAGTCTTTTTTTAAAAAAAAAAAAAACATTTTCTTACCCTACTTTATATTCCATCCAAGTTTCTCATTTTTTTCTACACCCCTCTCATTGTTTGTAAGTGTTACTGAATTCTCTGTATTATATTCTGTACAAATATCATACCTGTCACATATGGCTGAAAGGACTGGTCGAGTCCAGAGAGAATAGATGTTCTGCAGTTTTTATTTATTTATTTATTGCAAATATTACCCAAGATTGGTCCATTAGAAATACTGGCCTTAGCCTATTTGGGACAGTATTGAAAAAGGAAAGCCAGAAGCCCTTTGAGGTTCGGTATATTTTAATCAAGAACTAAATCAAGGAAAACATGCCTCCAAAGCTTGATCTCAAGTTTCACAATTTTAATTATTCTTTAATGCTTCAAATTTCGGATGCCCATGTCCGTCATAGAGCCAAGTGGCCAGCAGAACTGAACGCCTGCAGTTCCCAAGCTCAAAATGAAACCAGGGGACAATGCAGGAGCCATCCACAGAAGCCCTGTGGGAAGGTATTGAACACTTTGGTAGAAATGGATAAAGACCTCGCATAAAGAAGTTAACTTCCAGAAGACTATAGCAATTCAGTGTGCAACTACTTGCTTCATTTGTTGCCTATGGCCAGAGGTAAACCCCAAGATAAGCTAATACGACATGATCAATGCAAAAGGAAAAACAATGGGATGTTTTGCGTAAAACTGTTATATCATGGAAACTACCAGAGAGGTAATTAGCATCATGGCAAAGGCAAAACATTTATTTAAGCAAAAAAGGCTGAAGCTTGAAGTAGCCCAGTGGTTGCAGAACTCTTCATTAACCCCTACATTCACTAACAGAATGTTTAGGTAAAAAAAATAAAGTGTCCTGATGGCATGAAAAGTACACTGTTACAAATTTCCAGTGCCTCTTTTTAATGTAGTGTTTGTATACTTTTGCATTGGTATTCACAGAGAAAGAAGCAAATTCAGTTTCCAATATCAATCACATTTTCATTTTTATAATAGTTTTTCTTCCCATAACATTTTTAAGTGGTGCTTAATAATGCATAAAAAAGAGTTTGGGGATTTTTACATCTCTGAAAATAGAGAAGTTACATGAAGTACTATTGTGATGCATCAAATTGGATTTTATGAAGAACGCAAAAAGAGTTTCATGAAAATTACTCTAAAAATTATCACATTTAATTTTTTATAAGATAGATGGGAGTTGAATATGAACATTGATACTGCATTAAAGGTCCTCTTTGGGATTTCTTGGATTGCATTACATTTGAATGCAATACAGCCACAGGGCTCAGTCCGTTAAAGGCTACTAGTGGTAGGAATACCAGTACACGTGACAGGCAACCTTCCCAAAATTATATTCGTATTGTGGTTTTGATGCAGAGGATAAACTGTCACATCCCTTGCTCACCTCTTGTTTAAATGCAGCACAAGCCAGGGGGATACATTTACATCTAGGGTTCTTTACTGATTTGTAAGAGAAGATATGTGAAGTCACGCACAGCCTAAACCAAGCCAATGTAATACAGAGCCTTTTAAGTAGCTCTTGTTCCCTGCAGGGTTACTTATTCACCATCCTGCACTGCCACTGAGCCCCCAGACATCCCCGCATGCCCTTGCCGCCTCCAAGCAGGCTGTTGACCCAGCTTCCTGGCAGAGATGTGAACCAGGGGCAGAATCCCACTGCTCCTAGCTGCACTATTGATCTGCTGCTTTAAAAACACACACACAAAAAAAATCACAGCCGAAAACACTACACAGGAGACTGATTCCTCTCTGTACAGTTACCTGACAGACTTGTTATTTCCAGGGAAAAAAGAGACCGTTTTCAGTCAAATCATGTAGTTTTGGTTTAAAGTTAATTGATTAAACCAGACAGGTCCTTTTTATATCATGGCTTCATTCTCTCTTTTTCCCAAAACCTGGGTTGTGCATTCTTCAGAATGACGGAGCTGGTGCTGTGACATGTTTATGTGAGAAGTCTAAACCCCTGAGAGAAACAGTTGAAATTAATTATAGAACGTCTCAGAACTGGATGTCCAGCAGCTCAGAAGGTGTCAAAATTAAAGGAACTGATGTGAAATAGGGATTGTAAGATGGAACTGGTAGAGGAGTCATTGCTTATAGCAGTTGGTGGGATGATTGCTTTCCAGTTTGACTTGTAAAATCCAGATAAAAACAGAGAGTGAAAGATAAAGAAAAGGAGAGAAAACCAAGAAAAGTAAGAAAAAAGGTAAGAAAGAAAAGACAATCAAGGAGGAATAAACAACGTTTAAAATTATTAGTTGATACTCTTCAGGGGAAGGAAACAGGCATGGACTTATACATTTTATGGAAGTTTTACTCCTTCCTATTTAAGCACTGAGGTAGTAGAACAATGGAATTCATTAGAGCAATAGCTAGAGAATAAGAGATTTTCTGGAAGTCCCTCTGATACCTATTCACTTTATTTTCAAGTAAATCATGAGTTAAGGAAAGCACTTCGAGAGAGAGAAATCCCTCAGTTTTTTGACAAAGGGTCACTTAGGAATCACTATATGCTTACACAGATGAAGCCTCAACCCACAATCACTCACAGAAATAAAACCTATACATATAGAAAGATGAAGAACAACAATTAATTGATGGCTGGACTCCGATCACAAATCTGAGTTTTCTAACATGTAGGCAAATTACTTCTGTTACTCCTCCTGTCCTAGCCAGGCCAAATACAATTCACTACCTCTACCCCTCACATAGCAAGTGCCTCATTCTCACCCCTGCGCTTATGAATATGTTATAAGTTGTGACTAAATGTAATTATGTAAATGATAGTCATTTGTTTGCCATACAGATTAATGTTCTGCTTCATTGGGGCCCCAATATGGAGCAGCAGAAGTTTGAGATTTGCAGCTGTGCCTCTGTGTGGTGCTGCCTCTCATCTAAAAATTAAAATGAAGATGAAATTTGTCTTTTACTTAGTGTGAACAAAACAAACCATCCCTCTGTTACTTAGTACATTATCTATTACCTTCTACAAGGAGCAGAATCCATCACCCTTCCCAGTGGTGGTAAACTCCTGGGGCATAATTTCATACACCTCCAGCTCCATAATGCAACACAAATTGTTAATTAGAATCCCAATAATGGTTTTGCTTTTTCTATTGATGCTTCTTAGAGCTAAGCTTCCTTTGTCAAAACGGGACATGTCAAAATGCATACAAAGTCAAGTCCTGCTACAATGAGAAGATTTGGCTAATAGAGATTTCTGGGAAACAGGCTTCCACATTCTGTGAACTTTTTTTTTGTTGTTGTTGTTTAGCAGTTAACATGTTTTCCCATTTTGCCTCAGTATTAATCTAAGAATTTAGGTGTGAGAGCTGGGTGTCTAAAAAATAAAATCTCTCCAAGTAAATGCCTGGGTGGTCCAGAAGCTTGCATATACACATCTCCTTAAGACAAGTCACCCAGGAAACTATCTGTGCATTGCTGGCAATTTCTTCTCCCTCGCTAGAAAGCCACCTGGAAAGGTTTTTCAGAACCAGGCTACAATGCCAGGCAGACTGGTTCCGCAGAGAGTCCCAGATCTAACGGGATCTCCAAGCTAGGTAGCCTGTTTCTCTCATTTAAAGCAGTAGCATTATGCAGACTAAACACAGCTTCATGTCTTTACTATAGGAGTTCCAGTGTTCATAATAAAGCTATCCCAAAGTATTTAGATTCTATTTTCTAATGAAGCCTTTTGAATTATGCATGTCCCTACCTAGCTTAGAAGCTGCAATGTAAGTAGCTTTAGGGAAGAAGGATAAAACAAAACCTGCCAGACAAAAAGACTTATAAAGGTAGCGGCCAGTTTGTTAAAAGCAAGCCCAACAGATATAATTTTCTTGCAAAAGTTGCTTTTACTGACATCAGTGCGTAGACTTGCCACATAAACAGTGTGGGATGGCAATGGTGGCAGGAACAGACTGCCTACACATTCCAATACTTCATTACTGAAAGTCCAATATTCAGGAAAAAGAACATCTCTTGGGGCTCTTGTACCTAATAATACTAATAATAAAAAAAAACTTCTGCAATTCTATACTTAAGGTTCAGAGTTCCACCCAAACAACTTTCCACAAAACTGTAGCCCTTCATTACCTATTCAGCTTTCTATTAATTACACACAGAAGAAAGCTACTAAAGTTTCCCCCTCCTGTTGTTCCTTAAACCATATACCACAGTCCTCCTACCACAGGTACAGAAGGACTACTTAACGTATGTCAGGATCTCTGTGAATTACAAACAGGACTTCAGTGGGGCCCAGGGAGTGTTGGAGAGCTCCATTAAAGGCTGTGTTTCATCACCAGCCTCCCGGGTGGCTGCGGTCAAGTTGCCTGGGACCATATTTACAAAGGAGCACTTCATGGATGTTTCACAGCATGCCTTTGGGGTGCTCATCTCTCTGACAGTGCCTGGGGGCACTTGGTGATACAGAACTGAGCATGAGATGGAGTTTGAATCCTCCTGAGACATGAATGTGGGTTTCCAGGTACTCAAGAGTAGCTCATTGTTTTGGTGGTGTTATAGAATTATGTAGAATCTCCAAGCCCATGTGTATCCCTGAGAGCTGGACGGTGATTTCTTAAACTTTCTCCAGTGGCCTACCTTGGATTCTAAAAACAGTCCTTCTGCACAGTAGAAAACAAAACTGGTTTTGTAAATGGTGGCCAAGGCAACTTGCTGTCTGTGTTGCTCTAGGTGATGTGGTAATACTTTCACACTTAGAAATAGTCCTGTTTGTAAACTGCTCAGAGCTTCGTAGGTGAAAGGAGGATCTGAACCTAGAAAAGAGTATTTTTGGCAGCGTGTTGAGTTCACAGCTTTTATACTTTCTAGTCATAGCCCTTTGGAAGAATATGTCCAGAGTATTTGGAACCTTAAAAAAATGCCACCCACAGCAGGAAGACATCAGTTAAACATTTTTTTAACATATTCCTGATTGATTCCTGGGGATTAGCATGCATTATTTCATTATATACATGCACAGTGAAAGTTACAGGAGAGCAGTTCATACAACATGCTTCTCTTTTATAATTTAACAGAAAACATTCTTTATCCCTATTTTAATGTTCCCTTACTTCCATATGCAGAATGATAATCTGTGCATGGGAAGCCTGCCTCCAGCCAGCCTAAATCCATTTCTCATAGTACTCACGCATCACAGAGAAGCATAATTGTATAGCCTCAGTGACAGGAACAGCAAACCTGACCCACTAGGATGCTCCATGAGTGCAACCAACTAAAATATTCATAAAGCTACTAATTTATTGCAAGTACTTGGCTCCCATCAGGGTTTTCTCTTTGACTGCATGCAGATTGCAAGCTTAAAATGTCTTCTTGCAATGTGGAACTGTAGGAAACTAATATTTCAGGCAGCAAAGTACAGGCAGAGCAGAACAATGCCACGGCTTTCCATACTTGCACTAAAGGAAACATTTTTCTCTCAAATTTAAGTAATTATTAATTGCATGTGCAAATAACTATGGTGGAATAGTTAGTTTGTTAAACAGCAATACAGAAACTGATTTTTCATAAAATTTCAGTTTTGTGGAATTATGCTATTCAAAAATATTTACTTGTTAATGTTTTTTGTAAACACTGTCATATGCCAAAGGATTGTAAGCTGTTACACAACAATGTACTGGAATCATTTTAAATAAGTTTATTGCTTCACATTTTACTACAAAGAAAATATTTCCTTTCTTCCATCAGAGTGAAACATAACAGTAGCAACTGACAGGATAAAATTTAGAGCACTTACTGAAGAGATATTGCGGCAATAAAAGTTATGTTTTTTTCCCAGTGTATTGCAGCAAAAATGCTATTTCAATACATTTGTTTTCTAAGGTTTGGCCTGAGGTCACTGTTTCCGATCCTTTCCAGGTTATGAATTAGGGAATAGGTATTGCAGACAAGAGGTAGTCCGTGGTATGATGAACTAACTTTCAGATTATAAATTCAAATATATAAATTGATGTCTTTTTAAATGAAAAGAAAAAACATTAACTAGCAGCATTTGGCAGCACAAGAGAGTGCTAAGTATAAAATGGTCATGCACTATAAGCACTGCACAAGCCAATCTACAAGACTGCGAGCCAGGCCTGCGCACGTTGTCTTGCCAATGTCTCAGCCCTCCTTCTTCAGAAGGTGTTTCCTATATTGGTGTTAATTCAGCCCTTGGCAGTTCAAAGACTGCTGGTTTTAGTTTTGTTGCTTTATTTTCAGACTCGGAAAGCAAATTCTTGTCAGTACTTTAGACCTACAAGGTCTGCAACCTATTCTCAAGAAGACCCAAAGTCAGTGGTGCATCTGCAGACAATAGCCTAAGAAGATCTGCTGGCCTGAAATAAAACTGACTGGTTGGATTTCACGTCAGACATAGGATCCTGGTTCTCAGAACCTCATGAGTCAGTTTGGAGAATAAGGCCTTCCACACAGGGAAAGAAAAGCATCCCTTTAAAGCCTGCTGGAATGACTTGAAGCTGTAAATATGAAGATAGTTGTGACAGGAACACCAGCTCTTTCTACCTGCTGAGCAAGTCAATACCAGTGTGAAGAGGCTGCAAAGAAACGCTAAGCTGATAAATGACTTTAGGTCACCAATAAAGTGACAAGTCTGAATGGTCACTTGCTGCTGGAGGGCCCGTAAGCTTCCCATGGTGCCTGTTAGCTCTTTAGCTGCCCAAGCAGAAGCTCTGCTTGCCTCTCTAACAGCTCCCCATCCCCACAATTCCCCAAAGGCCCAGCTTTGCCTCTTTACCCAACTCCCTGTGCCAGCTATAGAGAAATGAGCTTTAAATGACTCTGGGAAGAGGCAGCTGGGAATGGTTACTCTGCTGTAGAGTTCTTGTTATGCATTGCTGATCAGGCACTGAATGAAGCAGACCTCTGCTAGGCACTCTGACTCTATTATTGGGAGCACAACAGAGGAAAACACTCCAAATGGAAGCAAACAAAAACTCAGAGCAGTTAAAAGCTCTGCCAAAGCTGACTGAAAAAGAAAGAAAAACTCTTCAACTAGAACAGTATCTAGAGAAGGTTAAAGACCTTTCTGCAGGGTCTGAAAAGCAGGCCTCATGTCAGTGAAAAGGAGCACACTCATTAAAGACTTGACATCCAGGTCGTGGGTCCCCAGCACACGAAAGACATGGACCTGTTAGAATGGGTCCAGAGGAGGGCCACAAAGATGTTCAGAGGGCTGGAGCACCTCTCCTGGGAGGACAGGCAGAGCTGGGGCTGTTCAGCCTGGAGAAGAGAAGGCTCTGGGGAGGCCTCACTGCAGCCTTTCAGTACTTAGAGGGGGCTTATTAAAAAAAAAAAAAAAAGAATAGCAACTTTTTAGTCAGGCAGATGATGATAAAACAAGGGGTAATGGTTTTAAACTAAGAGAGGTAGATTTAGATTACAGGTTAGGAGGAAGTTCTTCACTCGGAGAGTGGTGAGGCCCTGGCACAGGCTGCCCAGAAGAGCTGTGGGTGCCCCATCCCTGGAGGTGTTCAAGGCCAGGCTGGATGGGGCCTTCAGCAATTTGGACTGGTGGGAGGTGTCCCTGCCCATGGCAGGGGGCTGGAACTGGATGGGTTTTAAAGGTCTCTTCCAACCCAAACCATTCTGTGATCCTATGACACCCTGACAGATTTGGGAGCCTAACATAACATTGTGTTATCATACCTTGAGGACTACTGACTCTGTGAAGATAAAGGAGACAAGTTTTACGTTAATCTGTTTTAAAACATATTAATTGTTTTAGTAAAAGTTTTAAGAAAAAAATGGGAAGGATTTTTGAAGTTCAGAAACCCATCCTATGAATTTCAGAACCTACACATCTTTCTAACAAGAAACTTGTCTGTGTTTTTGGACTGACAGGACATTCTCAGCTATGAGCACAGGACTCAGAACTAGGTCTTCATAGAAAGATTGGAGTTGGCCTAGAAATCATTCACCTGCAGAGCCTGAACTCAGGATCTGCAGAAATGGGAAGAGCCCACGTGGTGGATAACACCACTAGCCAAGAGATTTAACAAAAACAATGCCCTGGGGGATGCTAAGGGGAAACAATGGTTGTAAGTACTTGTGACATCTCAGAGAGAGCTCTGCCATGCTTCCCTGCACAATACTTATAAAAGTCTCAAGGGGTAGGCACATGCAGGAGATGATCTGGCAGTCAGAGAATACTAGATATATCTTAAAAACAGGACACAAAATGAAGACAACTGAGCCCCCAAGAAAAAAAGACAAACTAACAGAATCACCTTCTGACAAAACACAGCTGCCCAAAGACTCCCCTGCCCTGCATCTCGGAATACTAAAATAGTAAATAGGGTGCTTATTGATATCTGAAACTATTCCTATTGCCTCAAGGCTGTTTGCCAATAATAACATTAGTTTGGATAGAAATTGCTAGAACTTGAAAGAACTGCCGGGAAGCAGTTAACTCTGTTGGTGTGTCATACAGTGATACACAACATGGAGTGGCTCGGAGCACTGAATGAAGGAAACTTCTGTGGCTTTAGGTAATTGCAAAATCACAACTGAGAACACAGATGATTTTCTGATAGGAAAATGGAAATGCTGAAATAAATGTGAAATAATATCAGGTACAGGGAAAAGCTAAAACCAGACGGTGACACCCTTCAGAGTCAGAAGCATTGTCTGCTCCTGTACGTGCGATGGGTCCCGTTGCTGCCATGCCCAAACCACCCAGCTGCAGATACATCAGCCTACAGAGCGCAGTCTGCAAAATTTTGTGAGCATTGACTTAAAAATAGGGACTTCTCTGTTCAGAGGTGTTTTAGTACGTAAGCATCTTTCTCTTCAAAGGCCAGGCAAGGAAAAAGACAGTAAGAGCCTGACGTGTCACAGCAGGTTAGCTCATTATGAACAAAAACAGCACCAAGTGATGACAGGGTAGAGGGAGCCTAAGTCTCCAGGTTAAATATGCTTCAGCTGCCGGGGTCTTCTCTCTTTCTCTTCACCAGGTCTAATTTCCACCTCTCCACCCCTCTCCTTGTTTGACTACAGCAGTTGCAGCGCAGCCAGCCACTGACACCATTAGCCACTTCCCCACTGCCTTCCCAACAGTCCCCTTCTCCTTTAAACCTTATTTCTGAACCTCTTAGCGTGAGTTGGCCAAGCAAAAGGGAAGGAGTGCTCAGAAGTGCTTCCTTCCCCACAGCCAGCCTCAGAGAAGAGGCCTCTCGTCTCCAGATGCTGCCCCCGTTCCAGTTACGCACTGCTACTTCCGCCAACACCCTCACCAGTACTGGTGAAGTGGAAAGCCCTTTCATCTACTCATTTATTTATGGGATGGATGGGGAGATGATTTTAGTACACACGAACAGAAAACCACAAGGAGGAGATCTTTCCAATTGAATTTGTCCATGATGCAGCAAGTAAATTTTCATTTTATCTATCAGGCTATCAATAAATATTCATAAGCCTATTAACTGAAGCCCTAAGAGCTTAGAAATATCTGAATCTCGTAATTCAAGATTCTTATCTACACTTCAACCCCTACCTCTTAAAACTATCCCTAATAACAGTATTTGCTTTCCTAGACATCACTACTTTAAAATACATTACTTGCATCCCCCCCAAAAATCAGACATTGATGTATGCAGCCACCTTTTGAACAGAATTTCTTCTCCTTTTTAATTATTATTATTTTTTTTATGACAGTTAAGGACTCCCAGTGCACAAAGCCCAGTAACAGTTAAATGCAGATGCTTTTAGCTGGTCAGTTCCTGGGCCCCAAGTTCTCCCCATCCCATGAGAGCCTCCATTGCTGTCTGTAGCTTCTGGAAATATAGCTGGGTGGGAACTGTAAATATAGCTGGATGGGAACTCGCAGGACGCTTGAGCGCAGTTACGAGCTGATACCAGACTATGGAACGTAATAGGGCTGATCTAAGGCTGAGACAGAAAAACAAGGGCCTGATTGCATTAATTTCAAGTTATCACAGTGGGCATAAGTATAGTACATCCACTCTTGGCACACAGGCAAGTAGGAGATGCCATTACTAATGAAGCCTTGCATTAATCTGACACAGAAGTACCACAAGGCTTCCACTCTTTCGCTGAGCGTCTGCACAGGGAGCACTGCTGCTGGTGCTGGGCACGTGGCCATCAGTAGCATCTGGGGATCACGCAGCGGGAGTTGTAATTGCAGTGTCTTCTCTCCGCACAGGGGTCATTAATGGTTTCTTGGGATCACATCAAGTGCTCTCTTCACCACAGCTTCAGCACCCCAGGCCACTGTTTCCATCCTCAGGTGTCTGAAGTGTCACTTAAACTCGCACTCCCCATCTACCTTCACGTATCCTCCACTGCTCGGTTACTGAACCCCAGCTAGGTGAGCTTCTCAGACCCATTACAAGTTTTCTTTTAAAATATTTCAGCGTTATGGCATTCTCTTATGGCAGGACCTTTGCTGTCTCTCTATCCAACCACCTTTTATTCTGCAGTGATTTGTAACTTTGGGAATCAAGGGAGATGCTTACAGATGTTATTGATTTCAGCATTATGCTCAAGCTCTGTGGGTGTAACTGACTGCACAGGTGAGGTTTGAATGCTCTGTAAAACCAAGGGAAGGTTTTGAACATCTCCTGTAGCCTTGTTCAGAATCTGCTTTGCTGGGCCAAGGGATTACTTCTCTGCTAGCCCACGGGAGAATGAACTACAAACTACTGACATTTTTCAAGGGCATATTCAGACCCAGTAGCCATAATGAAAACAGCACTGCATTTGATGAATATTACCCTTGTCTGAGCTCAATACAGGAAGTGTCAACTGCATTGCTGCTTGCAGGGTAATTATACAAATAATTACCCATATCTTTCCCCACTTTCAAAAACATATTTGTACAGAACAGTTATTGTTGCATCTCATTCATTTGTTTGTTTGAGATTTCCATGTTTTATCTTTTGTTCTTGTTTAATTCCCATCTCTGAAACTGATCTGCTACCAGAAAGCCTCTTCAGAACACCTTAAGCTTCACCTTTGTAGCATCAAGACCAAACACTAATCTCAGCAACATAAAAGCCAAGGGTACACAATGTCTTTGTGAGTTTTGAGATACAACTGTGCAGCTGCAAAACACACACTGCCCCCCAACAGACATTTCTAACAACCAGTGACAAGAGCTAAGGACAGCAGAGCTGACAACAGCTTTCTTGAGCCACATGTCAGAGCCTTCTTGCAAGAACGCTTCTCCAGCTGCTGCTTTTGAAACACTGATTTGTAGCATTTTGCTCTCTAGACCTGTTTTAACATCTTAGTTTTCCTCAGCAGGCCTTGTCTTCGCTGTCCCAGTTACTCCTTAATAATACTTCCACATCCTTCTCATCAACTCGTTATATATATGGCCTCTACTTATCTAGAATATCAAAGTTATCACATCTACCTTTCTTAAAATAGCCGCTCATTACCTTAAAATACATCTTTCATTTCATTATCCTCCTTCGCTTTGGGCCTTATTCTTAAGAGCAGTCAGTTTTTTGCTTGGTGCTTTTGCAGGGATCAGGTAGGCTACTTTAGATGTACACATCCAGAAGAATCCCATCTCTGCTGCCACCTTGCCAATTTTGTGATTTGCGTGCCGCAGCATTAGGATCCTAGCATCCTCCTGTACTCATTGATGCAGTTCCCTGCTATGCTGAGGAAACAGCTCCTCTACCACCCCTCTGAAACATCAGTGGTACAAGCTGAACTCTTCCTATCTTTCATCTCTGGGATGCTTTATACATTTGCCTTCACATCAGTTGAGAGCTTTATATATTGGTTAGAAAAATTTAATTCCCTCTCCCATGCCCTTGCTTCACTCTCTAGCCAAAAACATTTCTTCCTCCATATCTGCTGAGTTTGTCTGAACCACATGCTCCGCTTTTCCTGCTTCCCTAGCAGGGGTTACTTACACTGAAGGTTGAGTTTTTCCACTTGCAGGTCACTCCTGCCTGTGACACAGGCCATGCCTGCTGGGAAAGGGTGATGGCCAGGTCCTTCCTGGGAACTCTGTCCAGATCTTGGTCAGTTGTCGCATGCAATTCTCAGCAGTACTTCAGGTTTGTCAGGTGTAGGTCAGAACTGATGGTAATGTTAGCTACACCTGTTCTTCCCCCTCCTCTGCCCTCATCACGTTCTTATAATTCTAAGAACTCTTCCCTAATCCAAGTTGCCCATTCAGATCCTGTCTTCCCGCACACTAATCCAAAAGCAAGAGCTATTTCTCATCCTTAGGCACTTACTGGTTGTCTCAAATATTCTCCAATTCCTTCCTCAGAAAAGTTTAGTTTCTACAAAACAAAGATGAGCTCAACTATTCAGTGACCTGTCTGGATTTCTCCTGCCTGTTCATATGGGAAAGCCACAAAGCACCAGTGTTCTATATATACCCTTTTCTTTCCTTCCAGTCAGTTTTAGAAACTAGGTGGACTTCTTTGAAAGCCTACCCACCTGCCTCAGGACAGGATCAGTTAGTGCCCATCTGCACAGCTTTCCTCTGCAGTGCTTTCAGATAAAAATCCAGAGGCTGCATTTTTTCTCCTATTTAAATGAATGCCAGAGTTTCTTTCTCAAGCCACACTATTTTAATATAGACACCTGGCAGAAATAGACATTAACAGAAGATAGGATGAGCTAAACAGGCTTTTATTATAACCTTCCAAAAACTTCCACCTCAACTGTGCTGCTAACCACATATTTAGGGAGTGACCGAGCCATTCAACCTTTACCTCTTAGAGCCACAATACACCTGTACAGGGACTGGCGCACGGTGAGCGGCGCGCTATTGACTTTATGTCATTGCAATGGTTTATAAGGTTGTCTGCAGTCACTAGCTTTGGGCATCTTCTAATGTGAGCTTCTGGAGAGAAACTAACTGGAAGATGCAGAAATGATTTGTGTTTCACAGATGGGTTTTGGTAAATTACAAGTGTAGCACTTTTGCTGTATTAAAAAAAAAAAAGTGCTTACACATGCAAATGAAATGGAGACATGAACAAGAATTCTGTTGGTACAGAACTGCTTTACGCTTCTGCAGAGATCACAGTAGTTGAATGTTCCCCATATATACTGATCACACCTAATGCTTAATGGGTGCACAAGGTCAAAGAACACAATGTCTTAAAATATGAAGGGATTAAAAAAGGTTGGGACATGCTACTTGGAAAGAATTTCAATTTATGAGGAACAACCGTGCAAAATATTAATAAAGTGAGCAGTATCTGAAAATTGATGAGCACCTGTTGGGATGTTGCTATGACATAATAAATCAATTCAGATCTAAAAAACACTGCACAAAGTCATCCATTCAAGTATTTTGTCGCTGCAAATACCAGGGAGCACTTGCTGGGCTGTTTTGTTTAACTGCAGTACCCAAACTACCAGTCTGGACTCCCAGTATTACCAGGGATATTTGCCAAGTGGTGATGGAGAACGCCTCAAATAAAAGATGAGTCTTTTCAGGAATCAGAAAGTATTTGAGTTATACTCTGCAAGTATCCAGCTTTAACCACACATGACAACTGACGCTATTACATTAGCGGTGGTTCATCACTGATATGCTTAAAACCTAATTTCTCACAATTTTTTCCCCTAAGAGAGGGCACAGGCCTATAACGATCCAGCTACTGCTAAACATAGAATTATACTTTGTTTCTAATTCCTCCATAGAAATGCCAAAGCAGAAATACCATCTCATGCTCAGGCTCTGAATTAGGTTAAGGTAAGCACGTTTGAGAAAGCTTCGCTTTTTCAGATGTAGCGAGTTATTTACATTCAAGCCAATGTGGCATATGTGTAGGTGCACCAGGGAACTGGCTGGTGAAGTTTTCCAAAACATCATGTAATTCTTCCATCTTCTCAGCATTTTTGACATTTTGCTGTGAATCTGAGGACCAGTAGCCAAAAGGAAAACTGCAGCTTGCATGGAGGATACAAGAAGCTTCAGAGCTGCTTGGCTGGAAGTAGCTGCTGGGAAGACCTGCCTCAGCCCTATGGCCATGCATGGCTAACACGGACCTCCTGCTGACAAGGAAGAAAGTAGGAAAGGTTCTGCAGGAAAACTTTGGAGAAAGATGGCAGAATGGCAAGCAGCACGTGCTTGTGATGCAAAGCATTGGCAATGAGACAAAACAAATTCTGAACAGACAACTGAAGTGTGGCATGTGTTGTAGGCCATAGGGTCACGATGAGGATTCCAGACATCCATTCCCATTGTCCAGAGACACCTCAGAGATTCAAAAAGTGAGGCAAGTGGAAGGAAATATAAGCAAGGAAAAAGCTGAGATTTTCTGACCATGTAAAGAGTGACAGACACCTCCTTGGTAAAGTTACATTAATAATTGATTGTTTGAAGAACGTCAAAAGGAGTTCATGTAAACAGTATGCCTGAGAATCCAGATCACGGGAAGTTATCAAAAACCCAAATACTGGACTGTGTGTGCACAAGAGATATAGAAGATAGAGCATGATGAGTAACTAAATTATAATCAATGCATGGAACACAATAGCAAAAACTTTATATTCTTCAAAAGCAGTAACAAGAGCAATTTTTCCCTGGTACTGTCTCTGTTATTTTCTAGACAGCTGACTCACTCCTGAACAGCATGCACCTCTTACACTGTTACTGGAACTTCCCCCTTGCAGCTCTGATAAATCATGATTTTTCCAACCTTAACAGGATCTTTAGAAAACAATTTCAAGCATCTTTGTTCCTCCCCTTTGCTCAGATCTTTTAAAATCCCACTACCTGGGTCAACTGGTTGAGAAATTTTCTTCATGTAGGGATGCCAACAAGGAGTTTTCAAAGGGAGAATAATGGTGCCAGCTTCCTGCTTACCACAAAAACAAAACAAGTCAGGTTCACAAGAAGGTAGATTGTTAATAAATTAATACATAGATCAAACATCCCCCGAAACCTTCAATACCTACAGGTCTGAGTAGAGAAATATAGTACAACTGCCTCAAGAAGTATGTTTGCAAGGGCTCCAGAAAGCATCTAATAACAAATGAATCACATTTCATCCAATTCAATTACTAACAGGGACAGCTTCATCTTGTACTTTCAAGGCACAGTTCACAGAAATCTCTTCACCCATCCAAAGAACATCATTGATCTTCCTGTGCCCCAGCTATATTACTTTTTCAAGACAGCAATGCCATCCCATATTCATAAGATAGAGTTTTTCTATGCGTTTGCACCATATCATTTCAGGATCTGATCTGGAGAAAGAAAAGCACACAAGAATAAAACATCACTAAAGAATTTGAAGAAGCAATACAAAAGTTTAGAAAAGCAGTAAGCTGTAACACAAAGACAGAGTGCTACTCCAGCAGATGATGTACAATGGAAGTGTAATCTAATACTAGTAGAGAAAAATCTACTCTGGTTTCTTCGTCTGTTCTCTTAAGGACTGTAGCAACTACTACTTCGCTTGAGGAACAGTTTAAGCAAAATATTGACTAAAAGGCTACATAGCCCAAGCTTCCTTTAGCCATTTCATTTTATAGGATACAACAAATCCTAGATAGTAGAAGCCTGTTCTGATATCACCGTTAAGACCTGTTCTCCCAGGAGAGATTTCTTCATCTCGTGGACCACCCTATCACCCCGGAGCTGGGAGGTGGTCATACAGATGCTCCAGGAGCCATTTGGTGGGCAACACGGAGAGCTGGGCATTCCTCCTTACAAAAAGGAAAGAGAGAAAGAGCCAAGATTTGCATTTCCAGATCTGACCAGTGTAGGGTTTTATGGCTGGGCAATGTTAACTTCACAGCAACACAAAGACAGCTGACAGAGAAAATTCCTCTGTAGAGTTGGCTTCAAAGCTTTTTCAGTGAATTGCAGTTTTTGTGAAGTGTGTTAGTATAAATATGCTAAATTAAGACACTTATTTATAATGCACCAGCATTGCTGACTGTGGCCTGGACCTGCTTGTTTGCAGAAACAAAAGAAGTCTGGCTGCATCGTGCCTTGAGGGCCCTTGGTGCACAGTTGTCTTTTTTCTGGTGTCATCCTGCACCATTCAAGCATACACTTCTACAGCCCTCTTTGCAGGTGATGTGAAATCATTTTGTGCTGTACAAGTGTTTTACATCAAGCTACTCTCTGGGCTGGCTGGATTTCCATTAGCCCCGTCCTCCTGAGAGTACAGCACGGCCTCTCAGTCACATTACAGCTGAGCCTGCCATGAATGCCTTACACCCAGCCAAAGGGAGCTCAGGAAAAGCTGATACAGCTCCTCCAAGACTAAAGAGGCATTGCCTAAAGAGGGAGAGAGAAGGTAGAAAGGGTGTCTGAGCTGCTCACATCTCCAGAAGATGTATGTAAAAACATTTTGTTCATGCAATATTAGGCACAAAAGGTGTCCGAGAGGAGGGAAGTGCTGGTGTAAATGAAGCATCTGTATTTCTTTTATATCAAAACATAGCCTATAATCAGAGTCCTTAAAAAGCACGTTGTAAAAAAAAAAAAAAAAAATTGATGCAGTTTCCTATTATATTTGGTTTCACTGACAAACTTGTGTATGGCACCAGTGGGTGTTCACATGCTTACATACATGTATGCATTTGCATGCTGACACCTCTAGTGTGTCCCGTTATACGCCCCATTACAGCACACGTGACTCATCCCTTAACGCTTCTTCATTAGGACAGGATTTCAGCAACCAGTCCTCCCTCAGACACACAAAAAACATGCTTACTCCTCCTGCTACAGAATATTCCTTCCTACCTTACAATGCTGACAGACAGGGTATATTTGACCTTTACACAAGGGACCACACTAGACAAAAACTCAGCAGCAGCGTACCCTAGGCAGCTAACCAACACACCATTTGTTGGGCTTTGCTTAGGGAGGACCAAATGCCAGAATGGTTAACATTACAACTGAAAAATTGAAGAACTCATAGGCAGCTATTTGATTGTTTCATGGCTGGTGATATGTAACATGTCATTACTGTCATACGTAACATGCTCCACCCCCTTACATCTTTGTAGGTCTTGTGAAGAAACATTCTACTTCCACTGAACGAATACACAAGAAAACAGTTAATTATCTCATTTTTCAGAAATGAGTACAAATTGGAAGACACAGTCCACATGAATTACTACATAACTAATCAGCCACAAAAGCCAGAGGCAGAAACAAATTGAATTTGCTTAATTAGGTCCAGATCCAGTGAAGTACTTACAAATCTCTAAGTCAGTGAGCGAGCCTATGGACTGTAAACAAGATATCTTTGTTGAAGGAGAGCAGAAAGCTACGATCTAGGACAGGTTTCAGCTTCAAGAGCTGATTTCTCACAGTCAGGATTATCTGCATGCTCAAGTAATTTTAAGTAATGGCAGGCTTTATTTGGAAACAGTCAAGCTAAAGCAGGCCTCTGCAAACAGTTTAAAAGTTCTGACTGGTATATCCCACGTAACTCAGATCGTACGTCATCTGGAACAAGGTAGAAAAAGCCACAGTTTGCCAGGTCCTGCTTTTTTGCCACCTAACCTTACCCATAAAGGTGGCCTAGAAGAAAGCTGGAGAGGGACTCTATCAGGGAGTGTGGCCATGGAGCCAGGAATAATGGCTTTGAACAAATGGAGGGCAGATTTAGATGAGATGTGACGTGATGAAGAAATTCTTCACTCGGAGCACAAAGTGCACGTGGGCATTAGGGCTGAAGATACACCTCGCTTCCGTTCTTTTCCATAAAGAACAGAATGACATTGCCTAAAAACCAGTGTTAAAAATAAACCCAGGGCACAGGATGGGAGCTGCAGGGCAGTCCCTGTGGCTGAGGGGCAGCCTTTCTCTCTGGCAAGACAAGTGGCCTGGGGGAGCCAGCCCCAGAAAAGGGTCCCCCAGTTGCGGTACCATTGGCACCACAATGATGCGGGGAACAGGCCGGCCCCTCCCACACCCAGCGACAGGGGGCCTGGGCCTTACCATAGGAGCAACGGTGACGTGGGGCGAAGGCGGGAGCATCAAGCAGGCAGCCACAGGGAGCAGAGGCGTGCCCATAGGCCAGAGCACAGTGCGGGACCCAGCAATGGCCGTAAGCCAGATGGCAGCATCGGACCCATGCATGAAAATCAACCTGACAGTGGCATGGGACTGAGGCGCGGGACTGGAAGACCCCCTGGTTCAGCACCCTGGCCTGAGGACATTCCAGATGGAAGGCATCCCATTTGGGCAGTCCTGGGCAAGGACTGGCTTAGCCTTCTGCCCAGCACTGTGGAGCCCATAGAGCTGGATCCACCAGATGTGGATGAACAGATGGAAGTGGATCCACCTCTGCCAGAACACACCTGGGACTACCGTGTCTACCACTGCCATCCAAGAGCACCAACAGCATCGCAGGAGTGCCCGGCGAGCCCCCTACTCGTTGCTCAGGCTCCATCACAAGCATTAGCTCGGAGCCACCAAACACCAAGGACATCCCTCAGGCTTGCCTGCAAGATGTCCCGGCAATAAACAGCTCTGTTGTCAATTCTCGGGGGTTGTATGAGTGCTTCTTTTTGGGGGAAATGGGCTGAAGTTGTGCCAGGGGAGGTTTAGGTTGGATATTAGGAAGAACTTCTTTACCGAAAGGGTTGTTAGGCACTGGAATAGGCTGCCCAGGGAAGTGGTTGAGTCCCCATCCCTGGAGGTCTTTAAAAGACGTTTAGATGTAGAGCTTAGGGATATGGTTTAGGGGATGATTTGTTAGTGTTTGGTCAGAGGTTGGACTCGGTGATCTTGGAGGTCTCTTCCAACCTAGACTATTCTGTGATTTTGCTCAATCACTGTTTTGCCTACTGTCAAATGACTGCCTACTAGGGCATTCTAGGGACTGGCTTGAAGCTGATTAACATCTCATTTTTTCCCTCCTCATTCCTCAGAGTCAGCTTTACAGAAGCAGGTTTCCACGCAAAGGAGAAAAACTACTATCAAGTCTGCAAACTGCTGGAAACATGTGAAATTATGGATTTTCCTGAACCTTTAAAATCCTAAAATTTATTCAAAGTGTCCACATTTATTTAAGAATCACTGGGCAATGAAAAATGCTTGCTATTGGGCAAAGCAGACAGCTTATGTTATCAGCTTGTGGACGACACGTGTTTTAGAGATATTTCCTATCTGCACAGCAAGATTTATTTTGTATTTTCTTGAGATAAGACATCCATCTGTCAGGTCATTCAGAAGTGGTAAAGAAAATACTTGCCAGTACCTATTCGACATGTTGTGGGCATAAACCAATTCTCGACTGGAGGGAACTTCCCAAATGTTGTAGAACAAGATGCAGCTCAGCTAAGGGGCAGAGTCCATATGAAGCACAGAGCTGCAAAGGAACTCACTCAAGTCAGCCCTAGTCATGCGGAGGAACAAACTCACAAGAAGAGAAATCTGATAAAGGAGAGCTCACAGGCCACATCCATATTGATTTAGACAGACATGACAAATTATGCTTGGCCTCCAACAAATAATCAGTCAAACCTAAAAAACACTTTTGCTTACGCAAGAAGTTTCATCTAAATTGACTTCTCCAGAAATTCCTATAATGTGATACAATAACTAATTCTAGAGATATTTCTGAATAAAAGAATCAGATTACAGGATAAACAGTACAAAGGAAAACTGAAGCAATCCCAGATATTTGTCAAAACTAAGCCAATTAGAAGGCTAACGTTTACAGAGGTGTGCCTGAGCTTTCAGTTCCTCCTGAATCCAGAAACAGAAACGCATTGCTCCTGGGGGCCAAGAGTTGATGTCACTGTGTACTTATGTAGTTAGGAACTGAGACTGAGGGGAATTAGCCATGCTAAATTGTATCCCCTTTGAAGCTTGCAACTGGTTTGCACTATAGTGTACACTTCAACAGGCATATAGACATTTTTGCTTCTCCAGTCTTGGAGAACAGCTACTGAAGTCTGAGTATCCCCAATCTAAGTAACTCATGATAAGAATATGTATGTACAAAGGACGAGTTTGATTTCTTCCCCAGATACTTATTCTGTTACTCCAGTTTTCTTAAAAAGGTGAATATGCCTTTAAAGAGAAAGCAAACATACTGAGCCAGCTTATGCTGTGGTAGCTATGACAACAGACTTTGAAACAAGTGTGGAAAAAGCTAGACCTGAATTTTAATTTCATTTAATTATTTTTTTTTCAGTCTACTCTTCACATTGACTACCTTGCATCCTACTCTGAAATTCTACAGAAATTATGATTTCTTTTTGCTACCAAATACACAGGGTGTTATGTAGCAGATTCTATCAGTGTTATTTAGAAGTCAGAAGAGAAAGTACTTGGAGAATTAGTGGACATCTAATATCTCCAGATGAACGCCAGACCGCTTTCTGGGGAATATGCTTTACCCAAAGATGCTGGCTCAACACAGAGAGGCACGTGCCAGAGATCTGATTGCATGGTTTAATGGCTCCTTTTATCAAGGAATGATCCCATTGGATCAACCGTTAACAATTGCATCATACTATCCACCAGAGACCCATGATTATCTGTTAGAGGTGAATTTTCTAAAAACCAAAGGGGGACGGGGGAGGACTTAGAGCGAAGACCTGATTTTACTTGACTTAATAGCTAGGCAGGAATGGGAGAGAAGAGGCTATGGTTCAAGCTTCACTTCCTTCTTCCCAATCTTACCCGTGGACTGATCCTTGATAGATGACACCCACAATCATGGATTATATCAGCTTCACTAGACACAGAAACTGATTTCCTATCCATATCTCCTTTCCCATTCCCCTATATTCCTTTTAGCAGGCAGAGCAGAGAGCAGTTTTTCCTCCTCCAACCAGCACTGCAGTTTAGAGATGAAGAACCCATTCTTTAATAAAAATAAATACAAAAAAGCAGTGGAAAAAACCTCTATTACCACAATCATACAAGTGTTCCACCTTGTATGATTAAGAGGATATGTTGATTAACCTTGTATGATTAAGTGACACCTTAAGAGGAGTCACTTCAACCGATTTTGTAGCGATGCATGTCACCTGTGCTCCCAAAGCAGCTTACTGAATAGCAGCCAGCCATAACCACACACGGCCAACGAGGCCAGGAACATCACAGGACACCTTCCCCACTGTCTCAGCTCAGCACACCTGGGGCCAGAGTGCCATGAGCTCAGTGTGAGGGACAGTTGGGCACCACACTGCACTGTGGAGGGTGGCACTATGAGGTACACAGGCATAAAATACAGAAACAGATGACTATCCACTAATAATTGCACATCAACTCCCTTAAGAACTTATTTTCAAGTAATCAGTCTCAAAACTCTCCTGGAAAGCCAGAAGTGTATAAGAGCACAGAAAGCATAAGCCATTCTTTCCCTTGAAGTCTGATATTCCCCCCCAGCTTCCTCCAATTTCTCCGTAAGGTGCCACCTGCTGCAGTGAACAAAGCAAGAGTTTGAACAAGGCCTGTAAGTAGGCGGCCTCAGCATGCAACAGCTTCTTACCGATGCATTACTTCTTAGCCTTAGTCCCAAGAGAAGCGCATGGCAGCCAGGCAGCTCGCTCCCATGGAGCTAAGCACCTACAGGCACAGAGCAGGCACCTCCACCCAGTGAACGTGGGGGGATACTTCATCCCTCTCCTTCCCTCATGCGGTTTCTCTTCCAACTGCAGCCTTCTCTCTTGTTAATTCTTCCTGTGTTTCTAATCATTTCAACCCAACTGCATTGTTACAGTGCTCCTATCTTCAAAGCTTTGGACAGTTTTGAAGTACTTACAGATTTCACCCACAGCTTGCATGCAACCAAAGAGCCATCACAGTGAGTCCTCAGTTGGAAGGAGAGGTTCAGAGTTCACTGGTTGCAGAAATGAAGGTATCTTTTTGTAAATGCTAAGAAAAGATGTGAAAGAGCATGAAAAGCAAAGCCTGCAACCAGGCACAGCTTTGGCATGCAGCTTACCCAGGCTCTATTTCACATCGGGCACTCTAGCTGGAGCAGGCTGTATTTAAGGAGGGCCCGCTCCTTGGCGCAGCTGCCGCCTTTCAACCAAATTCCCCCTCAGTTCTGGAGCAGAGAAACTGCGTTAACTCTCCAGTGGCTGGTTCAGGAGGGCAGGGCTCTCAGAGTGCTCCCCGTCACTTCATCTGGAAACACTCCCAGCACCTATTCAATATCCCTTTTCCTAGCAGCAAGGCTCTTTCTCTTCCATCTTCACCAGGATCAGAATGAAGGATTCTCAGCATGCGTTTTATTTCCATATGTATCACAAGTAGCACCTGCCAACAGCATCTTTGTCTCTGCATCCACTACATTCACCACGTAGAACACTTTGATGAAGACTCTTTGTGAAGTGCTCGTACAGCTAATTTCAAATCCTTCCTCTTTAAAGCAGATCTGATTTTTTAAAACCACTTTCCATTGACCCCTGTGGGCACTGGATGCCAGGGAAGCAACACAGAGCCACGTTTTGTACTAGCGTTGGTAGAGCCTTTCCGTCACACCATGCAGCAGTACTGAGAGCCCTGCGTCAGGCACTCATGTGGCAAGTTTGATAGTTGTTTTTTTTTTTTTTAATTTTTTTTAATCATGGAATGAGTCATGGGCACTTGAAGTTCAGTAAATTCCTAGAACCAGCCAGCTTGGTTTATTTTCAGCTCTGATGGCCCACAGAAGAAAAAAAAAAAAAGTAAAAAAAAGGCTTTTCTTTCAGACATGGAAATACGATTTTTTTCTTATCATCTGTAAATAATCCCCCTAACACGGGAGGGGGGGGAAGTTTATATCAAAAGGGAACGGTTACTAACATATCGGCTTCCTCCTGCTGCAGGGGGATTACAGCACCACTGAATTCCTTCTTTGTTCAAACACCCATTGCCAGGTTTCTCAGAGCAGCAGCATTCTGGTGCTGCTCCCTGACAGCAATCAGGGTAGCTCACCCTTTGTGTGAGGACAGTGTTGCCAATAGAAAAACATGGGGTGGCTTTCCTGGGAAGTGGGGGTGGCAGAAGAAACCCCCTTCCTAGACAGGGCTGTTGAGCTTGAGGCCTTCAGAAGAAGCATGAGACCAAATACTTCTGTTCTAGGAATCGGTCTGATACAGCCTGGAGAAATACCTTCTTAGAAGGAGGGGTATTTTCACAGTTACTGGTGCGTTTCATACGTTGCTGCTATTACACACACACATAGATACAGTGGTCTGGCAGTATTACAGCAGGAAAATGGTGATGATGTTCTGGCCATGCACAGTGACATCTGGCAATGAGGAGACACAGAAATGACACACTCAGATGGTACAGAATGAGTAAGAACTGGTCCATATTATGTCTCAAGTACTGCAGAAGGCTCCATGTCATCACTGGGGCATACCTCAGTTTGTGGTGATGTGGAAGGTCCCACACATGGCTCCACGTCCCCTCCACCTGCCATCAGGGAGACACGGCTGGCTGTTCTTCCAACGTAAGGCAGAAAGACACAGACCCAGAGGATGAGTCGGCTCACCTCACGCCCTGACATGAACCACTCTGAACCTGGGAAATACTTTTTTCCTCTCCAGCACCTAGCCTCACAGACACATACGCGCTTGAGCTCAGTGCCTAAACTCAGATAGGGAAACCTGAGAACTGTTTAAAGCTGTGGTCTACCCTTCATGCTTTCACACACTTGGAAATATTAGTTTAAGCTACACAAGCCGAAAAAAGCGTAATCTGATGAGAAATCCTCTCCCAGAGGGTTCTAGAGATTACTACCATTTTCCATTGTTTGGTTGGTTGGTTGAGTCCTCCAGCCATGTCAACATAGAAAAAGATGTGGTAAAACCCTTTCTTTCATCTGTATAGCATGCAAGTTTACAGATACATCCCTTTCTCTTCCTATATACTTGTGTAGCACATAGCATGGGCTCTTCTGCTTGTTTGTTTGAGACTTTGGGCTGTGTAGTCAGTAGGTTGTGACTGGGAAATGATTGTGAAATTGTGATTTCTACTCCTGCGCTTCAGCCTTCAGAGTCACCTGTGCTCTCTTACAAGCTGTCAGAAAGGACCTCACGTGAGATAGCTGAAGTTCTCTCATCTCAGAACCACTTTATTTTCTGAAAACCAACACGATAACTGGAAGCACCAGCAGCCCTGCCCTGCACCGTTCAAAAAGAGCGCTGTAGACGCAAGCTTCAGGTGATTTGTTGTGAATGAAGAAGCTACAAACACAAAGGATGGGAGGCGGGAGGAAAGAAAGATGGCTCTGAGAACAGCCAGTGTCTTTTGCTGGCTTGACACCACATCATACGCGCAGTGAGTACTAAACATAACAGAACCATTTTAAGTCTTGGCAGAACACCGTGCTACATCTTCCTAAGAACAGTTGTGTCATTAGTGGTCATTCAGTCAGACAGACAGAGGCTGTCTCTAAGCTATTAGGTAGCTGGTGAAAGGTGAGCTGTGAGCAAATGTTGTACCGGAGGATCGCACTGAGCAATTACTTGGCTCAGCTGTGTGCAGAACGACAGCCCTCGCCGCAGGGCTGAGAGACCAGCAGAAGCCAAGAGGGAAATCAGCACTTCATAAAAGTTAATGACCAAGGATATACTTCTGAATCCTGACTAGAGCAAGATTCAAATGCAAAGTGCAATGCTATTTCTTCTTCCATTGCTCCGTTTTGGACCAGTCTTCCTTTGTTTTTACCACTGTTGTTGCTTTTAATGCATGCATTTATGAGAAAGCCCTGAACAAGATACACTCCATCATTTTCTCACATCTCCATCAGTTCATACTCAGCGAGGTCTTTCTTCTTCTTTTCTACCTTCCCAAAGGTAATATCTCAAACAAAATTAAACATCCTCTTCCAGATGGCCCAATTTTGGTAAAAAAGTTCAAGCATGAAGCCAAGCAATGGTAAATCTTAAATCAGCATCTTGCACAGAAGGGAGCAGTGGCACGCGGAGTAGCAGGCTTTTTGTCTACTACCATCACACTGTCAGGGCCGACGTTTTCTCCAAACAAAGATATTTCTCATGAATGTTAAATAACTGCTAAAGACTGGAAGTGTGATTGCCCATCACACTTAACAGTGTTTTGTTTCATAATTTCATGACTATTTTATTACTATTATTATAGTTCAACATTATTAGTGGAAAAGAGAGTGTTATCTTTTCCTACTGTCTGCAGACAAGAGAGTAAGGTAATATCCTGTGCAGCTTTTGGCCCTGCAGCACTTCAGGATGTATGCATCTATGTTCAGGACTTAAGACCAGCTATGAAACTAAATAACAGATTAACATTAACAAATGTAAGCAGAACAACTAAATTTATTTTAAAAAATGAAAACTTCTTATAATGCTGGAATAGTAAAAAATAATAATAATAATAATATTGTTTTGATAAAGGAACAGTTAACAACTGTGAAGCAAAATGTTGAATTATGGCAGACCACCCAGACAGCGACAGAGCATTTATGGCTCTGCTCAGTCAGGATTTTTTTCACATGCATTATCATTTTCCTGTGCCACGTGCAACTTTTGGGGGTTCAGGAGATGAAAGAACAAGAGGGGATAACTTTACTTATTACTGTGGAAACCTCCTTGGCATCCATGTCTAGGATTATTGTCTTTCTACTTAAGTCAAAAAGGTTTTCATTAAGTCCCCAACACGTTCCCTTCACCCCAATGCTCCTCTCCTCACACACGCCTGCGCACCTTTTGTATTGGAAAATGTACCGTTAGGAACTGCACCACCAAGGTTCTCACTACTTATTCGCCATCATTGTGCAGCACTAGATTTTCAGGTCAAAATAAATGCGAAGAGCACAGCACTGTCCTAAAAGTCAAACACATGAATGTAAGACTTTTGTCTCTGACATAATGCATAAGTGCAGTGGATCTACTTGACAACATGCAAATTAAATATTTTGCGAGTGTAAAATGGGTAACTCATGAGATTTTTGAGGTTTTATGGGCAATATAGTCAGGTCTGTCTTTGAGCTTCTCAAGCAGCTGTAACTTTTTCACCTCCATCTAAAGAGACGCCATGTGTTGCACACTAGAAAAACAAACTCTGGTCTTGACTGAGAAAGGGAAAGGACCAGCTGAGATCCTCTGCCTCTAAACTTACACTTTTCCATGGTAATGCCAAGGCAAAGTACAGCAGCAGTGCTGCAAATCTTGCTTGGAGACTTTTGAAATATTATTTTCTTTTTCTGGTGGAGATGATATTGAACATATGGTGTTTGAAAGAGAAGTGGCCAAAACTGCAAAGCCTTTGGAATCATCTTATGTTTTGTTTTGGTTTGAGGTTTGCTTTTTTTTGTCGTTTTTCGCTACCCTCAGTTTTTAAGTCTGTCAGATTTTCCTAGTAGCAATACAGTGACCCATTTACGGCAACATTTAACTTGTTACTAGTGATCTTAGCTATCATAGCAAAGAGGAAAGATGCAAGAACGCAAAGATGGGCCTAAATGTGAAGGGGGAAAAAAGGGCAGTGTTTATACCCCCTTGTATGGCCTGGATTATCTTTCAATAACATGCAAAGACAACTTGGTAGGGATATGTTCATTGTGGATATGCAGCTTAAGCAAAAGTCTTTTCTATAAGAGTACAGTGTTCCAGACATTTCGGGCAGAGAGGACAGCATTTTCTCTCACTGATGTGAAATGCCAGTTTGACCTGGGAAATACCATGAAGCGTGAAGTGATGAATTACCGTCATTCTTGCCAGGCTCAATAACTTGCAGTGCCTCCGCATTGCACTATTTTAACTTGTGCCTGTTATTAATTTGGTTAGGAAATATCTAAAAAGTAAAGCCTTAAAAAATAGCATTGTCCTATTTCTCTCTCTCTTAAATTTTGTGCAGGTTTTCTCAATCTTACATTTAAGTGAAAACTATTCATTTCCAGCTCATGCATTATGCAGTTCCGAACTCTCTCCGTGCATCACCTGCCTCACACTGAGGGGCTGTAGCTGAGACATTTCCATTATACTATGACTTTGATTTCCTGCTACTTATGCTATGGAAAAGTACTCTGGAATGGTTTGTTTGTTTAATTTCCTGGCATTATCTGGGTATCTCACCATTTGTGAATTCAGGCTTCCGAAAGCTGCCTGTGTAAAAAAAAAATCCTGATCCCAAGGTCTGAAAAGTCCACAGGCTTTTGCTTTGTGCTTTACTGAAAACCTGAATTCAGCACTTTGGGGCATCAAACTCCTGGTATCGACCTTACATGCCACGAAACTAATCTAAAACTGCATTCAACTGCTCACACAGATAGGGAACTAATAATTTATTCAGAAGGTGGCAAAGAGACATCCTTCGTGTTTCCTACGTGCCTGCCCAGGCTCTGTAGTGAGGCAAAGCTGAATGAGAAGGAAGGCAGGGTGCTAAGCCTGTACAGCCTTGTCTAACTGCTTGTAGCTGCATTTCAGCCAGACTGGTTCAGTGTAGGTATGGGAGCCTATGGGACACTCGACTTCTGCTCACGTCTCCGCAGTTTCAGGCCACCCAAACCAGTTTACAATTGGGATTGTCTTTAACAGCAGGTAGGAGAGTGCTTTTTTTGTTCAGCATGACACCATACGGTGTGGGATAGCCGGCACTTCGCTCAGCTGTCCTGGTTCTGTCCTTCCTGCTCCTTGTGCACCCCCAGCCTCCCTGCTGGCAGCACAAGAAGCTGGGAAGTCCTCGGCTCTGCAGCACTGAAACATCGGTGTGTTATCAGCACTATTTTTATCACAAATCTAAAAAACAGCATCATAGAAGCCTCTACAAAGAAAATTAACTCTATCCCATCCAAACTAGGACAATAGTCAGTTATGGCATTCAAGTGCTTTTTGGTTTTGCAGTGTTTCTGAAGTGTTTCAGCTAAACCAGAAGAGCTAAACAAAGGTATAAATAAATAAGTAAAAAATTTCAAACACTTGTGGAGGGAACGTCTTTGTATTTGCATGTGTTAGAGATGGAAATGACAGGAACTCAATCCCATGGAAGGGCCTTTCAAATCTTCTATAAGGCAAAAACTCTTCTCCTGCTATTGTCTGGCTCACTGAAACTGGAGGACAGTTCCTTCATGCACTTCAGCTAATAAATCAGCGTAGCCCAGGATATAGGGCCTTTTCATATTTGGTCAACCTTCCATAATTAATTTCACCAACTGATTTTAAGTGACATTTCAAGCTGTTTTACATTGCCTGATTGATAACACTGTGGACCTAAGTCCTGGGTACGTGCTGCCCAGTGCCTGGTGGTGAACTCTCCCTAACTGCAGAAGAAACTGGGCTGCAGAGCCAGGGAAGGTTGAGAATTTCTCTCAGAAATAGCAGAGGAACTAAGAGGGTCACAGCTCCATTTGTATGCTTCTGCCTCCCATATTAATTACCTGCCTCTTGGACTGATACTTCCGATAAGGGTGCCAAATGCAAAAATGTTTTCTGTATCATGAACATCTGCTTATTAGGAACTGGTTTGAAGCCATGAAATCCTTTTTAACAGCTCACAAGAAGAACTTCCATTTGATTACAAATCTATCCTTGCTAATACGATAATATCCATTTCAACCTTTGTAGCTAGTTGTTCAAATAGTGATTTAATTCTATTCCTGCAACAAAGGAACTTGTCGCTAACAAGATTTAGATGCGTAATTGCATGAGGTTCCAGGAGGGAGCACTCAGGTGTGCACTACAAGGTTTGAAAAGGTTTCCATAATATTCATGTCTTAAACATGGCCACTGGAGAAGGGTGGAGGTGACGGCCTTCTGGTTTTATTCCAGTTCTGGTCATGGGGATGGCCTTTCTTTTACCTCGGGGCCAGCTGGTGGAAAGTTCAGCATGGCTCTGCTCACCTTGCCCATGGGCAGCATACGAGAGAGAGCTCCAGTAGGCTGCTGAGATCTTGGCACCCCATAAATACACTGGTATTTTCATGGGCATGCACAGAAGACTTAATAACTACATATACAGGTACAAACATGATGATGTACGTGTATATGTGTCAATGCACATGCCCACAGAAAGGGCTGCACTGCCCTTGGTTGTGTGGAAGAGAACAATGGGATACACAGGATGAACTTTACAACAGTTTACACCATTGCTTTTTAATGTTGGGTTTTGTTTTGATTTGTTTTGTTTCTGAAGAAATTACATTTTAAATTAAAGAGTGAAAAAAGGAAGAAATAATAGGATTATATTAGCATCTAGAAGCCACTTTTCCCTGCAACCCTTTTGCAGCGAAAATGATACTAAAGGGATTGAAGTAACCTTAACACTGCTCCATAGCAACACCAACCTTCCCCTTCCTTTCTGCCAGGCAGGCAGGGCGTTTGTCTCTGGTATTGTCTCACCTATTCAGTCACACAGCCAGGGAATGAAGAGGGTGCGAGAAAGCACAGAAAGCAGCGTAAAAAAGATGAAAATCTTTACCAATGGAAACAGAAGCAATATAGGGGGTGAACAAAGGGAGAGGCTGATGTTAGAGTCAGCAAACCTTTACTCATGACAACCTCAAGAGGATGAGCAACACCGCCCTTTTCTTTCTGTGTTAGCCAGCTGGGGAACTCATACCTGAATGTATGTTCAGTGCCCAAGTCACCCTTTACGTGTACTGTGGACTTTTGGCCAATTCAGTCTCATTTCCCATATGATTTTATTCAAGTTCTAGTTTAATACTGTAGTGAGTTGCAGTGCAATGGTTTTTGAACTGAGAAAACAGCTGTTAGAGATAACACAAAGCACGTCAACTTGAATGGAGGAAATATGCCTGTAGATGGGGGAGGTCATCAAATTGTCCTCCCCGAGCTCCCATGAACCCCAGGGCATCCAGAAGAAGGAAGCAATCTTCATTGCTCCAGCACAGAGGCATTTTGTTGTGCTGCTGTGGAGCAACAGCCAGAGAAGACAAAAGAACATTTCAGCTGTTCACTGCAACCAGATAAAACTATGCCTTTGTGAAAACTGCAGCCTGGTTTCATTGTGCTACTGAAATGAACCCAAGATCTTTGGTGACATTTCAAATAACAAGAACAATATATTTCTCCATTACTTTACTTACATTAAGCACATGTGTTTCATAGTTTATTTTATTCCTGGCATTAGGAGAGAGCAATGAAAACAAAATCCATGCTTAATGCAGTGAACTTTGACAACAGCAGCTGCAACTCAAAATTAAAATCCACTTCTTTGCTTTGCTCTAAGGGTCTGAACCAGCTTTGTGAAAGTGCTGCAGCACGCGGCGAATGAGAAACGCCTGCGTGACTGCCCAAAGGACAGATCGAATGACCAGAAGCAAACAGCGATGTGCTAGGCTCTTTGCTGAGTGCTAGGTGAAATCAGACAGAACCAGTAAGCCTTGGAAATATCAAGACAAAAGAGAGAAACTGATTTTTTTATCGTCTGCTGCAAGGCACTAATCGTGTGGATGAATGACTCGTTTACACCTGATGGCTGTACCCAAAAGCCAGAGGAAGCAATGAAGGTAATGAGAGCTTTCTGGTTTTGGTCTCAGAGCACTTCAGATCTGGCCAGAAGACACATTCATTGCAAATTTGGACTAGGATTTCATTTAATTTTATTTTTTTTTCAGACAACAGCAGTTAACTGAGCATTATTCATTTTTTCACGATCTTGTGATGTCCTTTGCATGTGTAACTGCATTTCATAACAGTCCAACATGTTTTGTTCCTATGTGTTATTTTTCAATATCATCGAGGACCTGCTTTCAGTTTCTGGTCAAAGTCAGAATTATGCAAAATCTAGCCTGCCTTCGAGGGAGGGCTTCATCACAGCAGCCTCTGTGGAGTGCCTGCTAGGCTTTCAGCCTCTGCTGCCCCCCTGCCTGAGCGAGGTGAAATTCCCTCCAGAAATTTTCTTTAAGCATATAGGGACAGTGGGAGAAAACCCCAAGGGAAGAGGGCTGTGCAGACCCTGTAATTACGAACCAGTGGCAGAGAGCGAGCTGCTGCTTCCATACTGGGCTGCTCCCAGGGAATGACTCCTGTGCAAGCCAAGACAAAACCTGAATGTGGATTCCTCCTGCCACCTATCCTCCACAGAAAAGCCAGTTCTTCTTTACCATACAGGGGCACGTTCATGCACAAAGACCCTCCTGCAGGGATAAATGGCAGCTAGGGAAATAATATGGATCCAATCCGTTTGAAAATTGACATGTGACATTAGTCACTTAAAATGAAAGAAAGCGTCAAGGTTTACAGCTGAATTATGTTCCTGTGATGCAGAACACTGTTGATCCAGTTAAATAATAAAGTCACGTTACTGACGGTGCTGCTTATTATACGTTAATCGCAGTAATGTAAACATCCTTCCAATCTCTATGTGCTATCCACCATTCGTTTCAACGAGGAATAGAAGTAGCAGGAGTCAATAGGTATGACTCTGCAAGCTTTCTTTCTTTGCATTTAACTTTCCATGTATTGAAATGCTCTGAATACAGATTGAGTTGCTTTGTTCGATATTTATTATTGTTCCACCTGCGTCGAAATGGGAACGGCAATGGCTTTGATAAATAGATTCAAAGGCAGTCAAAATTCATTGTGCTTTTTCTAAATGCTTTTGTGTCCTCTGCTGGAGTTCTTTTTGATAACCCCTTCCAGCAAGACACCTCTTGAAATCAAAATAGATATATTTCTTGCTTCCATAGGACATCAGTGCAAAACCTTTCATTAGAACATATTGTATCCTATACAAGATATATGTCCAATTTTGGCTTTTTTTTTTTTTTTTTTTTTTTCCCTAAGAGTCAAAGTCTGCTCCTCTTCACCTTGTTCAGAGATACATTACTGCTTCTTAAGACCATGAAGCCATGTATGTGATAACTGATGGATAATTAAAAATAAAGGTGGCAGAGTCTGGCAGTAGAATTTCATTACCTTTCCAAAGCATACCAAAGAATATTCATTATCACAGTATGACGTATCATAAATAATTAGCACTAAATCCACACATGCCAAATGAATGATCAGTATGACTTCATATTGTGACCAACTTGCCTCTTTATTTATTCCTGTGCTCATTTGCATGCTCAATATTTTGCCAAATTGTGTCATTCACAGTAGTTCTCCCAGCATTTGTGTGAAGAAAGAAAGAGCCACTATGATTGTCCTGCTACTTTCCTAAGTCAGGACACCAACTAATAGCAAATATTTCACTGTATAATGATAAACAGCACAATCTTGCTTCCACTCAACATCAAGCCACTACACCAAGACTATCTGCCTCCTTTTTAAAATCTTGTTTAAGAAGGTGCAATGGCACAAAAAAGGAAACATTAAACATAAGGTTGATACAAACCTTCCTAAAATAAAAGAAGCAGAGTTTAAAGATAGGATTTTTGTGTACGAAGTAGTTCTTTGACAACTCGTGTTTGTGCCTCACCCTTTTATTGTTGTACTGAGGGAGGACTCCTTCTCCCAGGAGGAGAGCAGAGAGCACAGAAAAAAGACACCAAATTGACTAACTCCCCCTCCCACACACACTCCTTATGTAAATATGCCTTTAAATTTAATTTCAGGATCTTCTTTGTCAGCAGCCCGTGATGTAACGCACTGAATAATGAAACAGGGGCAGCGTTAAAGCGATTGTTGTGTTTGTTCCATTATTAAGTTTTGATCCAGGGTGCTACAGGGTAACACAACATGACATGGCTAAGCGGCGAAACGAGTACCATGAAAATTTAAACTGAGGCACACACCAAGAAGCCAGAAACAGCAGAACACAAAGCATCTAAGGCATCAGAAAAGCAAACAAATGAGCAAAATAATCTACTCATCCTATTACGCCTACCTTCTCTTTTTCCTCTGCCAGCCTCCTATACCTGGGCCTGTAACACCCTCCCCACTTTCACCTTCGCTTCAAATGTAATCCAGACATCTCTCTTGGACTACAGGAATTATCACGAGCCTGTTGGTGGGTTTGCCATTACGGCAGCTCGGCTGGCCAGGGTCACTGGACGCGTGCGTGGTGCAGGAGGCAGGTGCGGGGAGGCAGGTGCTCGTGGCCCGCAGGCCTCACGTGCTGCCACGCCATCTGAGCAGCAGCTAAGAGCACTACATTTGTTGTGCTGTTTCCTAAATGATTCCTAAATAATGAGCCTCGCGACTGATTTGGGACTGTGGCACCTCCTGCTCAGAGCAGGAAATGGTGCTTACAGCCCTGAAAGCCAGGTGCTTGGAGCAGACACAACTCATCCGTGTGAGTGCCTGAGTCAGCTAATGTAATTCACCTGATCCCACAGCCGAAGTTTCGTGTGTCAGAGAAAGATTACAGGGGACTTGGCTGTCATCTGCAGAAATTCCTGGGAGAGAGATTGTGTTTCTGTTCAGTAGTTTGTTTTCTGAAGGTGATTTAGCCACTTGCTCTACTTAATTTAAAAGCATCAGCTTGTTCTTCATAAGAGAAAATAGATTAGAGCACCTGTGAACTCATCTTTTTCTTTTCCTTCACAGTGGCCTCAAGCAGGCCCCCTGATACTTCAACTGGCCCGGGCAGCCTCCCTCAGCCCCCTGCCTGCCATCTCCCTGGGGAGGCGTACAACAGAGAGAAACCCAACCAAAATTTAGTGCAAGATTAAAGGCACCGGAGATCAGAGCGAGTTGCAAGGAACTACCGTGCATTTGATTAACACTCAGCCCAATGCTGCTCTGAATTCCCTTCCAGCCTCGCAGATTATCGGGGAGCAGTAGTCAAGGTGAAACAAAGCCGCCTCCTCTGAGAAGCGATGGCGCGAGGCTGGCAGCTGCTCGGGCACTATCTGTGCTGATCAGTCACCCGGTGGCATGCGTGGCACCCTCCGGGGCTGCCCCACGCTGCCACCAGCCTTGTCCTTTTGGTCCAGCTTCTTCCCGACTTCTTAGGCTGGTAGGACAGAGCTCAGAGGGACAACCCACCAGACGCGGAGCAGAAACTTAGGAAATCGAAGGCTAAATCTGAGCACAATGCTAGAATTTATTTTGTGAACTCAGCAGCTTGCTGATCTCTCCTGTTTCTCAAGGCAGATTTCTCTCTGCCTTTGCATGAACAAAGGCAATAACCTTCAACGCTGCTCCCTTCCTTTTTTTCCCTTCCTATTGTACAACGAAGGAAAATTGACTCAAGGCTAGTGGTAAAAGAGCATAGTCTGTAACTGTTGCACTTCTCATGCTGCATTTCTCTAACTCCTTTGCTACCAGCAGCAGAAAGGCGGGTGAGGGAGGGGAGGCCATTCTCTCCTTCCTCCTTTTCTTTTTCTCTACTTTGCAAGCTTGGGATGTTTTCAAGTAACTACAGAGCTAACAAAAATGAGAAGTAGAACCCCTTTTGAAATGTGGAAACCCAGTATTACAAATGTGATGACAAGACACAAACGCGGCTGTCTGAAAAGGTCAGCAGAACAGGGAGCACAGGGCTGTTGTACAGATCCTGCAGAGGAAGAATGGGGAAAGCAAAAGGAGCGGGCTGTGGGGAGAAAGAGCACCAGATAGTCTGAGATCCTTTTAATTGAAAATTGAATCCGGGTTCATTCATCATGTATTTTTTATGAAACTGCAGAATGAGAAAGAAAAGGTTTCAATGAAACATGGGGCTTCCAGCTTGCTCAAGAATATCACAAAAGCCCTTATTCAGTTTCCCTTGAAGCCAAGAGAAACATGTCTTTTCTGGTTCAATTTTCAGCTCTTTGAAGCAGAAACTCACTCTTTTATGTGTCCCTACAGTGCCCAGTGCAATAGGTCTCCTGTCTCAGCAGGGGCTTCTAAGTGCTACTGTAATAAAATTAATTAATCATAATTTTTAATGAACTCCTTAATGTTTTCCATATCATCCTAGACAAAGAACGAATGCAGACTGAAAAGGCACAAAAGTTTCATTTTGAGTACGGTAAAGAGAACTTTATCCTGTAACAAAATCAAACTCAAAGCTGGTAAAAGTGCTGTTCATACTAAGTAGATGCTGAAAGAGTATTACCAGCGTAACCAAACAGAAATCTAGACTTTATATCTACTCCTAGCATGAAAATTAAGCATCAGCGGGGGAAGATACCCACTAGCGTATTGGGATGCTATTTAGGACTTTAAGGAGATGGAGATGCACTATCATCTAACTCCATCTGCACGAAAATGAAGGGCCACTCGGACAGATGTGTAAATCTTCCCGATGGGATTCCTCCCCACTCTTTGCAAAGCAGCGCTTAGCACTGACTTCTGCGCGGCCATATAACCTCAGAGCCAGCCGCTGAAATGGAAGAGCCAGTTCACATCCCTCCGTGGCACTGGCTGGGGCTGCAAAATGTGGGCAGACACTACTGCATTGGTTTGCACTTCAATATATGTTTTTAAGTCTTATTTTTCACAGCAGGAACGGAAATGAAAAATGAGATTCAATTTCACGTGTTGGCAGCCTGGGAGATGCGCCAGTATGTCACAACACCATGTACCAGCCCAGCCCCTTTGCTTTATAAAGTACAATTATTGTAAATTGGTTCGGAGCCTGGCACATGTATCAGAGGCACAAATATGCCTCTGTAAATATGTACATACAGCATGCATAAATGAGCCTGGTTTTCTTATTTTTTTTCTGGTAAAAAAGAGGTTAAAAGCATTAGTATGAATTATCCTTCTCCCTCAGCTAGGGCAGGTTTCTGCCTGAGACAGTTTCTCCAGGCTCTCCTTAAAGTCAGTGAAGAGCCCAGGTATCCCAGGAGGGGCCCATCACCTCCTAGGGTGAGCACCTAAGACATGTTATGCCTATGAGGTGTGAGCACTTCTGGCCTCTCTCTGGTAGCTACAGCCCAACCTGGGCATTTGACCTGGGTATCTTAAACGTGAGTGTATTAAAGGCTTGGTATTTGGATGTCCTAAAATCATTTGAGATGAATCACTCCATATCAAATGACCACAAATCTATCTAAAATATTTATTTTCTACAGAGAGAGAACCACCAATTTTAAACTACCTACTTATCAGTGGTTCTTTGGAACCAGAAGAAAATACTAGGTCCACTGCATAATACAAATACTTGTCTTTTGTAATTTACAATTATAAAACACAATATAAGTTACAGTATAGAAATAGATAACCTATTATCCCAGGACTTAATCTTCTGTATCCGTGACATTAAGCAAAACATATCACTGAAAAGAAAATCCCGTATGTGGATGAATAAGAGGAAACTTTTTTTTCTGCAAATTGTTTCTTAAAAACATCAGCTGTATAATAAAGCAGTGGGATTAAGTAATTTAGCATGCATCTATAATTGCCTTATCGCAATCCCTCTCTCCAAGGACTAATGTTAATGCTCCAAACGTCTAAGCCTCTTGAAATGGCAGCTTTTTTCTAACTGTAGCATGCCACAAACATATTTCCTTAGTTTCAACACATGAAATTTTTGAACCTAGTAGATATAGGTATCATATTTAAAGACAGGCCGCAAGAGAACATAGATATTGCCACTAATTTACAGTACAAATCACTTGTAAATGTAGATGTTCTTTCTGTATCCATGCGAAGTACCACTAGGAAGTTAAGCACAAGACATAACTCACGCTTTGCTATGTAAGTGTATACAATGCCTATGCCATAGATAAATCACAAGATTTTAAACCACCGGAGAGACCACTAGATCAGCTGCTTTGGCATCATGTAACCAAGGTATGCTTTAGAGACACCAGAACCTCTCATTTAACTCAGTAATACCTCCCAGAAAGCATCCAGTACTTGATTGGAGTGTTTTATCAGGAATTAATATTACTTGAAGTAATTTGTTATTTATAAATTGGATATCAAAAAACTCTTCCTAACAAGATTTTTTTTTGCCATCAAGATATCATGTGTACAATGATTATATTTAAAATCCAGGTCTTAGGAAACATCTGATCTCATGAATAAACACAGCAGGTGATCAGAAATCTCCCATTGAAAGTGAACCCATCAGCCTGCTTAAAACCAGAATTCAGATGAAAACCCAGCAGTCCTAGCTATGTAGGCCAGGAAAAAGCAACACTAATTACATTTATTATTTAAGGAAAGGGACGGTAAAGTGATGAGCATGTCTTGCAGCAGGTACCTGCAGCCCTATGGGAGGAGGCAACGTGTCCTACAGCCCTCTGGCGCATCATCTTTTTACCTCGGTAAATGCACCTCTTTGTTTCACTGACATATGTGAGCAGTCTGGGAAGAGTCTGCTGGGGGAACAGTCACTGCAAGTCCTCCTGTTTTTCTGATACCTTAAATATTTTATTTTAGTCCCTAACTAAAATATATACGTGATGAGCAAGATAAAGCAAACTCTTTAGCAGTCTGTCTCTTCTTTTTGGACAAGCAATTCCTGAGTTACAACACATGGGAGAAGATAATCGCCACTTCCCAAGATGGCCCTACCTTAACACGATGTCTTGTTAACATCATTTTTATGCTGGTTTCCAGCAGAACCAAGACTTATACTGTGTATCTACGTATGTCTGTTCCAGTCCTTTCGCTACTGATTTTTGACACTATTTGGGCAAATTCAACCTAATTTGACAGACGTAAGACTGTCAAATATATCCAGCCCCCAAAACATTAGTTAGCAACTGTGTCAAATAGAGACAATTACTTACATTCTGGAAGAAAGTCAGTTTCATCCCATTGTGTTTTTATCCTGAAAGTCAGGAACCAGCCAAGGATCTCACTGCATCCACCCAGCAGCCAATGGGCACGCTACCTGCGAGAGGAGAGGTGAGGAGAAGCATTAGAAGAACATCAGGTACAAGCTCACAGGAAATCATATTCCAGTAGACTACAGAATATTTTACAGAATATTGTAGAATATACAGTTTATATAATATTTAGAATATTATATAGAATATATTGCAAATATAGTTAGAATATCCTATAAAATATTATTGAAATTTTATTTGTAAGAACTTCCCCCTCCTATTTTATCAAATCACAGAATCACAGAAAGTCTAGGTTGGAAGAGACCTACAAGATCACAAGGTCACAAGACTCCACTAGTGACCGGCCTCCAACTGGATTTGACTCCATTCACCACAACTCTCTGGGCCCGGCCATCCAGCCAGCTCTTAACCCAATGAAGCGTGCGCCAGTCCAAGCCATGGGCAGCCAGTTTCCTGAGGAGAATGCTGTGGGGAACGGTGTCAAATGCCTTACTGAAGTCAAGGTAGACCACATCCACAGCCTTTCCCTCATCCACTAAGCGTGTCACCTTGTCATAGAAGGAGATCAGGTTCGTCAAGCAGGACCTGCCCTTCATAAACCCATGCTGACTGGGCCTGATCGCCTGCTTGCCCTGCAACTGCTGCATGATGATGCCCAGGATAATCTGCTCCATGAGCTTCCCTGGCACTGATGTTAAACTAACAGGCCTGTAGCTCCCTGGGTCTACCCTCCAGCCCTTCTTGTAGATGGGCGCCACGTTTCCCCCTGCATCCAGTAAAGGGTGGAGATTCTCCTTAGTCCTCCTTTTTGTATTGATGTATTTATAAAAACATTTTTTGTTGTCTTTAACAGCTGTAGCCAGATTGAGCTCCAGATGAGCTTTGGCCTTTCTAATTTTGTCCCTGCACCGCCTCGCAACATCCTTGTAGTCCTCTTGACTGGCCCGCCCTCTTTTCCAGAGATTATAAACCCTCTTTTTTCTCCTAAGCTCGAGCCACAACTCTCTGGTCAGCCAGGCCAGTCTTCTTCTGCGCCGGCTCGTCTTTGGGCACGTGGGGACAGACCGCTCCTGAGCCACTAGGATTTCTTTCTTGAAGAGCGCCCAGCCTTCCTGGGCTCCTCTGTCCTTCAGAACCACCTCCCAAGGGACTCTGCCAACCAGCGTCCTGAACAGCTCAAAGTCAGCCCTCCGGAAGTCCAAGACAGAGGTTTTACTGGTCCCCTTCCTGACTTCGCCAAGTATCGAGAACTCTACCATTTTGTGGTCACTCTGCCCAAGACAGCCCCCGACCACCACATCTCCCACCGGTCCTTCCCTGTTAGTGAACGGGTCTAGCGGGGCACCTCCCTAGTAGGCTCACCAACCAGCTGGGTCAGGAAGTTATCTTCCACGCTCTCCAGAAACCTCCTGGACTGCTTTCTCTGGGCTGTGTCGTGCTTCCAGGATATGTCTGGGAAGTTAAAGTCCCCCAGAAGAACAAGCGCTGACGATTTTGCAACCTCTGTCAGCTGTCTGTAGAACTCCTTGTCCACCCCCTCATCCTGGTTCGGCGGTCTATAACAGACCCCCATCAGGATGCTTGCCTTGTTGGCCTCTCCGCTGATCCTAACCCATAGCGACTCCACCTTGTCATTGCCAGCCTCAAGTTCAACGACATCAAAACACTCTCTAATATAGAGAGCCACTCCACCACCCCTTCCGTGCTGCCTGTCCCTTCTGAAGAGCCTATAGCCAGACATGGCAGCACTCCAGTCATGAGTAGTCCCACCACGTCTCCGTGATGGCAACCAAGTCATAGCCCGCGTGCTGCACAATGGCTTCCAGCTCCTCCTGCTTGTTGCCCATGCTGCGTGCATTAGTGTGGATGCACTTCAGCTGAGCCTTTGCCTTCTCCCCCAGCCTAGCCACTGTTCCCCCTGGCACACCTCCAACAGGCTTTGTTTCTTCCCCATCCCCCTTCTTACCTAGTTTAAAGCCCTCTCAATGAGCCCTGCCAGCTCCTGGGCCAGGATCCGTTTTCCCCTTGGGGACAGTTGGGACCCGTCTGCGGCCATCAGGCCGGGTGCCGACTAAAGTGCCCCGTGGTCAAAGAACCCAAAACCTCGGTGTTGGCACCAGCCTCTAAGCCATGTGTTTATCAGGTGGGCTTTCCATGTCCTCTCTGAACCCCTCCCTGCTGCTGTAGGAATGGACGAAAACACCACCTGTACTCCTGCGCCGTCCACTAACCGTCCCAGCCCCCTGAAGTCCCGTTTGATAGCCTTCAGGCTTCTCTCGTCAATGTTGTCACTGCCAGCCTGGACTATCAGTAGTGGGTAGTAATCAGAGGGGAGAACCAGGCTGGGAAGCTTTCTGGCAACATCCCTGACCCCGGCCCCAGGGAGGCAGCAGACCTCCCTACGGGTAGGGCCAGGCTGACAGACAGGGCCCTCTGTTCCCCTGAGAAGGGAGTCGCCCACAACGATCACCCTCCTCTCCTTTTTGGTGGAAGCAGTCTTGAGGCATGGAGCAGACTTCCTCACCCTAGGCTTCCTGGGTAAACTTCCTTCCACACCCTCATCCACCACTCCCCCCAGCTCCAGGGCCTCAAACCTGTTGCATAAGGGCACCTGGGCAGCTGGGGGGGGCGTTTCCTGCATCGTCGAGAAGGGGGGACCTGTCTCCATTCCTCCTCAACTCCTAGGTCCCCTCCCTCTGCCCGACAGTGACAGGACAGGGGGTCCACCCCCATGTGGGGAGTCTCACTCCGGAGCCTCTCCTTCGGGCCTTGCAGGGAGTTGCTCCACCAGTCTATCTCCCGCTCGCACTCCCTGATGCCCTCAACCTCTCCACCTCCTCCTTGAGCTCTGCCACCAGGCGGACCAGGTCGTCCACCTGCTCGCACCTCACGCACACGGCGTCTCTGCCTCCTTCCGACGGCAGCAGCAGGCTCTGGCACTCCCTGCACCCAGAGACCTGACCTGCCGCATTTGGGAGCGGGCAGTCTGCCTGGGTGCCTACAGCCTTTCTGGCGCGAGCTCGCTGCCTAGCGAGGCCCATAGCGGCCCAGCTAGTGCCAGACAGCCGTTAGCTGAGGCGTTCTAGGGGCGGGGGGATCGCTCTGCCCTCCCTGCTCGCCCTGCCTGCGCCAACTGCCGCGCCCCGCCCTGTTTGCCCGCCCTGGTCGCTCGCGCTCCCCAGGGGCTGCCTTGGAGCGGCCGGGAGGGGGCGCTGCTGGCTCCGCCTCCGCCTCGTCACGTCCCTCACAGGGCTGCCGGCTCGTGGCGGCTCCCTCGGCTGCCTCGAGTGGCCTCGATGCCGGGAAAAGAGCCCTGCCTGGCCCCGTCCCCGCTGCGCTGCAGAGCGCGTCTGCCCCGGAGCCCATCGCCTCGGCAAGTGGCTGGATCAACGCCTTGACTTCTCTGGAGCTCTTCACCAGTCAGAGCGAGAGAGAAGCAAGGGTCCATCATATGAATAAAAACTTGTTTTATTTCTTCTTTCTTCTTTAAATTTCATTTTTGTTTTTGTTATTCTCTCTTTTCCCCAGGTTATTTAAGATGACAGCAGCCTTTTGCCTCATGTGCTGCAGAACTAAACCTATTTTCAGAAGCAGTAGACTCAAGGAGTGAGAAATAACATCTATAAAACTTGTCCAGTTGGGTTACCCGATCTGTGTAATACTTCAAGACACCTGTTATTACAGACTTACTGGACTTTCTCAGTCTCCTTGAACATTGCACACTTGCTATCTTTTTTCTCGGAAAGAAAACCAACAGCGTAACCTTAGCAGCATTTTTTCTCCCCCCCTTGAGATGTGTATCCTTATAGACTGTACTTTGTGATCCTCTTGATTCACAAGTGTTCCTGACTAAACGCTATTGAATCTTGTCGCTACAATGCTACTCCCCCAACATATGTATCTTCCATACAGATCACGGCCCTTTTCTCACTTCTTGCACAAAAGCTTCCAGAGAATGAATGCATGGAAGGGCCGTGACATCTCCCTTAGCAGTTATTGTGTTCCCTTTCTTTTAGCCCATGGAAGGCTGCAGCAACCACAGCTGATAAAGGACAGAGAAAAAATGTCTTACAAAGCGACAATGCAGCAAATATAACTCTCGTGTGAGAGAAAGGATGTATTACAGCTGGAAGGCGATAGCTTTGTGTGATGCCTGAGGCCAGACCGTACGGTCATAAAGGCTGCTGCTGGCTTTCTGACCCACCCACCAGAGACACTGCAGAGGAAGAGAGGGAGCAGAGGAACCTCGCTGTGTCTGGTCCCAGTGCTCCAGCACGTGAGTGGGGAGAAGCTGAGATGGCTACAGGGGCCACCCAGTCTAAATATGCACTTTTGCAAGTCACATCAGGGAAAAGAAGAATGGCCAGAGCCAGAAATACGGGTATTTCTTGAATTACTGAAAAGAATATCAATCAAAAACCCAAATGGTTCCATCTCACTTCACTATGTCCCAACTCATTTGTTTGTATTATTATTGCTATCATTTAGACGAGCATTCCCTCAAAAAACAAACCACGGTGCTAAGAAAAAAATGTTGGTCCTGCAGCTGTGATAAGGGAAGGATGGAGACCTGACAGTGCTCTTGCAGTTCAGACCGCCTGAGCTTGCTTCGGTCATCTTTTCTCATGGTGGTAACAACACGCAGGTTGCAGTTTTGTGTCTTTACTGACACTGTCATTTCAGATATACAGTCCTGAAAGCAAGAGAAAGGACCAGGAAAAGAGGGAGGGAAAGAGAAAAGAAAATACTACCTGACAACAACTACCTAGTCCCTCGTGCCTCTGCAAAATTTGCGTGACTTGTCAAGGAAGTCACCAACCTGACCAAAACATGCCCACTGCTGGCTGGCATGGAGAAAGTGCTGAGCCATGGACGCAACCTCTCGGACAGCTTCTCACAGCGGACCTCTCGTGCCTACAGCACTTGGCCGGTTTGCGTTTGTTTTCAGCCAGCAGTCTTTCTTTTTTCTGAGCAAACCTTAGATGAAATTTGAGTTGAGCGTGTTTCTGCTAACCAGTGACAGTAAAATGGACAAGAAAACGGTGGTTTCACGATTATCAGCATTACACAGGCTACTTTTCCATGGGTCTCCGACAGAAGGGAGCTGACATTGCAGCCTTCCCTCCAAGAGGGCATGAATTTATCTGGGCACGTTTTTTTGTGCATTGATAGCAGCAAAGTTGTCCGGCGTCTGCTCTACTGTCACGTTAAGCAGATTCAAAGGCTCCAAGAGAAGGAGTTGACAGACAGAGGAATGGACATCTAGCATAATTAGAAAAGCCAGATTTCTTCAGCAAATCATCATAAAACTAGTTAATAAAGGATATAAGAACATTTCTCTCTAAATTATATCTGCCACTTAAATAGAGGTAACCTGCTAAATTGTCATGACTTTCATATATAGTTCTCTCTGCCACTACGAGACTGATGAGCCTTTTAATACAAACTTTTCTCATTATCAGGGTGATGCCTCAACATTTGATGGCCTCTTCTTCTGGCTAATTAAATGGTCAAAAATATTCTGGCTAATCTGTGTTTAACCAACCAAAAGCACTTCATTAGAAACTTCTCCCCTTCCAAGAAATTTCACCAAATCTAAAATGGACTTTTGATAGTAATTTGCCTGATAATCAAGGAAATTTCATTTCTTCTCCTACCATCCCTCCTCCATCTGAGCACTCTGGGTGCTTCAGATTCTGGATCCCAAAGTAGTCTGATGGAGAGAAATGGGCAGCAGCATAAAAGGCACAAATCCAGGGGCGTACTGGTGGACCAAGACAGGGAGCCTGGTCAGTCCTGGGTGGCCAGACTGCTCAGGGAAGCCGAACTGGGGCCTCCTGTGGCTCATTGGTGAAGCCGTGATGTTCAGTTACGGGCTCTCACATATGCACTGTGCATTTTTCAGATATAATAAAACTGGATAAATTGAAGATGGACCTGCCAGGGCAAAACTTTTAAATTAGATGCAAGCATCCTACACTTTTGAAGTGTGACTGCTGATTTAGGTGGCCTTCAGTTTTGAGTTCCCATTTCTCAGACGGTACCTGTTTCTTCCAGTATCAGGCTTTCAGGGTTTTTTTGCTTGTTTGTTTTCAGGTATTTTTCAGGTCCTCAAAACATTCAGCAGCTGCTCTGTGAAAGTCAAAACTCTCAGTGGGCTTCAGTGTCACAAGCCCAAACTGGAAGCAGCCAGAAATCACCTGCCACACTGTAGGGGAAGTTGGTTCTGCTCCATGGTTAGGTAATTGAAAGTTGCTCACTATTTCCTGAGTGATTAGGAAGAATAAATATGAATTCTCACCACCCTCAAATAAAAATACTACGTCATTCTTTCGGGTTTTATTTTGTGATGCTTTCCTGTGAGAGAGGAGACTTTAGCTTAAGGGGAAAAAAAACAGAACAATTGTGCTAACATAGTACTCTGGTATTTGATGTATTAATTAAAAGGTATCAGAGGTAACTAAAATAAACGCACTATAGAAATGACATACTTTGCACACCACAGACAATGGAAATATATGACCACATTATGGTCTCCTAACAGTTGATATCACTTTTATTTTCTTGTTTTTAGACTAATTGTTCATGATTTACTTTCGTGCAAGACCATAATCACATTCATATTTTGCAGCTCTTTCTACTTCTTTCCAAGCAGTAAGTGTAACACTGGACAGGAACTCCAGGCAGAGGCCTCCTCTGCCATTTCTCAAAGAAAATGGAGTGGCTCTAGTCATACAATGACTGACTGTGTGACACTGGCAACTGTAAATAGCGAACACCTATGAACAAGATTATTTCCAAAGCATAAGATCATTAATCTAAACCTAATTCTAATTAATCTGAGTTCTTTTGATTGTTTAGTCTATTAGCTGTTAGGAAGTTGTAGTTGTTTTTCAAGTTTTTTCCTATAGCAAGCCAAAGACTTGCTTGAAAAGGAGACACAAGAAAGTCAAACTGAGATTCTGAGAGAATTCTGGGCTTACAGAGGAATACCAGGTATGGAAAACTCAAGAAGATTACACCGCCTCCTGTCTAGTGATATAAAGAAAACCAGAATCAAGCTCTGAGAGTTTTACTTCAACAGAAATAAATGAAGAATTAGATATTATTTGTTAATGACTTCTGTCTTTCAATTCTATGTCTGTCCAAAATTACATCACTTTCTTAAATGTTTTTCATCAGTTTCTTAAATGTTTTTGTGTTGCAGCAGTTATTGCAAATACGCATAATATAAAAGCAATATAAGGAAACTATGTTGATACATGAAAGCACCATTGAGTTCTCTATCTTCCTTTAGAAAGACAGAAAAAATAAAAAGAAAGTATAGCCTAGCAGTAAGCGTGTTTAGGTGATCATTAGAGACCATGTAGAGATTGACAGCATAAACACACTTAAAACTTAAACTTTTTCCTTAACTTTAAAGTGTTGTGTACATTACAGAACTTGGTGTATGACAGAGTAGAAGTAATTTTAAGTAGCTTTCAGCTGTTCAACAGTTCTGTTTGTCAGTATTTAGCCACTACAGAATGGAAAAGAATGAAATATGGTTTAATTAGTACTGTCAAATAATAGGTACTAAAATTAACTTGGCAGGAGGGATAAAGCAAACAAATCTTAGCCTTTTGTTTCTCTATATGATCAACATCTCAAATACCAAAGTTATTTGACCTCTTAAGAGATGTATAAAACTACACCACCAGGGCTCCGTTATTGTAGCTTATCGGCTCAGGCACCACAGGAAGAAAGACAAAGCCGTAGTAATGCGCTTTAATTAGGCCACAACTTGATTAACTTTGCACGTTGGGGATCTCTTCCAGCAGTCACCGGTCAAGTGCAGAGCCTGCTCGTTTGTGCCATCTGGAGGAAGGCTGCCCGGCTCTCCTCCGAGCTCCTGCCTGGCCACGCTACCAGGAGCTGGCTGCTGGGGGAACGGAGGGACTGCTTCCAACCTGTGCCCAGCAGGCAGGAGCAATGGCTACCTTGAATGGATAAATATCCCATACAACAATGTGAACATGACCCGATCGAGATCGCATGCCATCACTCTTGGAGAAAAAGACTGGAAGAATACCCAGCGCTTAATCCTATTTATAAAGCCACTGAAGTTACCTCCACAGACTAGGCCAGTGACCTTACTTTGAAAAATGCTGAAAGAAGTATCAGCTTCTTGTTCAGGGTAATTAAAGATGCACAGGTTTGAGTTGTTTTCATGGGGGTTGGAGGGAGGGGGAAGAGTAAAAGACCTAACATCTGTTTCTCTTCTAGAATCAGATCAGACATGAGGGTGTTTCCAGAAGAGGGGGAGCCAGGGCTGCAGTGAGGGAGTTTTTGCTTTTCATCCAAGTGTTCCACTCTGTTTTTCGTTCTGCTGTTGCCTCTTCCTTTGCCTGTTATAAATATTTCATTTTTATCCCATTTAAAGTGATACTCGAAGTGCTAAGTTTTGCAATGCTAAGCTGCAATGTTTGATCTTGCAGGAATGCTGCCTTCTGCCTCACTGAAATTCTGAGACAGTCGAGCTACAGCCATGAAAGTCTTCATGTTACCAGAAAGACATTTCCCATTGGAATATCTGAGAACAGTAACGCTCAGCGTGTTCAAATCATCCTTTTATTTAACTGTTCAAATATGACTATAAAAGACTCGCATTCAGCACTTCCATCTCATATAGTATCACATTGGCGGGGCAACAACTGTAAACACAGTAATGATCCTCCTCCTGTGATCGCAGCGCTCTGCCAAAGCTAAGGTTTTGCAATGACCGTATGCATTCCAAATCAACATGCTTTCAAAATAGCAGCCTGAGTGGGATTTCAAAACGTGCCCAGCTGCCCCGGCATGTTTGCAAAAAGAGCACGAGCATTCTGCAGTTGATCTGAGACCACAAAGTAAATTCCTTTTCATATGCTCTGATGTGCTTCATTCAGAAAGTTTACTTTGCTCTTCTACATCATCCCATTCACACAGGGACATTCATCCCGTACATTGCTCCCCCTTCCTCCCCTCGTGACAGGTGCTCTCTCTGCTCTGCACAGACATCTGTACACCCTCTGTGATGTTTACAAACTCAGAAATGCTGCATGCACTTGCTATTAGACTGCATGCTCTTTGCAGGCAACATCAACCCACGATCCAAGTACAACGCAGCAAGCATGACTGTCTCCTGATGTTCCTGACACGGAGTGATCATTCTTCGTGCACTGAGTGCTGAGCACCACCTGAGCATATCCACAGCCGTGTTCAGCCATGAGCCCTGATGACTGCACTTCTGTGGGAGACGGGGCATCTCTTCCATGCTCTCCTCTTCCCAACGTGCAAAAAAAAAAAAAAAGCCCTTCCTTTACAGCAGTCTCTGTAGAATTTCAGGAAAAGCTGCAGAATCTTCTACAGCAAATTCTCTGTGCGACCCAAAAAAGGGTTGCCTTTTCCATTTATTTTTCTTTAAGCAAGAAATATGTACTTGGATTACTGCATATAATTTAGCCAGTGCAAAATATAGCATATACAATGATGTAAGCCTTGATTTGTTTTTCTTTTCCAGTCTATTACCTCAATCAACATAGCTGGAGAAGGTACAAGAGTAAATCAGGTTGTGGAAATGATGCTTGAATTAAGTTGAGAGGGAGGAGAATTGATACCATTGTCATTTGGGCACACAGAAGAAACTGAGTTATTAGGCTAGCCTTCTCTATTAAACCTCTGCATTAGAAAGGTCTGATTTCTTGTAAGTCATTTCATAAATACATTATTATCTATCAACAGGCAAAGCAAACAAACAGACAAAAACCCTGTGACTATCTACATTATCTACACTTCAGCTGGATTCTGGAGGGCAATGTGAATAGAAAATGGATCAGCCGACAGACCTAATACATCAAAGGAATTAAAAACAGCACCTGGTAGCAAATGTGTATTTTACAGCTACTTTCCGATCTACTCCAGACAATGCCAATGGCTGAATTCACAGTTTAAGGAAAAATCCAGAGCTTGCAACATATCCTGGGGTGGGAATGTGATTGCTTTTATTACCCCTTTCTGCTTCCCTGCTACCTGTCAGGAATATCGCTGCACAGCTTTGTGCACTCGCTTCAGAGTCACTCCTGCCAAAATGCAGGTATCTCCAGTTTGTGAGGAGTAGGAAAGTTTCCATTCAGCTGTAGCAAGGCTTGTCCTTGAGGCCACAGAGACGCTGGGTTTTTACTTTGCATTTCTGCTAGATGCAATTGGAAACACTGAAGTTTCCATCTCTGTGCTTTATGTAATATAGCTGTACATTCATAGGCACACAATTAAACCCAGACTGAATGTAATTTTACTAGAAAATCCATATAAATTGTTCACAGAATAACAGATTATTTCAGAACACAATATCCAGACAGCAATTCCCTCTCACTTCTGCTGAGATCATTCTACGTTTACCTCTAATGCTCGTCAGGGGGACTTGCACCATAACCATTAAAGACTGTGCCTACAACAGGGTTTTGCTCTTGTCCTTGCTTCGTTCATCTGGGCCTTGATAGAGATTATTCCGGGGTGCAGGTGTGTCAGCGACACCAGAACGGGGGGCGGCTCCGTATGCCTGTGCAATGCAATCGCAGCGGTGGCTGCTGCTGGGGGCAAGGCAAGGAGAGGGAAAACATGCGTACTGGGTGCTTCTTAACATTGATGACAAACAACACAACCCTCCCTACTGCGCCTGCAGGATGCCCCACACACGGAGCTACACCAAGGAAGTAGTTTGGAAGTGGAGCTTCTCACAATGAGCCCCACACACGATGTACCAGCTCCCTCAGAAACCAGCACGCACAAACCTGGCCCACGCTGTGGCTGCAGGACCAGGTCCCTGGTGCCTGCAGGGAGGGAAAACGCACGGCCTCATCCCCACAGGGAGCTTCCAGGAGCCAAATTCAAGCAGGGAGAGTCATCAGTGCCTATGCGCAAGTGTGTTTTCCAAATGAGATGTGCGAATGCAGCAGCAGTAAGGGACACAAGTAAGTTTTGTCCCTTCCAGTTGATGAATCTCTCAAGAGCTGCTGCGGGGGAGCCCTAAGCATTGTCCCAGCAGTCATCTGGGGGCACTGAAATTACAGTACAACAGCGTCTGCGTCTCGGGGAGCGCCTCATTACTCTGCATCAAAACCAGATTAAACACAAATTTGCTTCCATCTCTTTCTAACCTCATTACGAATTGATATCTGAAATCCAGATCATTAACGAGAACCAGTAGACAGCATTATCAGACCTAAGTTCCTTCATGTGTACTAGGCTCTGCCATACCCCTCCTTTTGAAAGCTGCCTTTTCCCAGAAATTATCACAGTCATCTCTACTAAACCGCAGCATCCCTCTGCACGACGGAAATAATTACATTTCTCACCAAAGCATCACCTGTGGAGAGCGCGGCCGAACGAGCTTCCCGCTGCTGCAGGAGTGGCAGGGGACGCTCGGGCATGCCTGCGGGGAGGGCAGACCACGCGCACAGATAGGACGAGTCCTTCTTTCACACGTTTCTCAAATTCTGCCATTCCTACATGGTTTCTGAGGATGGAAAGTCACCCTCTCAAGTGATTTATTTAACGTTGCTTGCAGGGCTATCGCAGCGGAGCTGGGGGCTGCCCCGTGGCTAGGCAGGCAGCCTCCTGCCCATGGTTCTCATTTCCAGGGGGCCGAGCAGTGAGTAACCCTGAGTAACGCTGTGCTCGTGGCAGACCGGGGAGCAGAAAAACCTCTGCACGCTGTTCCTTGGTAGCGATGGCTACCATACAAGCAAGGTTAAAGAAATGCTCCTACACGTTTCACAAAAAACCTACAAAAAGGTTAATTTTAGAAGCAAACCTGTTTGTTAAGAAGAAAGTTGCCTGAACCTGTTTGTGGACAGGCTTCGTGTAAAGCCTGCCTGCAGCCCTGCCCTGACAACCCTCCCGCAGCTGCACGAAGTGCTTCTCGTACCTCTCAGTGAGTGACTACACACGGTGAGCCCCCCACACTGTGATGGTTTTACTCGGGTGGGCAGCCGAGTTCCACCACAACCGCTCTCTCACTCCCCCTCCTCAAAGAGGAGTGAGGAGAAAATACGATGAAAGGGGCTCAAGGGTTGAGATAAGGACTAGGAGATCGCACAATAATTATCGTGACGGGCAAAACAGACTCAGCATAGAGAGAAAGTAAGATTTATTGCTTATACTAACAAGCTAGAGAAGTAAGAAACAAAGAAAAGAAACGAAAAGCACCTTCCCCCCCATCCACCCTCTTCCACCTCCTCCCCCCGAGCGGCGCAGGGGAACGGGGGAATGGGGGGTTATGGTCAGTCTATAGCACTTCTTCTCTGCCGCTCCTTCTCGGTCACTCTTGTCCCCTGTGCTGTGGGGTCCCACCCACGGGATGCAGTCCTTGCTGAACTGATCCAGCGTGGGCTGTCCACAGGCAGCAGCTCTTCAAGAACTGCTCCATATATGGGTCCGTACCACGGGGTCCATCCCTTTGGAGCAAACTGCTCCAACCTGGGTCCCCCACGGGCAGCAGCTCCTGCCGGGTCACCTGCTCCTGCGTGGTCTCCTCTCCACGGGCTGCAGGTCCGGCCCGGAATCTGCTCCGGCAGGGGTCTTCCACAGGCCGCAGTCTCCTTCGGGGCACAGGCTCCACCGTGGTCTCCTCCACGGGCTGCAGGGTGGAACCCTGCTCCACCGTGGTACTCCATGGGCTGCAGGGGGACATCCTGCTTCACCATGGGCCTCACCACAGGCCGCAGGGGACTTCTGCTCCGGCGCCTGGAGCACCTCTCCCCCTCCTTCTTCACTGACCTTGGTGCCTGCAAGGCTGTTTCTCACTCCTCTCACCCTCCCAGCTGCTGAGTGGCGCAGCGGTTTTTTCCCTGTCTTAAATATGCTCTCACAGAGGCGCAAAACAACATCGCTTATTGGCTCAGCTCTGGTCAGCAGTGGGGCCCTTACCAAACATGGGGCAGCTTCTAGATCCTTCTCACAGAAGCCACCCCTATGGGCCCCCCCTGCTACCAAAACCTTGCCATGTAAACCCACTACACACACCCAGAGCCGATCACCTGCAGTAGACTCTAGAATTGTGAACCGAGGTGGGCCACTGCGCCCACAGCTCACTGTGAGAAGACAAGGAATTAAGCTCCCTTCCAGGCCCCTTGCCTTCTTCCCTTGCTGTTTTCTGTCCACCGTCTCCATATCTTTAGCTGCTTTACATTGATTTTTCTCTTCCACAAGAACAAATAACATAATTATTTGTCCATTTCTTTGCTACTTCTACGCATAGCTACTTGGTTTCATCAAGAGAAGAATACTGTAGGGCTAGGAAAGGCTTGCTTGCTTTTAAATAGCATCCGATGGATAAAATTCCTATTTGGGTTAATAAGGATGGGGGTGCGAGTACCACAAAAGCCACCAGTTCCCGTCTCTCAGTCAAACTGCAATCACGACGTGTCACCCCTCGTTCTGCTTTCAGAGTTCAGGGCACCAACGGTGCCAAATTCAGCACAGCCCAACCTGCAGCAATCTTCATCTTTAAGGAATGTGACAGGTGAACATTTTAAATATGAAGTTTGACCTTGCATAAGAACAAAGGTGAGGGAGGTAAAATGTAATAATTTAAGAGATTTTTCTTTTCAAGGACTATATCCTGTCTCATAAATCTGTATGTACTAATAAGACTCATATATCACTCAGGGTGCAATGTACATGACAATTAACTCAAACTTTTTCTTTTGAAAGAGAATCACGCTTTCAAAAGCCTGTGGATAACCTATGCTCATTCACACTAAAGAAATTGCATAGCTAGTGGTATGTTTTTCATTACTGTTTCATTAAAATCCTTTAGCTTTGACCGGAAAGGAACAGCACTGAAGGTGAAAGCTTAGTTTTATCTCCACATCTGTTCTTCGTAAAAAGGAGCTAGCAGAGGGTGCAGCAAGGATGCTGGCTATGGGAATAAAGAGGCTGCAAGGAAAAGGCTTGTTTTTGAGGTGCAATAGCTGGTGCAGCCATGAGCTGGATAAGACCATCAATGCATTTCAAAATCTTTATAGAAGAGCTTGCCCTCAAAATTACCTTTGAATGTCACGACCTTCACAACATGCACATAAGTAGCTGAAAACTACCTTATTCCTAACTAATTGCTCTGGCAACTATAAATATGTAGCTTTTCCCTTTTGTTCTCTTTTAGCTGCTGCTGAGATGAATTTACGGGCATAATAAAATAGGAAAATGTATCTGCAATGTAAAAAGGTTGCATATGTTGATTTTAATTTATTTCACCCAACTGTTTCTTCTAAAGTAAGCCTTTCTGAAACAGTTCTTTGAATGAGTGAATTATAAATATATTAATACATAATATTCACAATGCGGTATACATTGTATTTTGCTTTTATGATAACAAGTAAAATGTACTTAAAATAAGCAGAAATATTTTCCACAGATTATTCTATGGATAGCTGTGTGGGTACTCAATGTGTAATATGCTGCTCCCCAGATTCCTAGGAAGATATGTCATATATATATATAATAACTGAACACATCTATACAGTTATACTTCCTTTCTAAAGGAGACATCAAAATCATTGCATTGCTTCTACCACTCTAGCAATTTCCATTGTGGCACCCCCAGTTAAATGAAAGACATGGTTATGGCTTCCTACCTGAAACAAGGTGAGCCATTAGTCCGAAGTGCTAGGACCTGAGTTTGCATCTTCTGAAGACAACACAGACGTGCACAATGAAAACTCACATTCACGCCTGAGTATTTCAATGACCATGAAGAGCTCCGTGATTTACCCAGTTACCTTGATTGATTTGGCTTTGTGTTGATTGTATGTATATGGCTTACATCTTGCCAGAGTATTGACAGTGTTAATGGTACTCCCCACCCCAACACACACACTGCTACCAAAAAAAAAAATAATAATAACAATGTCTTCCTGATGTAAATGGAGGCACACAGCAATACAGGACAACAAAAAGGCAACCCGTGAATCTGCTCAAGGGCAGCAGCATCATTTGTAAGGCGGCGAGCTCAGCCCCGGATGGCCACGCTGCACTCTGCCATATGGTGGGTGCAAATGTCAGCAGGAGCTACTGCACGTTCCCAGGAAAGGCTGCAGCTAGCTGCCTCTGTTAACATTTACACAGGGATGACCGTGCTGCCCTCCAGCATCCCCTGCTTCAGCTCCCCGGGACACCGCCTGAGCTACCGCGCAGCAACGGCCCGGCGCTGTGCTCCGGTGACCAGGCTGGCACGCAGAGGAGGTGGCACTGTTTGCATATCCACATCCCTGCTGGCACACGTACAGAGGGAAGGGCCTGTCAGTATCTCTGCTGAACCACAGGGGTGCTGGGGGAATGTGCAAAGTCAAAAGTGTGCGACAATGTTAAGCGAATTTATGAGCTGTACATGGAATTGAATCAACGTGAAATTGCACAGCTGATCGTTTCCATGCTCCTTAATACCGTTTGGTTTTTTAACACTATTTTTATATGAAGTTTGGTTATTCATTTTGTTGAACTATTTTTGTTTTATAACATACCCATATTATACACAGAGATTGTATATGAAGTAAGTCAGAAACACGTATTAGCCCATAGATTTTTGCAATCAAAGTGACTTTTAACAAGACACTGCTAATAAATTCAAACTGTGTGAATGTCCTGAACTTCCAGACAACTGCAGTATCTGTTTTTCTTTCTCTTCTCTCTGTATTAAGGCTCTGAGCTGATGTGGGATCCCTGAGGCAGTCTAGGAATAATGACGTATGAGGCAGAGAAACCACTGCCCCAGCCTGTTTGCTGCACGAGACAGGCACAGCAGCACACAGGTGTGCCTCAGACAGAGGGCTAGCAAGCCTACTGGTCTACAGAAAGATCAATAAGCAGAGAAAATATGAAGAAAAGTGAGTCTCTCTCATGGCGGGGAGAAAAATGACTGGCAGGTAATGTAAGCTAAGTACTGGGCTTGTGATTTTAATTGAGAGTGACATTATTCACAACTAAATGCAGGTCACCACCAGAATATGTTGGTGAAGGTTTTGGTTTCAGTAGGTGACAGCAGCACAGGTCCATTTATCCAACCAATTGGTCACATCTGATTATTTTAACTACTTTAGATCTGCAACAGGACTTCAAAACAACCATTTCTAGCAGGAGAAATCCTCACAGGACTGCCTCCTTCCCCTGCCCCCGCACATCCCCACACATCCCTGCTGGGGCCCATGTCTCTCTTCCCACTCATTTGTTTTAAGCTGGGATGTTCTCTGCCTCTCAGGCTTTGCTTCTCTCACCTCAGCAGGTGCTTAGTGACAACTTCAGTCCTCTGAATCTCTCCCTAGGCCTTCACAGTACAAATCTCTCGCTTTTGTCTAGATGAAACCCCTGGAGCTTTCCTTAGAGGCAAGGAGAAGCTGTAGCATGAAGCAGATACACTGTTAAACACAATTGAAAAAAAATATACAAGGGAAAAAGGAGTCAAGAACATGAAAGAAACCACAGAGCATTTCTGCTGCTTACTTTGTGATCTCGTCAAAGCCTGTCCTGAGTTCTGGTCAGAGCCCAGCTGACTTGCATTTTCCACAGCAATTTGTTTTAAATTGGGCATAGTGAGCCAGCTCGGGGCACGGTGAGCCAACTCTGGGCATTTATGGATGCGCACAGCTCCCGCAACGTGCTGGAACAGCACACGGGGTGGAAGGCTTGCTGGGGAGACAGCCAAGGCACAGGAGGCATCCCAAGCTAGTCAGAAAAATGCGGCTAATGACTTGCCATGATGGGAACATTCATCTCCTTTTCCAAGAATTCATCATGAGCATCACTCTCAGCCCCAAGGGCATCTTTACCTGGAACCCACAATAAATTCAGGCTGAATGCAAGCTCCTGTTTGAAAACAGATGCATTTCAGACACGAGTTATAAGCCTAGTCTCAAGGCTGCAAACTGAGGTAATGATAATGTCAAGTGATAATTCTGAATGGGCAAAGGGTTCCTCTGAGTGCTGTTGGCTTCTGTTTAGTTCTGAGCACCCCTTGCTCCCTCTGAAAGAAATGTGAATTGGGTATGTTCAAACCACGTAGGACCTGGCATTTCCTCACATACAAGTGTCTACATACGTCTCTCGAATCAGGGCTGGCTGCAGGGCTTCCTTAAAAGACTTATTTTCAAATTACTTCAGGACACAGCTGAACACCAAACATTTAAAGTTATTGCAACTACATAATGACGGAAACCATGTCATTGTAAGAAATTCTCAAGGAGTTCCAAAAGATACATTTTTCACAGTTTTGTTTTTTTTTTTTTTCAACAGTGATTCATTTTCCCTGAAAAATTAATCCTAATTTACACTTGGCTCTATTCATAAATTGGAATTATTAGAAAGTCATCCCCTATTATTTTCAGTGGTTCATCATCTCTCTCCCTACCTCATCTCTTCCTTTGTTCTTGGTGAAGTTTCCCATCATTTTGGGAGGACCAGTATTTGTCCTGATTTCTTTCCCTGCAGCTAGACACTCCTGATGTATTGCTTTTTCATTTTTTGAGTACTCAAGGAAAAAAAACAGCTATCCCACCCTTTCTGTCTTCCCTAAGAACATTTTGGTTTTCCTCATTTCTCTTGTGGAGGGGATTCAACTATTTGGAAACCTACCACGGGCACCTCAGAGCACTCTTCCTGCCAGAGAAGAGTTTCAGAAAAAAAGACAGCAGTGACCTTGGGCTGCCCGTTGTCTTCTAGGCACAGACACCTCCCAGCTCCCACAGCCTTGGGGAAAGCCTGGTGCCACCAACAGGAGACACTGTGAGTCTCATTCCATCCGCTGCCATTTCCCAAATCCCGGTGTCCACCGTGCCCTCCTGGGGTGCTTCCCAGGCCCCCACCCTTCACTTAGGTAGGTGTATAAAGCCAGCAAGAATCTGGGCGTAACAAATGAGCTTTGGAAAAGTGTCACAGATCATCAGAGAGAAAGAGAAATGCGAGAGGGAGATTTGCTAGCTCGTGTGCTCCGTGTTACCAAGTTATCCTGTCACAGCTTTCTGACCTAAGGAGGAAGCCCTGCAGTCTTCCTTTATTTGTTTCAGTCATTGCATCAATCATGTCTCGGAAGATTAAATTTTAATGAAAACCAGTGTCTAAAAAAGAAAAGCCTGAATAATAGAGTAAATAGAGTAAAAGGCTGAGCTGCTTTTATCGAGGGATACGATACAGGTTGCCAACCACAAGGAACAGCGAAAGCAGCGGCCGGGCACTGCCGGGGGTGGCAGACGGCAGAGGGACAGCAGGGGGAGGCGGCAGAGCCCAGCTCTGCGGCCCCATCCTGAGGATTCAGACAGGGACACCCTGTGCTTTTCAGCTGGTCACGTACACCCGTGACCCAAGTATGTCTTTGGGTGAGTGGGACTGTTTCTCTAAGGAGAAAATTTCTTCCTCCACTCCCAGCACGCCAAATGAGCTTTACGCTGTGTATCCAGAAACTAATGACAGCGATCTCCTGCAAGGCGAGTCTCACCAACCGAGCCTGGAAGGGTCACCTGAAATCTGGAGATAAAAAACTTCATGTCACGGAAGTCAGCAAAAGATTTCCATGGGAACAGCAAAAAGGTGCTGAAGTCTATTTCTGTTAACAGACATATACTTGCTCTTCCTCCCATTTTTTTTTTCCTTTTGTTCTACCTCTCTCTGCTTCAAAGGCCACTATGACGTTCCCTCTGGCAGATGACCAGCTCAGTCTATAGCTTTTCAATACTTGATGGGAACTCCTAAAGCAAAGGAAATTTGGCTGTGGATCTGATGGACATTTGCCCCATTAAATTCACTCTCTGCCTTCAGGAGCACCTGGGTTTTAATGCTTCAGTGAATTGCTGAATCCGAGTAACCCCCATGGCCGGTTGCGTGCTGTCTACTGGGGGGGTTGGGAAGAGGAGGGGATTCGTTTCAGCGTGGACTCTGCAGGCGTCAGGTTGCATGCTGAAGTGTGGGATTTGATTGCCCTCATTACGGCAGTCGGTGGAGCTGCCTCTGATTATAGCCACAACAGCACAAAGGCCTTTGTAAAACCCAGGGTTTGTTCCTGTGATCTCCTGTGGTGGTAAATTATAGTATGAATACACAATGTGGCAGAAAGTAATAATCTTGAGTAATGTAGCTGATTTTATTGCTCTTTAATTTCATTAAGTGTATTCTTGTCAGGCAAGGGACAGGCTTTCAGCTCCTAGGAGCAGATGCTCACGTCCTAAAGCTAGACCCAAGATACTCATCACGGAGACAGAGGCCATTTGCACAGTCTGGACCCAAATGAGGAGCGATGTTGGCTTTTCTGGTTCAGAAAGGTTTCTGCTCCAGAAGAGATGGATGAAAGAAGACAGGTACTGGATTATGGCCTGTGCCTTTCCTTTCTTCACACTCTGCTCACGCGTGCCCGTGGCGAGTGGTGGCAGCAGGGCTCGCCTGGCAGCCTCCACTCCGCAGAACAGTGCGAGCAGGTAGGACCAGTACCCAGCAGGCTGATCCCACAGCAACACCGACAAGGGAAGTTACACCACTGCAGAGAAATGTGGGCTTACACCACAATGACAGGCCTGACACTGAAGAGACCGAGGCAGGAGCATAGAGTCAGCCCTTCTGCTGACTGCATGGCAAAACAGCTAGGAAAACAATGAAGCAAGAAGTAGTATTTCTTAAACTAATGAAAGAATGTTTGTCAAAGCTCTTCCGTAGGCGTGTAACTCCATCCTGTTACTGAGAAGCACCTAGGTTCTCTCTCACACACACAGAGGAAGTCTGCAAGAATTTCTAAAAATATACATCGGAATGAGGAGAGTCTTCTTTTCATAAAGAGCAGCAAAGAATTTTGCTCCTAAAGGTGCCTCTGTCTGCTCTGGGTATTAGTATTAGGGTTGCATGTTTCATTCTCGGGGAGTGCAGAAAAAGTTATGGCATGTTATACAGTGAAGTGTATCCCAACTCTGAGTAGACTTCACTTTCCATGTGACTTTCTCCTCCCCTTCCACCCCCCCACCCCTTTTTTTTTTCCCATTAATTTTGTCTTCCAAGTTTACTAAAAACATTTGAAAGCCTTTGGGAAATTTAATCAAAGGTTCCTGATGAAACGATGGGGAAGAGAAGCAGGTTTACTGATTATTTTTTAAGATGTATTTTCTGTCTTCCACAGCAAAGCCTGCATTGCACCATGAGGCGCAGCGAGGTACTCGCAGGGTGAGACTTGTCAGCTAAGGACGGGACTGCAGCTCCACCCCGCCTGGGGGCACATTTCAGAGCAGCCATGACCTCCCCCAGCGGGGCTCGAGGCCCCGACAGAGTTAGAGCTTTCTCATTTTTGACTGCTGACCCTGGGCGTGAGACACAGAGGAACCCCACGTCCAGGGCTCAGCGCAGGACCGAGGTTTCAATTATTTGTCTAACGGAGCACAAGAACCTTGCTCACGCTTGAAGTACCTCTCCATGCTGCCTTGCCTTGCCCTGGAGAGCAGGCACGGGGCTTTGCTCTGCCTTGGTGAATCTGAAATTTGGTGGAGTCTGATTAAGGCTGCTGTAGGGGATAAGACAGGGCAACAGGAGGGTTTAGTACAGTAATGATATGGATACATTTAGTGTGTATCTAGTGTTCCTATCACCATGTTCAGAGGTTTGGGGACATATTGGATAAATATATAATAAATATATAGTATAATAAATATATAATAAAGTGTGATCGTCCTTTCTTTACTTGGAGGAATCTAGATTAAAAACTGTGATTATGGATAGGCATTAAGGTAATAATCTATTTTATTTCAGAGATGGAGTCATCTTGTACATTTTTATATATCGCACAAATATTATATCGGGGAAAAAATGGGGCTAAATTTGAAGAAGATGAAAAAACTAGCTGAAGGAGATTCTGAACTGCTAATGTACATATGCACACACACTTCTATCACGTGAGCCCAGTGTGCTGATCTAGTCCAAATTGGATTCTGAAAGTAATACTAGTTTATACAAAATAGTGAGTCTGTAAATATTCACCATAGAAAAAAAGGCTTTATTCAACTAAGTGATTAGGAGATTTTTTTCAGAGCTCTTTAATCTAATTTTGATGTGTTACATCCCATTAGTGGGTTCTTAGGGAATGAAACATTTTAAATATATAATACCAAATAAATTAGCTTCAGGTTTGACAAGCCATTGACTATATACAAGGTAAAAAGTAAGTACTGAGAAGAAAGAAAAAGAAAAGCAAAGCCTAAACTCCTTTATATATAGCTTAGTTATTACAGCGGTACTGGAGAAGGAAAGCAATAATTATAGTGGTTAATTCCCCTTAGAATAATACAGTGTATTGAACTAATTTCTCATGTGTGTGCAATATTGCTCTCTACTGGCTGCTGCCTGGGTGGAAAGAGGCAAAGCTCTTACAAAGAAGCCATCACATGGTCTATAAAATCCCAAATCTATCTGTAAGCAAACTGGTCCCTAAGAGGACTGATCACCCAGCAGCATCCAGATGACTTTCAAGAGGGTTCCTGGATAGCCAGCACATTTAGTACAAAAATTAAATAGAGAATCAGGGACAAAAAATGTAGGTCTTTGATAAACTTTTCATTAGCTAGCAATCTAAGAGGAGATGGTGTGACATCGCAGCAATAAGGATTTCACTCAGAGTGAAGAAGGAATGAACTGTATTATTGGCATTAGAGAAAGGAAAACTTCGCCCACATGGAAGTTTGTCATTCAGAAATAAATACAACACAGTCCTAATTTCTGCTGCCCAGGTACAAATGTACAATTTATTTGAGAACTATGACCACCATCTAAAGCCCTTGGCATCATTATTTTAGCATTCCAGAAATCATTACTGAGTGGAAGAAGCCTGTGAAGGAAACAGAAGAGGTGGCGTAGATCCCAATTCTGTTAAACAATCCTGCCTGCAAGTTTGCTCCCTCCAGGCCCCACAGGGCTTCCCAGTGATTTCTTAACCTCGAGGTTACCAAAATGTTCTGCTGCTGGAAATCAGTGCAGTACCTGCCCTTCTGATGTACACGTGGCTTGCACACAGTCTCGTTAGAGACATGCTTGTGGTGAAATGTGCGTCTACTTTGTCTTTTTCTGCCACAACCCCAGACACTCTCTGTCTTCTGAGCCAAAATGCTAAACGAATCACAATATGTGCTCTGAAAAATGCAGATGAAGCCTTATGATAGCAATTGTCCTCAGAGAGGCCTGGAGGCTTACAAACCTGTTCCTGACTATAAGAGGAGAAAAAAAGAATCATATTCTGGGGCACAGAGAATACTGTAAGACAGTCATCAGTGTGAACACTTGCTAACTAATCTGAATTAGTTTCTGAATTAGTCTCATAGACATAGGAAAATTGTATGGAGAAAATCCGTGTCTTTTCCCCTCTTGCACCATCCTTTTTGAAGCAGACCAGAACTGCCAGCAGGCAAGCAATATTCAAGACGCAAGCTCACCGGTAGCATTCAGGAGCATAATGATGTTCTCTGCTTCCTAATTCAATCCTTGTAACTCCCAACTTTTTTTTTTTTTTTTTTTTTTCCTTCTTTTTTCCTCAGTTTCTTGATTGCTGTGAAACCCCAAGTTTTTCACAGACCTACCATTACTCCAAGGTCTTGTTCCCCAGCAAGAGTGGTCAGCTCAGAGCTTATTATATATATGCAAAGATAAGATTCCCTCCCTCCACTGCCAGCTGCATCACTTCATCATTATTTATACTGAATATGCCTTGCTATTTTAATGACCACACTTGTTAGGCCTCGTGCAATTCTTCACAGTCAGCCCTCATCTTTTCACACACTGAAACTTACCAGCGTCAGCAAACTTTGCCATCTTACAAGTCATTCCTTCTCGGGGTCATTTATAAGTGTGCTGAGCAGTACAGATCCCAACACGCGACTCCCCTCATGACCTCTGCTCGCTCTGCAAGCCAACCGTATACTCATACATGTTTTCCCCAACTTTCACACCCTTTTTAATCCATAGAAGTACCTCCCCTCTCACTCTACAGCATCTCTATTTCCAACCTATTGGAAAGCATTTTGGAGAACAGCACTCATCAGTTGGGCTTTGGGGGTGTCTTGGGATTCCATGGAAACGGGATAAAGTCCTCTCAAACAGATCAAGGCAGGACATAGACAGGTCACCTGGGCAGCTACCCCACCACCTGCCCTCCACAGAGAGGACGATGGAGGCCCTTGACAGACAGACTGGAGTGGCAGTAGAAAAACCATCTCTGCTGGAGTTTTAAAGACCATCAATCACAATATTTCCTACTGTTGAAAAACAGTTTAAGGACCAGATGTGATCTGCCCCCAAAGGTTTAGTTAACTTGTGAGAGAAGACTGCCAAAACTCATCCATTCACACAACTTTACTTCAGATTTCTGTAGAGATGTGAAGGAATGGAGCTAAAAGATCTGGCAGCGTCACAGAAATTTTCGGAATATTTGCTTGGTGTCTACCAGAACATTTTCTCAGGCATGTAGAGTACTTAAATGTCAAAAGCGAAATGAACACTGATAGCAGTGAAGTGCAGCCAACATTCATGCTTCTTTTTTCATTGTGATTCTCATCAGCCAAAAAGAAAAAAAAAAAAAAAAAAAAAAAAAAAAGAGAGACAGAAAAGCCACTCATTTCCTACTGGCTACACGCTTCAATAGTGTGCATCTGTTTGTTTATGAGCTGAAACTGGTACAAAACTAGACTTCCCAAATTAAAATTGCCAAAAATCAGAAATTAAAGATTTTTAAAGGTAGCATGAGGAGAAAAAATATATATATATATATATATATTTAAAAAAAAAATAAAAACGCTCTCCCTGAACACCTCAGAGAGTCCTGGTCTTGACTCTTGTGGGGCCCAAGGTGACTATTTTGCTGTTTGATTTATTATGGTGCAACTCTCCCTCCAAAGCAAAGGAGATCAAGTGGGTTCCTCCAAATGACAGATGACTGTGATGGCTTTCCTGGGAAGGGAAAGCTGTCTGTGAAGATGGAGACAAGATCAAAAGTGAATGCCTCATCTCAGGAGACAGAAAAAAATATGGTTATGGAAACGACGGAGCCAGTTCAAGAGAGGACACACAGTGTATCAGACAAACAGATACTGTCGGCTGTCTAAGGAGCTTGCACCTCACTGTCTTGAAATGCTGGACAGATTTGAAGTATGATGTGGCTACGACTTATTAAATGGAAGGGCTGGTAGGGATGGAGGTAATTCCACGAGAGGAAAACGGATCGTTACGGGGAAAGACGGACAGAAACCTCTGGTCTAAAGCCTATGAGCTGTCCTGGAGGAGTGCATGCTTTGTTCATGTCCAGTCAGGAGGCCAGAGGTCAGCCTATGGAAATTTGAGGAGAAGAAGCCGTGATACGTATTTAATCTTTAAAAAATCATTTCACTCTGTTCACCTGGCAGAAAGCGAGTTAACTTACCTAAATATTAATTGATGTACAGTTTGGAAACGTCAACCTAGAAACCACTGCAGAAGTGCTGTGGGCAGGGGGCTTGTGGCCCCCGGTGAGCCAGGGGGCGAGGGGCAAGCAGCCGGGTCTGCCCCTCTGCAAGCATCGCAGTTACCCCTATCCCGTCCCACCAGCTCCGTTTCTCCAAGCCCCCAGTGCCCCGTCCCACCCACGCACCCGCTGCGCTCAGCCCCCGGCAGCAGCACCGCGGCGCCAAAGCCCCGCATCCAGGCACAGAGGCGGCAACCCAGGTTGGTGTGACGGCGTTTGTCGCCGCACTGCCAGTCCCCGTGAGCGTAAGCTAAGACTTTTAACATCAGTTTTTCCACGCAGGTTTTGCATTTAATTATAGAGTGAGGGCACTGTGTGTTCCAAGAGCAATCATCTTACTGACATGTTATTCTGAAGCCAGCCTTCATTCGGAGTGACACATGCTGGTTATGCACTACCAAATAGAGCTATAATGAAGTGAGGCTGGGGAAAAATACATCGGAACCTGAAGTAATGCCAGCTAAGAAAGCTTATCTCCACTTTATTATTATTATTATATTTAATAAACAATTTTTCATGCCTCCAGAAGAAAGAAACAAATAAGAGCTTTCTAGGGTAGATATAAAAGCCTCGCATAAAAAATGTGTTTACTTGATTACAAGTACTGAACTTTCCATTTTGCTCTAAAGAAAAAGGAAGAAAAAAGGAAACAAAAAAAGAAAAAGACAGCTGAAACAAACAGAAAGGTTTAAAATTATGATGTAAAGAGGAACAAAGCCCCCTTAACGCAGAAGACAAGTGTACGTTCCAGGCCGTGACTTATCTTTGGTCAGGATCCAGTATTTTGTAAAAAGGGCATGGGGAGCTCTTAGGCTGAACAGCAGGTCCCATTTATAAATCCATTGAAAGACTTGGCAAAACTGTTAAAATATCTCGATATTGTTGCTGAGCAGTTGTGAGGGTGGGTTTTTGACACCTTCACCTAATCAGCCCTTTTAAAGAGTTTCCTTGGTCACCACCAGAGGACCCGAGGCTCAAGGTGGAAAGGATCCTCAATTTTGTGGGGTCTGTCCCGTGAGCTGCCATGGTGCGGTTGGTGTGCATTAGGCAAGCTGTGAGCCAGGCTGTGGCTGGGAAGATCCCAATTATTGGCAGAACAGCCATAAATAACCTTCCGTATCGAGAGTTATATTGTGGAAATAAATAATGTAATTCTCCATCTGGTACATCTTTTTACCCCTTCAGGGACCAAAAGGAAGCAAGCAGAAGGAGATCCCACATCCTACGGACTACCTCAGGAGCAGCAAGAAGATTCCCAAATAATAATGTTTTTTGTTGTTGTTTTCCTAAAGTACAGTAAATGTTACCAAATATTCAGATGCTGCAATAAGAGCTCTGAAGACTTCAAAGTTGATTGCTCTTCTGTATATATTTTTGGGGTGGTTGCTTTTCTTTATTCTATGACAACACCTGTCACTAACAACTGTATTGCTTTTCCAGCATACAAAAATAAGCAGAGATTCATTTTTTCACGTTGCAAATTTTACAGAATTGTCCCTGCAGTAGAGAAGATCTCATTCTCTTTTCCTAGACTTAGGGTTTTCAGACTTCTCTGACAGTATCAAGCCCCAGATGCATTAAGAGCTCCTGAATGGACAAATCTCTCTTCCTCTCTTCTCCTAGTGACCCTTCAATGTGAGTGTATGTACTCTACAGGCGAACCCATCCCTAAATAACCCATCCGGTTATTGTACACTGACCTTATTAGAGAAGCAGTATCATGAAACATCCCTGTTCAGAATTAGGGCAGCGTCAAAGCATTCTGAGAGCTCAATGGCATAATTTTTTTTGTCACGCTTTTTATTGTTATTTTATGGTGCCTATTATAAAAAGGCACGACATAGGTTATTTTGTATATTCTAGCTATGCTTACAGAGATGCCTTCTTTATTAATTTCCATAATACACTTCACATCTGGAGGATACTATTTGCATAGCAACAGTGCCTGCCAAGACCAGCTTCTTAAACTAAATTCCAAGGATATTAACTCATGGCAAAATGTTATAGCAAGTTCAACGTGACTACTACTCAACATAATTTCCCAAGCAAATATGCTCACTTCTGTGCTGTGCCTGGCAACACAGCTTCTGGGGGCAGAAACTGCAGCATTTTAACAATCTGTTTGGAAGCTAACGGTGTTCCCATGAGGACACATAACTCAGTGCCAAAATGGTTATACTCTTAATTAATTTGCAGTCTGTACAGGCCAGCCCTATGAAATAGTATAATGGGGTAAACTCCCTTCCATTCATCCAAGAGGCATCAGCTTCCAATGCTCCAGCAAAACACAACCCCGTAGCCAGATCTGGGAAACGTGTTCCTGTAATTCAGCTGGTATTGTGTCCTCTCACTAACCTCGATTCTCACCCACCCCTCGTGTTATTTCAAGTCACCACAGACCTACTTCAGACAAAGCTAACGATTTTTTAGTATTCAGATCAAAGTGGTTTTCCATCATGGTTCTGACATAAATCCTCCTTTACTTTTAGTGTGACCTGGCACAGCAAGGAAGTCTGCTGACAAAAATATTGCCATGAGGAAAGTTTAAAAATTGTTTACCCCACGCATGCCTATGTGTCTTCCATTTTCCATCTTTGGTTTTACATGATTACTTTAGCTCTCAAGCACTTGCAAACTCACGTGTCATTCACACATTGGGGTTTCCAGTTCTGGCTACACACACCATCTCTTTACAAATATGTCAAAACTATTATTATTGCACTTATTATATATGCTAGCACTTATTAGCATTGTAATGTAATTACTGCAAATTAATCCTGCCATTCATTACAAACCCGAAAGAAATGTATATATTAAAAAATTGTCATGTCAGCAATCTAAACACTGGAAGCTGAGAGAAACAGCAAAAAAGAAAGTGATCATTAGGGATGTCTAAAACATCCATCACTACAATTCCAGCTTAACCTCATTTCAGTGACATTTGCATGCTAAAACAAATCCAGTATTCCATTACATTTTTGGTAAGAGAATGTATATTCAATTTCTTATAGTGATGTTGTGGAAAAAAAATATCCTTTCAGACAAGACCAGTGTTTTAGTAAGAAATTATATCTACAGGAAACAAGCATTGTTATATGAGGAGATTTATCCTAAGTAACAATTTCAGAGCTCTAGAAAAGTCCTGGAAAACTCTTGCTGATACCCTGTTGCTAGACAGTTGCCACAGTATTGGGTTTTATTTTATTTTTCTTTTCCTGCATGGAAGTGCAGCATATGAAATTCTCGATAAGTGCTGTGTTCCTTACAACGGCCAAAGATGTGGATAACTTTCCAACACATTACAGGAGAACTTTATAGAATAAGAAGCAACGTTAAGAAACAAACTAAAGCCACCAACCCGCACAATTAAACCCAATTAGGAACTGTATCATATGCATATACCTACTATATTTATGTATACATGCGCTTTGAAAACTGCTCAGTATTATTCTGAAATAACCCAAAAGATTATTGCTTACAAGTAGCACTATTCCCATGTTTATAACCACTGCAGGCTCTAACAGTATTTTTTTTATTTCTATTTTCTTTTTGCTAGAGGTGACTAAGGGCAGGCAGATAGGGAGAGGTTAAAGTCTGGGGGCATGTTACCTGTGGCATGCCTTCAGACGTGTACCGTCACACTCCTGACCACACTTAACTTTCCTGTCCTAGCTTTCCCTCCACATAAAGTGTCTTCACCCTCATCAGTCTAACGAGACCCACTATTCAAGCATTTTTTAAGCCTTGATTCATAGCACCTGCAGGCGGTATTTTTGGGCTCATTAAAAATCTCCTATCACCTTGTTGTATCAGGCTAATCAAGGCTGTAGTCAGTCCCCCTGGGCACAGGCTCCAGGGACTGCTGTCTCCCCCAGCCGTACAGTCCCTACTCGAGCACTCGCGTCCACGTTTCAGGGAGCCGATGCCTCCACCAGGACCCACCTGAGTTCAGAGCATCCAACCTATGGATATCATTACTGAACGTCCCAGGAAGAGTGCAGTTGTTATGTACTTATTATCGTAATAAAAAGATAGCGTGAGCGCCAACTTGTTTCCTAATTTCCCTCCAGAGCCTCAGAGCTGTTCGAGATGCCGCGTCACCTGCTGAGGAGAGCTGTGGAACACACACTGCTGCTGCTTGCAGTCTAATTAGGCTTTTTCTTTTGATGGAAAACGTGTCCAGATATCAGTGCGTTGATGCCTGATTAATTCGTATGGGAGGGGGAAGAATAGCAATCGCAGTGTTTATTAATAAGAACACAAACAGAACTGGTCATGGAGTGTGGTCTGGGAAAGCTCCTTCGAGCCGCGTGCCCTGCTCCGTGGCTCGCTTGCTCAGTTAAACATGACTGGCAGCCGCAAATTGAGTCGTTGCTAACTGGTACGTCTGAAGAAATAAACCAAAGCATTCTGACTAATTTCGATACCTTATATGCTTCTACATGAGCGAAGAGGAAAAATAATGAAGGCAAATTCATACATCAGCAGCTGAATTGCATAGCCCTGATAGCTTCCAGAATAGAGATAGCTTCATGACACCACAAACAAAACAAACAAACAAAAATCTTTGCTGGAAATGACGTGTTCGTGGGGTTTGAATTCATTAAGTTCTCCATGGTAAATTGTGATAATTTTCAATTTTGTTGTTGCAGATATAGAAAAGGCAGAACCCCTTCCCAGACAAAACAATATACATCAACCCCCCTCTGCCACCTTACAATAAAGGAAATCATAATCAGGCACTGCAAAAGAAATATCCTTTTCTTCCCTAAAAACTAATCTTTACTTTTTTTTTTTTTTTTTTTTCAGTGAAAAGCTTCAGCTCTGAGATGCACATTCTGTTCTTCTACAAAATGTCAGTCACTTGAGGTATTCTCAATTCTTGCTTAGAAAAGGCGCCTCTGGTTTCCACATTATACTGAGAAAAACGCTTCTTTGAGAATAACAAGAAAAGGCAATTGTTGCAAATAACACAATAGCCACCTATATTGCTTTCTACATAAGGGAAGCTTCAGCCCCAGGTATATGCAAAGATCCCTAATGGGATGTTTCTCTGCTTGAAGCAGGAATGGCTAATGCAGAATCGACGGCGGAAGAGGATTGTCTTTGTGATGCTCACAGCTGTGATTCCCCGCCTGTTCTTGCACAACATTCAAGGGCAGCTGAATCCTGAAGTTTTCTTCAAAGCACTGTTTCCTCTTCTGCCTCTTAACTCTCAGGATGTTATTTTTCAGACTCTGAGAAATTACGACTAATCCTCAGCTTGCTTGTGTGCACGTATGTATGTGTATGGAGAGAGAGACCTTTCATGGAGGTCTTACATTTTTAGCAGGGCAAGAATTTTAGATTAAAAACCAAAACAAAACAAAACAAAAAAACACCTTGAGGCATTCATAGATGGTTCCTTTTTTCTCCCAACCCCTTTGGAGAACCTCCCCAGATTAGACCACACTACTTTCCAGAAAAATCCAGCCAGAAACCCCTTCATTATCAATTGCTGGTGGAAAATAATGGTTACATCTGAAATACAGCCTATGAAGCAGCAAAGCTTTGATTAGCCACAAAATATAAAAAAGTAGGGCAAGCAAGGGCCTTCAGAAGTCACCTGGTTTAGCCCTCCTTATTCCAAGGGGAGATACATTACTTTATTCCTAAGATTTTTGTCTAGCCTACACCAACAGACCTGCAGTGACAGACTTCCACTTCCTCAACGTGCTTTCAGAAGCTACAGTGAAAAGAAAAACCTGCTCAACATATTTATATACTTACTTTTCTCCACTATTTGTAATCTCAGGGTTGAAACCTCAGCAAACGAGAGATTTCCTGTGGGAGATGGGAGGTCTGAGCCAGCTGAAAGCAGGGGGCTTTACAGCCTTCTGGACCCAACCCACTTCCTAATTCAGCTTGGAATATGCACTTTGCTAATATTTTTCTTCAGAATTTTATTTTACTTGAGGACAGGTAACTGTACTGTCCTCCTGCAGGAATCCTTAATGCTGGCCCCTGCTGTGACCAGCTGGCCATCTTTTGACTTCTGTTCTAGATACTGCCCTTATTCGAGGCAAAGCAGCATTTGCAGGTGGATTTCTACAAATGATAGGAGCTACCAGTAGCACAGTTTTTCATCTTTCTTCCACGCCACAGGAAGATTTGCCCTTCTGACATTGCTAACTCAGGTGGAAGCAGGAAAAATCAGAGATCTCAAAACAGAAGTTGAGATCAAGATCTTCAGATGGTTAGAGATTTGAAATAAGTATCTTATCCCTTGAGCCAGATTAACAATGGACATTTTTCAGATTTCCCCATTCATAAGTTCAGAAAGCTTTTGGCAGCCACAAAAATCCACCACCATGTACGCTGCTAACACAAGGATCTAAACAAGGTGAAGAGATTTGATCTACCATATCTGAACATCTAAAGCTTGATTTGGAAGAGCACTTTCTGCAGAGCCACATCAGCCTCCTTGCCTTCTGAGTTTATGCAGACCGAACTTTCTTTTGGGTGGAGTTTGTAACATTTCAGGGAAAGAAGTCCCTGCTCCCACCCCATTCACGACCTTAGCCATTCAGGGGGTCAGACTCAGATTCTCCATAGGTCTGAGACAATCCTGCCTTCCGATAAATCCAGTACCGCTCCAGCATCAGCTCTGCCTGCTTATTAGCAAATGCCCTAACTTGCCTGGTCTATCAGACCTGACACAGAGGTGCTTCCCTTAGGTAAATTATGATAAATGGCCACACACACACACACGACCCACTTACGATAAGTATGTTTCAGAACCAATTATTTATCTCCCTCTAACTTTTAGAGCTAGATTTAGCTGAGGAACAAAACGCTGTAGGGGCTGAACAGTCTTGAAAGTCTCACAATATAAATTGCCACGTTATAATTACAGCCCAATTAAAATTCAGTGTTGCTCTCTTCATTAATTATCATCTCTAGCCTTACAAATAAGTTGGGAGAGACTGCTGCTCTGCAGATCACATAACTACCCTCCTCTGCCTACATTCTCTGCTCCAGTAACAGCGACTGCAGCAGGTTAACCCCCGGTTTACACCCTCAGCCTCCCAATGACCCAAATTCGTGACTCACAAATGCTCAAAACTCTCCAGGAAGTTAAGCAGAGTTCTTGCTTTAGCAGGTACCGAGAACTCACAGAAAGTCTTGTGAACAGCACTGCTACGTGGAGGCCCCGGCACGAGGATGGACAGGACGTGTAAGCCCACAGCACAAGTTCAAGGCTGCACAGAGACTGACCCTGCACGACCTCATTCTGCTGGTCTAAAACAGTAGAAGATTCTACAAGGTTAACTGTGCACCAGTGAGCTTTATGTCATCATATTGTGCTGGTAGGTGATCTGGCAGTACACAAGTCCAATCCTAAGGATCATGAAATCGTGGCTTCAGGCTATGTTTAATTCCTAATGAATTAGGAATTGCTAAATTCCTAATGGAAACAACGGCGTATTATACTTCATATGATTAGACACACCTTGTATGTCACAGGGAATGCCTTGTGTGAGGGATGAGGCTAACGGGAGTGCCAATTTTGTGCTCTATGAAATGTTTCCACAGATTGTTGCCCAATGCCACATATATTTTATGGCCTGATCAGAGTTTAAAATTATCCTTCCTTGCAGAACATATGGTCAGAAACTGAGCAAAAACTCAATTTCCCTTATATCCTCCTTATTCCACAAGTAACTCCAATTTCTTTTTTGCTTGTCAGGCTCATCACCCAGACTGATCACCTGCTGCGTTACATGGGTGCCAGGATCATCTCAAGTAGCTGATGTACTGATTCAGAGCTCACTGATTTTAATGGTCCAATGCACTGTTCCATCTCTAGCTCAGTAAAATCATAGTATATTAGCTTTGTAATATTGTTCCCTCTCTTTTTTAATAAGTAAAAAAACCATTAAAAGTACAAAAGATTCTTTTTTTTTCTGTTAAGAACAGCATGGGTCTAACCTCAAGCAAGAAGTTTGCCAGCAGCTTGCCTCTTATTCCAAATTAGTAATTACATCCCTTGCATAGATGCTAAAAACCCAAAAGGATTCAATTACCATTAGAAGACAAATATAAACTATAAGAGAGCAATTTGTTGCAAAAGGGACTATAGTAAAAGAATGAATAAGCAGACGTAATTTAAAGGATACTTCTGCCTTAATAGCATCCGTCAATTCTTTTATTGTGTTTAGAAGCTGAAGATCAAAGCATGTCTCCCTTGGACAGGTAATGGGAACCACAAGCAGCAGCAAGGAACCAGCTGTTTCAGGCGCAGCATTACGGTGAGTAGCGCAGTACCTACCTCCACACCACGGACGAACAGAGGACGCCTCTGAGGATGCTTTTGGAGAAGATCCTACGATTTCTCACATTTCCCTCAGAGGGACTCCTGGGAGCTTCCCCTTCATGCTGGCCAATATCCCAGTGCAATGTGCCATCTTTCAGACTGTCATCTAACAGGGGGACACAGGACTGTACCTGATACACTGAGCGTATTAATTGTATTCCTTTTTTCTTTTTCCTCTGATTTTATTTGTTATTCTGTATCTGTGCTTTAAATACGCTTTCTATTCATCAAAGGAATAATAGCTATTCTGAATTAAACATGATTCCCAGGGACTGGCAGAGCTTTCTTCTCCATACGTATACACAACACAAAAATAAAACTCAAAAGAAACGTCAGGGCTAATTAGACAAAACCATGTCACGCACGCTGACAAAAAGAGACCCATCAGGTAGCGTATGTAAAGTGAGATTCCAAATCATCAAAGTCCGCCTTCCTAGTCACAAACTGATTTCCATTTCCTACTCTCTGGCACTGAAGCAGCAGGCTTTGGAATCTTGCTGCTTTTTCTTTTAACTTTACATTGGGTATATATTTGGGCAACATAAAGGTTGATTTCACATTTCTTTCAGCATACAGCCAATCAACAAAATCAGCATGTCTTCCAAAAACAGAGTTAGCTTTCTGTCTTTTCTCAGAGGAGCTGTGAAGTGTAATTAATGTTTGCAAAGCACTAGAATATTCTCACACAGAAAGTGCTATCTTAATGCCAAGTATTTAATACAGGCAGTGCTTGTTCTGTCGAAGTTCCCAAATGAGACTCGGGGGCAGATTCAAAAAAAGGAATACTGACATGCAAATAAAAAACTGTTGTGGACTTCTAATGCATAATCACAGAGCCCCAAGCCCCCAGGACTACCTAACCTTGCAAGTGCAAAACGCCCCAAACGCTTCCCTTCTGACCCCAGAGCCCTGCAGACAGTAAGAGCTGGCTTTGAGCCGCAGCCGGAGGAGCTGGACGTCTAGTTCCCAGGCACCTGCCGAAATTCAGCTGCCACTGACTGTGTGGCTGGATGTACATCTACAAAACAACTGTAAAAAGCAGTGTCTCCGAGAGGATCGTGATGGTTCAGACATCAAACCATTAGGGGCCTTGTCCTCTGCTTCTATTTCTTTCTCAGGGACTATTTTACATAGTGAATGGTCTTATGCAGAGATTTGGCTCCTGCAGCTATGAAGACTGAGGCGAGCATGGCCATCCATTTGCAGGCTTGGTTAAGCAATAGGTGAGAAGGAGGCATCCCACCCCACCCGGCCTGCTCCAGCAGACCCGGAGTGCTGCAGGCCAGGAGAACAAGCACAAAAGCTCCGTACCCCATGGTGAATGCTTCAGGTGATAAATGTGGCTGACCCTTATATCCTGAAGCTATACGTTTTAATTGCAATGTTCTCTTGGCACACCCAGTCTGAATGGACAACCACACATGACATGAAAATGATTAACTTTTCAAAATAAGGCATACCCATTAAGTAGACACACGCACACGCACTCAGACCCTGAAGTAAGTTTCATTTGGGCTCTCCAGGAGAAATAGTTTCACACTGAAGTCTCGGGACTACTGTAAGTCATAGGTTACTAGGTGACGTGCCTTGGGAAGATAACCTTTTCCTTGGGTGCAGTAGTTGATCTTTGCAGTAATTGAGTGAAGTGGAAAGGGAATACCACAGGCTATTTACTGCAGGTCACATTTTTAATCACGAAATATTGAAGATATCTGCCCTAAAAGCTATTAAACCTTTCAACCAAAACACACAAAAAGAGTAAAAATAAAAAGAAGCACTCCCACTAAAGATTCAAGCTCTTTTTCTTAAAAACAACAGCAGAGAATAATGAAAATGCACAGAATTGAATGTGTTGGCAGGCTGTCAGCATATTTATCACCCTGGGGCCAGAGAGTTTGTTGGAAAAACTGAGGTCTTTGTAAACCCTTCGTTAGCAGTGTACTTAAAAAATATTGGATTAAAACAATGGCCATACTGATCTAAGTCAGAAGCCCCCTAGTTAAATGGGTGCCATCAGCTGCATCAGAAGAAAGCCAGCAGCATATCCTACGCTCATCAAAGTACCGTGCTTGACACTGGCCAAAAGGAAAGAGGAGTAAATCGTAGGTCTGTTCTGTTTGCAGAGGGGAATGCTCCACGAGGTTGTAGCGTCGTAAAGCTAAATCGCTGTAAGCCTTGTCTGCTGCCGATGGAGAGAAAAAGAAATGAAGAGCTTGGAAACATGTCCCGGAGGACCCTAAGTTCAGAGCACAGGCTCCGTGTTGCTCTTTGGAGGGGCTGTTTCTTTTCTCTGGTTTCACCGTCAGGCTCCTGAGGAGGTTAGCACCCAACCCACGGGCTCGGATGTTTCCTGGATGCTCAGTGTGATCCCTACAGCCGGGCAGAGCCTCACAACAGGCAGCAGGAGTGCCTGCAGTGTGCTCAGTCACTGGTTCTGAGGATACAGGATGAAACTCCACCAACACGGGCAGGATCTCTGATCCCTGGGAGCAAAGCTGTGCCAGCTGTTTATTTGCACCCAGAATCTGCAATGAGACGTCAATAGGGGTGTTGTCCCTGTTCCCGAGATGTGACAAATTTAAGTGAAATGCACTGCGGACTGGAATCACACCCCAGAGACTGAGAAAAAGAACAAGCACCAGGTTTATGTATACTTATGCTTGAAGTATATATGCGTAAGTATTATATAATTTAAATTTAAATGTAACAGCATAACAACCAAGGCAAAGTGAGTCAGAAGAACTATGAGGGACGCCAGCAGATTTATTGTGTCAGATGTGAAGCAATATATTAGTATTTCAATTGCCCTTTCAAAAATTGCATAAAATTATTTAAACTCTTCTCTGTTCAACTAATACTAGATTTTCTAGGAATTCTTGTTACTTATTCCATAAAATATGAGCAAGGACTACCGAAACCTGTTTACTGAGTTTTACATACAGCAGCTCAGCAGTTTGACTGTGTAATGCTTTTTGGTATCTCCCGACAAGACAGGTTGAGTCTTTCCATTTCAGGAAATATGTAAGGTACAGGAGAAAAAGGGAATATGAATTTTAAAGGTAATATTGCTTCAGTTTTTCCTTGTGACGTTAAATAAGTACTTCTGCCCAACCAGAAAGGTTTTAGAAAAAGCCCTTGGAGGATTAGTTATTTAAAATGCATTTATTTAGAAATGTATACTTTCTAAAATTTTTGAGTATTTTTCAAAATTGATTAAGTTTACTAGTTTTTTATACACTTGCGTCTATATCACTGTGAGAAAGGCACTGTGACACTGCATGTCACAGTGGAAGAAATTATAACCTGACAAAATTTAGTGCTTAAAGAGTCCACTTTTGACCATCGGATTGCTCTCATTTGCCTTGTAATGAGATTTCTGAATCAAGCTGAAACAGACCATTAAAAACAATGACCCATTAAGGAAAGTGGTTGTATTTTATCCCAACTCATTTATGCCCCCAGCCTTGCACAGATGTAGAACTTCAAAGATGTGGGCTCTCTTACAGGAACAAGTCTCTGTTCTTCGATAATACAAATTAGAAGTTAAATAGTATTTTGAGATTTTGAAGCGGAAAACAGATTGTCGTTCTAATTCAGTGCATTGAATATCTGTAATAAATGGAATATCTGAGCAGTGAGGAGATCATAACGATGGGCCTGTTTGTCTCTGCCTAGAAAACATATGCTTGGGACAGATGCACCATGTTTGCTGATGCACAGGTCGGAGAAATCTGAAAAGGTCATTTGAGCTGGTAGACAGGAAAGTTTGACAAATATTGCATCACTTCAGAGATGGACATTACATCAATCATCTTTTTTTTGTTGTTCACATTTAGACCCAGTGATTCAAAAATGTTGCTATATTGTACAAAAGCAGTATCTGTTTTGAAATCAGCAATGTGACTAGCTAAGGCAGTTGATTTTAAGAAGCGGGCAAGAAAAAGAAAAACAGTGTTCATGATGGGAAACCTTGGATTCTTTCAGCATTGTATATTTAAGGCCAATCTCTTTTGTGTCTTTCTTGAGATTGGTATTTTTACGCTAATGCAAAATTCTGATGAAGAGGCAGCAAAAGAAGCATCTCTCAGATCTGTAAAGAAATCTTAATTTTCCAGTAAACCCTCACAGTGCAATGGCTCCTCACACTGCAATGAGGAAACCCAGGTCACAAGAAATACAGTAGGTCTGGGTGCTGTATTTTGTTGGGTTTTTAATTTTTTTTTTCAATAAATAATATTGAAAAAATATTTAAGAGTTGCCTTTTTGAGTTTGTCAAAGACGTGCTTTCCTCAGCCTGATTTACAGCCTCTTCAGCTCATGAAGTCAGGTGAAATTCCACCACAGTTGTGGAAAATGATGGACAAGACAGGACTGTTACACTGCCAACCAGACCAGAATCACTGAAGAAAAGTGGTGCACCATTGCATTCTTTCTTGCCAAAGAAGAAACTAGAAGTTCTAACCTGGAGAAATAATGAGACCTAGCTTTACTGAACTGCACTGCAGTTGATGTCTGGAGTCTGTATGAGGTTCTGGCACGTGAAATGGGTGGTGTTCTAATGTGGCTAAGACAGGAGAAGGTTTAGGTAATGTTACTAAACAGTGCTTGTAAATGCTTTACCAAACACATTTTGCCCAAACGCACACTCACTGAGAAAGCCAACACTGAAGACAAGACCTGTACTTTCTGAAACAAAGAAATAATCAAAGCTGAAGAACAGAAACGCAATGCCTTTTTTTTTTTAAGTTGATTTTTCATAGCAGCAAAATACTATTGTACCTTGATCTCTTTCCTTCTATGAGTCCTGAAAGTGCCTTGCTGCATGTAATTACAGACAAAACAAGTATCCTTAAACGACAAGTACCAACCCATAACACAGGACAGGAAGTACTGACTAGTATTACCTTCTAGATTAAAGAAAAGCAAACAAGTAACATCCTTCACCTTCCTTCCATGAATACCCAGAAGAGATGATACCGTATGTTTGTTAACGAATACACAGCAATGACGGCTTGTTCCAGTGCCTGCAGCTGAACCGGCACTGCCAGCCTGCCTGTGCTGCGTAGCCAGTTCTGAGGAATCCTTCGCACATAAACACAATTTTACTTCTGCTACATTTATACTCCATCTACAGTGGCTCCCCAGGAAACATGGAAGATGGAATCATTTTCAGAAAGTTGTAAATGAACCATCAAGCATGACAGGAAAAAAATAAAGACATAGGCTTGCCTTTGAAAGCAGGATAATGTGGGTGAGCAGTGATATAACACCTAACATCACCATTTTGGTTATTTCTCTATTCCTTTTGAAACGTCCATCTTGGACAAACATAGCAGAAGTCTGACAAGATACTGAAGTGTTAGCAGACATAATATTGTTGGGATATGTCATGATTACAGCTATTTCAGAGCAATGAAAGCTATGGTACATTTGACATTGATGCCAGTTTAATCTAAAAAGGATGCTTTTATTAAAATTTCATGCTAAATTCTTGGCCCAGAGGTCATTAAATGACTCAAAATCTAATGAAATCAATAACAACTGGAAGCATATATAAAATACTCAGAATATAGCTGTGATGCTGTAGAGGTCCACTTATTAAATTGACATTTTGGAAAACCCATGTGGCTAGGAACCAGAAGAAAGCATTTTATGAGATTATTATTGTTTGTTTATCAATTTTCTCTGAAAAAAGCATCAAAGCTTCTAATAAATGTCCTGATTATACAAGCAATGTGTATTCAATGACTTCTTTATAATGAGGGCAAAGGATATGAAAAAATGCGTTAATAAAAATTGCCAAGTAAATTTTAATAATGAGAAAATTATGTGTATGCGTGCTGTACTATAGGCACTAATGTAAGAACCTAAATTGATCAGACAGTGATCTGCAGATGGACACTACACTCAGTTTAAAGATGAAGAGGCTACATTAATCAGATCCATTAGCTATTGAAAAAACGTTCTCAGATCAAATAATTCCTACATCTTCACCCTGGTCATGCAGCTGCCTCTAATAATCTAGCAGAGTAAGCTAAGATGAATAAAGTGGCTGATTACAGGGAAAATCTTTAAGGTGGCAGGGCCATCTGTACTTAACAAGACATCAGCCTGAATCCACCCTAAGCACCCTCTGTTCCCTGCAGACCCAGCTGGAGCATGGACAAAGGGGCAGCGGGGGCGATCTTGTTACCTCTGTACTGTTTTTCAACAGTTTTTCAAGCTCAGTTTGTTCAAGGAAAGGATAGCAAAAATTTCAACTAGAGGAAAAAAGTATTCCTCCATCAGCATTTCAGGTTCATCTGACTGACTCAGTGGACAGATTTAGCCCAACTGTCTCTCAAACATAACTTCTACCCCTCCAAGATGAACTTGCTTCCACCAAGGATGAACTGATTACCTCCAGTACAGAGAACACTGCACCCTGATAACCCAGTACACTCAAGCACAGAGGGGCTCAGCTGCCAACCCCAAAGAGTCTTCTGGTCTTGCACCTTCCATAACAAGGGGAAGCAGTAACACATCTATAAGCAGAGAGGGGAACGAGGGGCTCTCAGCTCCAAACAAGAGGCTCAGGGCCTCACGATGAAGTTTTGTTTCCACTTTCATGGCATGACTGACCCGTTCCATTCTTTCCATCTGCTTGTTTGTCTTAAAATTTCATGTCACAGATGGTCCCTCTTTTTTTAATTTGCACTAACAACAGAGCATTGGAAAAGCCTGCTGTATTTGTTGTTTTGATTGGGAAACCTGCCGCACATCTCAAAGCTGCTTTTCAGCTGTCTTCAGGCTCAGGCAACTCATGTTTTCAAGCCCTTTTTTACATCTGGGAAAGCTAAAAGCATGTATGTGTGTTTCTTTTTAATAATAAAAAAGTTCTTAATAATTCCCTCATTTCAAAAGCTTAGGTTATAAGCAAGGAAAATTGTGCAACCTGGGTATGTTTTATCTATGGACTGAAGGGGTAGAATCATGCGTTCCTGACTTCCAGGTCTGCGTTTCTGTAAATACCTAACAAAGGACTCTGAGGTTATTAAAACGTATTTAAGGGACAGCTCTATTTTCTACAGCATCCAATTTGTTTCAAGATCACCCTCTGGTCAGAATGAAACTGTTTTACTTTTCTGTTCCCCTTACCAAACTGAAGAAAAATGCCTACAATCTTTTTGCATAAAAATACATTAGCTTATATAGAAGATTAATTCATAATACAGTAAACACTGTATATGAAATACCACTTTTATGGTATTTCCTCAGTATACCTCATGGTACCTCAAAATACCTCATGGTAGTACTCATCATGAGAATTGAAACAGAAACAATGTTTAAGACAATTCATACTTGATTTTTCTCATCCTAAGGCTGAATGAAATTAACAGGCTTAAGTCACATAGGGTAGGATTCAAATTAGGTACAGGCCTATAGAGGAGCATGCATGCTTCAGAGACAGGATGCCTACTCCTAAGCAAAGCATCTCCCAAGAGAGATGCCACAGCTATCTGTTTAGGATGGGCTGCAGTATAGCCTAGAAATATTTGTGTATTTTCACTAGTTAAATACAAAAGTCTGGATGGGTACCTGAGATATGCAGAGCTAGAATAATAAATAACACTCACAGTGGTCCCAGCTTCCTACAGACAATATCCCTGGGAACTGTTGAATATTCCAAGGAGAACCATAAATACAAGTGAAAATTCATGTTCAGACAGAAAAATTGAGAACAGTTTTTGTGCAATGTGATCAGTTGTAAACAGAGGCTTATTCCACTGACCTTGCACATTGATTCGTACTGGCTTCCCTTATTTTGCAAATTCTCTGAGATCTATTCACACAACTAATGCAAACTCTTGCTGTGGTCTTCCTTACAGAGAGAGTTGTCTTAGAGGGTATTGTACAAACTTTCTTCTTGATGCGTCAGGTTCAGGGAGGGGAGGAACGCTGCTGTTGAGAAGAGCCCAGAAGGAATACCAATTTCTTTGACAGACTCCCTGACTTCAGTGATGGGAAGATATGAGAATTTATTCTGATAAAATAAAGGCCAGGCAAGAGGAATAATCTCAGAGAAGAACTAAAAATCTGTGATAGTCAAAATGAGTTATAGCATCATACTTGTGATATGGGAAGTGCACAGCCTTCTTACCTTAAATAAGATTGCCTGTTTCAATTCTTCATTAGATGACATGAATTGCCCTCAGCAAAACAAATTTTTACAGATAGTTGCTGTAGGAAAACGTCTAGGAGAATTAAACAGTTCACTGTACTATGGTAGCCTCAGATCGGGGACTGCTAGCAGCTGCAACACTGTATGCCTTTAGGGACAAAAAGGGGGAAGACGACAAGAAAAGAAGAAGTAGAAGAAGAAAAATGGTGCAGAAAGGACAAAAAATATAACAAGAAAAAAAGAGTGCAACTGGGGACACAGAAGGAGGTCTCAAAGCATGACTGTGAACATTTTAAAGCATAGGTTATTGGTGCAGGGACACCAGGCAAGCCACAAATTGACCGGATTCTCTAAGACTGGCTGGTTTCTACAAACAGTGAGATTAGCAAACACCTGCATGGCACCTTGAAGTGTGTTTTTTATACACTTTTCTTAAGGGAGTTCTTGTTATGTTTGACTGTGGTCAAAATTCTCCCATCTCAGAAAGAAAAAAGAAAAAAAAGAAGCCATGCCTAAACACAAACAATGCTGAAGTGACCTTTTATCTAGCTACGATACCCACCCTTGCTGATTTAGGAAAAAATGCACTTTCAGCAGAAGATGGAGGTGAGCGCTAACAGTTTTCAGAAGTTCCTTTCTCTTTCTACCTAAAGTAAAGTAATTACAAGTTTAGGAGGAAGATTTTATTAAGATTACATTTCTCAGTTTCTTTTGGAGATTTATTTATTTTTATTATATTAAAAAAAAAAAGTATTTTGTGTTTGATAGTCTGAAGATTTGATACTTAAGCTTTTGTAAACAAACTGGACCAAATTTAGCGTTGATCCTGATTCAAGCAAGAGATCAGACTAGATGACCATCTGAGGTCCTTTTCAATTTGAATTATTCTATGATTGTCATCTCTTGAATTGTTCCATTTGATGACACTTAATAGCCATCCTCTTTGTCTTGGGAATGTAAACCTTCAAAATATAGGAAACAATGTCCGTGCACAGAGAGAAAGGGCAACATCACCTTTGTGCTGGTTAGCTAGATGATTAGACTCCACGCAGGATTTCTCAGAGCTCTTATATTAGTGGCAATTCCTGGAGTAGCAGGTCTCACCTACCATGACTTTGATGCTTTAGAAGAAGATTAGCTTACTTGGCAAATTTCCAGAGCCAAGCACATCTGTGAATTTGGGCAGAGACATCTTAGCTAACCTACCGCATCATACGTAACACTCCCCAGATATGTCTGAAGAACAACGCATCACTAGGGCTTCTTGCTTTTCCAAGGAAAAAAAAAAAAAAAAAAAAGGCAAACAAACTTGACGTCCTATCCCTACCTCTCTTTCCTACACTTCCAGTAGCTTATCCAGCTCTGTGTTTCTGGTCTACCTGTACACATGCTGGGGACTTCTAATAATTTCACTGGCATACAACTGAATTCTTTCTTTTGCCTGATGGCCTGTTTGCCTAGCCACTTTATTCTACCCATTTTTCCACATCATTCTGACACAAGTTTTGTTTTTTATCCCTGCACATTCTTCTGCCCACATGTAATTGTGCTTTAAACACACGTACTTCTCTTAGCGTTTGATTTGCAGACTGTCTTAGCAACTTGCTTCTTGTCTGATTTCTTTCTGCTTTATTTCCTTTGGGGGTGTACGCGTGTTCCATTGCCAGAACTCTGAATTATTCTAGGTAGTGTCACCCCTCGGGTTAAAGAAAGAGGAATAAATATGTCACAGCTGCGTGTTGAGAAGCCTACATTTGAAGCATAAAATCCTACTGGGCTTTTTTCCCCCCACCATATCGTCCTACAAAATCAGATCTAATTTACTGCTGGCTATTTCCAGCTCTCCTTTTCTGTATTACTGATTTCCAGGCTCCTCCTTGTCATTGAATATCAATGCTTCAGATTACGTCCCTTCAAGATAGCAGTGTTTCCCCTGGGAATAACAGTTGCTGGTTACCACCTGCTGGCCAGCCAGAAACACATCACTGATCGTTGCTGCCTTTTTTATGCAGAACTCTGTGAACACGGGAGTCTGAACTACCTGAATTTAACAGGTATATCCAGGCCTTCTGAGAAGTTCTGGAGATGAAAACTACAAAAGGGTTCAATTAAGTTCTCAAATGTAGATAAAACCAAATCTTAAGGATGTTCAGACAGTTGCTGTGTGAAGATGGTCAGATGCTTGGCATGTGGCACAGTCAGATCTTAGCACAAGAAAACAAAATCTCAATGTCTGGAAAACTGCTGTTCCTCACATATCTACAGAAGCTCAATAAGAAACCGGGTTCACAAGAGGCTGAATAGAAGGAAGGGATGAGAGGAGTGGTTACTGCAGAGGAGAGACACAGAGAGAAAATCTAACAGAGGAGGGTAGTGGTGACCTGAGCTGCAGCCCACGCAAACACTGGAAGTATGATCCGGGGGAAACCCTAAGACGGGACATTCAGCGCAAAGCACTGGCTGGAAGAGGCACGAAGACCTAAGGAAAAGTATCTGCCATACTAGGTCTTGTGTGTTGTTCAGCGCTGAACAGATCTGTGCAGAAGTATTTCCCTACTTATGATTTACCTGTTCTCTGTGGCATAACCAAGACAACCATAAACATCCTATGCTGTGGTTTCTGATTTGATTTTCTGATTTTCATGTTGGACATATTTGCAAACAGACAGCAGAAACTGTGAGGAAAGCTCAGTATCCTTATTCAGCACTCCTGTATTAGTGCTTGAACTAAAACTATCATCTGATGAAATAAAACTAGAGCCAGCATTGCTGAATTTCGAGTAGGGTGTTACATCCAGTTCTGAGTAATCTTTTTCAAGGTCTTTAGCAAAAAACAGCTGCATGTTTATTGATGATGTTTGTTTCACCTGTACCTGCTGGGATAACATGTAATTTTTGCATTAGCTGAAGTGGTGTTATTGACACAGACCAAACTGTGTTACTAGCGGCTGATCTATACATCCACGGTGGTATGAACTTTGTCGCTTTTCCATTCTTTAAGTCAACAACAACTCTACCAAGGTGTAGAGTAACCTCCAGGGAAGAGTACTTCTCAATCAATAGCATACGAGTAGAAAAGCAGTACACGCATGAATAAACTAATTGAAGGATGCATTTCCTCCGTCTCAGCTCTGTTATCATATTTTAATTTCCCACAGTTTTTGCAATTTAATATTTTTGGTTGATAAAAAGTTCATTGTAATACAGAGGACTTATTTAACTTACATGAGAATTAACTACTAATTTGGGAGGCAATGTGAACTGTGTGAGATTAAATTAGAGCTATTAAAATGTTTGCAGTTGTTCAGACTGCGCAGAAACCTTGACATCTCAAACCAGTTGCCACAGAAAGCCTTGATATCTTTGCCCCAGTCAAGCTTCCTTTGCAGGTTACAGGACCTCATACCCTTGTGGCACTCGTTCAGAGGTGGCTCTAGCTGAATTTGATTATCGACACGCCACTTTTAACCACTGCTGAATTATGTCCATTTGTACAGAAATGGCCCACACATTCCAGAAGCACATAAAAAGCCATGCTATAGAGCTAACACTTTTTCAAAGAAAAGCATCAGAGATTACACACAAGTTAAGACTGCAACCCTAATATCAAGGAGTTGGTTCCTAGAAGGCACTGAACCAGTTGCAGAAGGCCAGGAGATTATTCTGGTAGAAACACAGCAATGAACAAAACAGCTCTGTAATTCGGACCAACATAGAGAAGCAGCAGTACCCGAAAAACAAACAAAACAAAACAAAACAAAAAATCAGCAGGGATTTCAGCTGCTTGAGCAGATCACCGGGCAGGTAAAGAAATTCAACATTTTGGGACAAGCCCATTAAGCACAGGTTTCATCTTAAATACTCCTACAACAGTGACACCCCACCAAAGTATCAACTTTGTTTCACTCATAAAACCACATCAATTTTTTCATATGCCTGTGCTTTGTCCCCAGCTACAGATACCCTTCCACGTACACCCACGTACATGTTAATTTCAAATGTCACTGTCATGCATTACACTGAAGCCACTGGAAATCCTCTTGGCTGCACCAGAGTGTACTGGGAACCTGCATATAGACCTTTTTCCATGGTGCTTTGTGATCTTCTCCCTTTAAGCTGGGGCAGCAACTCCACCCATCACAATAGGAGGTATTCCTGCTGTATCTATGTATCTCCAGAACCTGAAAAGAAGCTTTAAAACCCTTACCTACTTGACCTGGCGTTTTTGTAATCCTGTGAAAAGTTTCTATTTGAAAGAAGCTTTAAGAGGGTCCCAACTGTAGTTAAGTTTCTTTTCTTTATTCTAATTTTTAGCCCCAGTGTCTAACTCTCTCCCTGTACGTCCCCTTTTCCAGGTATTCTCAGGGGACTATGCGAGCATTCTACAAAGCTATTCCAAAATTATTATTTTATCCAAGTTTTTTGAGTTGCAGAAGAAACAAAAAGACAAGTTGGGGACATAAAAGAGAAGAAGAAAATAACACCTTTCAGATTTCTTCCAGAAATTGTGAATAGTAATATCACACGGTTTTCAGGAAGAGAATGAGCGAGAGTGTATGTCGGCTTTGTGTTACTCTTTGGGGAAAAACGCTCTGTGACAGGGAAGAGGAGACTTGCTAGGGTAAAGGGGGAAAAGGAAAGACAGAATAGCACATACCGAGTGAAACCTCCTTTTGTCTCCTCTCTCTTGCCAATATTGCTCAGACAGGGGATCACTTCTCATCAAGACGCCCCACCTTCTTGATGTTCTTTGTACGCTGTGCCTAGCACAAGACACCGCTCCTGACAGGTTTCTTCACCAAGGACTGTATTAAACTTGTAAGTCCATACTTCCTCACATGGAAACCAAATTTCTCCCCTTAGCACTTGCTCACATGGGCTACAGCCCTATTTATCCCCGTATATTAAAATATAGCAGCTACAAGAACTGTCAGAAACAATTCCTGTTTCCCTACACCAGCAAGGCTCTGCATGTGTTACAGCTTTGTGGTTTATCTTTCATTAAAACCTAAAAAAATGATACATACAATGCCACTGGGAGATAACGAACTAAATGTTATCCTAACTTTACAGACTTGGAAAATGAGATGTCAAGTGTGGGGAAGTACACCTGTAATTGGCTTTGGTGAGAGAGACAGCCGGAGCTGATCACTGCTGCTTCTCCCCAGCAGCCTGAATGAGAAGATATCTCTCTGGCTCTCCTGAGTTCTCCCAAAGGGTCAAATTTCACCTCAGCTGGTGTAAAAACCTCCCACTGATTTACTCTAGCTATTAATTTATTTGCAGTTCACCTTTCTTAATCACTTTGCAGCTAAAATAAAACCCAGAAGCAGCCTTAGAGTGCCGCCTTTGGAAAATTAATTCTAATGGATACTCCGGGTTCCTGGGCGAGCCATATGCACATCAAATCCATCCGAGGTTGCATTAATAAGAAAGTTCTTGAAGCAGTGGGATAGAAGAGGATTAGGCTACCCAAGTCCTATTGATAAATGCACGTCTAAATCTCTGTGCGGTCTTTCGTCACCATATGCTCTTCCTATTAATATGTTTACTGCAGCAATTACATTTTTTTCCTCTTTTTCAGAGGATGAGTTGTTTCATTTCTAAAAGAAAAAAAAAAAGTGTGCTGCCAAAATCATTCAGGAGAATGAGTTAAAATAAACAGCTAAAGTTAACTGCAGCCCTGTCCTTCCACAAAAGTATTTTAAATAGATACTATTACAGTGCAGCCAGAAAGTGACAAGTGTCAGTTTTCATTAAAATCTTTGCGTATGTTCATCTAAATGACAACCTTTATGGCATGTTGAGAAGTTCTGCTGCTTTTCAATTTTCTTTTTTTTTTTTTCTCTTTTATTTGATCTAGATGACAATGACGGTAAATAAGCCCCATCTCCTGAGCAATAATGTGCTCACACCCGTGCTGGAGCAGCTCAGCTGCCACCCGCCACCTCGGAGCCTACCAGGGCTCCCAGGACCAGAAACACCTTGCAGACCAACACAGGCTGTTCCTGTTAACCTCACCAACTTTGGGGCTGCTCCCCACCCTTCTCTCTTCCTCGTCTGAAACGTGGACCTCTCTATCCAGTGTTTTACTTTGCCTAGCTACATTGGACTCATTCTGGGGTCACTTTTAGGCTTATCCCGGATTTGTTGGGTTAATTTTTCATTCTCGTCTGAAGAGAACAAAATTTTCTTAAGCCTCTGACGTACACTAGAGCCCAGCAGCAAGGGCACATGCTCTGCACCTCCCGGGAGGAAGGAGAGGATCTCTCCAGCCCCGTGTCCCTACAGCAGGGCCAGTCACACACAAAATGCTCTTCAAAGGAAGCAGATCAGAGACTGTGCCAGGCCTTTTGATGCAGGCTGAGAACTTGGGCAGAAATCACACTTAGGGCTTTTGAAATTCGGGCACTTCAGGTGTTTAAGAAGAATAAATGGCCCTCCCCCTATGCTGCCCCTGGGCACTGCCTTACATCAGCCCAGGGAGCACCTGGGGCACCTGTCAAGGAGAGGAAGGACAGCTAAACTTCTGCCGCTGAGTGCCCTTTACCTCAAGTAGGTTTTTGGCATCATGGTAATAGATTTTATCATTTAATTGAATCACTCATTGTATATTCCTGCCAGTAGGATCATCAAACACTTCCCAAAAATCAGGATCCTCCTAGAAACTAACTGATGCACAGGAGCACAGCAGCACAAAGCAGGACTACGCACATCCATCCTGCTCTTCCTCCTTCACAACCCAAATCTCCAAATGCCTGGCACGTGGGAAAGCTTCATTGCGCTGCCTCACTTTGTTTAGGTGGGTAGGTTTGGGGTCACTCCCCTTGCTGAAAGAGGGCTCAGCATAGGGCAAAGAACTGAACTCAAGGTCCTGGAATTAGAACTAGAGGGTATTTGCTTTTAGAACAAGGAGCTGGGTCACCAGTTTCTGCATGGGATACCTGAGACCTGTTGTAGCACAACTGCTTGGTGATAACTAGCAGTTGGCTGAGTAACTTCTGTTCTTTTCAACTGAAGAGCACCAAATTTTTGCAGCTACAGAAGCGAGCAGGAGACAGCAAGACAGCTCTCCTCGCCATCCTGTGGCAGCAGTCTCAAAGCTACTTTAACAGGATGAAACACATCCTTGTTTCAGAACAGGTATGTGCTCCTAGTTACCACGCCATCATCAAGAAGATCAAACCCCACACCTGATGCAGGTGGTTTCCAACCAGAGGTTCTTCGTAAGGACAGATACTTTACTGAGAAGAAGGAGGGGGAAATAAAAAAAAAAAAAGAAGAACCTACAGACCAGCGGTTATTGTCCTTCACATTCCCGAGTCAGAAGCACACCTCCTGGTCAGGGCTGGGAACCCAACTGCCTCTCTGCTCCCTCTCGCAGAGACCAAACATCCCATCATGGGTCAGGCTGCTGTGGACAAAGATGACTTCCCTATTCCACAAATTGCTGATAAACAACGTGCCAGTTTCTTTAACCTCAGTGTAAGTAACCACTGTTTTCCTCTAAATATTTACAGAAGTGGCTGCAGCCTACCACATCTACTAGGCTTCAGTCTAATAGTTGTCCCCCTTTCCCTTTTACTGAGGAAAAGTGATCTTTTCACTTTATTTGTAGGTATTGTTATCCACCAAGTCATCTGGTCTCTAGGTTTCTTCCCAAATCTCTCTTCCTCTCTCTGTAAGTCTTTCCTTACAGCCCTGACAAAGAATAAAAGCACCACAACCTTTCCCTTACTTTAACAGGGAACATTAAGTAATCTTATTAAATTGCATTTTCCTCAGTATCAGAGGTTTCTATCTACCTTTCGGAAAGCAAGGAAAGGAAATTTGGTTTGCAATTTAAAAAAAAATAGCCTAAAGAAGAAAACTCTGAATCTTTTCCCCACTTTGCTATCAGCCACAGAACTACCCCATTAAAATCAGCTTCCAGGCAAACTGATGTTTTCCTAACATATGTTCCTCAAAGCTGTGCCAGCTGCAGTGCCTTCCACAGCCAATCACCGTGTTAATTGAGGTAAGCAATGAAAACATAAACACCTAAGTTACAGCACCTCCTAGGATATTTAAAGCTGACTTGGAGAAGCTATGTTAAACTATTGAAGTTGTGTCTCCTGTCCTTTCTTATTTAACGTAATGCAAGTATTACAGGGGGTCTTGTTTGCTTGTCACAGCTTGTGGCTCATAACAGGGACACCAAATGTAGCTTTGGTTTCAGTTTCTGAACACAGAATGGCCTTAGCAACGTTTACTACAAGACCCAATGTGATAAATAAAGTATCTGAATCTTTATCGTTATCGTCACTGCTTCCAACTGGTTCTGTCACTAGTCACTGCAAGCTGAACAGGCATTAACAAAAATATTGCAATCTTTCTCAGCACTAAGAAAGCCGGGACGCACACCAAGGACCACTTTTCTCTCCATCATTCAGTTGTGTTTATGGGACTTAACATCCTGTTGTATTCTGTATTTGTCTCCTAATTCCATCCAGTGGACCTGGGTGCCCATAGGTCAGGTGCAGACCATTTTTTAGGCATCCTGGCCCAAAGGTGGAACTAAAATAAATCAAAAGAAATAATAATTGAAGAAAATAACAATCCCTGGTTTCTTGTATTATACATTTCAGAAAAGAACCAACAACCTAGAAGACGACTACCTAATTCTGCTGAGAGTGAGAAAACAAAAAGAAGCCTCTGCTAGGCCACTCACCCACAGGTGTGTTATCAGTATGCAAATTTACATAAACCAGCGCTTTTGCCATCCTGACTGTCACTACTTTTCCAGATTTGCAAGCTCCTAGATAACTAGACAAAAAGCATCAGTTGATTGAAGAGCTAAACCATTTTATTGTGCATGCAAAATACTTTTCTCAAAAAAGCACAACCTCCCTTATTTCTCACATTATTTGTAAACAGGGGCATTGTCCGTGCCTTTCAAAATGCAGGGAAGTCCTATAAATCCAACGAGCCTTTCTTCCGTACCCTATTAAAGGTGAATGACTGCAATACGAGGTGTAGCCTTCTATCCTGTAGCAAGTCATTTAAGCCCTTATTTGTTATGATCTCCGAGATGCTGTGCCATTTTGAACAACAAGAATGAGTTATTAACTTGATGAGTGAAACAAATGGACAGAAACTTTGTCCTAGTCTGTTGGGTTTTGTTGTTTTTCTCTCTAGCTTCTACGATTCCTAAAGCATATGGTTTTAAATTAGGGTCTTTGACAGCAAAAACAGAGCACATTTTATAACTCCCAGCACTACAGGAAACAGCTGTATATAAGCATAAACCCAGACAGTTTCTGTCTTAAATCGCTCCAGGACACCGTTGGCCCAGTTCTCAGTTGTATTACAGCCCCTGTTGGGCCATTTCACTTGTGCACAGAGGCTGTAAAGCCATCTTATGCAAAAATCCCTTCAGCAACGGGTCAAATGCCGAGAAGCGCAAAGACAACCTAGCTGCTCATCGCCCCTGTCTTCGGTGGTCCAGGCCCTTAGGAGGTGCACAGCTCTGCTTCAGCATCACTTGTCCGCCCTCTCCTGAACAGCTCATCTGCATGCCAAGAAACTGGGTTACTGCAGTCTTTGAGGTATTCTCAATCTTGTACGGAGAAAGCCTAGTCTAGGAGGTGCAGAGAAAAAAATCTTTAAATCACCTTGTCTTCCCCTGGGGAGCTGTCCCTGTGCCAGAAGCTCTCCTGGCACAAAAGCTTGGCACAGTTGTTTTAATTGTTTTTTCATAGGCCGCTGTACTCACTTGTTGCTAATTAAAAAATAAAGGTGGGTTTTTTGTCCCCTCCACTAGTAGATTGCTTATTCCACAATCACATGTTCAACCTAGATTACAAAAGAAATAGAAGTATGACCCCGCAGGCAGGTTGTTTCTCTTACACAGGACAGAAGTAACCCCACAAATATTTGCTGTCATTTCATAGCTTACACGGGGCAGGAAATGCATTTGAGCAGCTCTTGTTCTTGGATGGGCAGATGCTCTTGGATGTGGCAGTTTTTTAGGGCCTGGAAACTACCAAAATGGAAAGGCCTCAACACAAGAGCTGACTGAGGAACTGGAACTTTTAGTCAAGAGTATTGACATGAAATAAGTTTTTAAACTTTTCCTTGAATTTAGCTAGAAAGTTGTCTGAAAAAAAAAAAAAAAAAAAAAAAAAAAAAAAAGTCAGCTATTTCCATTTTTAATTCATAGAAAAAAATGTGAAAAGGAGATGCTTGTTATGAGAAAGAAAATGCATCCATAGAAAACCCAATTTTCCAGCAAAAGATAGTTCTATTAAAAAAATTCTAAGGAGACTTCATCAGCTCAGTTGAAAGTTCTTCCACAGTTTTTTTTAATGCCTCTGTCAAGTCACTTCAATTCTCTGTCCCAGTGGCATATTTGAAAATAGATAAGATAATGCTTTTTCATTTGTCTTCTTTTGAGTGTTGGCTATTTACATAAGTTCTTTTGGATGGGCACTTTGCTGTTATTATTTTATCTAGGACACTGCGTAGCATGGTAAATCATCACCTATCATTCAGAGTTTCTAGGGACTGTTCTAATACCGGTGATAAAGTAATTCAGACTAACTGAATGCTTTTCCCCAGGTTTACTTGTGATTTTCCAAAACTATAAATACATAATTATAGAAGCACAGCTCTATGAGGATTAGTTGCTTTTTAAATTGAATCAGTCTGTTCCCATAGTGTCTTTGAACATGTTCTGATAGTTGTATTTGAAAATTTACAAAGTGAATAAGTGAATAAATTGTATTGCGAAGTGTATAAAACTCAGCAAGTTGAAGATCTAAACAAGTCAACCTTCAGGGATAAAAATTATAATTTAGTTTTTTAGTTACATCGCAGACTTCTTATGCCTTATGTAAAAACTTATTTGTTCAGCTTATTTGCTGCCAGATGAACTCCACGATGATAGTTTATCATGGTTGACTGAACATAGGAGCCCCACACACATGCTTCAAAGGCACACTTCTGATAGCATCTTTACTTCTTATAAAACCTAATCATGTTGTAATGCGACTTACCATTATGAAATAGAACATGTTATTTGTTAGACATCTGTGAAATCAGCCCTGTTACCAAGGTGGCCCATGAAATCAGCCTCTCCTCTGAGTGGCAGGTCTCGGCAGAGGAACCGTCCTCGGCACCACACTGCAGCTCAGGAAGCACAGCTCTAACCAAATCCTAACTGCGGCCCTGCTCCTCCTGGTGGGGAAGGAGAAGACCACTATGGGAATGGCAGAGCAGCAGCAGGGTCATCTGCGTGACTTTGGCCAGGGCCCAAAGCAGTCCGGGATCACTCACTTGGAGTGCCAGGATGGACTTAAAGCCAAACCACAAAGCAAACAAATCTTCCCTCTTTAAGTATCATATCAACAGCGTAATTCAAAATCCCTCCCTTCTCACCAGCAGCTTCTAGGAGAGCCTCACTACGGTGAAGCTTGGCACGGGGAGCTCCCTGGTAAGGTGGTGGGTGACTTGGCACTGAAGCTCTTCACCCTCATCCTCAGCAGACACACGCCTGAACACACAACTGCAATTGCCATTTGCTGAGGGAATTATTTCATGAGGAGTGCTGAGGGGCTGCAGGAAGGACATTGATTGTCATGACAATTACCCCCAGAACGGGACAGAAATTGCCTCACTCGGGTGTTACCATCACCTCCCAGCCTTGCGGCCTCCCCTTCCAGAGGCAGCTGTCAGTTCGGTGCACCAGTGGGACAGGATCGCTGCATGGAGCGGCCACAAAGCCCAGAACAGACAGCCACGGGGACATCTCTGGGCCTGGTTTTAGAGAGGCATTTGTCTAAACGTCTGGGATTAGACTGCTGACAGCACAAGCAGGTGTTGACACAAAGCACTGCAAACACGAGTGGTACAGAGAGAATAATGCTGCTGTAGTCGGGCCGCTTGGTGAACATCAGTGAGGAAAGGCTTGTAAGTAGAGGCGATGCCTCGCATTATAGAGATTTATACACGTCCATAGTGCCAAAGTGCAGTGAGAAGCAATCAGACGGGTCTACAGAGCAGACAAAGCTTTTCCTCAGCCAACACTTCCCTGGGGATGTGAGCCCACAGCACGCTGCAGCAGAGCAGCAGCAGACACTGCAGGCAGGGGGCTCATCACAGCACGCTGAGCAGGCGATGCTCGGCTCCCCTCCGTCCAACAGCCCCCGGTCCTCCTGCCACAGCAGCTGCAGCAGGGTCCCTACAGGTTCAGCAAACAACAGCTCTGCTGCCTTGTCCTTGTGATTCCTCTCAGCCCTGTTTCTAAACATTTTCCAAGCAACTGTGTGTCACAAAGAACAAACCTGCGTGCCGGTGCATCTTTCCTGGCACTGCAGAAAAACAGCACTAAAATTTCTACATTTCTGCCTATTTTTTTTTCTGCAAAGATCAACAACTTCTGCAGCAAAAGGACACAGTATAATCAGGAGATCATCCGCCTGAAAGAAATATAAATCCTGCAAAAATTATGCACTCTGTGGAGAAGCGTGATGCTGTTTTTAGCATACAAGCACACACTGCAAGGCCAAATCCATCTATAAGTCAACACGAGCCTCTTCATATCACTTACTAATGAGAATATATACTTATTCTTTCCCTTGAAACAATTTTTCCAAGTAAACTCCAGATTTTTTGCATATTTCTGATGACCTGCCTTAGCAGGGGCTGCTCTGTTGCACAGCAGCTTTGCTGTTGCAGCAGTAAGGTCAGCCTGACACTCTGCCCTTCCTAGGCCCGCTGCTAAATACTGCACAGCCGAGGAGTTACCGTGTGCACGGAAGTGAGCATCTCATGCACACTGTGAGGTGACGCTGCAAAGTAACAGGGAACAGCTCGTGCTCTTCTCCATCCACTGAAACACTAGGGAAAAAATGGAGCCGTGCCTGTTCCTCATGCCTTCAAATAACATTGTTCTTTTCATCCTCCAGGAAAGGAAACCCATCTGCCATTGTCTGCAACTGCCTTGGTCAATTCCAGAGCCTTCTTAATGTGTTTCTCTCTTTTGAAACCAGAAGGCCTTCACCTGCACAGTTAGGTTTGATATCCCAGCTTTATCTTTCAAAATATATTGGAGCTGTCTGCTGACGGAACCACACGGTCACCCAAGGAATCATTACCACCCTGTGGGGACCAGTAGATTTATTCCAGTGAGGTAAAACTTCAGTACAGAAATCCATCACAGCTCTCTAACCCTCAACCTCAACAGCTTTGCCACAGCAGAAGTTCATTTCTGGGAGCGTTTTGCAGTATCCCACAAAGCTCTGCGTTAAGTTGGTGAGTTTTCTGTGGGCTGCTGCTGCTGAATTCATGAGCAGTGAGTGTGAACAGAAACTGTTGTCCTGTCTGCCCAGGTGACTCCAGATATCCCTGAGAAGAAAGCTGACAGTATCTGGCAGATGCTTTTGTAGGAATCACCATGCTAGTGAAACCCTCAGCTCAGCTCTGGGTGAAGAAGTCAAACAGGAGGGACTCAAAATGTGCCCTGAATGACAGAGGGGCAACAACCTTACTGCTCAGGAAACAAGGGCAGCAAAGCAAAACTTCACCGGTAGTGAAATAGGCATCGTTAACGTGAAAGGGCTTTGACAGGAGTTATGGCAGACTGATTCAACATTAGCAGAATTTTTTCCTGGCTTCCTTTAGAGTGATAACTCCAATAACACCAGAGAATGAGCAGGAATAATAAAGAAAAACAACACCAAGAAAAAACCCTGCAGGGGTTGAAGCTCAAGAGCTTCTTTTTTTTGTGACTCCATTATTATATGTCTAGTTTTTCAATTCCTTGGAACACTAAAAATAATAAAATCTCTTTCATTTATAAATTAAATAAATAGACAAAGTGACTGCAGCCCCAGCTTGTGGGACCACCATCGCTGAGTGCCTTGCTTGAATGCAGTGGGTGGTGGTATTTTTAAAGACAACAAGGCCAATATTATGTGCGGACTGGTTCAAAAGATACACAATTATCAACATTTCCTGCAGAGCATATAAGGTCTGCAGGTTCATAAGTGCCTTTTAGCTCCCTTATTTTAATCAAGGGTCTTGAAACAGCCTGAAATCAACCTATGTCCAATGTAAGAGCCGAATGTTTTTCCTTGAACAGGAGGATGGGTTTGTAACCTTGCTCTTCTCAAAGACAAAACTGGTGCCTGTGCTCGTGTGTTGCTGTTGGTCATTGGCCTGACAGCAGCAGACCAGCCCCAGGTAAACAGCTGGGTGGGTAGGTTTATAGGGCCAGACACGCAGCTGGTATAAATCAGCGACCTTCCACCGACTTCGCGTGTCGCCATGTGGCATGAGAAGAGCCGCGCTCACACCAGTTGGCTGGCCTCAGGCTACTGTTTTGTAAACATAAGCTGCTACCAAGGAGTCATTTGCAGAACAACAGGGGATTGCTCATTGATTTCTCAAATAATGATGGAGAAAAAAGGAAATGAAAGAAAGAAAAAAAAAAAAAAAAAAACACAAGGAAGGAAGCAAAATTTTAACTGTCCCAAGCTGTCAAAGAAGAAACAATCCTCTCCATCTCTGCAACACCTGGAGGAGCTGCTTATTACTGCAGATCCCAACTACAGTGACAACAACACAACAACATGGATGGTTCTTTAAAAATAAACAAACCGAGATGAAGCAGTGTTATTGATCACTGTTATTAGCATAGTGGGTCAGCATAATTTAAACCCTTCCATTAAGGCGCAAAGATGGGTTTTCAAGACAGGGCATCCGTGCAATTATTGAGCTGAGTAGGAGGTAGAAATGTAATTATGTAAACTAACTAAATTAAGAGGATTGCACAGTTCATTAGTGTCCCTTTTTTTTTTTTTTTTTTGTTTAGCATTTTGGATCACCAGCTGCTATAGAATTTCATTTCCATTAAAAAGCATTAATTGCATCTCTTCTGAGAAAGCAGAGGAGTGTGCTGGTGTGAGCAGCTCTGCCCTTGCCATTGTAGCACAGGCGTGGAAATGCCTCCTGCGCATCTCCAGCGCTCAGGATGGCCAGCCCCTAGCCCCTCACCGAGCCTTCGAGGGGACCACGTAGTCCTGCCAACTATACCTACGATCACATTGGTTTGTAGGAACCTGTACAATCGACATTGTTAAGGATTTAAGGTGATTCATTCAGGAAATACTGCTGAAGAGAGTGTTCCATTTTGCTAAGTAATTTCTAAGCACAAAGCCAGGCCCTTCCTCAGAGGAGCACCGCTGTGGCCAGAGAGAAGAGCCAGGGGAGGCTCAGTTGCCATATGTCACACGTACTGAGCAGAGACACGGAACTCATTTCATGCTGGGACTCTCAAACAAGCCTGAGAGAGCTGGGCATGCTATTCTGAGTTAATTGCAGGCAGGCATCAGTGCTTGTTTCCCAGAGACTGAAGAACCTTGCCAAAACTACTTCCCTGGAGTCATGCTGAGAAATGTGGTGTCCATCACATACCTGTGCCACTGCTGCTTCCTCCCCCCTTTCTCTTCCACTCCAGTGCAGGGATGAACAAGCCCTGCTGCGTAGAGGCTCCAGGAGGGATTTGGGAATCTGTAGGCTAAGACCTAGGCATAGCCTCAGACATTTCACACCAGCTCTGGCTTCATTTTACTGCGGGGTAATACAAAGCTAAGATATTGCTCTACGACCTACCAAATAAATGCAAACCGCACCTTTGGCCCTCAGCAACAGAGAAGTTTCCCATCTACAGGAGCTCAGTCTGTGCAGAGCCATTCAGAACAGGAGAATTTGCTACTCGTCAGCTTCCCACGACTCTCCCCTCTGCAGAGGGAGGTCTCTTCGTCATCCACCACTGTCACACAGACAGGGCTGGCTGCTGGAGCCCGTGCCAGCTGCTCCTCTGCCTCCAGACAGGGCATTCAGTCTGCAACAGGCAAATCCCAGCCTGCTCGCATCCCTGCCAGTGCTTCTTGTGCTTTTGCTTGGTTTAGTCTTCTTTTTGTATGAAGATGTGTATTATTTTTGTTTGTTTGTTGTTATTGTTCTAAAGACAGGGGACGTTTTCATTGCAATGCCTTAATATGTTTTGCCTCACAGACTGGTTGCTGAAGCTCTTTCCATATGACAGACAATGCTGAAGAGCTTCATAAAGATGAATCTCTCTCTCATAGGTGTAACGAGTGTAAACGGATATACCGCAGCCAAGAGGGTGATCAGACTGGCCTTATTTGCTGAACAGGAGGTTAAAAAAGTCCTGGATCTTCCCTCCACCAGAAACTGCTGAATACAGACACGGATGTTTGCAGGAGAGAGAAATGTTTCCTCGCTCAAGAGATTGTTTACGTAATACTTTTCCATACGCAGGGGGAAAAAAGGACCTAATTTGGATGCCTATGTAAAAAGATGGATGTTGTGCTGTGTGAGGCTGGTATAGAAGCGTATTTGGTGGTTAATGGCTTTTGAAAAGGTTTTACCTGCATTAAGCACCAGACTCCATACTTGTCCCTTACAAATGAGCATCCTGCAGGTTACTAAGCAAAAGGAACCTATGGAAAGCTCCTCTTGCCGCACGCAAATCACTGCTGCCACATTGGCTTTTCCCCTGCTGACTGTATTAATGTGTTGTTTGCACAGATAAATTAGGAAGTTAGAGCAGCACATTCAGCAGCCCTCGGTGCCCCCACCTACACACGCCTTGCTTCGGCACCGGGAGGACTGCTTGCGCACGGCGGAGTTTATTGGGATGACTCATTTGTAATATAGGGATGTGATCACACGGCAACCACCACGGCGCAGCCTGCGGCACCAGGATCAACACTGCAGGCTGCACTTTGGTGCGCCGAGGAAATTCGTAAGGTCCCGACAGACAGAGCACTTCTGTGCCAGGCTCAGCAGGCAGCACGGGTCTGCTACTTTTATTCTGCCCAAATACCTCTTAACTCTGTAACCCCACCTACTTATTTTTGTGGGATTTCTTAAGGCAAGCTTTCGCGGGAAGTGAGCTGAGCTGCGGCTTTCTTTTCCAAGAGAAGTAGCAGCGAGGAATGGCTGGAGAAAGGCAGCAGGACGGCAAGCTGCTGCCTCTCAGAGACAGCCTGCTGCGGGCCCAGAGCAGCAAAGAAGGAGCAGGCATTAAGTCACAGCTCAAAGAGCACCACAGAGCAGCAGAGCAAGGTTTAGGAGGAGACGGGAGCCACGTGCCATCCTTCACACGTGAAGCATAAGGGTCCTCACCATGGTGCAGCAGCAAAGTGACCGAACCTGGCCGTACATGACACAACTTCTGCTACGCGGGAAGGACCAGACTAAAAGAGCTGCTCTGAAAAAAATGACTTAAGGAGCTGCTTAAAAAGCTTGACATAGATTTTTCTCTAGGTGAACACCCTCTGCTAGTTATAACGATGTTCACCACGGTCTAAGTTCATATCAAGATGCAACAATAGAGAATCACTGTGAGATTCCCACATTAAAAAAAGTAAGAATACAAGTGAAGAGACAGAAAAATTCAAGACAAAATCACAAGGCAACAATTTAAAAGTAAATTAATACACATATTTAAATTATAAATGAGAGATGACAATAAATGTTACCACCCCATCTCTTCCAGATCTACAAATACATTCAAGCCCTTTCTGACATTCCTTCAGCCAGGCCCCCAGCTGAGTCCATAACACCTCGTCCCACTTGTGCCACGGATGTCAGTCTGCCTCTGACTGGAAAACCAAGCAGAGTAGGACATGGGGGATGGAGTCAATGCCATGTTTGCACTCTTTGAGCACTTTCTCTAGGGCTGTGCTTCAGAAGGCACGTTCATCTTTTTTTCCCCACTGAGCTTCACAACTGCCAGGCAAGCTTTAACATAAGCCAAACACGGCCGCTCGTATTTGTTACCACCATTTGTAATACAATGCTCATAACAGACTATTTATTATCTTCTTTTTGGCTTTTTTTAACACAAGAGAACAGGAGTTACTGTTTCTCCTAGTCTTGTCCTCTTAATAGCCAGAAGAGTCCCCTGCTTATGAAGAACAACTTTTCTTCTGCCATGGGAAGTCCGCAGCCTCGCTTCTTGGGTTTTTGGCCTCACAACACAAATTCCCTTAAGCTCTAGAACTGTTTAAAAATTGTTCTGCAATTACTTACGCCTTTATTTACTAATTCAATTCAAAAAATATTCAGTGTTTGTGCTTCTTCTGCACAAGTAAATATTTCTTCAGTTTGTGTAGTACGTATTATTTTACAGCAGTATGGTTCTTCTTCATTTAGCTCTTCAGGTAAAGCTTCCCAAATGATTAATGCTAATGCAGCTGCCAAAAAGGTTGAAAATATTTGACTTTCCTTTTCACTAGCCCAGATCCATAGTTTTACACACTCTGGATCTATATCTTTATCTCAAACGGTACAATGAATAACATTTTACTGGGTTAATCGATATATACCTCACCTCTAGCAGGAGAAAGCTACCGTACAGTTAATTAATCCATTTCTATGCCTAGAATTAAACGAACTATGTAGATTGTGGCCATATCTTGACAGCTCTCCCTGCTTTAGAGTCAAGAAGAGAAAGCAGGTTGGCCTAGCAGCAGCTGTTGGTATTTTACCTAAACCTTGATATTGCAAATACGTTCGGTGTATCCAATTGCCTGAGTTGAAGGGGAGGGGGAGATACTTCAGCAATTCTGAGTTCTCATTAAGATCAGTCTTAAGTATTCTCATACATGTTTAGATTTGTAATAACTAGATTATTTCTTTCACCTAAAAACCTCATCACTAGATTTTCAGAACCATCTAGCCACATTCTACTGTTCTTACTTGCATCTTGACTTTCACTAATATAAATGGCACACTTTTGACTTAATTCCCCATTTTGGTTGATTTATAAAACAACTCAACAATACACTTCTTCAAATTTCAGGGTTATTGAGGGCAACCAGCTGAGAAGCCAAGGCAGTGATCTTAACTGGACCAGAAAAACAGTTATTTTGGACCACTTCTTTGTTGCAGAAGTTTAATTTTGCATTAAAACTATTTACAGGCATTTTGCATAGTCATTTGTTGATTCCTGTTGCCTTCCTTTGCATTCTAGGCTATAAAATACAATTCTGTGTCTATTTTTATTGGTTGTCCTCACATAAAAAGCATTAAAGAAAATATTTTTGTATAAAATGTAATCACAATCAATCTAGAGAACAGAACTGAGATCTTCAGTTTGTTGGGCCCACTGGACAAGATATATTTGCATCTGGAGGTGTCGTCATAAAAAGACAAGATTCACCAGACATCATTATTTAATCTCCAGTTGCTCTCAGTTCCTTTTCATCAAGCCAAAGGAAGGTATTGTCATCAAGCAACTCTGGCATTGCTTTTGAAATCATCTCTTCTCTGTTCTGTTACAATGTACCACCAGGACTTGACTGGAAATGTCAGATTGTACAGTTCTACCGGAAATATTTAAAATATACAACAGCACAGTCCATGGTTCTATCACATTTATGTTGGAGGGATGCCAACAAGCCTTGGCACTGAGCAATAAATTTATAATATGCTCCATTGGAAGGTTTCACTTTGAAGTGTGGCTGAGAGGCTAGCAGCAGTTAAGTGGGAAGTAAACATATTAGAGTCAAGTAAAATTATCAGTCAGGGCTGGACCTACCACCGGAAGGAGAAGCATTTCGAGGCAGAACCACAAGACAGGGAATGTGTATGGGGCAGATACTTTGGCGTTACAGTCATGTGATATATTATGACAGGCTTGTCCTACACTTTTATCTCCCCAAGTTTCTTCTGTAGGGATGGAGAGGAAAGAACTGTGGATGAGGAACCCAACAAAACTGTGTTAAACCAGTCACTGGTCTTCACTAGTAGAGACATCTCTACCACCTGACTGCCTCCTTTTGGAGTGTGTCTGGGGGGGTTGGGATATGCTGCGCATCATTCCTAGAGCCGCGTTACTGGCTTGCTTCAAAGCAGTGTGGATGAGCTGTAGGCACACACCAAACACGCTTACTGTATTTGTCATATGTTCATATCAGAGCAAGCAAAGTGATGCTTGACCAGCATGCACAACCTGCTGCCTACCACAAGCTGATGTAAAACCCTTCTCAGATCCGCACTGTATAAATATTAAAATAAAACTTGCAATTTGCTTCCAGATAAATGTGTATTTTTGATTGTTATATAAAAAGGTCATAATTGAAGGGCATGGTGCAGACGCATATGGCCAAGGCCAGAGCACTCAGAAAGAAACAGGACAAGTCACAGTCTTTGTATGTCTGACAGACGCTCTCGGCACTCAGAACTGATGCTGAAAAAAGCCCTTGAAAATGCTTTTGAAAGTCAAGGCCATGTTGTGCACAGCACATAAATAAACAAGCATTACACCATGCATTAGCGTAAATTCCCAGGTGAAATGAAACTATGAAGTGCAACGTACGTGGATATTGTTCCTTGGTTGCACTATGTTCTACTTACTAAAAACGTCAGAAAACCTCTAAAATGCTTTAAAAGGTAAAATGACATGATGCATGTGAGAACGAGACAATATATCAACTCTAATAAAACAAAATAAAGCCACTTAGAATTCACTTAGAAACTTGAACTAAATTAAACTGGATTTGCCGTTCAAAATTTACCTACTGATGCTTTTCCACTTTCCTTTTTCTCCAACTCTTGCTGAATATTTTGAAGCAGAAATGCATCAATGAAACACCAAACTAGAGCATCAGCCTTCTCAGTGAAGCTGTGACAAACTGTGAGCAACCCTCTTTTTAAAATTAGAATCTTTAAACTGTTTATTTCAATGCTTCGGTTAGGCACTCGGATTTCTGCTGTCTCCCACAATCTCTGCAGTAGAATGACTTCGCTACTGTTCTATTACTTCAGCTGTTTAGGATAAGAAAGGAGCAGCCACATAACATTTTTATGGCTACACAAGGGCACAACAAATATCCCTCAAGTTTGTTGTCCTGACTTCAGAAGAGGGTAATAAATGATACCAAAGGAAGAAGGTAAGAAATAGTGTTCACTATGAGTTACGTACAGTCAAAGGAAAGACAACCAAATGGCCAAAACTGTCCAATAGGTTTCAGGATTGGTTATGTGTATATCAGAGAAAATCCCCCAGGAAGTGTTTACCTCGCACCAGTGGGATCTGGTGTCCATCCATGTCGGTGACTCTGCAAGAGCCTGCAGCTAATACTGGGGAAAGTCATCTGCTGCACATGCACAGTGTGAGGCTCTCAAACACTAACTTTGCAACATCTGAGACAATTTTTTTCAAGTGAGTCAAAGCTACCTTTCCTCTACTGAGGAGCAAGCTCATGGCAAGAGGGAAGTTCTAAAAGAACCTGCTTCTGAGTTATCCGAGTGCATTCACAGCCCCTGAAGGTTTTTTAAAAGAATGGAAAAACTTCTTGAAAGAAAGAAAAAGAAGAATATTATGCTTTGGATCAGTGGAAACTGGACAAACAGAAATCTTGCAAAATGTAGCAAAAAGAACAACTAAGCTAAGGCCTCTATGTTTGAGGAAAAAGTAGTAGAATTCAGATAAAATACCTTAAAAACTGTTAGCAGACTATTAAACTAATGCATTGAAAAGAAAAGTTCTCATGGAAAATCCAGCAATAGAAATTACTGTAGGATTTCAACTTTTTACTAAAAAGGCTGGGTTTTGGCACATGAAGCTTAGCCTATACTTTTATTAAATTTATTAGCAACTAAAATCCTTCATTGATCAAGGCTCTAGACTTTTTTAGGACATAAAGAAGCTTACATCCAAGTGTCACCTTGATAACACAATACCGTCTGCCCTTTTGTTATATCTGGTAGCTGAAGCTGCACCATAAGGTAGTAATAAATATCCAGTCACTTGTTTCCAGGCTTAGATAAAGCATGTTTTCAGTAGTAAAGAAAGCTGAACCAGTACACTGATTAAGAAAACATTATTCCGTTGCAATGTAACGCAAAGCCTTTGTTTCCTTTTCATGTGATACTCAGAGTACCTTGAAAATAAAACAAAATGATAGAAAGAAATCCCCATTCCAGATATGCAACAGAACTCCCAGCCAGAACCCTGCTCACTCACTCTCTGCTGCGTATTTTCCCCAGTTACTTTTCTCAAGACACATCTCCAGAAGTTATCGTGAATTATTTTGAAGAGGACATAAAAGAGGCCAGTCTGTCACAACAACGGCACACCGGTGCTGCCCAAGCACCGGGGATCCCAGACGCAGGGCGTACCTTTTTGGGGTTTGGGAGTGCTGGCTGTGGATTTCCGTTGTGACTTGACAGCAAATCACAACAGGATGCTATCTGAATACTGAATCAGATTTGCAGGGAAGCTGCCTTTCCACAATCCTTGCACTTTTATTAAATTTGACACTACATGTGGAGATAAAAATAGTCAGTGACTGCATTCTGCTATTACGGTAAAAAGGACTGCTTTAAGATAAAGCTTCCAAACTGTCTGAAGGTCCAGGCTGTGTTAAAAAAATCATACAGTCTGCAGGGCTTTGCTCTTCAGACAGGCTTGCTGGGATGCATGCATGTGGGCAAAAGAGATGCTGCTCGGCACAGGCTGCAGTAGCACAATCTGTCAGGGAACCGTTGAGCAAACTAAGGTGTTGCTTGGAGCAAACAGAAGCAGCATGGTTTAGTCTTAGAAGAGCATGGAAATGGTGCAGTAACCTGGCCCATGAGCTAGGCATGGGGTGCTGTCAGTGCCCCATATCCTGTGGGCTTAATTAATGAGGGCAGTGAGTTGTGCACCAGTTCTCAGTACTAAACGCGTGCGAGCACTTATAGTTCCCTGCCCCTACAAAACGTAAGGTACACAAACAGCCTGTTTGCATTTCCAAACACGAGGTACTTCAATTTCTATAGTCTCAGTAACGAAGTTCTAGTAATCCTTGCCAGACAGCTCTCAGCTGGAAAGGCAGCTCAGGTGGTTGTTTATTTCCAGTGCTATTGCTAGTAGATAGTTTCCAGGCATTATTAAATTCCTACTCCCTAACAACCAATTCCCTATTATTAACATGCATTGACAGCCCACTCACTACCTGTAAATGTACACTGTATTTGGCACCAATCAAGCTTCATTTGCTGCCTAAGAGTATGGATTTAGTTTGATGGGCACTATCAAAAACAAACCACAGAACTGCCTGGGGCCAGATAATGCAGATAAGTCAGCACAAACTGAAATTTCATCCAACAGCTGGAGAAGTCAACTGGACATCATCACACAGTGCTGCACGGTATAAAAGGACAGAAGCAATGGACTGCATTTCTAGCAAATTACAGTGTATTTTGCAGGCTCACAAAGATTTTCCACTCCATTATCAAACAAACAAAAACATGATTGTGAAAACTGAGGAACATGTCTTTATTATTTGTACGAGCATCATGAATACATCAGTTAAGATGCTTGACTACTGATGCATGACTAGTTAACGCAGTGGAACATTAAACCGAGAGGTCTTTCCAGGTACCCAGACGTACCTTCATTTGCCTCTCTAACCAGCAGGGCTCCCCACACCCTGCTGGGGCCATCCTGCTGCAGCGTGGGGCTGGGGAGAGCTGTCCTGGTGTGCGATGCTACAGACCTGCCTGCGGCATGCTGGCAGCAGGGATTTTGAAATCTTAAAAGGTTGAGTCCTGACAACAACAGAGGCAGAAGTAATGCTTGCAAAAATTTTTCATAAGTTAGTCATCCAAGAACTAGATCTGATGAGTCTCAATGACAATGAGGCTCAACGATGAGTTGAGCCTACCTAAATTCTGACAAAACCACAAACTTGTGCATGTATTGCATCGACCATTTTCCCTCTTCTTGCTGGTAGTCCCTTGTTTCAGAGGACAAGCCCTCTCTCATTCGGTTTCCATATTATTCGCCACCCATGAAGGCAGACTGTATCAGGGAGCAAAATTGGCTGGTGACGGTGAGGTAGCACAACTGATTAGCAGGAGGCACTCTGGTCACAAAGCATGATCTAAAAAATAAGGGAACTGTCAGGTTCCTTTGCCAAGAGAAGCACAGGTAATAAACCTCGCACTCAAAAAAGGTTGGGTTTGGGGCTTTTTGGAAAGGAGGTACTGAGAGAGAACAGGCAATGTCGGTACTGGGATTACTGTAATAACAAAGGCAGCTATTAAAAACAGAGCTTTTAAAGCCTGTTGAGAAGGAAAAAAAAAAAAAAAAAAAAAAAAAGTACTCTTTAATTTTGTTTGTAGAATACAGAAAAAAGTGTCCTAACTTTTCAGCCAGGGGAAAATCCCACAACATTTTACTCAAATTTCCAGTAATGTGAACAATCAGTAAGCGACCGATTTTAATGAGACCTCCAAGAGTCATTAGAAGGCTAATGGTTTCTCAGATGATATCACTTTGTCAGTTGATTACCTTGCTTCATGTTGGGAACATGTGATTACTGCCTTCAGGGATCAGCAGCAGCGTCTCTCCTACCAACAACGGCGAGCAGCGGAGCGCCTGACTTACCCTCGCCGCCTGCCCTGGGCTGTGCCGTCAGCTCGGTCCCAGGCAGAGCTGACGCTCACCACCTCGAGGGCAGCAGCAGCCACCAGGCTGCCTCACGCCTGTCCTGACTTACCACCTCTGCTTTTACTGCTTCACCTGAGCCCTAAGTGCCTCGGGTGGCTGCTGTGGCTGGCTCACACAGGCCACTTGCTCCACAGAGCACTGAAGCTCCACGAGGAGAACAAATGCTTACGCAAGTCAAGAGGAATTTATTTCTAATAATGCACTTCCAGGCGCTGATCACCATCTCCTGTGGTGTTTAACCCATACGACACAGCAGTGGCATGGACCTAGATGAGAATGACCTACTCTGAGTATGTACAACCAAAATTTCTTGCTGCAAGTGCACCCCTAATCTAGAAAAACAAAAAAGAAAAACAAATGTTGGAAGCCACACTGACGCCATTTCTGGGGGAAGATCCCTAGAAACGTGCAGTCCCTAGGCAATAAATATCACTTGCTGTCCAAAAGGTGAAGAAGGACCTTTGCCAAGGGACAGCCAAGACGGTGTTGAGATAGATTGGAGTCCAGTTGCTATTAATCCCTCTGGAAACAACTGCATTGCCTTGAAGGCTTTCCAAGTTAAATGCTTTAATATTTATCATGGAAAACGCAGAGTATCATCACGATATCTGTTTGCACTTCTTGGCTAATAGCTGAAGAACTGAATCAGCTCCATTATTGCCTTTATTGCTGACATCTGTTTCTCCCTCAAGATGCTCAAATAACTGTGCCCAACATATTGACAGAGAGGAGAGAGATGAAAACCAAAAATGAAGTGTCCCTGGGATATTATCAGGCCCACTGATAGTAAATTTGGAAGACGGATGCTTTGTTATGGCATGTACTTAGACCTTAGGCTAAGAATACAGTACTGTAGTAAAGTTGCCTCTTTTCCTAAGATACAACCTTTGTATTGATACATCTGGATCATACTGCCAGTGTTTCTCTTGCTAAGGAAGTGAAAGAATATGTGCTCACCCATAAAAGCTGCAGTAATATTAGATTAAGGGTAAGAACCTGAAAAAAAAATAAATAAATAAAAAGGAGACCTGGTGAACAGAATTACCTTCCTGATCACTTGTGCTGAGAATGTAAGGAAAGGAGATTTGGAACCCTGAATTGACATCTCTGCTACTACTGAAACAGCCCCAGCAGAGCCTCCTGTGCACATCACTCATTGTGCACATTTGGAATATCCCACCTGGCATTTTCTAGAGAAGCATTTCAATGTGATACAGAACGCTTTCCTCACTCAGACCTATCCTCATGCATTACAAGGGGAGAAGTGACAGTGAAAAGGAGAGCTCAGTCAAGTGGAAGAAACTGGCTAAGTTATTTTGTTTATTATATTCATTACAGCCATGCCCAGGGACAAAACAAGTCTCGGGCACTGTTATGCAAAAATCACGGTGAAACACAGAGTAAGAGCTGGTGTGAGTCCTGAAAAGCTTGCAGCCACACAGACAAAACAAAAGCCACTGCAAAAGGAAAGCATACAAAAGGACTGCGAGCAGCAGCAGTTCTGGTAAACATCTTCACAGTGCCAGAGGAATAATTTTACTCTCCTTCCATTTCATGTTTGATTTGTGGTGGGTGAAAGGGTGAACTTCTGGTGGGAAAGGACCGGGAAAGTGGAGAACCAAAGGGACAAGACAGCGAGGAGAGGGAGGAAGACCGCAGGAGCAGAAAGCTGCAGAAGACAGCTGCACAGGATGCTACAAGGCAGCACTCTATCTACGGACTAGAGATGGAAACAGGCACAAAGACATTTGCCAAAATATTCTCAAACAAATGTCGAACAGCACGGATGAATCGCCCTCTCTGTTGCTGTGCGCACAGTTTTCCTGTTCACTAGTTCGCCCCAAAGGCCTGCACACGAACAAAGGCAGTGCAAGGTCGGTGGCCCTGTCCCCAGGCTGAGCAGCTGGGAGCTCTCCTGCAGCTTCCTTCTCCCCCGCTGCGCTACACGGCACAGGCACGCAGCTCGGTTCTTCTCTGAGAAGCACAGCATCAAGGCTTGCAGGTGAGCAAAATACCGCTCCCGCCAACAAAACGCTCTCTAAGAGACTACTGTCATCATTGATCCAGACACTTTGGAGGAAATATTATTGAAAAGCCATCGGACAACATTAAGTGTCCTCATTAAACACTGTCAAGCTGACATTGTTAAGTTACAAAGATTGATCAAATATGTTTAAAAGAACTGCGGGAGCAGCAGAAGGCCTCACAGTCATTACATGATTTTCTCGGGCTCCAAACTGTACTGGGAGTATTATATTGTGGCTGCTTAAATGGTTTCAGGGCTGCCTTTGAACTACAGGCAGAAATTATTCTGGGACAGTTGGAAATAAAATGGTGAGCCTATAATTGTTCACATCTTGGGGGAAACAAGAATTAGTTTTGCACACAAATTTCTGGTAACTTTCCAGTTCTGAGAGACAAATTACAATAGCTTGGCAGCAAACAAACAAGTGCTATTTGCTTATGCCATAAAGAAAAAACAGAAGAGAGCAGAAAGAAAGATATGCATACAGAAAATAATCTTCACTGCCATCCCCGAGCCCAAAACATAGCCAGCCTGGGTTGAAGACACTGGGTTGAAGCCCTGCAGTTTTACCTCGTCGCAGGGTTGCGGTTTGTCCAAGGAGCGTTTCAGTTATGTTCAGTTTGGTGCTTTTTTACATCTTTTCAACGTCTCATTTTCCAAGCCTCACTTATTTTTTCTTTCATTTATGTGTACTTGACCCAGATTAAAGTCAAAATTCCTGAGGGGCAGGCCAGAACCTGAGAAGGGGACCAAATGTGGTTTCCAGTTTGGGAATTTCCCCGTAAAACATCCCTTGATAAATTGCAGAAATTGATCTTATTGGTAAATATGTTTCTATATTCCCCAAAAGCCTTGTTAGTTGGGGGGGGGGGGGAAGGAGAGAAGAGAAATTTCAGTTACTTCTACTTCACTCAGCAGAATAATGAAGACAATGAAGGGGAGAGTCAGTGTCCTGCATCATCTGGGGAAGGCAATTTCTTTTTTTTCAGCCATTAATCTTGGTGTCAGAGTCTCTGGAGGTTTCATCCTTCCTCCCTCTACCCATAAATATTTACCTTAGCTTTCAAACTGTTTGAATTTAGGAAGAAAAGAGCTCACCATTTTGTGTGTAATTTCAGCTGAAAATAATTCCAAAAAGCTTTGGTGATGCATACTTAAAATCCAACGTGTATACTGCAGGGAAGCCTCTTAAATTGCTGCTCAGGGGACTGTCAGAAATGGGTTGCTCAGTGAGGGGCTTTGCCAGCGGGAGCAGATCAGAGCTGTTCTCAGGGCGATGCCCTGGGGAGCAGGACAGGGCCTGCAGCGGGGAGCAGCTCGCTGCGGTGGCTCGTACAGGATTCACCCTTTGTGCCATACAAAACATTCCTTTACCCCGAAGAGTGAGCTAGTTCTGCTAGATGCTACCAGATAAGACATCAGGGAATTCATCGTACATTTTTTTCCAAGTGACATGGAAGTTGTGCATAAGAATCTTTTCTAGCTGAAGTTACTTCGCTCTCAGCGAGCAAAATGGTCACAGCCTTTCCCAGCGGACCAAACCAAGGTAACTGTATCCCCAAGTCCCCAGAAGATGGGCGACCACGACTAAGTTTTAATTTCGCTTAGACTGTTGGGCTGCACAGACGCGCAGTGCTAACTCAAGCCAAATTCCCAGCGGGCTTGCTGCAGGCTGCGGCTCCCCAGGTGCCTTCCTCCCCTCCTGCCGGCGAGCCTGGCAAAGCAGCGGGGGCAGAATATGAGGGCTGGGAGGAGGAGGGCTCTCTCCTAAACAAAACAAAATAACAACCAAAGATAGCTTCGTTGGATCCGAATGTCACCAGGGAAGAGGAGGAGCTGAAGACACACTTCAGCTTCAGCCCCCACATCAGCCAGGACACTCAGCCACAAACTCACCCAAAACTGTGCCGGCACGAGGCCCTGGCAGCTGTCAGCGCAGCGATCAGCCCAGGAGGCGACGTGCGTTTGGCGGCACCTCCGCGGGCCCCTGGCGCTGAGCCCCTTCCTCAGCACAGCCCGACCCAGCTCTGCCCAGCGGGGAGGCAACCGTCCTCCTGCCCCGGCTTCTGAGGGAAGCGAAGCTCCCTCCCAAGCAGTGTTTGGGGTTAATTTGGGTGAGGAAATCTCAGCCAACACGGGCCAGTTAAGTGGCTGTGCTGTGGGCACCACCCCGGAGCTGCGTGGGCTTGGGAGGCATAGGGCTCGGCCTGCTCCAGCAGGCTCACTTGTGTCTGCTGTCACCCACGGTATTAATCGCTAATGCCTTGCTGCCAAGTAATGGTCTGCTGCGTGCATCACCCAGCAGATAGCTGCAGCTCAGAACACACCACTAAAAGCAGCACACCACGGCCTCAGCTGTCTCCCTTTAAGGAACCTCCCTGGGGCTGTGATACGCCGCTCCCTGCGGCCAGCCGAGCATCGTGCCCCAGCCAGCGACCATGGGCACCAGCACCGGCACCGCTGCCGGGACGGGTCGATAAAATACAGATGAAAGAAAAACGAAGCCTTAACAAGGCAAAACTTCGCTTGGGCTTTAAGTAAAATAGGATGGCCTAGACTCTCCCTTAACGCCTGGGCATGCATACACTACCTTTCTCCACCTTGTGACCCTGAACAATGTAAAACCACCACATAGAAACAGCAAAGTATATTTCTCTGCATTTACATGGAAAGGACAGAGCAGGATTATTGCTGCCCTGCCACACACACAAGTGAGCACTCCCTGCTGCAGCTGGGGGCTGATTCCTCCCTTATGGAGTTCCAGACCCCACGCCAGGAATGTGGGACAAACAGGACCAGAAGTAGATGCAGGCCTGGAGGACGCACAAACAAATCTGCCCCAAAGCCGTGTGCTCGGCATCCTGATCTGCAGCAGGCGAAGCGCAGGATTTGCACGGCAGCCGGAACAGCACCTGGCCCTCTCCCTAAGCACCCCTCAGCTGCCTCCTGCCGCCTGCTCACGAGCTGCTGTTCAAATGACCGCAGGGCAGAGCGGCAGCCCGGCGGTTCGGCACTCAGCACCTCGCTGAGGTTGTTTCGCGGCTCACGGGAGAGGCGATGCCGCACGGATCTGTGTCTGCGCTGCCTTGGTGTGCGCAGGAAAGCCGCACTTTGCCTTCACGCTAACCCCCAGCAGGGCTCGGAGGCGACTTCTCTGCCTCGTTCTGGGACAGCATCTAGATCTGAGTTTGGTCTGCGGCGCTCACCGTCGACACTGGAGTGGAAACTCAAACAGTGATTTACCAAAAGCCTGCATAATGAAGGAGTTTGCCAGGATTAGAAGCCAAGTTTTTGGTCTCCAGTTAACCAATGAGCCATCATACATAATTCAAAAGCTTTTACAGAATATTTCACACATTAATTAGTAGTACTACTACGAATATTCTCCCTGCATAACTAATGCTTCTTTGCTGCTTCCTAACCATATGAAAAGAAGCTTTTAAATCTCTGGAACTTACACACTTACACGATCTATTTCACTGTGTCTGCCTTTTCTTTCTTATGCTTTTTTAAAAATGGGTTTCTGTTTATCCTAAGCACGGCTGAAAAATTTCCTCTGTAGCTGGCAGCTGGCTTGCCGTACCATGGAGTTTCACTGGTCATATTCTAACCAGAAATAGGGGCTGGGGAGCCTAGGGGAAATAATCAGGCTGGTAAGAGTGAAGTTTTAAAGAACAATTTGCTGATTTACTCCCAAAGTAAGCACGGAAAGGAAGAGCTATGGGTTTGAAGAGTTAAACGGACAGGAGGAGAACTGAACAGACAGGAGATCTTCATTTACTTCAGTGTCTCCCTTTCGGAGTCAGCAGGTCTCAGGACGCTTGGTATCCAAACTGATCAAGTGCTAGTCTCCCTGTGACAGGCTCTCCTCTCCTCTTGACGCCCCTCAAGGCTGCTTTCAGCTTGCTGAAACTATTTGGATGCACGGTCTGGAGAACCTGCGCCGGGCACGTATTTTCTCCAGTGAGGAGACAGAACAAACCCCAGAGCACACACTTCATGTTTGTTTTCATGTACTATCTTAAGGCAGCCTCTCTCCCCAGTCCCTGCAATGCAGTCCCTGCTGAGTAAACACAAACAAAACAAAAAGTCCTCCTTTCCCTTTTGAAAAAGAAGGAAAGCACACCGACTTCGCCTGAGCAGCCCGGTGAATACTCAGCTCTGCCAGCACTTGTTTCCCCTGCGTGTAGTTAAAATGCATATGCTATCTTCTTTTCTCTCCCCAGTCCTTTCCCTAGCCTACTGTGAGACCTGGTACCTGGTTTTAGCCAAAGTAAAATCTCTCCAGAAACCACAGGGAACAAAGCACTTGGTATTTTTAGATCCCACGGTTCCACTCTCCTGCTCGAGTCAGTGCAGGACAGTCTCTCCCGGAAAGACAAGGATGGCAACATGTAGATCAAAACTCGCTTATTACACCCCGCTTATTACAACACTGATTTAAACACTTATTTTCAGAGACAATAGTTCAAAAATGCTAACAGGAGCAGAAAGCTATTAGAAATTTCTGCTTGTCCAAGCAGCCAAAACTGAAATGTGTCTGAGCCTTCTCTGTCTGCAGTGTCTCACTCATCTTTTCCTCTCCCTGCAGCCCCATTTTGCTGGCCTGACATTTTCCCCTCTGTGCTCTGGAGCCTTCTCCCACCCCCAAGCCACGATTTCCTTCATCCTGTTCTCTCAGGCCATGTCTTGGAGAGCAGGGGAGACATCTCAAAGGCAGAACAAGCCAGCAAACAAAACCACTTAATAGTTAGGGACTGGGATGAAGAGAGACTCAGTGGCTGCTGGAAGATATTTTTGGACTATGGCCTAGACGAAGAACTCAGAGAATCATTTCATGTGCTCACTCTTGTGAGTACTGGTGCTGAGGAGACAGTATCACTCGTGGGCTGGATGATACAAGCAGGTACAATTACGTTCTTGGATCCGAGCCATTGTCTCTGCAAGGTAGAGCCTCCCCTAAAAGAGCACTAAACACATAAATTCTGTGTGGGGTATTCCACAGTGGGGACTATGAGTGTTACAAAGGAAACTAAATAATACATTATATGAGATTTTTCAAGGAGTTTGCATTTCAGACTTCAGATGCATGAAACAAAGATGCATTACCCAGTTCAAGTAATTAAGATCTGTATTTTCACTAATATTCACTTTTTTCCCCAAAAATTGCATGCTACACTTATACATGCCTCCCTCCCAGAAAGTGTTGTATTTTCTAAAATTATTTGACTACTTCAGAGCCCAATATTTTACTATGACACATAACTGTCAGCTAGAAAGCAAATTGCAAGCTTCAGAAAATAATACATTTAAATATATATATATTTTCTTCTCTGATATGTCTTCTCCCCCCTAAGAGCAGAAATGACCACTAGCAGTAAGCTGAATACTTACACAAGAAACTCCCTCAGCACTGTCCCACAATAGTGGTCTCTGGTTAATACACAGATATTTTAACAAGCTGTTTAATTTTGCAGAGGGGTGCTTTATCATCTGTACTCCCTTGGCCCAGGAGCACAATGAAATGACTCTCTTGTGGTTTATTTCAGGGTTAGAATTTTCAAAGGCCAAGAAAATGCAGACATATAAAAAGTGAACTTTTAAAATTACTATTTAGATTTCAAAACATGTTTAGTTTGAGTTGTGAGCAGATACTAGAGGCAAAGCTGGCCTGTTCAGAACGATTTCTACATTCCAGAACTAATAAGCCTCATACTTTTGATACTAACGCAGATGTAAGGAGTAACCACATGAAAGTAATGAAGCTACACCGGTGCAGCATGCGTAGAACCCAGTTACATTTTTAAAGAGGTTTTCTCTGCAGTCGTAACTTGAAGGGAAAATAGAAAAAACAACCACAGCAAAAGAAAAGTAGTCATCTCAATTCCCGCATGACATTTCTGCCACGTTTAAACCTCAGCTGGATTGATTTGACCAGGAAATGAACACTAACATTTAGGGATGCTACACAACAGGTTTGTCAGGACAGCTAAGGAAGAGGCTCGGAACATCCCCACTTGACTCGATGTGTTGTCACAGCAATTTGAGCTGATGGCAGTTTAGAAATCTGAACAAAACTTTGTACCTTGATGCTACCTGGAAAGTCTAGATGCAGTCAGAACAGCTTCATCCAACGCTCACCACTGCTCAGATTAAATTAGTTCCCATCCATTACCTTCTATCCTTTAGGTCTAATATTATGTTCAAAAAATAAGGTCAGTGGTGAGGTGGGGCACTTCATAAAGAAAGCTGATTTCCTGGAACAACTCTAAAATTGCACCATGGAGAGCATGTCAGTGATCTGGCTCAGATGCACACAACACCGTGTGTCCATTAACCTCAGTCTGCATGCCTGCGGAGTTAAAGATTTTTCTCATCCCTTTCCTTTCTTTCTCCCCTTCCCTTGCCTTGTTTGTTTCTGAGTGTCTCCAGGTACTGGGAATAAACATATGCTCAGAAAAAAAAAAAAAGAAAAAAAAAAAGAAAAAAAAAGATTAAAAAAAAAAAAAGATAAAAAAGCCCCAAGCAAAACCCTCCAGTCTTTGCCTTTGAGAAAGGAGTGAAAAATTTACTTAAGGATTGCTGTTTCCTGAAGATTCAATCTTGTCTGTTTATATAGCACATTTTTCCAAAGCATGTGGCTGTGGAGAAAAATTTAGCCCAAAGAACAAGCTAGCCTGATGGAGTTCATTGGTAAACACTTCATGCCCCATGACAGGCTAGAGAACCTCCCCTCCTTTTTAAGGGGAGGGTGGAGGAACAGAGAAGGAAGCAGTGCTACTGTTAAATACACTGGGATAGCCACTGTATCTAAGAGAAAATATTATTTCTTAAAGCGCCACTGCACAAGGAAGCCTAAACAGAATAAGCAGAAAATACCATTTCCCAAAAGTTGAAAGAGCCATCAGAACTGAGCCCTGTGAAGCTAAGGAACGCCCCCCCAGTAAGGACAGGGCAATTCCAATGTCCAAGGGTGGCTGCACGCGCTGGGCGCTGCTCTCCTGGCACGACATGCAGCCCTTCCAGGGAGCGCAGACACACGACTGCGCGGACAGCCCTTCCAGACCGCAGAGCCCAGCATTACTGCCATTTTTCTCTACTAAATTCAATTACCCTGGTTCTGTTCTGCCTCAGAGCTTGTTCATTGCAATCCCTTGAAGATTTTTCCTCGGTGGCACGAACTCATTGCCCTGTATCCATCGCCTGCGGGCATTTGGAGTCACCTGGTTCCCCACAGCGCACACCTGAGTGGCATGGCACACGCGGTTAAATGAGGCTCCGTGTTTTGACACCTGTGCTGTTTGCAGCCCTTCCTTCCCATCGCAGATGTGCACAGCTGCATTGCCATGAAGCAGTTGCAGCTTCTGGGACCTTAAATCATACTGAGTATTTCTGTTTTGTCTTATCTGTCGCTTTCCATATCTGCAAGTACCCACTGACTCTGACATGCGCTGCCGGCAGCCAGGACAACCCTGTTTTCCATTTTCTGTTGAACAAGATGTCAGTAGATGACAACCCACACTCCACTGATGTCATTTGGTAATTTAACAATGTTAAATATGGGTAAGAGTCTAACCCTCCCCACCTTCTTAGTAGGCACTTTATTATTTTGTTTTCCATCAACTAGTTACACCGGGGATAATGGGGACATGCTGTGCCATAATTCACTGCAACAGCTTTAAGCATATGCTCATGAAATGGCAGCTTATTGTCAGACATAATTATGTCAGGGCTACCAGAAGCAGATTTAGGATGAACAATCAGCTGCTGAACTCTACAGTCTTCTGATACAACCATTCTAAGAGACAGTTGTGATAGCTGATAATAAATAAGCTGCTGGGGTTTGCTCCCCGCCCCATGTCTGAATGCATAAATCTGTTTTATTTTGTCCAGTGGAACTGAGTTTTTTTTCTTCTAAAAGCAACAATGGCAGGCCTCTGACTTGGGAATTTCATCTTCTTTACTGGAATACGTGACAAGCCTCAATCTTTTCCTGAAGGTCACGCTTCAGTGGGGGCAGGTACAAAACTTCTGTGGTCCCCCTGCGAACTCCCAGTCATTACCTGACCTTCCTGCATGTTTTGTAAAGAAACTTGCTTGTAATGCCTTCAGAACAACGACCCTCATGCCAGCAAACAGAGGTTCCCCTGGAACAGATAAAGGGGCCACGAATGCTCCTTCCAGGGGCCAGCTCTCCATAGCTGTTAGAGACGTAACAGCTATGCTTTAAGGGTTGCTTTGCTCCTCTTTTACAGATGAGCCTTTATAGTAACTCAATAATCCAGCAACCAAAATGGTAAAAAGAGCATATGAATACCAGAGTATTCCTACAGAGCCTTTTGTACAGGAAGAGCTGTTTTTGTAGGATTCATGGCAAAGAGTAAATCTCACTGTTTTCACCTTAACCTCAGGTTTCCATTGCTTGCAATGACAAAAAGTATCTGCTATGTCCTTAGTCTCTTTTCTTGGGCTTTTAATGGATGATTCTGATCAAGGTAAAAAAAATATCCAGTTGACCTTGTGATAACCCCTGAAGCACACTGGATGTCCCCTCACCTCACAGATTCAAGCTGGGAAGCCCCAATACCAGCCTCTTGCTGAGTTCAAATGGAGAAGCAAGGACATGCTGATGGCAATTCTTGGCCAGGGCACTGAAGAGGGAAGTCTGCCTCAGGCTCTTCTATGCAGAAACTGAAGTAATCAGAGAAACGTTAGCTCTCCCAGAAATACAGGCACTTGGGACTGCGCGCAGTAAGGAAGATGATTCATCTATCTGCTACTTCATTCCCACTTAGCTTCAGAAGGTGACCGTGAAAGAAACGAGCCCATGTTGGAATGCCAGACAGGAGGATGAGCAGCAAGGGAGAACTACTGGGCCCTAAGAACTTCACATAGACTGCAGTTGACTTTCTCTTGCTGGCAAACAAGCACACATCAAGTGCTCTAGGCAGTTTGGCAGACCTATGATCACACACCCACATCTGCTCAGGTACTTCCCAGAAATGCAGACCAGGTATAGGTTCTCATCATGGACTATAGCCTCACTTAATTCCATATTTCTTGCCCATATCTCCTTTGTTTTCCCTCTGTTTCCTTCTTTTGTAGTAGGTCTCCTAGTACAGTAGTTTACTCCTCCAACCCCCTCACTTCCATAATGTGGAAAAAACCTTTTCTCCCTTCCAGCTGCGAGCTGCTCTGTGTAGCAGCCCTCTCACTGACCTGTGCTCAGATGGCAGGCCCACCCCAGCAGGAGCCAGCTACGTCCATTCTGCATAGTCCTAAAGCACAACCCTAACAATAATTATTATTAATTGCCTATAACATAAAAATAACAAATACTTAATTGCCATCGTTAGATTCTCCATACTGCATTTTGCAGCTAGATGTACCTGCATGTGCAGAAGAAGGCTGTCAAAAAAAAAAGTCTTAAAATACAAAGAACACCAAAATATGCCAGTCTGGGCTGCTCACAGCAGCAGGTGGGAAGTGGTGCATTCACCCACTGTGCGAGGGGTTGAACGTGCTGGGTGCCACGTGCCAATGACAGAAGTAGATACCATTGCGGAAGCTGCCATGCTGATGTTACGCCCCTGATCTGCTCTCATTTCATCTCTTATTTCCTTTGAATTAAAAGTTGAGTGGTGTGTGAGGCACCATCCTTCAGGAGTCTCCCTGCAGTCTCCAAGGTCTCCTCCTCAGTGGAGTACTTCAGAGGCTGTAAATACAGCCATTAACTTGTCTGATAAATAAAATAAGGACACAGCAAAAGAGATGAAATTGTCACCACTGAGTCAGTCCCATTATTTAGGAAAATTATTCTGTTACTCCTTAGAGCACAAAGTAGAGATGTGCATCCTCAGGTCTCCAAGTTTAATTCATGGCCTCCCTTCTTGTGCTGCAACTCAGACCTAGAACTGCCAGCCACTAACATACCGCAAATTTGGAAATAGCAGTGCTGCTTTTAATTTCTCTCTCTCTGACTGCTACTTGGAAGGAGAAATATATTATGAATCTTCCCTTTATTATCACTATCATTAATCTTGTTTGAGATCCTGCATTAAAAGGTTCACATATAAAAGTAAAAAGCTTTGTAATACAAGCTGCAGAAACATTTCTGTCCTTAACTCAGCCCTAAGTCTACAATATCACTGTCCTAATGTTTTATTTTCCTTTAACTTATTTTTGCCTTCAGTTTCCTTTCTCTCCATTAGTAGTAGTCTTTACTTTTAAAGGTAACAAAGCATTTTTCCTGTTGATTGTATCCGTCTGAAAAAAATGTATTTTCAGTTGATTTTTTTTTTTTTTGCCTGACAACACCTTCGTTACATGTACCCTTTTGCTGAAAACCTGTTTATTTGTATGCCAGTTGAAATGATACTGGCAGCAGGGCTGCAAGAATTTTTTACCGTAGCAATTCCACAGTTCTGTAAGACAATGGTTCTTTAAGAAACGGTTTTGTAAGCCTGTCTGCAGGTTTGTTATTCCACTCCGACCAAATCAGTGAGAAAAGGTTTCTCCTTCCCGACAAGGTATTGGAGGAGAAAAGGAAAATTAGTAAGTCTCCTTTTTGTCAATATTTTAAAAATACTCATTTTACTGTTTCCCTTATAGTAAAATTTTACCTTGATGAGCATAATGTAACCTAGGAGACATCATAAGCCCAGAGCACCAAATTAAAGTCTGCCAGAGTTTCTTTAATACGCTACCACACAAATCAAGCAACTGGCAGCACAATCATTTTCCTAGCATCCAAGGAAGGGCTTTAAGAACTAAAACTTAAATATATTCCGTTCTCCAAACATCATTTACACTAATGACTGGATCACCCAGTGTGAATTACTGAATGCTGCAATTTAACAAAGAAAAGACGACACCCAATTATTTTTAAAGGGCTAATGGATTCTGAAATGTACTGTTTATGTACTTTAAAGATGATGTGTTGTTTTAATTATTCATAATCCCGATGTAACAGCCAAGTACAGCGGGCATACTTGTACCGATAACGAGGCTAACACCGCCCCACCACGCCCCTGCCTGTGCTGCTCGTAGCGAAGCGCAGGATAGGGAGGGTCCCCTGGGGCGCCGCCAGCCACAGCAGAAGGGGAGCAGAAGTCAGAAAAAGGTTTCCATTTCAAGGCAAGGGGGTTAAATGGGACCAGAACTTGCTGCCCAGGAACTGTCTGTGCCGGAGACAAAAATATCACAGGGGTTTCCAGAGCTGCCCTCCCAGATCCTTCTGCTGTCACTGACACCTGCTTAGGAGCAGACACCCCTAGGTAGTACACGTGTGTGAATGCTCAGCGGCGCATTCCCAAAGGGCTCCGCAACGTCTCCAAGATGCTGGCTCACGTTATCAGCTCCTAGAGCATGCCAGAAGGATTTCATCGGAGAGAGGCAGTGCCCACTTCAGTGGGAATAACTCCTGCTACGAGTAAGGTGTATCTCCAAGTAGCCATGGGGAGAAGAGACACACACCCTTTTCTTCCAAACACATCACAACTGAGGGATAACGGCTTCCGTGCCCTCGGCAAATACCAGAACAACTCTGCAGCATTAGAGGGTGAACTTCTGCCAGATATGACCCCAGTGCTACACAGAATGACACCAACCCCCCCAGCACTTTGCTGACCACCAGGGCTGTCACAGGGGCACCACTGCTGTCACCACTGACATAAGCGTGGGCTGGCAGAGCTGGATGGACATGACCAAGACACAGACACGAGTTGACTTGAACAAATCTCTGGGGTCACAGTCATTAAAAACTAACGTTCAGGAAAGACAAATGCAACATTACCCAGAAGAGTCCTTAAGTCAAAGTGCATGCCCTCCTGGTGGGCTTTCCAGGTCTGCAGCATCCGTTCAGATCCCTCTGAACATGTCCTGGTGCTGGCGTGCTTGAGCTCCTTCAGGCCAAGACACACCTTCAGCTTGGCTACTGCTAGTTACCCTCATTTTCAGTAACTTGAACACCAACACCTTTAATGTATTTCCAGCTGTGTTGGAGTGCGTTCCTAAAATGACTCCAGTTTCCCAAATTACTCCTGTTAAGTTAAAAATTGTCATTTTTTTCTCCTCCAGCAAGCACTGCATCTTATTGTGAAAATAACTGTTTTTACTAGCAAGGAAAAAAGCCTGATATTATTGGCCCCAGTCATCATTAGCAATTCTAGGGCTATTTCATAGCAGGGATGGCTATCAGCAGCGGCTGGGGAGCGGTGACCTCCTCGCAGAAGGTGAGCCCTGAGCTGCAATCTCTCCCCGAAGACGTGCTGGCTTCGCATTCCCAGCGAATGGACTGCTCACGGTTTCCTCACTACTTATCTAACTCAGGCACAAACAAGGAACTGCACTTTGCTTGCATGATTTTGAACTCGTGGTGATCTGACTGGAAGTGCTGCAACCTCTTCAGCCCAAGGGTTGGTTTGTGTGTGTTTCCTCTTAACACTTAAACTGTGTGTTTTCTCTTAACTCTTAAACATCTTAAGATGTTTTCTCACCTTTTGCTAGGCGAGTGTCTGGGCCGTTGGATTAAATCATAAATGGAGGCTCTTGAGGGTTTTCCCACAGCTCAGTTGAGGCTATCTGGAAAATGGATCCTAACAGACCTAGATATTGCTTTGATGAAAAACAACCAGTACAGGTTTCTCAACATATTATTCCTCTAGAGTGCAGACATGAACTAAATTATTTGTTCTTGTATTATTTTTTTTTCAACTAGGATCTGTAATTTTCCCAATTATTTTTTAACCCGGTGTCCTAAAGAGACAGTGCTTGTGCAAATCAGCTGGCAGACACCCAGCTCCCAAGCCTGGAAAGTAAGTTCAATCATGTTCAAAAGAAAAGTACAACTCTCGGCCATGTCACTGGTTTTGAGAAAAAGAGTGTTTGGCTGGAGGAGAAGGACCCATGGCAGGCAGAGCTCAGCTGGGGCAGGCCAGCAGCCACAGTAACTCCACGGGCTAGCCTGAGCACATGCTTGCTCTCTTTTCAGTGGAAATGTCTGAGTACATACAGGGGCAAGAAGGAGGCAGAGGTACTGCAGAGAACGGGAAGGGAGTCAAGCAGAAGACACACCTGGGCTACGGATTTCCAGAATCATCCCTGGATCGTTACACTCAGATTTACCTCCACAAGGTCTTCCCTCACAGTCTGATGAAAATCCTCATGCCCTGCTACATCAGACCTACATATTCTTCATCTCAGTCACTCCATACGTTCTGCTCTGGGCTGGCTGCTGTTTCTGCACTGAGGTCCGCTCTGTGAGGATGCCAGCCCTCTTCTCGGCTTTTACGCTCCAATTACTTACATAACGGAGTCATACTGTCTCCTACTACTGTTCTGTTTATCTTTCCCTTGCACCAGAGTGGCTTACTGTTTTTCTTCCACTCTAATCTAACCCAGTAACTGCTGGGTTTGGTTTTCTTTGGTTTTGGCAGTGGTGGTTTGCTGTTTTCTTGTACCCTTCAATCTCCAAAATAATCTCAGAAGACCCTATTTTCTAATCAGTTTTTCAAATTCTGATTTTGAGGAGCACTGCATTTTTTCTGTAGTTCATGTTCCTTCCTTTCTAACTCATTTTGTAATCTCTGCCACCCAAATGATTTCCCACCACTGAAACTGACCGGTTACTTCCTCTGACCAGAGTGAAACCTAAGTGAGTTAACTCCACCGGAATCCCTTCCGACATGGAGTCATCTCTGGCAGAATACGAGAACTTGAGCGGCCATCTGTATCCTGTCATATTCTATTCTAATTGATACCCAGTTAATTAACCTCATCAGCTGGGGTTAATTAACCCCATAATCCCATTAGCATCATATTCTGCCCCTGGGAGGCTTCAGTTGCTCAGAACTGTCCCCCCTCTCAACCACTGCAAGGCAGCAGGGCCTCAGACACCGCTCAGGGGGAGCGATGAGTTAACTCCAGCTTGTTATTCTGGTGGAAGTCACAAACTGCATCAGAGCCACGTCTGCAAGATTGCTGTGACCCTATGCGGAAGGGTCACATGAGAAATGCTGTAAATTTAGGAGTAGGATGTAACGGCTTGGCAACGAGGGGGGCAGTGAGAGGGGATAAGGAGGGTGCGGGAGAGAGGAGAGAACAAGGGTGGGGAAACAAACTTACTCTTTCCTATGGTATATTTATGCTGAAGGGTGTTACAGCATCTCTCTTCTTTACACGCACTTGCCTCCCACACACTTCTCCCCATTTTCATTTGGGTGATCATAACTCCTGAGTTACTGAAGACAACTCCAGCCTGAAGAATTCCAAGGTTTAGTAGCATACAAAGCGGGGATAACCAAAATGCGGAGCAGATTGTGTTTTGTAAAAATCAGAACGGTGGTGTCTCATATCAAGATCCCATTTTCACAAACCTGTCCTTTAATAAGTACAAAATTGTGTTACTTTTTATATAACATCAATTTTGCTTTCTTCCATTCTACGACATAGGCAATAATTTAATAACCTAACTGTATATGGCAAAGAGTTTTTGAGAATAATTTTAGGCAGCCTAAAATTTCATTTAAAATATTATTGTAAATTGAGCTCAGTAGCACTTTTTATAAGTCCTGTACAGAATGCAGGACTACAGTGTAAAGCGGAATTTGTATGTGCAACTTGTCTGACAAATCTCATCCAGGAAGGCAAACAGGGTATTAAAACACTGCAGTGCTGATACTTGAGACTTGGCAGGAGCTCGGGGTGTTTTAGAACAAAAGGAACTGGCAACACTTCCACAAACCATTCTTCCCCCGAGTTATGATGCTGAGATTGTCTTCTTGTACTTGTTTAAATTTGGAATCCTAAGAAATGAAATATTTCAATAATTTCTTAATATTTCAAAAAATGTCATAGTACACTTTTGTAGTTTCTCTTAAGTCAAACCTATTCTTCCAATCTTTGCAAGAGAGCATGTACTGCCAGTATTTTTTGTAGGGTGGGAGATCTAATTGCCTTCACAATGCTGATCCCCCCTCCTGCTTTCTCTTCTCTCCCTCTTTACACCGTATGTTCTTTGGGGCAGGGACCTGATAATGGTTATTCTCTGCCCACGTTAGGCAGCACACAAACCTCCCAGGCTTTCTGAAGCCCCTCCATTAACAATCCGCAGGCACCAGCTCAGAGACAATGCAGCAACAGAAGATAAACTAAATCTATTACGGAGCCATCAACTGCTATTAGAGAATTATGCCCGTTAGCACATTCAAACAGAAATTTCTTCATCCATAACAGAATTACAGTCTATTGATGGGAGAAAAAAGCCCCTACGTTATTACATGCAATAGAATAAGACAAAGCGAAGAATATTACTGATCATGGGGGTGCAAAGTCTGCATCTTATAACCTCTCTAAAAGGCTACAGAAAGGAACTTCTGTACTGGAAATATGACACATTCAACAAAAATAATAGAGCGGTTTCTTGGTATGTGGAAAAGAAGTGGCTGTCCTAGCAAAGGAGCTTTCCTTCCGTATGAGCTATTAGCTCAGCTACACAGGGCTAAGCTAGGGTTTTGCAGTGGGCACTGTATTACTTCATTGCTTCCTGAAGAAAAAAGCAATTACGATATACTTGAAGAAATTCCATTTTAGTGCAATCAGAACTCAAAGGTGAACAACCGACAACCCTTCCTGGCAGAACTTATCCCTCCGTGCTCATCATGTTCATGGTTAGTCTGTACTGACTCAGTCCTGGATTATATTCTCTGACACAAGGAAAAATCAAAAGACAGCAGATCTAATGCCATTTTGAAAATATCCAGAAGTGAGATTAAATATATTTTCCCCCCAGAATTAATTCAGGTCATTGGTTGAATGGTAAAACGTGAATTATTCTATTATACTAAGGAGTGAATTGCTGAGTCTACCAAATAACTTCACCTAATTCTCACAGAAACATTTTCAGATGTAACCTCCTGCCTATAAATGCTTCTATATGGTGTTAAAATTTATTTGGTGAGTATTAAGATGTAAAATAAAAACCGACTCTTATAGATATTCTGAATTTCTGCCACTTTTGCAGATGGTGACAGTTTCTTCCCAGACGACTGACAAGCCAAAAATTGAATCACTCCTGATAGTCGCCCCTATAATCAGAGACTAAGATACATTCAGGTATGCAGCTTATGCATTTTTTGTTGTTCAACAATAGTTTCTTTCTACTTTTGATTCAAACTGTTTTGTCATAGATCTATATTCGTAGATCTCTACAGGATAGATGGAAGATTTTCACATAGAGACCAACAAGAACAAATTAGCATTTTCTCCCTAATCTTATGTATAGATTAAAGTCAATGCTCAGTTTTATCCTAGTGTTATAGACCACTGTATTATATTTTGTGGAGCCACCAGAGTATGGCATTGCATGCAGTTCCAATGACTATGTTTACGTATTTATCAAAGTGCTGTTTTCACTGATAATTCAACAACAGCATCTGCACACGCACACGTGCACTTGTTCTCAAATACTTACCAGTTGTTTCTTACCAATTAAATAACATTTTCAATGCTCAGTCTATGCAAGGCTGTTTACTGAGGAAAAGTTCTGCCTATTTAAGTATAACTGTACATCTAAATACATATCACGTGCACGCTATGTGAGCATGGGATGACATTCCCACATAACATCTCCAGACCACGCACTTATCCTTGAAATGACACTTTCTGGATCAATGGGCTCAGCACCTGGTAAGGGGTTAGATCTGGGCTGCTGAAGTGCCCCCAGCTGCTGCTGAGCAGCTCCCTCCCACTTACACCAACCTCTGAGCCGGTGTCAGTGCCACAGGAACCTGTTTCAAGTGCGGCAGTACAGCACAGAACCTACCGGTAGTCGAGATAGGAGCAAACAGCGCTTGTAGCTGCAGTGAAGCCTCCTGCAGGGCTGATTTGCTAATAAGTCCTTCAAAGTGATTTTTTCTGCCACGAATAAAATGTTTCCTGTAACAAATACAGCCTCTGCCCCATTATTAGCTGATCACCAGCCAGTACTCCCCAGCATCTCTAAACCTTGCACTCCTCAGGTGACTTCCTGCAGCTCTTCCCGAGCTGGATCCAAAGACCACCGAAGGTAAAGATAATTGCCTCTGTGCTTAACATCAAACCAACAGCCATGGGAATAACCACAAGGAGGTTATCGTTTTCAGTTCAAGGGGAACATTACCATACCAGAGATCCACAGGAGGTGATCTATGGGGGGAAATATTCTTGCCTGAAAAAATAGATCAATAAACACTGAGGTGATTTCCCTTCAGCTACACACATCGAACCCAAGCTTAGTCACATTACACAATTACTGCCTTGGCTCTTCTTTCTATGATGGTAACATCACACGGGATATTTGTCCTAACTTATGCAGTATCTTCTCTCCCCACAGGTAGCTTACGCTGGAAATTCATGGTGCAGATGGCAGCTCCTTGCCATTTTCCATGGGCTCCAGGTACCAAACACTGCTCTTGAATAACTGCTCTTCAAGGACATGCAGACCAATTAGCATACCGGGACAAAGGAACAAATACACATATATATATATATATATTGTTTGCTGATTCTTCTTTGCACTTTCAACAGACCGATTGTGCTTCTATTTGTGCCACGTGCCTGGTGGCAGAACATGTCTTCATATTACCATAGAAAAGAGATAAAAGAGAGAGAGAAAGAGAGAGAAAGCACCAAATCCAGCTGTATGTGCTGTGAGATATGCACCCAATGGCCTAACGATGATTTCCTTCATTTTCAGGGACTAGAAACGCTTAGCTTTGGCTCACTGCTCCCTCACACACGCTGCCCACAAAACCACACTGTAACATACTGTAAAAAATTAGCCCAGAAAGATTTAAACAACCTTGAGGCATAGCAGACAATGCTAAAATGGCAAATTTTCTTGCTCACTATTACATCCAAAAACCTGGCTCTTGAGATGTTCACAATTTCTGAAGGATATCACAAGTTCTTCACCACTGCAGCTTATAGATTAGATCTCAATGAAGGAAAAAACACTTAAAAATTTATCCTTGGTAGCTCTGTCAATCGCAAAAAAACTGATCAGATCTCAAGAGTCTGGATTCATGTTCATTCATTAAGTGTAAATATCAAACTAGAAATCTGAAGAGAAATATTCAGATATTAGCAAGGCAAGGAATATCACATTTTTTGAAATGTCATACAAAGTTCTTACAGATTAATTATGCAACTATGAAACCCATAAAACTTTGCTTGCTTGAACTAAAGAATAACTTCTAAATGATAGAAATAAGTAACAGAAAAAGGAGGCAAGAGTGGTTAAAAATTATTTCTCTGCACCACGAAATCTTTAGTAATAGAGGAACTTAAAATCACCTGATCTTGTCCTGCGAAAGATTACCAGGCTGCTATGAAATGAAGAAATTCATGGAGTGGGGAAGCCTAAATCAGTGGTTTTTTTCCTGCTGTAAACAGCTGAGCAAGTTGGGTTAGCATTAGGCAAATACAGAAATCCATGCAGTTCCATTAACAGACCGTGCTGCACCAATACACTGATTCCTTTGGGGGTTTATTTGTGTTTGCTTGCTTTGTTTGGAAACCTGCTTGAATACTTGTTTACTTGGTGATAAAGAGAAAAACATTTCTGTTCAGTACTAGGATGAGCATTAGTAAATGAGGGTGCCTGGAACAACACGGAGTGGCTGTTGTGCACATGACAAGTAAATAACTATCCCCCCATGGAGCTGTGCCAGCCCTGGTAAATCCTAGAGCAAGAACAAGCTTGCATCACCCTGACACTGCCACACGTTCACAAGGCTCATTACAGTTTATACTCAACATAAGCACTATCTTTAACACAGAGATAACACAGCTAATTCTTGCTTCATGAAAATAAGAGCTACCATTTCAGGAAGGGGGATTAGCACAGACTGATCTCACCTATCGTTGCAGCTAACCTAATTTTGGCATAAATTCAGAGGCGCCAACTGCCGAGTGTTTGCAGTGTCACACAGCCCCAGGGCTCGGAGTAAGGACTGCTCCAGATTCTGACACGGATTGTGCCCAGGGCATGTTTGATTTGGGGCCTGAACCAGATCCCACTTCCAGAAGCAATGTGTTCAGTGCAGTTGCTTTCTATCTGGAGTGGTAGAAGGGAATACAAAACACCTGCCAGATGACAAGGCATCCTACTGTCCCAGGTCTAGCCCTTTAGATCAGGTTCTACCCACTGACTCAACGGGCCATTAACATTATAGAAGTCAGCTTTTTAGATTAATTTGAGACAGGTACGTTGGAAAAAGAGCTTTGAACTACTGGTTAATGGTGGATATACAATCCAAGACAGCAAGTCTGTGGGCCTTATGGGAAAATGTCTCGTGCAAGAGAAAATTCCACGGAAAAGGCCTTGGAAACAAGGTGAGATAGGTGGATGAGTAATGCGGATTGGAAAGAGAAGTGCATTGCTAGCAAAGCGAAGGTGAAAGGAAAGAGACAAACAGAAGCAAAGCTACATGCAGCCTCGGGGAGAACACTTAGCCCTACTCATTTTTTTTAAGCATCAGTCATACAAGCATCTCACTTCCAGGTGGAGTATATGGAGAGTAAAACACTAAAATGAAATGCAGACTGGAAAACAGTGCAAGTATTTAAAGATGGGGGTTACATCACTAAGGCAGCAAGTAAAATGGATGTTTTTATCTCTGACATAGATTTCAGGCGATTCTGGTAAGCATCAAGCAAGTCAGAAAGACAGAAGATTATAGTTTTCCAGGCATTAAAAACAGGCAATTTTGGTTGAATAGGAAAGGGACAAATTCTCCCTTCTATCAAACTGATTTATATCTGCAGCAGCTCAGCTGAAGTCAGTTGTGTCAATGGAAAATTAAACTAGGGATATGAGACTAAAATTTAGCTCCCAAACTGTACAACTGGCATTTAATGGGCAGGTGACTTTCTGAAAATTGCATCTCCAGCAATGAAAACACCTAAGGGTAAGTACATAATAAGAATTTGTTACAGAAAGCAGTATCTCTGTGAAGATGACAGATTCCCAAGCACACTCAAAACCCGTCTGAAAACTAATCCTCCAGCAGCCCAGTGTCTGTCGGAAGTGTGCTCTGTGCAACGGAGAATGTGGCTGCAATTACGCACAGACCCATAAGGAGAACAATACATTTTCAGAGAAAAGGAAAAAAAAATCTTACGCCATCCAGCAGTATGTCAGAAAGGGCAGCACTGCATGCTCAGCAATGGAGTTGGAAGTAACCAACCAAAGTATTCAACATCGTTCTGGTTTTCTTGCTACTCTTGCAGTTACCCCAGTGCCAGGCCATCCTGAAAAGGCAGCGGGGCAGCACTCTGCTCCAGGAAGAGCTGGGAGCTCCATGACACCAACGTGGAGCAATGGCAATGCCCTGAGACGCATTTCTCCTGTGCAGCCTTCACAGGCAATGCTGCAAAGAGCTGTAACAGATGCAGAATGTGCCACCACACAGCATTTGAAACGAGCGTAGGAAGGGTTCATTGTGGTTTCATTTGCACCCAAGCCCAGCCTGGTAGCAGCATAGCTGTCACTTACACCACTCCAGCAACTCTCACCTGAACCTGCAGCAGCAGGGGCCGCTGCTAAATCCTTGTCCAAGATACAACCAGTCTGAGGTAACAAATACTGTGTGTGTGTGTTGCGTATGACCGGCCACTGTCTTAACCACGTACCAGCCCCAAAGCCTCAGACACCCAAATGTCCCTGTGGTGAAAAGCACTATGCACATATAGAATGAGAAAAGATCGTGTCGCTGTGTGGTGGAAGACGGCAGCAGCAATCAGGCAGCTACGCCGTAAATCATAGCACTCTGATATGTCCCAGTACCAATTTATTCACTGAACATTTGCTTATTTTTTTTTCCCTCTTAAAAGTATTTATGGAGATGCTTAGCACCCAGAGAGTCAGCCCTGAAATGGCGTAATTTAGTTAAGATATTCCTTCTGCAACATCTGCTGAAAAAGAAAGGTGAAGGCAATAAAGCTCGATCTGAGCCATGCCTACACTTACAGTAACAAAACAGCCAGTTCTTCGTTCACAGCTGATGGCAGCAGGGGGAATGCAGGCTGTAAGACCCATCTCTCCGGAGCAGACATCGGCAAAGCCTGGCCCTGGCACTCAGGGCGTGATGGAGACCTCCTGCCCACCACCTGCCCAGCGTGTCCGTGTCACTCATGCCTCCTACAATAAAATCCGTCCTTACAATACTAGGCCAACGCCACTGCTTTCTATGTGGCTTTACCAAGTGCTTCAACTTTGCCTCGTGGAGAGTTATGATTTAAATCGAGCACTGGCAAGATGATAATCCACAGGTTCTGACAGTAATGATAAAGAGAATCACTGGGAAAGGTGATTCTTACCACAGCTCTTCATTTTCCTCATTGAGAATTTGATGTTTAGAAAAAAATAAAATCCTTAATTCTGTATTAGAGTTTTGATATCTATGAAAAAAGACATTTCCCTAAGGTTTAAAGTGTAGCTGTTGGTCCAGGAGCACGTAACCTGCCTTCTGGTATTCGTATAGAACAAGCACTCAAAAACGTTCACATCTCCTTCAAGAAAGTCCTTTCATCACAGTTGTTACTGCAGGTACGTGTAAATAAGAAAAGACGCCTGTAGTGGGGCTTTCCAGTGCAGTCAGCAATGGCTGATCTATTCCGGTCCACTTGTATGAAAAATCAGCTCTCCCCGTGCAAAACTCAGCCACGTTCTCCGCTCTCTTTCCAGGGCTCAGCACCCGAGGCAGTGCTGACAAGGACACGTGTGACATTTGCTACCGCATTCAGTGGTGCCTTCGCCATGGATTTACTGCCCAGCACAGAGAAGAGGCTCTCCAGCGAACATCGGGCAGTAAGGACGTACCTACTTCAATAGCCGGTATCTCCTCATCTCCTTTGCTGAATGAATTGCACAGACAAAACCAGCAGAGATCGTCTTATTTCATGCTCTACTTAACCACTCGTCTAACAGCCACGTTTCCTGAAATCTAACCAAAATGCTGAGCTCTTGTGAAAAGGAGTGTATATTTGCTTTAAATGGCGGCTCTGGTGTTATGCAAATGCAGCCCTACATGTAATTAATTTATATTGTGATAAAGCTGCCAGTTTTTAACACAATGTTCTAAACAGAATCAGAAGACAATTTTGTTGGTGTACTGTGAGAGTCTATATAGGATCAGACACTGCCTTGGCCTGTAATTTCTTAGCTGAAGCAACAAAAGGCTTTAAATTAATCGCACAGAATGTTCTGTGTTAGTCTACATGCTTTTCTTTGGCTGGTGTATCCTTTCTTTTAATCTGCTTCCCAAACTTTCCGTTTTTTTCTCATTAGTTCTAGAGCAATCAGCTTTGGCACAGAGAAGATGTTAATTACCTCCTTCCATAACCATTTCTTGCTTAGAAAACAAATGAAGGTTGTGTTTGCTGCAGGACTGAATCCTGGTGACCCTTTTTATCACTCATACTGCACATTTTCCAGTACAAGTGCTTCCTGCTTTCCCATAGAATATTACAGCAACTGAGGCATCCCCCCCTCCCCGCGTATTGCTTTCCATGCATTCAGCTAATACAGAAGGCAGATATTTCTCCTACTACAGTGCAGGGACAGGCACAGTGAGGCACAGGATGCAGCCACGTTTCATTGCACTGCATGCAAAACCCATCTCCTCCCGAAAATAAAAAGCAGAGTGGGTGGCGGTCCTCAGGCTGGCCCACTCCACTTCTGAGGACTTTCCTCTTTCTGGGGTTTCTGGTTTTTTACTCGACACTTCCCTCCCTTTATTTGCCACCCCAGAACAAGCTGCCTTTTCTCCCAGATGCATCCTTCCACTAGCTACCTGTGGTACAAACCCCAAACCTACCAATGTTGCCCCTGGATCTCCAAGGAGATTTCTCTAAAGTCTAGCGAAATGCATTCATGTAGCCTAGCACAAAAGTTCACCTTTCTCTGCGTTTCTTCTCCATCAAAAAATGTCATGTCTGTACTAGCAGGAAAACCCAGATTTCAAACCAAACATCTGACATTATTACACCAGATTTGTTTAAATGCCACTTGTAAACAGCAATTCACTGATAATAACCTTGCCTTACTCTCATTTCAATTAGAAATACCATTCAGTTTGTGCTGAGTGAAGGAGAAAGAGTTAAGAAAAGCTGAGACAATAACGAAAACAATATAAACAGACAATGTTTTCTTTTTGTATCAGAATATATGTATTTGTTGTGACAGCACCAGAGATCATTTCACAATTAGAGACTTCCACTTAATTCAAGAAGCACTTGTTAAAGAAAAAGGTAGAACTACAGGCATCCAAATGAACTCCCACATATATTGAGCTCTACCACTGCGTCTCATATTAATCATGGTGAAATGTGTGAGCTCGCTTAATTAACATAGCTAGCTTCAAATAACTTTTATTTCAATTTGACTTTCTTTGGGGCCTTATTTATTCCGTGGCTGCTTTTATCACAGCTCTGCAGCACACTGGCAGCGCAGTGTGTTGCGCAGAAAACATGACTTGATTATTAGTTTACAAACTTACTCCAAAGTAGATCATTCTAATGGACTACATCTAGCTATGCATCAGACCTGTTAATACATACACTCATCTGAGGCAGACTTCCATCGTCCACGGCTATACGGAGCACCTAAGCATTGCCAGACCATTTGCTCCTCCAGCTGTTCAGTGCACCCATGCTTACCAAGCTTAGCCCTGAGAAAACAGCGCTGCTACAAATTGTTCCTGCACCTGTGCAGATTGGAAACCCCGAGCGCTTCTCAGCAGCCATCGGGCACACAGGGCACCTCTCCAGCCTTCGCCAGCACTCCCGGAGCAGAAAATCACGGAAACCTGAACGAGCACTTATTGAAAAGCAAAACATAACAGCTAAAGGCTTCAGCAACCAGCCCACCTTTCTGCATAAACCCCTGCTTTAAGTTCGACGTACTTAGGGCAGCAGACCTCACCTTCATGCAGCGCATCCCTAACTGCATCCCCCGTCACCAAATCACCCACGGCTGCCAGACAGACACAAAGTCCAAAGCTGCTCCCTGGGGTGCCTGGCTCTTGGAAGGGTCAGCTGTGTTTGTGCTGTTCCAGTGAAATGAGAAGTCTGTCTTCCAAAGAGAGCAGAAACTATTTATTTTTCCTGAAGGTCAGGCTTTTCCCAAATCATGGAGCTGCCTAGGGAAGGGGAGGTAATGAGAATATGGAAACCCCGTGACCCTGACAGCCACTGTCTGTGTGTCTGCTTCCCTAGACCTCGTCTGTTTGTTTCACAGGGTGATGTTCCTGGCTAGCAGAACATTGCTGCTGCAGTACTTGAGTCCTCGTGAGAAGGGTTTCCAAAGAATCGCAGATAGCTTGGCATATAAATGTCACAATGATGTGGTTACAGGCTCCTCATTTGGAAACATATGCATAATACTGCCTTTGGATGAAGATAAACATGTCAGTGTTTGAGTCTGGTTGTTGCTACATTACAGTCACTACACTGTGGCATCATACAAAGCATTCCTAAGTTTGCAGCAGGCTTCCTCTACATAAATGGGAACTCTTACTGAAGAACAACTATGTGCATCTTTTGGACCAGAGTCCTGAATTTATTTTTTACAGCATCTCACACACTGGATTCCCAGTACGCTTGGCCTCTGCATGCATGTCAAACTGCGTTAATCTGCCTCAAGGTTCTTCATTTGGCTTGGGAACCATGTGTTTCCTGGAAAGTTATGAAGCGAGAGCATGCTGTCAAACGCCAACAAATCCCTGCACACTTTTGAGATTTGAGAGACTGGCTGTTGGAGGAATTCATTATCGAGAAAGACTTTGCCCAGCAGTGCCCCCGTTATGCCTAGCATTTACAAGAACCTCCCTGTTCCCTGGTGTGCCCTTGCATCCAATGAGCCTTCAAAAATTCTGGCCCACATTTAGTCCCTCTTCAGCCCTTTCTCACTCCTGTATCTTGGAGATCAAGGAGGGGAGAGGAGCTCACACCCCTGTGGCTTCCCATCTTTTTACCAATTCATCCTTGAAGCAGCCAGCAGCTAGAGGGAACCTACAGATGAGACAGAGCCTACTGGGAAACAGCTAGCTGCCCCCTTACTTAAAACCCTCGGAAATATACATCACATTTGAAATAGCCTAGGGGTTGTCTCCCTCTGCCCCTTCCCTCCTCCCCGGGCAGTCCGTGTGGAAGCTCTCAGTCCAGCAGGAACCGCAGCCGCTGCTGCAAGATGAGCGAGCAGTGCACAGCTGTGCGGAGAGCCAGTCCACTGCACAACTCATAGTTTACATCGCACCGGGAGAAAGAAAGGATGGAAAAAAAGAGAAGACTGCAGTTAGGGCCATTAATGTTTCATGAAATCTCTCACATCCTCCCTACAACTGACAGGATAAAAAAGATGCAGTCATTAAAATTCAGATAACGGGATGCCGCCTTGGTGCTCTCTATATTAAAATTCTGAGCTAAACCATTGCTTTGCAGAAATTTGTGTCTCTCCGTGCTCTCTTACATCAGTGTCCCGGGAAAGACCTCAAACACCAAGTACTTGAGCATCAGTAACGACTGCCTATATTGCTCACATACTGCTGTTTGTCACCTTTGGGGCAAAAGCTGCGTTACATTATAGTGTCACGAGTCCATACTGCTTAAAAGCTTGCTATAGAATAAGTATAAATACATATTTCAAGGCCTCTTCCCCCCCTTTTGTTAAGAATAAATGCAGTAAACATTGACATTGCAGAAAAAGACTTAAGTGCTCATGGTAAAGTTTTCTGTCCTTACAAGCTGGAGGAGCCATTTTGCAAAGGAGGAATTTAAGGTCTGGAATCAGGATCCACTTTTCTACTGTGCTATTTTGCATAATTAGAGTAGTGTTACCAAGGTGATAAAGAGGTAAGGTAAATAAAAATCAGAATTTCTGAGCAGAACTTGAAACTTTTGAAGCTTTAATTCAATCTAGCTTTTATGAAATGATAAAGGTTTGTTTTGGTTTTGTTTTTTTACATTATTCCCTTAGGAAGGAGAGTAAGTAAATGGTTTTTCATCATATTAAGAAAGCTTTATATAGCATTCATGGTTAAAAGGGGAAAAAGATCCTGAACCAAGAAAGTGTTTTATACAACCATATCTGGTGAAAATACTTTTCAGATGTTGTTGAAAGCAAAACAACATTGAGGTGTTTTTTGTTGTTGTTGTTTTTTAGATTTCAGTTTTGTAACCTTTTCCTGCTCTAAAGGTAGGATTTTGGCAGAACACTATAAAATAGCAGAATGACAGACCATCTACTTCTGGTTTAACTGGAGCCCATCATTTATCCCACAGATGTATAATCATCGCCCGACCCAGGCTTGCACACCTGGCAGAGACGGCTTTTCTAGTCAAGCGTGAGCATTAATGAAGAAAGGAAATGTTACATGAATCAAGAGCATTTTACAAAAAGATACAGAAGGAAATAAAAGGAGGGGAAAAAGAATTTGTGCCTTCCTCTATCCAAAGTATGAGTATTAGACTTTGAAGTCTATTTATTTTTTATGTAGGATAGATATAAGCCTTCTTGGCATCAGTGTAAATCCTGAGCAGACACAAAAAGAAGACACTAAGCTGGGCTCACTGTACAACTGTTTGACTTCATTCTGTCAAGACTGAGGCAGTTCCTTTGCAATGCTTTATTTTCACTGGCTCTAAGAAAAAGCAATGGGAACTAAACGTGCACCTTTAGGTTTTCTCTGTTTCGTAGTGTATTACCCTGACATATTGCTACCTCAAACAACATAGCCTACTTGCATAGCATGAAACAAATCAAATCGATAACGTCTAAAGTCATACCAAAAGCAGACAATTTCTGTGACTTCTGGCGGTCTTTTGATGATGAACTTAGCACGTGCCACTGGTTCACAACCCCCTGCAGCATTAAGTTCAAATAAGGGGGAGCAGAAACCCTCTCTGCGTGAGCTATTTGCTGCTGTTGGAAAACACCTCACTGCCTTCCTTCCAGCCCCTTCCGGGGACACAGCGCCCATTTCAGTGAGTAGGAAACTGGCCTGGTTTTGCCTTCTACCCAGAGACCATTGGAAATGTCTCTCCCTCTGTTACATGTGGTGCAGCCTAGCATTAAGACCACTCCAGAAAAGGTGGAATTATAAATAGGGCCTCCGGTTCATGAAAGCGGGTATATTAGTGCGCAAACACTTTAGGTCTGATTTAAGGTTCAGTGAGAACTGCAGCGTTTTCTCTATGTACCTTACCCTGCCTGTGGCTGTTTAGAGGAGCTCTGAGTAGCAATCAAGGAAATTTATATTCCGCAAAATTCATTTTTCTCCAAAAAGTGTACTTGAAAACATTTTCAAGTGTGTGTCTGAATATATGAGTCACTCCTGACAGGAAAAAAAAATGCTTTCCCCTTACACCACACATGTTATGTATTTTACGCTATTAAAAAGAGAGTTAGAGTTAAAATAAAGTTTGATAGGATATTAAATGTTTGAGTTATTGAGAATGAAAAGCCTATTACCATTACAACACAAAGATACTGCTCTTTTAAGGAAGTATGGCATAAGTATACACAGAAGCTATTTTTTTCCTACAGTAACCTGGCATTTCTAGATAGCTCTCCTTGCTTTATAGCCAGGCTCGTACACCAATGCACACTTCTGGGTGGTCAGTGTCAACTTAAAAGAATAATAATAATAATAAATGCCTTATAAATTTATCAGCATTTCCCCCTATCTTCTGAAGATACCCGTGTCAAGTAGGTGGTGATGGCAGTACATTTGTGAGCTTGTGTAAGATGTGTGAATGCACACACACATTTCTTGTCTCTTGAGCTTGCAGTGATCTTACGGATTTTGCTTCAAATCTCCACTCACGCCCTACTTTTGCCAATGCAATTTTCCAAGACTAAATAACAGAGCTTACTGCTGTGAACCTATAAAGAGCCGAACCTAAGAACGCTGGGTTTGAAGAGTCCAGCAACCTGAAAGCTGACCTATTAAAATGACAAATACAAGTCCACACACACACGGAGCAGAGAGAACTTGAATTATCATTATTTCCCTGAGAGCTCTAGAGAAATAACAGATATTCTTGGCCAAAACCAAAAGCAGTCTGACTTTGCAATGCTTTTTCCCCTGTTGTGTTTTCCCATTAGAAAACAGAGTACCTGAGAGAACAACCAGACATTCGTATTACTCTTCCTCAGCCTTTTTCCCTTCTGGTTCTCCTCCACGAGGAGGAAAGGAGGCCCGAGCCATGCAGAAAGGGCTGGCAGAAGCCTGCAGGCATCCCAGGGCTCCACACGCACCCTGTGGGCACAATGACAACATGCGCATTTTTGGCAGGACTTGCAAGGACTCGTGACATGCCAACAACCAGCAAGAGATGGGGACAACTGTTTTTCACAAGAGTGGGTTTTTTTCAGTGAACACAAGTGACAAACGCAATGCGCACCATTATCTCTTTTTTATGTCTGACAACCACAGCAGTCTTTATTAACATCTACCCCAAAAAGGAACAACTTTTAACAAAACAAAAATTTGGTACTATCTGTTAAAATCTAGCTGGCACTGAAGTAATGTGTGACTAATAACGAGAAAGGAATTTTTCCCAGATCAAAGGCTACGAATCCCTAGCGGGACTTATTCCCTTCTATGTTTCAGAAAGAACAAATGCTGTTTAGTAAATATGTGTCTGTGGACCCTGTCTGCCCGGGAGGCACATCCTCCGGCAGAGCAGAGGAAGAAAACGGCATGATCTCCACCCCAGGCATCTCCACAGACTTGCCCAGTTCAGTCCATGAAGTGAGTTCCCAGTGGAAGACTTATTGCTTGAGACTATGCAAATTATATTTGAAAATATCAAAAAAATTCTTCCTGGTTCACGGTTTTTCAAATTAAAACACCAGAAGAAACCATCATGAATGGCTGATAGGAAACAGTCTAGGATTAGCACAATAATGCATGTACTAAACAGGCATTTTCTGAAGTCCATCAATCCATAACAACGTTGTTCATAAGAGACAGCTCTGCTAAAAACATTCCCAACACACCCACTATACCCCTATGACTTGTGGCATCTTTTCCTTCCCAACAAGATGGAAGGAAATGCCAATGTGGATAGGCAGGAACTGACATCCTGAAAACAGGATGCCTAAATTCCCTAAGCCCTCACATCCCTAACTCTTCCCTGCTCCTTCCAGGTACCGTCTGTAGCTTGCTTTTCCAGCGATGTGACCTGAGCAGCTTTGCTTCCCAGGGCCAGCCCAGCCACTGTGCCATCGTACACATCCCACTGGTCCACTGGTCCAAGCCAGGCAGCTGAGTCCTGCTCCCAGTTCAGCTACAAGCATCACTTGGTCTCTCAGTACTGTGGATGTGTGGCAGTGCGTGTTTACTTCAGAAACCCTCTAATTAACTCTCCCCAATAACCCAGAAGTCTGAACGAGATTTATCTCCCTGTCTCAGGTCCCTGTCTGCCAGCTCTGAAGTGCTACGGTCCATCTGTGACTCTCAATATTAGCTCGTTCAGACAGCCACTTGTTTGGAAAACTACATCAAGACACCAGCCAGGGAAGAAGAAACGTATCTTAAAGCAAACAAAATAACCAACCAATGAGTAAACATGACCGAGGTCAACAGCAGAGCAAGTGAAAATGCAAGTGCCAGATGCCTTTCCCCAGAGAAAGCCGGGAGGAAAAAGTAAGTGTAATCTATGAGAGCAAATTAAGAGAGGCCACTTTCCATCTGCGTGCATCTAATCCTCTCCTCTCCCCTAGCGGGAGGAACAACACGGCATTATCTTTCACAAAGGAAAAAGAAATCAGGACCAGCGACTTATTCTTTCCCAGAGCCTGGAATACCAGTGCTCTTTCACCAGACCCGTCGCAGCAATTTCTGTACAAGTCAAGCCGCGCTTCAAATGAGACACTAAAGGTAACGCAGTCACCAAAACAATCACTAAAACAATCAGCTCTGCTTCTGCTTGCCTCGAAAGCTCTCCAAAGGGGGTGTTGTACCATGTCTGTTGGGGTAGGGCCAAGCTTCTCCAATCTAGTTTGACCAGCCCCTAATTATCAGTCCTTTCGTAGCTGTAGTTATTAGTGCTGAGTGGATTACAGGGATGATGGGGTATGTTCGTGGAACGTAACTGCTAGTCCCTGGGCTACATGATAAAATTTAATCACCCAGCCCCAATGCACTTCCTCTCCAGTCTTTCAATTTTGGATTTATCCCCCTAAAATTGCTTTTCCTGAGAATTTTACAGCCAGCTAATTGACTTTCTGTTCCCTCTCTTGCACTGTGCATGAATAAGGTCTCTTCAGAGTTCTGCTAGCAACTCTTTCCTTTAGTAAAAATATTGTATCATATTCATAAACCACCTGAATGGAAGGAAGGTTTGTGAAAAACACAACAGTATTTATTAGAAGAATAATCACTGAGGACACCAAGCATTATACAATTTTTACTAGACCACAACTTCATGCCAAAACGCCTGAAATGTGGCTAAGGAGGACTGATTTCTATCACATGCTGAAATACCAGCCTAAGCTTCAAGAAAATTTGACCAAGCAAAAATATTTTCTCAATTTTTCATTTTTTTCCTCTTTTCTCCTCTTATTTATTTCAGTGGTTTATTCATTCTGGCACCCAATTCCATAGAAGTTTGGATTGCTTTTCCCCACCTTACACATACATTTCTATTTTTTTTTCAAACATTGCAGAATGAAACAGTAAAACAACGCACGTTGTATGCCATCTTGCAGCTGCATTTGAATCCAGAAATGAAAAAATATAGAATGTCAACTATTCGTTGACAATTACATAGTCATCATTATTTTTTAAGAACCAGAGCTAAAATGTGGCCATTCTTTCCACCTTTCCAAAATCTATTTAATTGGGTGTTTGCTGAGTCTGAACATTGAAGTGGTTATAGGTAATTTTACATGTTGAAGACCATCTCTGCATCTGTAAGAGCTGGTATCACTAGCCTACTCAGCATCAGACACACCGCGTGTGCATGCAGATATATGTATCTATTTAGAGAGAGAAACACAATATAAATATCTATTCTATATAAAGATTTTTAATTGACAGTTTCTGCGTTGTTGATCTACATCAGCGCTTGAATTCTATGACTAAAAATGCACATTCCTCACGGGTTTTCCCTCAGCATTTTTTTCCATCCATTGATCTCAGATTTATATAGAATCAGCATTTTGCGTGACATCTGGGCCTTTTTATATCTCCGTTTCATTTAAAACAAGATCTAAGTTGCACGTAGTGGAAAGGTAAAAACCTAAGGTAAAAACCTCTGCTGCTTCCCCAGAGAGGCTCCTGCCGGCCCGCTCAGGCTGCCGCTGGACTCTGAAGGAACAGCCACGCGAGATCTTAACGACCTTTTCTTCTGATGCGGACATTCAAAATGAGGCCTGACGCTGGTTTTAATTTTGGCAGAATTGTACCTCTGGTTCCAAGCCCTCAGCTCAGAACATCTGTGCAAAGGCTTATGAGCTCCGTGGGGGTCCCAGGCATTTCTAATGACCACCAAGCATCTATCAGACCGTCGCCTCTTACAGCTGCTGTCACCGACCACCCAGCCCGACCACGAGGGTACCAGGGAACTAGATGCTGACACTCGGTGGCAGAGGCTGCTTTTTTCCACCAGCTTCATTAACAAGCAGTCTATTAAACAGTGGATAATGGTTTGCAAAGTCTCCAGAGTCAGGTAACTCATCTGCTTGTACAGATCGGTGGTAAATTTCTTTTGCAAAGAAGATGGTTGCCGTGAGCATCCAAGATCCTCTCAAAACTCTTCCCCGTGCAGGTAAGGCAGAGGTCAGACACAGAGAACAGCCCTGCTGCTGTTGGATGTGAGACTGGGAGCTGTCTTGGAAAGCTGATGGTCTGCGTGTTGCCACGTGAGACAGCCTGCGGGCCGGGAGGGGGCGAGGCAGGGGCAGCACCTCGCTGCAGTATGGGCACATCCGAAGATGTCCCTGCGTCTCTGCCCCCACCCTTATCAGGCAATAAGGAGGACAGAGCTGTAAATAGCCCAGAGGATCTGGAAATGGGCTTGTGGCAGCAAAAAGCATTCAGGTGTATATTTACGTTAAAAGAACAGATCTCCCTCCTCCTCTCCCTTCCCCCCTAAAAATCAGAAAAAATGTTTGAGCCCTTTTTACGCTCAAGCTGCTATTTTAGTAATTAATGTATCTACCATAGCAACACATTTCAAGCTCGAGTACATATAGTACGTTTATTGTTCTTCGAAACTCTCTCAGACGGTGCAAAATTACTTATCTTTCCTATATCATATTCACAACAGATGTTTTTTCCCCTTGTACAATAATTACTCGTATTCTACTCACATTAAGTACACAGAGAAAAATGATATGATTACTGTATAGCAGTTTTTAGCATGAGCAGCCTGGAGAATTTTATTCTATGATAAATTTCTAATCACTGTATCACACTAAAACGATACAGAACAAGTCCAGAGTCTGGGCCAACCACCTTCCTACGGAAAGGACTTGGCAGGGATGCTGCTGATGCCGAATCACCGCTCTGGAAGTCAGCGCGCATTTCCTGGGCCCTCGCTTGCTGCAGGGATCTAATGGACCTAGCAGATCTAACATCTAGCTCATTATCACGTCTCTGGCAATGACCAGGAATAGATGCCAAGATCTAAGACCAAAGTACACGGCACGTTAGAAGACCAAAGCACAGGGCATTGCATGGGGTTAATTCTGCAGAACATAACTCTCCCAGCACCTGACCATGTGTGACTTGCGCACGTCCTGAACCAAAGAGATCTTTGCATTGTACAGTTCTGGTGTCCATAACTACACACACTATCCAAGCCAGGAGGGCATTATGGATTTAAACAGAATCACAGAGACAGCATCACTTTACTCACCAAAACTGAACTGCACGTACCATTTTTCTCCCCACTGGGGCACGTTTATCTCAGATCTTTGCAACCTCTCTCACTGTGTGCCATGTGCAGCTATTTAGGATAGGACCTCGTGCAGGAAGGCAGACCCAACTCTCATGACTCCACAGACGTCCTCTGTCCTCACACACCCTTCCCCTGTGGCAAACCTTTACCCTAATTCTGTAACTGCAGACACTCTCCCCATCATGTGAGGGCGATAAGCCACTGGCCAGTTATTGGATTGAAAGCCACCAGCTAGAGTTATTCCTCGCTGAGCAGGACAGCCTCTGACACACAGTGTTGGAGCAACACTCCTACTCTGCCCTCCTCCTGGACACGGCAACGTTGCCGATTGTCTTTCGAAGCAGACACCTAGCTGAATGGCATCACCACCATGGGCTGCTTCTGCTGGTCACCACCACCCACACATCCACACGGTGCCGTGGTCAGAGCATTTCAGCACCCCAGTTATGAGCTTTTTGTGCTGCATTAGCTTCCTCATTCTCGCTGGCTCCCCATGGCATGACACTGTCCATTCTGCAGCCAAGGCTAGATCATTCCCATCTTCCGGGAAATTCAAATTAAGCTATCAGATAATAAACCTGAGTCTTTCAGTGCCTTCTGGCTGGACTGTTCTACCGCACGCCTCAGGTCTTTGGTCCTTTCTCAGGGACTTGGGCAAGCCTCATACAATGCCCTTCGGGCTAGGTTTTCTCCTCAGTCTCAAAAAGTCACTAGCATTCCCGTTCTTTCTTCTTCCTTTTATATACTACTTAAGACATATTGCATATATGTTCCATTTCTACCTATCGAGCATGCTCCTGAAATCACCGCAATACAGCCTCCTCCAGCTGGAAACAAAAAACGTGCTTCAGCTTTTCCATCAGCGTGTTTATCACCTCCCGCCTGCCGCCCCCCTTCCCAGCCCCTCCTGTGTGCAGATTCGCTGCAGCTTGACACTTCCTGCAGTAAATCTGAACGAGCACTAAAACCAGCCTGTCCCCAAGGACAGCCTACCTTTAACGCTATGCCACATCCTATGTGTAGAGTCACTCCTCTGAGTGAGTACTATAAGATGTCTTCAGTATTTCTGGAAGCTTTCGGCTTTGGTAAGACAGTGCCATACCTTCCTGCAGGGTTTCTTTGTTTGTGTTATTCTGCCACTGCCCATCATTGCGAAAACACTTGAAAACAAGAATTATGTTTCAACTAATTCCCAGGCACTGGAACTTGATTGTCCTCGCTGCCAAGGTGTTAGACTGATCCTTGCTTTCTGATCTGAGCCCAGAACTGTTCCCAGGCACCATTTATGAGTTAATATGAGCTTGACACCATTGCCAGTGACAGGACACGTGCACCCGCCGTGCTCTGGGGTCTGTTCAATGCGCAGCGCAGGGCACTCCGTGCAGTGGGGCTGGGAGCCCGCGGTGCTCTGTGCACCTATAATTTGCTAGAGCGGATGGGGCCAAGGAGCCTGACAAGAGTGCTGCATTCAATGCCTTCATTTCACCTGTTTATCTCAGTGTAACTTCTGTCACACCAACAGCCTGTGCCCAGTGACCCTCTTCTACACGCACAGCCTGTATAAATCTGCTCACATGAAAATTACAGTACGTTTCTATCAATTTCAGTGGCAGTGGAACTAGGTGTACAACCTTGCTGCTGACCCTACTGCCTGCCACCCAGCAAGACGAGCAACCAAAGCCAAGGGTTTCAATGTGGTTATATTTGTGTCTAACACCAGGTTCTGACTTGCATCAGCATGAAGAACTGCAGGCATAAGTCTCTCTCTCTTATTTTGCTCTCCCTTCACACTAGGTAAACAACCAGGATGTGCACGAAGCATGGGCAGGCCTTCCCTCTGCACCCCCATTTCAGTGTAGGTATCACCTAGCCACCAGGACAGGCCCAAGTCCCGCATCCCTTCAGCCCCTCCTGTAGCCTCCATCATCTGCTAGCTCGACGCTGGGGGCACTCATGGTGCACAGCTGCAACAAGAGGGAGAGGACTAAGCTCCATTAATTAACTCCAACCCCATACTCCAAATGTTTCTGTTTAGATGTGACTTCCCAGAGGAGGTGCGAGTCTCTTTTGTAATGCCCATTTACCCAAACACACTTAAAAAGTAATGACAGTCCATCTGTCTGGTCCTATGCCTTTCTTTTTACACAAGGCACAGCAACAGTTCTAAGAAACTGCTAATAGCAAGAGATACCGAGCAGGAGTATTATTTTTAGTCTCTTAATATTTACCTTTAGAAGGGAACTTCAGCTCGAGTCAAGTATGTCTGCTAAAATGCCTGATGAGCGCTGCAGAGAGGAGAGAAGTCTGTTGAAGTCTGTTTCTCTGCCTCCCTCCCCTTCCCATGGCCAGTTCTTCAGTCTACACACTTGATCACACAAATGTATCAGGAGCTTCCAGTGAGTGCTTTTACCACACCCTGTTTGTGTAGAGGAGAGGCGTCTTTTCTCTCTATGAAACGCATGTATGAGTCATATCTTACTTTTATCATGAGGGATCTGCATCAGTATTAGAAGAGAAGACATTACTTGCCACTGCTGCTATTTCTGTGAGAGAAGAAGGAAGGCTAAGAAGTTTTTTTCCCTGTTTATTTTTATACACAAGCCCAAGCCATTGCACACTTTTGACGTACATCAAAAAACATGTTCTTTTTTTCCCCAGGATTCCTTTAAAAGAAGAATGATTGAGGTATTAGGACTTACCATACAAGTGAAAGAGTTTGAAAGGTTGCTGATGTTAGAACAAGCTCTGGCAATCCAGAGTCCCTCAATACACGGAAGAAAAACAGCAGTGGCATATCATTCCAATGTGCTGCAAGTTCTCTTGGAAAGTTACTTTAGGCTTTTGCCTATGGATGAAAAACTACAACTAAAGCCTGACTGGATGGTGTGTGGTATACAACCTGTGCGTGTGTGCAGACCCAGATACCCTATCCTCATCTCGGAGGCAGAGACATAAAAATGAATGAGAAAGATGTTCCAGCTCATGAAATATTGCAGGCTCCAAAGGAATACCTGTAGAAGTCAGAAAGCTCCAATAAAGGAGGAAAGCCTGAACTCTGAAACTCATTTCTGCAGTTTGAGACGCTTTACCTTCTATGAGCTGTAACTAAATACCCGTTCTCCTGAAGTGGTTTGTATAATGGTAGCCAACTGATACTTTTCCAAGCGCTTTGGAAATGAGCATAGCAGTATCTTTGAATAACATGAGTGAATCAAAAGGTATTTAGCAATTTCTTGAATAATAAAGGACCATATTGTTAAAAGGAACAGAAAATATCTTGACAAGTGGTGGTTCAGAAAGTACAGACCGATCAGGACAAATAAAGATGAAAAAGAATCCAAGTGCCTGCATGTCACACACTGGAAGTCGAAAGAATGCCCCACAGATTCCCTCTGAATAAACATCTACCAGGGCTACTATCACTGGCTACGTAATGGGCACCATTAATATTCAACAGTATTATACACCTGGGTCCTGTGACTCAGCACCCCCCCCCCCCGGTAGTACAAAAGATGACACTTTGTGCCCTGAAGCTACACCCTGTACTGATAAAAGATCTTGTGCAGCCACCACGCTAAGTACCTCGGGTTCAGTTTGCCATCCTGACAGTCTTCAGACAAGCAGTGAGCAATTGTGAGCTCTTCTCTTTCCTCATTTAAGTGAAAGAGAGCAGAGAATGACCAGGGAGACAGGGGAAGGGTTACTGCTTCTCTATCAGGAGACACAAGTGCATTTAGCCTTCCTGTGCTGTCTTCCACAGCTCGGCTGCAATGCACTTTTTTAAAGACTACAGATGGGTGCTTCCAAGGCTGCTACAGGGAGTTCACTACCAAGTGACAGGCTAATCTCTACGCTGCTACTCAGAAGAGCTCACGTGGAGGTCCTGGTGTCAGCTCCTATAGTTACGGGCTGACTGTATTTCTTGATTTTAAGAGGTCACTTAATCTGAAGACTTCTTGTGATGGTAATTCCAAAAGGGAACTGTGCTATGCATTCTCAAAATATTGCCAAGCCCTTCAGGTATATGCTTGTAAAACTGTCCAAGAGAGGTGGAAATTCTTTCCACTAATTTCAGACACACTGCATTTCCTTTTGACTTTCCAGTTTTGGATGTCCTAACCACTCTGACCTCTACTTGCTCCAAAGTTGGAGCACAGATCCAAGCAAAACAAATCTAAAAAGTCCTGGGCCATTTCTGCAATGATTTCCCAGATGAAACCGCTGGTACCTTTACAAAGCATGTAATATGCACGCATGCACTGGGAGAAACTGGCCTCCGGTCTTTCCAGTTATTTTATATCTTAAAAAGCTATGTCAGTGTGACATAGAGAACTTAAAATGGCAATTAATTCCATTTGGAAAGAGCTCTATTATTTATCACATATTTTCTGTGGTTTTATCCTTTTGTTTTTAATACTAATGATATTTGCATAGAAATTGGGCTGTTTCTTAATGATTTTTTCCTTGACTGCTTATCCCCTATCTATAAGTTGTCAAGTAATTTATTACAAAGAAATTTATTCAGTTAGACTAATTCTTTTTTAAAAAAATGCCTTTTGGGTAACGTACTTGCTATTCAGGAAGATTTGCTAGTATTTTCTTTCTATAATTTTCTTCACACAGCTCATTATAAACTTCCAGGTTTAAAATGGTAATGATACTAACTTACTTCATCTCAAAGTATAGGGTCACCATCACTTCCTGTCTAATGGCGTAGAAGCAATTAAGTTCTCAAACCATTGATTTTTAAGAGGAGAAGTAAGGAATAAGAGCAAAAGAACTTATAAAAAAAAAAAAATGTCCTGCCATTAAAAGAACAAAGTAGGGAGAAAAAATAAAAGAATAGCATGATGTGTGAGAGAATCTCTCTAAAAAAAACTTTAATTCCACATTTCTTTGATGTCCCAGTCTTGGCTCCCACTGATTTTAGTCAGCAGGCTTTGGGTCACTCAAAGTTTCTAAAACGGCTGCGCTTGTCATCCTTCCTTATCCACCCTGTAAAGTTTACTTTGACCTTTGTCGTACAGATCATCTCGGTGTTGGTTCAGCACAGTCAACATCCTTGTCACAAGTCTGCTGCCACTGTCTCTTGCAGGGGAGTTCACTTTCTCAGAGTGGATAAGACAACATTTTGAGTCAGGTAAAGTAAAATAAAATTTAAAAGTATATAGACAAATATCTCTCCAAGCTTTGGATCCATCATGTTTGGTTTTGTTTTCATTTTCAAACAAAGAGAGAAAAGCACCATGCTTCAGCTTCAAGGGGGAGGAAGAATCACAGTACAAATGTAAATGTCTCTTTACAGCATTGTCAAAACAGCTCCGTGTCACCAAAATCTCCCCAGGCCCCCTTTATCTTTCATTAATTGCAAATTCTGCTAAAACTGATTTACTGGAAAAATAAGAAAATTTTATTATTGAGCCATATTAACTAATAGTAATAATAATTAAAAAAAAAAAAAAAAAAAAACTATTGCAGGGAGATTTATGATTTGCTTTTATAGCCTCAAACATTTTTCATTTTGTATTTTATTTGTATTAAGGAGCAAAAAAGAATGCTTTCCTTAGTTACAGGTGTCAAGTAATCTATTAAGTACATTTATACAAATATTTTATTATTATGAACATCCTTCCGTTTCAAATATATTAAGAACTCTTCACAAGTAATTTTTTTTTTCATTAGCTGTATTATTTCTTAAATATAACACTTTCGTAACAGGAACTCTAGTAGCAATAGAAAAGCTCAGATGTTTTCTGCAGTGCTGTAATAGGAGATATTCACTCTAAACTCATAGTCTAGATGGAGGGATTTTACTTTGTTGTAAAAACTATAAATTTTTATGGAGTTAATGCTTGCGAGGAATTCCACATTCTTTCAAAGAATCTTTCTAGAAAGCAGGTACAGACCTACTTTGTTTTCAGTGGTAGCAATGAAGCATAAAATATGATAATGAAATAGCAAGTGTTGTTTATTTTAATGTCAATCATTGTTTAGCAAAAAAAAAATAGGAAGGGGACTGTCATAGCTCTCAAAAACTCATCTCTAATGAAGCCAATGAAAACATTTGTGTTGGCTTCATTAAGTTTAAGATTCTGCTCTAAGCACCTATCCACCTCCCTGCTTAAGCTACTGGGGGTAAGAAATGTTGGTACAACACTTACATGTTGTGTATATTAGTATTTTTTTTTAAAGTACATGCAATATAAATCTGATCTAATTTACTGTTGTAAAGACCATCCATTTATATGGAGAGTTCCATGAATCTGACTGTTTTTTTCATTGTTTCAGATGGTAATATAAAAAAGAAGCAGAAATTATATCCAGGTTGCAGAAGAGTATCCAATGAACTTACCCTAGCTCTTCTAAAATTAAAGCTCCCCCCATCCTCCCTCTACTGAACCCATGGTGTTAAGCAAACGCCCCTTCATAGGCACACAAACGCATGGATGTGCACCCGCCTGAAATGTCCACTGACACAAATGAATTTTCAGGCATCCGTGGGCAGAATTTAGCCCAGAGTACCCAGTGTGTGACAGCTCATTTGCTGTCATGGTGATGAACTGATGAAGGAGAGAGGTCCTTATTGTGACAAGGAGAGCTTTAAAAGCAGAAACGACAATCGAGGAAGTTGCTCACAAAGTGAATTGCTTTTCTATAAATGTTCCTGCATTTCGTGTGTACTCTCAGCGTGGTGGTTCCTGCTCCCTCCCTGCTCCAGTAAGAGCTGACTTGTCCTTCAACTACAATTGCATGTGTTGGAGGACCTGCTCTCAGACTGCTCGACTTGCAAGCAGTCTATTTGGGCCAGCTTGAAAGAAAAAAGAACATCCAGAAGAGAACTAGTGAATGTGCAGATGGAAGGAAAGCTAAGAGACCAGGAAAGCCTCATCTGCCCAGACCACATCAAGTGATAAATTGAAGAGAAGTACCTTCACTACCACTTTCCTTGTTTCTTAGAAGTAGTATGCTGAATTAGTGGTTCAGCTAATACATTGTCTATTCTGAATCACAGTCTTCCCTCCTTTAAGACAGAGAATAGTGCTTGTGCACTGTGCCAGACAACCTCTATTTTGGAGATGAAAGCCTTCTGCTCTTGCAAGAATACTCAGAGGAAGCTTCCAACAATAAAGCCAACAGAAGTCACACACAAATATCCCTCATTTCTTCTCCACTCCCGTCCATGTATATACAAGGCCATTTATTTTTCTTCTTTGGAGAAGTGAAGCTTCAGATACCGGATTGGAGCAGAATATCTAGGCAGAGTTTAATGGGACTTGGCATCTCCTTTAGGACCAGCCCAGATGGAAAAAGAATAAAGAATAAATTATTTTTACCAGAATTTTTTGGTAGCCTATGAAAAATGACTGAGCAGTTGCTGTCAAACCAGTGCCCTAATTATGCAGATAGGGTCTGCTCAGGCATAGCTGCACAGCACTGAGCAGGTGTGACAACCTGGGTTAACTAAGTCAAATGAAATAACAGATAAGCAGATACTTGTGAGGTTGACTTAACTGCTTGAATTCTGTAATGGCTTCAGTCTTAATGCCACTGCTCTGAGCTACGCACAAGCTATGGTGCCTTCCCTGCCATTTCCCTTAACTACCACAAACTAGCCAACATGACCCAAAATACAGTTCTCATTGTTAACACAGCACAGACATGTCTTTGGAATATTGGTCACAGACGGAGCCTTACCCTACTTTTCTTGGGCTCATTAGCAAAGTCATATCCTGGAATAAAATGAAGATTAAAAAATAAAAAGAAAAAGAAAATTCAAAGTAGGTGCACAACAGAGAACAGAGAGTAGAGAAGAAGACAGCAGGAGAGTAAAAGGAGATCAAGAAAACAGATTAAAAATATATATTTTTTCTAAAGAGAATTTCTGTTTCTTTTTCTTGTTAGCATCAAGCACACGCAACATGCTGGAGGAGTATCATTGACAGTACCTCGAGTGGGGATACCTGAAGGAGGGCAGGGCTGTATTAAAAAAAATATATAAAAATAAAAATAGTGCAGTCTGGTTTTGACAACAAAAGAATTGAACTATTTGCATGACTACAACATGGATACATTCCTCTTACTTTCTCTGGTGACAATTCAGACTATCTAGAAGAACAGTTTAGAGAGCTAACATTCAAAGATATTTTTTTCATTTTTTTTCTTTCTGAAGAGATTCCTGTTACTGAAAAGCTTTTTTTTTTTTTTTTTTTTTTTTTTTTTAAATCAGGAAGATCTTTAATTAAATAGAATGTACCGTTAATTAGTTTTCCCACACACCAGTAAAAGAAGGGGTAGAGAAAGAGCATTTACTAAAAGCAAGCTGTATAGAAATTACAGAATTACAGACTCACAGAGCGGCTGGGGTTGCCAGGGACCTCTGGTCCCACCCCTGCCCAAGCAGGGCCACCCTGAGCAGGGTGCCCAGCACCGCATCCAGGAGATTTTGAAGATCTCCAAGGAGGAGACTCTGCAGCCTTTCTGGGCAGCCTGTGCCAGGCTCTGTCACCCACCCCATACAGAAGTGCTTCCTGATGTTTAGGTTCCTGCTGTTCCAGTTTGTGCCCACTGCCTCTGGTCCTGGCACGGGGCACCACCTGGCTCTGACCTCTTTGCACGCTCCCTTCAGGTGTTCACAGACACTGATGAGATCCCCGAGCCTCCTCCTCTCCAGGCTGAGCAGCCCCAGCTCTCTCAGCCTCTTCTCACAGGACAGGGGCTCCAGTCCCTTGATCAGCCTGGTGGCCCTACACCGGACTCTCCTCAGTATGTCCATGTCTCTCTTGTACTGGGGGGCTCAGAACTCTTACCAGTATTTACCAATATTTACAAGCTCAACAGAGAGTAAGGACTAAGAAAGTACAGGGAATGGTTTTATCTCTTGTCCTTCAAAGTAATCTCCTCAGATTTAGGATAAGAAGAAATGCTGAAGTGATGTAAGGGCACTTTACTATTGGTACTCAATGTTTAATGTGGTGTTCTGTGGGGAGCTAGAAGATTTCAGCTTCTCTTGCTCCCAGCCTGGCATTCACACAAAAAATGAGGAAGGAAAAAGAGTCATGGACAATAAAATCAATCCACTCTGAAAAGAGAACTAAAGTATTTCATGACACTGTTCAATACTTGCATCAGCTTGGTGCATTCACCTCAAAGACATGTACAGTCAAGACAGAATTTTTATGTGAAAGCTGACCAGTAGGGAAGAACTAAAAGGCCAAATTAATGATAAATATAACTCAAGAGCACGGTTGTTGGGGCATGCATGCTGAGGTATCATAAAGACTACATTGTGCAGCCTCAAAATGTTCCAAGCATCCAGAAAAAGGGGACTGATAAGATTTATCAGGAAGAAAAGAAAATCAAGAACGTGCCAAAGTGCTGTGTGAAGGCAGTAAGCCAGAGAACGTCAGAAATGTGCCAAAATCAAAAGCTGTGGGGATGACACAAGGAGCCAAACAGTGTCACTCTTTAAAGAAGCTGGGTGTTTTTAACATGAGAGCACAAAAACAAATGACATCTCCTATGTGTTGAGCACGGCAGAGATATTTCATGTTAACCCTAGTTCCATCAGTAGCACTGAAGACATCAGTTTCTGGAAGTATTTTAGCCTAATGTTTAAGAACGGGCCTTCAGGGACATCCCTTGATCCTCAGGGATGTGTTCAGAAGCCAAACAACATAAAGGCAGAGAAAGTAAACAAGGAAGCAGAAAGTTACCTGTTTTGGTTTGATTTCTCCAAGGACTTAAGAATCCCCAGCCATACTGCCAGTTCTATCTACAAAACTAATGAAAGCACGGCTTGAGTGTGGGCACCCTTTACCAGCCTTCCCCTCTCTCCTTCCCTACTTGTCTAAATATTAGATTAAAAAAAAAAAATTGAAAGATGTTCTAGACTTGACACCAAATGTTTCATGTGTCAGGAAAACAATGGTTAGGGATTTGGAGTTCTGCCCAGTATTAATAATGCAGTGAAGTACTGTGGTAGCATGAACTGAAGGAATCACAGCTGCTGATCTTTACTGCTTGTTTAGATAAAAAATTAGGTCTTAGGAAGTTCTTGATGTCAACTGGAGGCTTCAGGACAGCTACTGAAATACGGATTTCACATGCCATATTAGTTTTGTGAGCATATGTTAAATAAACCTGTCCCTCCCCTCTCCCCCCTCTCCAGTCTGTTCATCTATCCTTTATATGCTGAAACTTCTTCTGTCTTGGCATTTTCTCCCTAGAGCTTCTGTTCCAGAAAGCTGAAACCACAACATGCAACAACAGTAATTAGAGCAGATGCCGAACTATTGTAGCAACAAAACCAGCACCCTGTGTATCAGAAATATTTCTCCTTTAGCATCCATTGAATTTTATGAGTGTGGGATTTTCCTTGCTTATTCTTCCAATATTTCTGTCCAGAGACAGGGCTCCTCAGAGCTGAGTCAGCTTTTCTGATTCTCAGACAAATCACAGAAAGCTCAGAGACTAGATCCAAAACAACAAAGCATAAAGCCCAGGTGTGTACAAGATTTGGTTTTGCTGTTTGTTCCCCCTCACGAAGCACGGCTCAGCTGAACTTCTTACAAAAGCATCCTCCAGCTCTCCATTTCCCCAGGCACAGCACCACATGAAGAGCATCAGCATTTCTGTAGAAGCATCTTGCATCTTAATTTCTGCTATCCAAAACAGTCAAGCACATCATCCTGCTAAACAAGGCAAATTAAATAACATGGGGCTACCATCTCACTAAGTTCCTAACAAATAACGCTGTGAAGCATTTGCCAGGGGCAATTCCCATAGGGCAGTTCCCCACCTGCGCTCTGGACTACTGCAGTGGTCCAGTTCTCACCTTAAGAGAGGAGAATTCCTCCCACGCTTCTTAGATACACTCAAGTCTGAACCTGGGGACAGGGAGAACAGAAAAGAAGCGTTGAAGAAAAGTGGCTGAAATTTAGGGAGCAGTGAGGAGGGTAAGATAGTCCCATTTCTATCCTTCCACTTCTGTAGCAATTATGAAAGGAACATCCCAAATAAAGTCAAGTACAGCTAAGCCTTCACTTCAGGAATAAGTGCCAGCTTTGCGTCATCTCCAGACGGGACCAGCAACTCTCTGTTGACAAAACCCTGAGCCATTTTTCACTGGGTTTCAACTGATACTGACCATTGACTTTACATCATATTCATCTGAACAAGCAACCCCTGCCCTTTCAACTAATCCTCATAGCTACAAAGAAGGAAAACCACAGGAAGGAAGAGTGGATGAAAATACTATGGTTAAAACCTGTCTGGTAATAGAGTAATATTAAGATTCTGATGGCGTACCTACGCCATTTCCTTACTTTATGAAGGAGTTCAGTGATGTCTTTCAAGAGCAATAAATAAATGGGCTACTTGAAAGCATTCTCAAGATGGTATTGCTTTTCTTCTGCTAAGCCTGCTAATTAGGGCATTTTTCCAATAATTAAGAATTTAAAGTCCTCACAACCAGCTTTGAATCAGTTCCCTGAACTGCACGGGTTCCTCAGCACTGCACCGCAATCAGACCAGCCTCACGTAACAGCGAGTGCACTCGCGGAGGGCAGGGGTTGTCTGACCCGACGGTACGCCTTCAGGAGTGCCAGGCCTTGGTCCCAGTTTTCTGCTAAAAGAAGACTGACCTGGTCATTTCAGTTTTTACAAGGACTATTGCTGGCAGCACGTAACAGTGCAAGAACATACCGCTAGCTAGGTTCCCTGCTACCAGACGGCATGGTTTATCTCTAGGTTTTCATTTTATAAGTATCTGAAGCAATAAAGTCAGAAGTAGCATATCTAAAGAAGCTATACAAAGTAAACTAGTTTATCTGTGCTAATCCCTCATGAGGAAAACTGCCCCTTACCATCACATTAAATATTTAAAACCACCGCTCCATGATAAATTTGCATCAGGTCTGATACATTACATGTCATTAGTGAGAGTCTGTCAGCAAAACACAACAAACTGGTTTGCATTTTCTCGTCTATTCTTAGCCTTCTTGTTTATTTATTCTTACACGTACAACGATGTCTACACTCTGTCAAGCAGGCTTGTATCTACAGGATACATGCAATGCTAACTTCAGAGTGAATTTTTAACCATTCCTTTCTAAGGCTGAGAACAGAATGGATCAAACATTGAATATGTTGTAATTTTACGAATTCTTTTTATAGTTTTTTTGACACTAAAGGGAAGAAATAAGATATTTCTCAGTCTCTAGTTCTTCATCTTCAGAAATATGAAATTCTCCCTGAGACAAGAGTTGTTTCACTACTGTTCCTCTATATATATATAAAATATAAAATCATTAATTTAGCTATTATTTAAAACAACGTATGTGCTGCCACTGTAATTTCAAAAATGGGGGAAAGAGACAATCCAGTTTCTTCTAATTTAGTTGATATACTTCCTGCAGAACACATGGAGATGACCAGAAAATATATTGTAGATTCCTAGCCTTTTCTTGAAACTTTTAAATTTTAGGTATGAGAAAATAGTCACCCTACTTTTCATATGGTTATGGACAATAATGAAGAACAAGCAAATACCCTCTGGCAATTTTTTTCTTTCCGGCCTATGGCAATGCACACAAGTAAGACAACACGAGCAACATATTTCCAAAACTTGCTGCTTTGGGGTAAGATTTAGATTAGAAAAAATAAGCACTAACAATAATTTCCTCTTCATCTCCTTACAAACAGAACGACTCTCTGAAAGCACACGCATACCACTTAGGAGTGTTTAAATAGGATATTACCTTGCTCACTTATTTTCTGTTTTAATGTTAAGTGATGTGGATAGAAACTCACGCCGCGGTGTAACTTAAAATATATACCTTCTGAAGTAAAGCAAAAACCATCTCAATTATTTTTATGATAAGGTTATTTCAAATTACTTCCCCACAGGTTAATCAAGATGCACTGTTTATATGAATCTAATTTTTATTTTCGTTGTGTTTAAATTATTGGGCATTAAGTTCCTCATTAAATACGTTGTACTGAGTTCAAGGGGAGAAGAGGCTATATTTTTTTGGGGGAGGGGGGGTATATTATTTCTTTTAAAAATGGGTAAGAAAAATGTAGATTTTTTTAGCCTCCTAGGATTTCTGATCAATTATTTCATGTGTTGTTTTTTTCCTCCCTTACAAATACACAGAAATGCAGAATAATAAACCTACAGGGAACAATTGATTGAAATGAGCAGCCACTGATGGTAAAAACGAGTGTAACAACAGGAAATCACTGATTTTGAAAATGAAGTATTATGAAGTTAGTAATTATCATTTCAAGCAAAGGAAACAACAGGTTTATAGTGCCTTAGAACACAGAAATGAATGATTGACATAATATTAATAAAGTTATAAAAACATTGCCAGTTTTACTAAATGCCAGTGTAAAAATTCTGCCTTTGCATCAGTCTGGAAATACTTTAGTGAAAGTTGAATGCACGGAGAAATGAGAAATCAAGCATTTCCTTGTGATCCTGAAAGAGGGAACCGCGAGTCTGCATGTGGAAGGAAACTCAGAGGTAAGGTGGAAACTCAGAGCTAAAATGGAACGTGTTTCCCATATACTTTTTAAAGACTTAGCAGATAGTTATGCACTTAAGTGTGACTTAAGTGATACTTCAGAATTGAGTTCCTCTGTGCAATACAAGTTCAGAAAACATGAAGAAAATACAAGTTCAGAAATAAGAAGACAGTGACTTGGGATTGGAATTAGGAAAGGCAAATAAACAGTGCAACAGGATGAATGGCGTTGTCCATGCAAATTCAGCTATTCACGTTCCTTTATGTTAGATCTAATTTTGCCAGCACCTCATGATGGAAAGCAGCTATTAAAAGTGGAATTTCATGAGGGGAACTGAAGGCCAGAGAGGTCAGGATTAGGAGAACTCTACAGAGTTGCTGGTATTTCGCTGCTCTGGGCTCTAACATAAAAGTGGCCCCCTGGTTCTCCTGTTCTGCACCCAGTGCAGCAACCAGCACCAACAGCACAGCTCGAGGAATTATTAGGGGATAACAGCTATGAAAGAGAGGAACTGTAAACTTCCAGCTATAAAGGAAGCAGTGGATTGGTGTGTTCTTTGCAATCCCTACCAGCAGCCACACATCTTGTCAGTGCCCAGTGTCTCGTGGGGAAACCGATGACCTCACGTGAGGACCGAACTCATTCCATGGCTGTCATTCAGGGGTGCTTTCGGAGGTAACACAGTTTGTGGCAGAGCATCTATCACTTGGGAGAGTTACAGGAGTCAAAATATTCAGAAATTCCTAGGACTGGAACTGAGGGAAAACATTGAATCATATTTTTATAATTATTTGGGAGTAGAGATCCTTATCTTCTAATCAAGAATTTCCACAGCATTTGGCAGTAAACAAGTCTGTAACATGAAGAAGCCAGACCACAGCGGGATGCTGAGTCATGTATTCCACAAACAAGCTTTTTCCCATTGAGCTGGCTTCTAAACAAAGCATCTGGGAGAGAATTTTTGTTTCAAGACTGTGAAAGAAAAGCAAGCAATGATTTTTTTTTTTTTTTTAATCGCCAATGTGTGAAGGAAACAGATCTCAAGCTCCTCTTCTGTTCTGATAAAATACTACTATTCTGTGGTATGAAATGATACATATATATCACCCCAGCCTTGACTTTTCAGGGATTTAATGACAGTATTGATAAGCATTGATAAGATTCATGCTTTCCCACATGTGGTTGACATGTTAACTCCAAAAACACCCTCCCTCCAGGATCCATTATTATCCAAAGAAATAAGCTGACAGCATTGCAAAATGGTCACGATTTTAGCTGTGCCAAAATGAGCCTGAAATGCAAGCAATGTCACCTAGGGATACGTCTGGTAAAACATTTCAATACTTTTCTGAAACTGTTCCTATGGGCAGGACATCTGTAGAGCTGCCACTGAAGTTAAAGCCATCATCATCCTGGAAAAGACAATGTGGGGAATTGCGCAGATGGAAATCTACCTGTGCTCATCTGGACCTATTCTGCCTGCAGATTAATGCCATCTTTGAAACAAGGAGCTGTCTCTCCCCTCAAATCATGCAGCTACATTCATGGCCCTCCTGGCACTGTAAGGGAAGAAAAAGAAAATTAATGGATGGAAACCCAGGACAAAATAGATTACCAAGAATGTAATCAGGATGTTTGAGGAGGTAATTTTATGACTGTTCTGCTTACCTATCTGAATCCATTAAAAATAATAATAATAAAATAGAAGTCTTGAAACAAAAGTAATGGTATTGTCTAAAATTTCTTTATAATGAAGAGGCAGAGGATGCAAGAAAATTTAAGATTTCTGCTACCCTAGTCATTTAAGATGAGCATTAGCAGGGTCAGCATGGCATGGCAAAAGGAACCAATTAAATTAAATATTACTTATCTGTACATCTTTCAGTTTTAAACGTTGAAAGTTTCATAAAGTTTGCACATTCAATCATGCAAATATATAGTAAAATGTCCTAGAGATCCTGGCCTACTGGCCACCTCCTACCAAAAACAATTTTGCCTTATCTTTCATAGCTTCTTTGCAAAACTGAGTATCTTTATGGATGGGAAACTGAAAGCCCAATATTCTGAGTCTGTAATGAATCTTGTAAGGATTTCTATGGAATCAGGATTGATTTTTGTTGTTGTTGTTGTTGATTCAAAACAACAAAAAAATTAACAAGCAGATTGTCAGATACAATTGCTTCATGAAAACCAGCAGCAATTAGGATATCTTCTGTGTGGGTTAACTCCCTGACCTCTCCAAGAAGCAGAAGGAAAAGGAGTGGCCTTGGTGTTACTGACAACTTCGAGCCATCAGCTTGCACTCATACCCATTCCTTCATCAGCTCCTCAAGAACAGTTTCTCTATTCTATGTGAGTTGAAAGACTTGGGAGGATGGCTAGAATCTATTTTTAACAGATAATCATTTGTCAATGATTGCCATGACAATCTGGGGACTTTGTACAGCAGAAGTTTACACACTGACTGGCACGAGGGATTCTGTGTCTCTCTCATTTAAAGGAAAGTTTAACAGGATGTGGTTCTAGAAGATACCACGTCTAGATTGTTCAATGAAAGCTTTACCAAGCCTTCCTATGGCAGAAGTTGAGCCACGCCTAAACTTACACGCTTCAAACAGAAGACAATCTTGTAAAGGAGCACATCTACCTTGGTCAATGAACCTCTCCTGAAATGCCTGGCTCAAAAAGACACTCACTACTCAGCTCCAATAAAACTGGAAGTGTAGCAATAAATATGCATTCTCCTCCCTGACCACAAAACCTCTCAATGGAAAGGCAGCCAGAAGACTCATCTCACTTCAGGAAGGTCATCTAAGCTAACAACTGACACAGGGCAGGTTGAGTATCTTGGTGTCTCGAGCTTCTCAGGAGTCCAGAGATCAGATCCTCTTTGTATTTTTGGTTAGCACCTAGAAAAACAGATCCCACTTTTCTGAGAGCTCCGCCTGAGGACAGGAAGCAACTGGTATGTTCTGTAAGCTATTACACACCGGCATTGCACTCTGCTCTAGTCCTCAAGGTGCTACATTCACCGAGTAGTTTATTCAGAAACACCAGGGCAAATAACTTAATGAACTTCAAAAAAGCCTATAAAAGCTATATACAAAGTACTCTTGGGTATCAAGAAAGAGGCAAGAGAAACAGAAAACAGTGAGAAGCACAGACAAGAAAGGCCTTGCCAGAATTATAATATTTCAGTGGAGAATTATAAAAAGAAAAGAAAAAAAAAAAAAAACACTTGATTAATACAAATAATATCAGTTTTTACTTAAGTGATAAACTGCCAGAAATGAAGCAAACTTTTCTGTTAAACCTTCTTCAGCTGTAGAGTACTCATTAGGTCCAGCATTTACAAAGGAGGTATTTTGGAACATCGGATTACTCCAGAAACTTTAGCCTTATCTAAATTAGTTCTGCCCACGCTCTCAGCCAGTAAATTTCCCCACGAGTTTGCATATTGATTTTTCCCATCTTTTATTTATTTCAGATTCCTCAGGGGTGAAGAGAAAAAGTCTATTAAGCAGCTAACAGGAAGTTTGGGTTCTGAAGGGGTTTTTTGCTGTTAAATGTCTCTCTGGCTGGATCACTTTACAAATGTAAATTAAAAGGTTTAAAATGTAGTGACCTGGTGTAGAATTCTAATTTGGCTCAGACAACACCTTTTCTCATTCAGAACACAATATATTGTCTTGCTATTCTGACACCCTGCTGACCTGGATCAAGACTCATTAGCCCTGAGCTCTCCTCTGGTACGTAGAAAAAGGATTTTCTAAAGGATTTTTATGCTATTTTTCTAGTCCATCCATTCTGCTTCTCCTTTTCTGAAACAAATGGTGCAATATAACATACACTTATCAGTCCCACGGACCTCCCAGGTAAGGATGAAAGCAACAGTCAACAGCAGTAACTCGAGAGATTTACAGCCAGGTAATTGAATGGTCTGTGAATACTTCATTTCCCCACAGTTGTCCCTGTGGTTTAAAACATCCTTTGGATAGATTTACACTCCTGTAGCACTCACAGGGCAGCCACTTAATGCCACTACGAAACAGTACTGCTTCTCGACACTTCTCAGGTGATAACAAATGGTTTAACCCTGAGCATCTGATCTCTTCCAAGAGATCAACAGGGTTACATAATGAAATGAGTACCTAGACAGTACTCAGCTGGTCATTTATTAACTGATTTATAGCACTTCATGATTAAGTTTAATTAGTATTTATCTCTGATGAAGCTCTTGCTGTATAAAAGTTCTCAGTACAAAAAGGGCTACAGAATTTGCTCTTTGGTGGAGACCCAGCTCACCTGAACCTGCTTTGGAGTGGCTGGCAGATCCGAATATGCCTAAAAGGGGAAGGTAGGCAATTCTTAGCCAGCAGCTCATGTGTGCTGGGCAAACCTCTGCTTAGAAGCAAGATCAATGTAAAGAGAGCTATGGAGTAACAGGACTACTCCCTCCGGTTCCCAATACGATGCAAAAAATCCTAGCTTAGCCATCTACACCATGCTGTTGTCCTATTTCTGAGTACAAGAATTTAAGCAGAAGTTTCTAATCCTAGCATGTGTCCATATCCATTGCAGAGACAAAGCATCTTTAGGAGAGATGAATATGCAAAAAAAAAAAAAAAAAAAAAAAAAAAAGGCAATTTCAGCAGTACTTAAAATAAATGAATAACTAAATAGATGCCAATGCTTACCCAGGGATAGACTCCTTTCTGAGACAGCAAAACTGCTGGAGGTTTTGTTTGAAAAACCTCTGTCTCACCCTGAATCTCACACACTGGCTGGCCTACGGTACACGTGCAGTTCCTACCCAACCTGCTCAACACTAATGGTTTATCCAAAATAAGGCAAACAATCTGTATTGAGAATTCCCTCACACCACAAGTGGTACACAGAGATGGGATATATTCTGACATATATTGGTATAGAGACCTGTATTCAATTTAACCCACTGTTCTTCCGCTAAGGTACCAAGACAAATAGTATAGTTTTGTTTTCTCATACTCAATAAACATTTTAAACAGCAGTGCATTTTTATGACTTTGCAAACTGCTGCTACAGCATTAACTGTGCATGTTCTCAGAGAGGCATACAAGAAATTCTTCCAGCTCCCTTCTTTCACCTTGTGTGCAAAAATTGTGAGAAACTAGAATTACTTTATAACCTGTAGGTGTCTTGCCAGAAGCATGGGAAGTTTCCTGAAAGTGACTTTATGTTTTATCTCTGATTGCCAGTCTCTGGCTAACAAGCTCTGCTCCAGCTTTAATTCATTGACCTGATAAGGCTCATTGGCTGTCACACAGCTCTGACATGCTGCTTCATGGTGTCTTCTGGGCAGAGATTTAATTTTTGACAGGACAGGATCAAGGGTCAAGAAACTTAGGTCAAAGCATTTAAAACAGTGAATAACAAAGTAAGAGCAGTCACATTTCACACCTGCACTGAATAGCACTGTTGTTGAAGGCTACAACAGAAAAATAGTCCTGCAAAGCCTCACTGAGCTGAGCTCCTTGTTGTATTAGGCAATTGTATCATACACGCCTTTTAGGCTGACTGAACTATGTAGCAGCAAGCGTACTGCTTTGGGTTTTGTTCCCACAGCTCCAGCAGGAAAGCTATTCCAGCATCCTTCAGCACTGAGGGCTGAGATTTCACTGTGCTTTGAGGCAACGGCTCTTACTTCAAACTAGAGCAGGCTACAGACGTACACCCAGCCTCCTGAGATGCAGCAGCAGACGTGCTGTAACCCAGACACATCTGAGCTCGTATGCCAACTTCAGAGTTTGCAGGACTGTGTCACTGAAGTAATTCCCTGGGCAACCCTGCCTTCACACTGCTGAATTGTCCCAGGTTCACTTCTGCCCTGGATGTGTCTCCACCTCATCAGCTCTCCTGGCTTCATTCCTGGGTTCAGTTACAAATTCTCCCTCACGGAAAACTGGCAATGTTTTAATTCGGGGCCATGACTAACATCTGCAGCCCCCTCCTCTTTCTCACTGACAAGCTTCTGGCTGCTGTTTTGCCACAGTGGTGCCCAAATCAACATGATGAAGTAATTACCACTTTATCCTGACTTGCTCTGATGCAGCCTAATTTCCTGGTCAGGTTCTTCTGCATTACCGTAACTCTTAAATCCTGATTTCTATTTCAGTGATTTCATAACCCTTTTGAACACACAGCCCTTTGCCTTGAAGGCTTTTTCTGTTCCTAAAATAAATTCCAGATGGCTTTTATACCTGTAACTTGAGGACACTGCTGGTATTTAAATCCTTAAGAGTAGCTGGTATTTTTCCAAAGCCATTTTGAATTTGAGAGCCTTAATACAAGGGGTTCTTCCCTTATGTCTTTCAATCATTCCTCTGTTCCCCAACAGTGACACCCCACAGCCCCAACTACTTAACTCTGTAATAACAGAGATATCCCAAAGAGTCCTCACATGTCCTTCTTAAACCTAGTATTTTGTTGTTCTTACCCCACAGCTAAGGGAGGCACTTGGCTGTGTCTGGCACACCACCACCAAACAGACTGAGGTGTTTCTGCAACATCCAAGTCTCCGATTCTTCTTGAAAGTTTCACCACCATTTCCACACTGCCATCGCAGCTCATCTCCCCTGCCTGTCATCCTGGTATCTCACCTGCCAGCTTTCCCCCTCCCACAGAGGCTCTCCCTGACTCTCCCAATGATTCAGAAATTCAGCAGTGCTCTGTCACTATTTCAAATGCCCCTTCTCTCTAATGCAGTAGACTTATGTAATTAGGATAACTTTGGTTTATTTGTTCATAACAAAATGCATTTAGAGCAGTAACAGTTAAAGCACATTTTGCGTTATTCCTGTGACTCACCTTGAACACTTTCCAGTCACTGCTATGGCTGATGTTAATTGTGCCTGCACCGTATCACACTTGCACGCTCCTTAAAGTGGTAAAAATGTTTAAGACGACCGGGTTTTCTTTTTGACTTGCCTTGTAGCTTCAAGAACATTTAATAAAATCACCCAAAACAAACTACTGTGTAAAACCTTTTTCTCTCACTCCTTGAAAGAGAAGACAACTTCCTTTCCTTCTTCTTATTTCTTTCAACACAAAATACATGCAGGTATATTTTATTGCTACCTTGTCTCAGAAGTAGAGGCCGCTGTATGTCTGCACTACGCATGAGTAATGTGTCAGATAGACACACAGGCCAAAATCCAAGGGGCATGCAGACAGTGTAACAGAGGCAGATAGCCTGATAATTGGCAGTTCAAATCACAATCAAATCAAATGTGCACAAAAATTACGACTATTTTCTATGAAGTTGGCGTCTCTTTCATTTTAGGAGAGTTATAAAACACGGGGTCAAAAATGATGTAACTAGGAGCAAAAACTGCTAAGGAAATTCCGTATTTGTCAAAACTCTGGTGAGATTTTTATGTTCACATGAAAAATGAAGAAAGAAAAGCTGAATGGTAAATATTTGTCCTGAAGAGTTTGCAGAGTCAACAGCTGAAAAAGTGTGTCTGTGCCTACTTCAAATATATTTAGGTAGAAGCAGTGGACACAAAAAAAAGTCATAAACTTTACCTTTCGCTGATTTTGAGATTTCTGGATGCGTACATATGTTGTACTGGCAGTTCCATCCTCTGAAGGCAGAACTAACATGAAAAATAGAAAAAAAAATAGATTTATCAAATCAGAGAAAACGTTTCTTTATAAATTTCCCCACTTTTCCAGTTCTGTTTCCTTTTTAGCATATATGGGTGGGTAACCTGGTGACCCCCCTCTTCTTTCACGTGACTGGAAATTGCTCGCTGATATAATCACAGAGCAGAGAGGACAGATTCAGGATTCCTTTTGCATGACTGCATAGCATTTTACCTACCAAACCAAACTCAAACAATATTTTCTCACAATTCCAGATTTTGTTGCTAATTCAAGTTATTTTCAGAAATATACAGACCAGTGGAAGAGCAAGCAACAGCCTTTTGGAACAATGGCTCCAAGCAAATGTTCCAAAAGAGACAGATCTGTTATTTTGTTAATATCTAGGCTTGATTTAAAAGTTGTCTATGTTATTTTTCAAAGATGAAGTGGGTTTTTACTGCACTTGATGTATAAGCACACATAAAGGCAGTGAAGGCAACGGTTTTATTATTCAGCAAAAATATAGGAGGGTTTCCTGTTTTATTTGAGAAAATAATCCTGTATTCAGGGATTAAAAAATCCAGTCTAACAGCTGGAAAAAAATCTATGAAAGGTTAGAGATATTTCATCTTCATTTTCTACAACTCCAAGCAAGCTGACCAAAAGCCATTACGCTAGATTCACTTACATAGTAGAATATCTGTTTTAGTCCTAGGTTGATATCCCTAATGACATTTTAATATAAAAAGGAATATATTTGGTATGTCAACTGAATATTTTGGAAAAGATGATGCAAGTATTACCAAGAGTTTATAGCCTATGCAAAAAAAAAAAAAAGCATTTGTGATCATTAGTACTCATAGCATATAACATCACTTTACCATATCAGCATTTTCCAGAATTTCAAACAAGTATACAGGTAATTATCTCTTTGCCCTTGTGCCAGAAATAGCCAGGACTTCCCTCATCCTTTCCACCTCTTATTTTAATGCATAATGCAGCTTCTCAACCAAGAGACTCGTAGGTCAGCTCTGACAGAAAGCACAAGTTCACGCTGAAGGAAGGTTCTGTCCATGGCAAAACTTAGAAACGCCTGACAAAGAAGGATTCTCTACCACAGTGCAAATTAATTCCAGAGAATTAATTTGCTCTGTATAGGAAGCAGCTTGTGCCTTACACTTCCCGAGGTAAGACAGACCTTCCTTAATTCCCTCAGAATTTTACCCATGAAACAGGAACGTTTGATTTACACCACCAAATGTCTTACAGGCAGTAACAGAAAGAGGGAAGCAGCTTTCATTTGGCACGTCAGGACAGCACGGCAGCCGGCCGCAGCCTGTTCTCTGCCATCAAGAGGAGTGATCAGGGAGTGGACTTAAGTGAGCTCTGAATCTCCAAGGGGGAAGACAACTCCGCTCAGGACCTGTGGGTTATCTATTTAGATGAGTGTGTGCATTTCATAAACCACTTTGTTGCTTTGTGGCCAATTACCCTGGGCTTTACGTTAGTTCTGTTTTATTGTATTTTATAAGTGCTGCAGAAGGAAAATATTTTAGAATTGGACTATACCCATTTCCTTCAGCAAACACTTTTATTTAGAAAGACATCCTATGCCCTTCTACCAGGTTTAGCTATAAAAACAAAATATTTATTGTATATAGGTAATTAGGGAGGGATCAATAAAACATTTTTGTAGTCACTGCGTTGAGGCAGTAGGGATTGCTGAATTTGCGCCTCTCCCTCTCTCTCTCTGCAAGCCTGCAAATATAATTTGAGAAAGACCAGCTTGCTGTGAACAGTAATGTTACAAGGCAGGGATTTAAGTGAACATAAATAGCACAGCAAACGTAAGCCCACATATAGAAAAGTATTGCTCTGAATGCGGGATTTGTTGAAGGAAGCACAGTACTATGCTAGCTTGTTTCTTTTAAACGCTGTCTTCAGGTAAGGCACATCATTTTTCAAATTGCTTTGCATCTTGTTGTCCTCACCATTAGTAACTATTCAAAACCATGCCACAAAACAAAACAAATTCCCATTGTCCAAGCCAAACTTAATTTAAAGTATTCAGTTGTGTTATTCCAAACTCATTCATCAGTTTAGTGTCACAGCCTTCAAATCAGAAGAAGAATGGGTAGTGGTATCAGGACTTTGAAAGAGCAGAAAAAACACTTATTTCCTCACTGAAGATGATATTGTAGTGCTGCCCCTCAACCAGAAGATACAAAAAGTACATGGGAAACTGGAAAAATTCTGACTTTTACTGCCGTGGTTAGGTTTTAATACATATAACTTCTGAGAGTTTTATTTTCCAAATTTCTCCTAAGAGCACGAAACAGATAAATACAAGTAAAATCAACTGTGACAGAGGGGAGAAACATGCTCACTTGGACCTCTTTGCTTCCCACCACAAGGAACCCTGCATCCCTTCATCTCTGCTCCTTCTTCCCCCAGAAGCTACACCTACACCCCTAGTCCCCACGGAAGTCAAGGGCAGGCACGGCAATGTCATTAGAAACCAGCACTTCACTCAAACTGGAAAAATAATTGAAGACAATCACCTTCATAATGGAAGCTCTTAGGTTACTTTATCTATAGCTGTCACCACATACGCCAATAAAGCTTTATTCAAAGAGAAGAAAAGTGAACTGTTGGAAGGATTCACACATTTCAGCAGTGATGAAGCTGATGTTGGAGCCAGGCCGCTGTAAGGTTTAGCTGCGTAGTAGCGCTGGGTGGTATTTGTTGTCTGCAACAACAAAACCCAACGAAAAACCCCTGTAGCACCTCAATTTTCATGTAAATGACTATGCTAATAAAGGATGCTGAGAGAAGAAAATAAGTGGAACTAGAATATACAAGGCTGAAACATTTGTAAATATTCACTAATATGACTGAAAAGTTTCCAGAAGATGCCAGCAGCTGTTGAAGCAGGGAAAGTCTATCGGCACATTCCTAATGCAGAGACAGTCGTGCTCACGGCAGATGTTTGTCCGTCACACCTTACATGCCCCAAAACAGATGCATTGCCCAATTAAACAAAAATGCACTGAGGGCATCTCTTGGGCCACAGCAGCTGTGTCCTTACAAAGGTAGGAAAGTTCCCATGTTATGTAAACAGCATCAATCTCCCCTGAAACACTAAGATGGAAAACTTGTTTAATTACGGTTCGGTTTCTCCTCTCCTCCCCTGGAAAAGGAATGAATTCATTTATCAAACAAGAATTGGTTTTAATTTTTTTTTCTTTTCTGATTTAGCTTAATACAAAGATATAAGAGATTGGATTTGTGAAGTGAAATGTCTACCTGTCTGCCTATAAGGCAACAAAGGAAGAAAAAAAAGGGATGAGGCTAAAACTGGGACAGTGAGGGCAGACAAATTAGAAATGGATTTGGACATTACATTTCCTTAAAAGTACAGAAAATAAGCTATTACTTAGCCGCTACTATTAAACTAGGAATGAGAAACAAGTGATAGAGTTAAAATTGTGAGTCATATTCGACTTTGTGCAATCGGGGCCTTCCGACTGTTACGTGCAGCAAACCTTGATTTCTGCCGCGTGTCAGCACGGGGCCCGGCAGCAGGGAGCAGGACAAGCCAGGATGCTTCCAGTGCCACGGACTTTGTTGTTTACTGAAGAATTAATTACAGGTGTGCTGCAGCAGTCACAAGTTCTATTACAAAATATGAAGTCATGGCAGTACCGACTGCCTCGATAATGCAACCGCTTCACCTTTGACAGCAAAAGGAGGAGAAATAACTCAGCATCCTCCTCTCCTCCTCTCTGGGGTTTGCATGAAAAATGTAGGTCTGAAGGAGGGGAAGGGGTTTTATTTTCTCCATATCCCATCTCCTATCAGAAGCAGCAACCCTATTGAACTCACTTTCCCACTTGGGAAAGGAATAGGAGAGTCTCCTTCACTCAATTACTCTGATTTCTGGTGGTCCCCCTATTCAGTACGAAGTGGCTGATATACCTTATGATATTCTGAAGATTCAGACTGAAGACAAGTGCAAGAAAATCAATTTCTCAAACTAGATGTCTGACAGCAGCCAAGGGGGTCAGAAGACTGGTCAGAGAGGGCTCAGGGAGCGCCTCAGGGACTGCTTTAATTGACAGATGTATTCAGTTATGAAAACACAGCTGATACCAGTGCGCAGTTGACTTTTTTCCACTAAATGGCTATTCAAATACAAGTGGAAGGCATCAGATGAATGTGTTAGTATGTGTTAGATAAACACCAGTGGTCACTTCATTTACCATCTTTAAAATACTAGCAACTCAAAGGCGAAACAAAACCAGTGGTCAAGGCTAGGTCAGAGAAATGTAATTTCCATAATATGGAAATCATAAAGTACAAAACCTGCAGCCTTTTCCGGCTCAAAAGCTGCTTCAGGTTGCAGCCAGAAATGAGTAACTGCAGTCTCCCCTTGCACAGGATGCGAGTCAGGGCTTTCACTAAGACTCCACCAAGTGCCTCCGTTCTTCCTCAAGCTTGCCTCTTGCCTCCTACACTTGTCCGCAGATCTCATCCCCTCAGTACAAAGAACAGAAACTTGAGGCTGTATTTTGCCTTTGGCTGGAACGACAAACACTCTTTATAGCAGAATCCCCTAATTTTTAATCATTACCATTTGTAGTTATTATGGCCACATACTAATGTATCCCCAAGCATCTAAATGCAAGAGGAATGATTTGGGAAAGACTGGAAGGCAGATGCCACCAGCCCAGCAGGTCAATGAGATCAGCTAGTAATTAAAGTTTCCTAAAGAACTCATTCCTTCTGATTTCTTTTCAGTAACTTGAGAAGACAACACAGAGGGGGTCCTTCCTTTAAATGCAATGATATTTGTCAAATCCATTTGTAAATATTAGTTCAGTTAAAACAACACATAAGATATAAAATGTAATTAAGTTCTGTATAGATTTCACTTTCACGGGAGACTAGGAACAGCAAGGCAGAAATGATGTTATTCTATCCGTTTCTAGAGCTCATTGGAACCACTAATGACTTCAGAAGCCCACGAGTCATCAGCCACACACAAAACAATAGCAATGGCAGTGACCCCAGCAGAAAAAAAAAAGAAAAAGTAAAAAAAGAAGTGACACAGGCAGCAAGCAATAAACAGATAAACAGAGATGAAGTCGGAATACAGAGGTTACTGATTCTCAGGATGCCAAAGAGAGCAATTCTTCAGCTGTTGTATTTCTGTGTCCCTCCTAATAGGCACACAACAATGGCTGGCCAGAAACTGCAATTCCAATTCACTGCACATCTCCGAACCGAGGATCTGACTCTTTGCAAAAAGACACCTCTGCAGATGCTCGCGGAGGCAGCGCAAGCACAGCCCAGCAGCGTGGGTCCTGGCCAGCAGGCAAGCCGTGCGCTGCACACAGCTAGCCTCTGGCTTCCACATCTCAGAATTATTCATTTACTTACTTAGTCACTTAATGCTTTTAGTAATATGGGGAAAGGACAGGCCAGTTTCAAGAAAACAGCTTCCACAGGAGGAAAAAAAAAAAAAAAAAAGCTTGTACAATTTTATGTACTGCACCCAGAT
>CM021770.1:7453647-7767827 GCA_011076525.1 Nettapus auritus | reverse complement strand
TTTTTTTTTTTTTTTTTTTTGTCTTGGTCTGCATAATCTTTATTGCTGAAAGAACCTGAGCTTGTTTTAAAAATTCCAGGTTGAAATAAATAAGTCCAGTAGCCAAAGTAAGTATGGAGATTTGCTATGAAAAATCATGAGAGACAGGGATCATTTTCTGAGAATAGAACTAAACCATAAGTCATGAATAACACAAAGGCTCCAAGAAAAGAAATTCTGGGGAAGAAACAACGCATTTCTCCCCGTTGTGGTTTGGACTGTTGTTTGAATGTTGATCTTAAAACATCTCAGACACTGTGTAACACTGCACTGAAAGCTGCTCAGGAAATAAATGTGACTGCTAACTCATGGAAGATTACTTCCCTGACATCTTTCTGATTATACTAATAGCTGGATATCTAAATGTACATTTAAAACTGTAGTTCTTAACTGCCTTACTCTCTAATAATTTCAAAATCTCAAACCAGACCAGCAGAACTGAAAACTTTTACTGGTATTTAGAGACAAGAATTTTCATCCAGACCAAACTTATTGTAAACAGGAGAAAAAAAAAAAAAAAAAAGCTGATGAGTCAAACATGAGGTCTGCTACAGGTTTTGTTCTCCTAGTCTATTTTATATGGTACACAGAAAGATAAAGCAGCAATGTGTGGCAAAATGAAACCCTGAAACAGGCCGTCCCACAGCTCCCTGGTACCTCAAGGCAGTTATGAAAAGCTGCTGCTAACGCCCACTTCCTTGAATTATTTTTTTTCTCCAGATGAGACCTGCAGTCTATCAGCAGGAGAAGAATCACATTTCATTTTCAAACCTATATTGTATGCATTGGCTTGCAGCAAAGGAAAACAAACAACAAAAAAACCTTAGTTAGCTTAGTCTTTACAAACCCAGTCCCCTGTTTGGGAGACACATTACAGTTCCTGACCAGACAGCTGCTGCTCTGGTGAGAGCTGGGAGCAAAGCAGAGGGAAGGAAAAAGGGGGGTTAAACATGAAGAAAAGGGATATAATTACACCCATTGTCTGCCAGATGTTATGCCAGCTAACAAACTGATCCAGAATTTAGCACTCTGCTAGTCAGGCTTAAAATTCCCCCTGCCTAGCCCTCAATGACATATCCTGAATATACAGCACACAAAGACACAAGAAAGTTTCTTGAGATTGTGACAGCTACAAGGGAGGGGGGACAAGAAAGCTTGTGGTATACACACAGAGCAGTAGGAATATGGCTTCTTTTCTGGGTTTTGATTTGCAAACAAGCAACCCAAAACAAGCAGAAAGGCTCAGCTCTGCAGCTGGCCATTGTGCTCACATTTGGCCTGGCTGCAGCCGTATGGTATTATTTCCTCATCAGGAATGCCCATAGTATAATTAGTTAATATTTATGTGCTTACCTGAAGGAAAAATCTCCACAGTTATCTGTATAATGGATTAGGGGTTGTTTTCAGATCAAAATAGATGAGAAGGCTCATTTTGAGGGTATTTCAGCCTATGAAGATATTTTTAAAATGGAAAATGGAATAAGATTCATAATTAGAAATAAATTATATGCTTCTTGACTCTGGATTGGGAAAAAAAGTCTCTCTTTTCCCTTACGCTTTTAACGAGGAATCAGACCGCAGCTCTAAGACTTCACAGTGGAGAGCATTGTGGAGCAACCTGAGAAGCAAATGTGGTAAAGGCTTCGTTCAAATTATACCACTAAGACGTCCCAATTTACTTGAGTTGGCTTCAGACCAGGGTCAGAAGCCAGAAAGCCCCGTGCTGGGCAGGGAGCAGAGGAGAAGTGCTGCTTCAGGTGGCGCAGGGCAGGCTGAGGCCCTGTCAGCCCCTGCAGGCCGCAGAGGCCCCATCAGCCCCTGTCAGCCCCTGCAGGCCCCATCCCCTCACACCACCCAAAGGCGCCCGGCAGCTCTCAGAAGCACTGCTGCCCCTTTTCCTAGCTTAACACCACAGCCCTCGCTGGGGTTACGGCAACTAAGCTGCTCACCTCAATTTTTGCTGCCCATGCCTTCTCACTTCCCTGCCACCCCTCTGTGAGAAGCTGCCATGGTCTCTGAGCACTGAAATTTGTGAGCATCAAACATGTCTTTACAAAAACAGCATTTCACATTCACCACAGCGTGCCCTGCTCCCGCACTTCCATGCAAACTGAAGCTGCCACACTGAGGTGTATACAGCCCACAGCAGGTCACAGGGGAAAAAATCTCCCTTTCCACACACCGGGTAGGAAGCAGGTAAAGGTGAAGGCAGCAAGCAGCCACCACAGCACCTCACAGGAAACCACAGAGCCAGCTGCTCTGGCTGAAAAGGCATGGGTAGCACAGGATCATTTTGGTTTTGCCAGGGCAGACACGTGAAAGATGAATATTGGCTTTTCTATTTGAGTGCAAAACAGCAAGAAACATACCCCGAATGCAGGCCTGGCACAATGGAACAGCTAGGTCAATCTTTCTGGCCTGCCCACATAAAATTTCTATTCACACAATCACAGAATTGTAGGGGTTGGGAAGGTCCTCGAAAGATCATCAGGTCCAAAGCAGGTTCCTTAGAGCAGGTGCCCAGGTAGGCATCCAGACGGGCCTTGAATATCTCCAGAGAAGGAGACTCCACAACTTCCCTGGGCAGCCTGTCCCAGTGCTCTGTCACCCTCACCATGAAGAAGTTCTTTCACAGGTTGGTGCGGAATTTCGGTGCTCCATCTTGTGGCCCTTGCCCCTTGTCCTGTCCCCACAAACCACTAAAAAGAGGTTGGCCAAATCTGTCTCCCATACCTCAGGTATTTATACACATTGATGAGATCCCCTCTCAGTCTTTTCTCCAGGCTGAACAGACGCAGATCTCTCAGCCTTTCTTCACAGGGAGAAGCCTTTCTTCACGCTGAGGAGCATTTCCTACCAGCAAAGCAAGGTTTCCATGCCAGAAGCACTGTCAGGGCCCCTTTCCCTCTCACACCAGCTAGCATGACAGTGACCGCCAGAGAGGGAACAGGCCGAGCCTGGCCACTGCTGGTGCCCCTTGGCCTGGCAAGGCTGCTGCTGGTCCAGCTCCTGGGCCCCAGCTGCGGCCCGGCAGCGGGCACAGCGCTGCACAGGCTTCTGACAGCACGGCTCCCGGTGGCAGCAGGGGGTCCTCTGCCCCAGCGCACCTCCACCGCTGCCCTCAGAGCCAGGGCACAGGGCCCCGCTGATGGCAAGGGGAGGGCACGTTGTGGAGATGTCACCTCCATCTTAGAAGACCTGAGAGCCCATGTGTAATTAACGATGGCTTGGGACTTTGGATAATGATAGCACCTTGTCTTCGGCAGCGCTGGCAGATCATCACCCAGTGTCAAGAAGTATATTCTCTGTCACTAACTTGGCACCTCCAGTCCTTCTTTCAATGACTGTTCTGAGTTTTATAGCATCTTTTTAGTTTCAAACCACGCAAACATTGCCTCATTAAGCTGCACAGCTCCCATTTCAGACAAATAATGGTTGTTATCCTCATTTTAGAGCCCATGAGCATGAGATCCAAAGAGGTTAATTAGACAGGCCACGCAGCCAGCCAGTGCCAAAGGCAAGCCCGCAACACTGGTGCTGCAAGTCTGGAGACAGAAGTGCACTCGGAAGAGCCAGTACAGGCAGCATTTCCTCTGATTCAGAGAGCCAAAGCTACCTGGACAATTCATTTCATACTTGGCAAATGAGATAAAGGTTTACCTTCCCCTGAAGAGCCCCCAGCAACCCCTGTAGTCAATTCATCTGATAAGTGTGGCTACCCCCAGAGCTAAAAGAAACCTACAGCTTGTTCAGCAGAGGCTAAATCACACAGACTCAACCACGTCACCATAAGGCCATTTTGTGCCTGTGCTTATTCCCACTGCCAGAAACTCTGACTGGAGCAACAAATGACCCACCATGCAACAAGCAGCAGCAGTGCCCACTGAATACTTCATGCATTTACTATTTCTTTATAAAATCACCATCGTTATTTCAATACCTTTTGGCCAAAGTGTTGTTATTGTTTTTTTTTGTTTGTTTGTTTTTTTCCCCATGTAATTTAAAAGAATTATGAGAGAAAAAATGATTGTATTATTGTCGTAAATTGGTAATGAGGTTAAAACTATCTGGAAGCTTTAACCAAAGCAGTTCCCTGACTAGGAAAAAAAAAATATATATATATATACATATACAATTACAGCATTTCAAAATGTTGCTTCCTAACAGTTTATTTTAAAAGCCAGATGAGGTAATTTAATATCTTTTCTGAATGAAACATTTCCTTTAGAGTGATTTTTCAACCGAAATATTCTTCTTATGCTTCTTATACCAAGTAAAGTAAAAAATATATATTTTTTTAATTTAATAAAAAGGATTGGTTTTTTAATCAATGATTGTTCATAATTTAATAAAAAATGATTGTTGATTGAAACAACTCCATTGTTTCACTCCACTTTTGAGATTTTGGACAACTCAAGAAAATAATTAGAAGTAAATACAGGAGATGTACCCACAGAACTCAACACATGAAATTTCAACCAAAATTGGGCTTAAGAATAGGTGGGCAGGTTACCTGGGTGGAAATATTCCCCAGAATGGATGAACTGACCTAACAAAAGCTAGAAATAGGGCAAGGTGATTTAGAAGTTAAGTTCTTAGTCCTTCCCATCGCATCTTTTTAGTTTTGAGAAAATGTGCATAACTTCCCTGATGTGTAGTAAAAACCTTTCCAGGATCGTTATTGCTCTGGTTGATGACTGATTAAATCTGGCTGGAATTCCCTGCTCGGTATATCCTCTGCCTTTCTTCCCCATTCTGAGACTACTAACTTCTTGCACTCCATATATCAAAATAGAGATACCTTGCACAGGCTCGAGGGTGCTAAGTCAGATGCCTAATTACTATGTGCCATAATAAATAACTGAGGGGATCTGGCCTCAAGGCACTAGTTCCACCCTTAGTACAAAGCTAAAGGATAGGGACGGCCAAATGAAATATAACCTGAGCTCAGGTACAATCCCCAGGCTGAAGCCTGATTGCACATGATGCTTACTCAAGCAGCTGGAATAGTAAAAATGTGCATAAAAGAGCATTGTCATTTATCGTAGCAGTCATTTCACACAAGCACAGTCTGGAACATGGATTAACAGACAAGCCTTTCAATCAAATGTGGCTTCACATTCCAGTTTCCATACATGACATATCAAGTATGTGCCACCTCAAACATCTGATTTGTCAGGTAAAAGGATTGACCTATACCAAAAAATACATTCAGCAGAAATTGTTTCTCCACTTGCCCAGGGCTCAGCCCCTGCCCCTCATCTGTTCATCTGCTAAACTCAAGTCCTCTATTTAATAAGCTTCCTTTTTTATGCTTTTGGGAAAAAACAAAAAACAAAAACAAAACAAAAAAAAAAACAAAACAACAAAAAAAAAAAGGCAGTAAAAGGTTTTCCTTTTCACTTCTTCAGAGGCTTCCAAAGAACCTGCTACTCAAGCGTTAAATGCTCTGTCCTTTGGTGCATTTGTGGTAGCAGAGCTGCCTTCTGAAATGAACGTTAAGCACAAGCCACAGTGTTGCACTCATTACCCATTCATGAGTTCAGATAACTGATTGAATAATACCAGTTTCTGTTTCTATAAAGTAGATAAAAGCCACCAGGGCCATTGCCACGGTCATGGTCTCAGGCACGCTCCCCACTCCAGCTCTGCCTGGTGCCAGCTGAGCGCTACCTGGGCAGCCAGCTGAGCACGGTGGCCACTGAGCTGGAGGGAGAGGAGGAGTAAGTCAGGAAGATTTGGAGGCAGGGAAAGTAAGCGAGCAGGAAGGGAAGAAGGCTCCCCTTTGCTTTCCTGCTTTGCAGCAGATCTGCCCCCGAGAAGGCAAAGCAGAGCCGGGCTCCTCTGCCACCACAGCAGCTGCTGGGGCTGCAGGGGCTCTGCCCTCCCTGCCCTACAAAAAGCTGCCAGACATGCTGGAGTGGGGTCCAGCTTCAAAACTGCTTTACCTTATCATCTTGCAACACCAGCCTCCTTCAGGAAAATGAGGTGTTTCTCTCCTCGACACCTGCAAGTGAGCCACCTTAATTTATTTTCCACATGATTACACACACTTTCCGCTCCAAATACAAATGAAATAAAAAAGTGAATAATGATTAAAAAAATAAAAATAAAAAGCAAACGTGGACCTGACAAACTCTCTCTTTTCTCCTTCTTTCCCATTTACTTTTCTGCTGGCATTTTGCACCGTCACCTTTAAATGGTTTGTCCACAGTGTGCTTTTAAACATTACAAGCAAGAGCAGGTTTGAAAAACAAGAGAGCTATGCAGTTGGAAAGCTGAAGCACAATTGGCATACCAATAAACGCCTCGATAGTGACTTCAATACTGCTGCACTGATGTGGTTTTCACCGTTTCTCGCTCCTGTTCCCTCTCTTTCTGTACAAGGCCCTCCAGCCAGCAGCGGCCCTGCCTGGCACAGACCAGCAGGTGAGGAGGCCTTGGTCACTGATGTTGGAGATATCCAGCCTGTGCTCTGGACTGTGACTGCATCCAATCCGCTCAAAAGACGGTAAATATCACCTGCAAAATGAGTGCTAAATACTGGGCTCCCGAGGGATCCTACAGCTCCTTTCCTTTTTTTTGTTGGATCAGAGAAACAGCATCAGAAAGGTAAAAGCAAAGCTGTCTCCTCACTTCATGATGAAGGCAGAAGAGAAGGGTTATATCCACACTTCCTAAAGCTGTGTTTTTATTATACCAAGACAGAAATCTCTGTGAAGTAACTTAATTGCGCCGACAGTGTTTGATCCCACAACTCTGCCGGCTGAGGTCCCGCTTTGGCTGCCCTGGGCCAAGGCGCGGTTTTTGCCATCTGCAGCCCACCCGAGGGGCAAGTGCTTCCCCACGGCACTGCTTCCTGCAGCTGCTGGCAGCATAGAAAGTTGCAGGCAGTTTTCTGTAAATTTGCTGAAAATTAAAAGAAGTTCATACAAGCCATAGCCGGATTTTCAAACCATCCTAGGAGCTTGTCACTCACAACGCTAAGGCCTGGTCTGCCAAAAAAGTGCCACCTGCTCTGGGACAAGCAACACCAGGGTTATCAGGAGAGACTCTAACAGGATTTTCCCTCTCCCCAGCCAGAGAGCTACTAAAACAGAAGAAAACAGCGCCTTTTCTCCAAAGTTCTGTCTTTGAGACACGGTGACAATGACAGAACAGGAACTCTACCCAAAGCTTCTGAAGGACAGAAAACAAACAGGAATGTAGGAGCCCCTTTCTCTAGTTACTTTTTCCCTCTGAACATGAGAACCAAGTCTAAAAGAGTTGACATAGATGCTCACCCCTTGCTGTGGTCCAAACCATCAGTCCCTGCTCACATATTCCAATTGCCCTAACGTTACCAGATCAGCCGACAGAGCAGACAGGAGATGGGACGTTCCCCCACATGGTGGGGGATACAGAGACGTGTTTCACAGAGCTGAAAACTTTGCACCGCTGTCTTTGACTAACTTCTTTTAAAAAGAAAGCAAAATGAGCACAGACTTCTGTTAAAGGAAGGAAAAAAAAATAACTGAGTGAAAAGTATTGTTTTCTGAAGAAAGAAAAAATCAAAACCATTCTCCGTGACTCATTTTCTTTTAGGATTTTTTTTTTCACTGATTGTGTTTGCTGTTTTCTTTTTGCAAGGTTGGAAGAGAAGGGTTTAGCCTGACCTGAGAATTTCCTGTGGTGTGACTGTATTTTTTTAATCCTAATTTTTAATGTTCTCACCTTTCTTTTAAAAAAGTAGCATTTCAAGAAAAAATACCTTCAAGAAAGACCTCAAAACCATAGGCAATTTGATCAAGCCCACAAGGATAAATCCTAGGGCTTGACTCTTGAGCTCTGGTGAAACTAGATGAAGCGTTTAAAGATGTTCCTGTACCCTGCTGACCTCCCTGCTCCTCCACTGACCTCCCGCACGCCTGAAGAAAAGCAGCAGAAGCAAATGTGTGCAAACTTCTCAGCCTTTCCCACTCACGGGCTCTTTTATCAGCGTGGTCTCACCTCTCTGGCCTAATTAGCCTGACCAGTCAATGACAACGCATCTGTAATTATACAGGAGCTGCAGGAGACACAGCTGAGATGCTGCATATCCTCCTTTCCACTAATCCGGGTAACCTGTTGCCAGAGAGGTGGGTGACCACAGGGGCTGGTGGCACCTTAGGCTGCTTCAGCCACATTTATGCAGCTACTGAGCCCCCTGTCCTGGTCTTAGCCACACGTGCACAACAGATTGAAAGACCAGGAGAAAGAGGAAGGACAAGGTTTTCATTTGGGGGTTGGGGTATATTTCGCAGAATGCTTTCACCTTTTCATTTACATGCTGAGCTGCAATCATTTAACTTTCTGATGTGTACCAGCCTCTAATTGTTACTTGCTAGAATCCTCCCATATGACTGGAGCCTGTAAGCAATTCCACACTGATAATACTGATAGGAGGAAATAAGCACACGTAGAGAGTAGTTCCCTACAGTATAAGCAGTGCTATATAAAGGCAGCTCCTGAATGCAGACAAACCCTCATTCTCTGCCCAGGAACAGCAAATTACATCCTGAGCCACGGTGCAGTTCCCTGCCCAGCTTCTGCACTCACCGAGGCAGAAAGCAGCCGGAGCATCCCTGCGGCCGGTAGTTAGGGCTCAGCTGGGAGACCCCGGCTGGAGAGAAAGCGGTGATGCTCTGCAAGGCAGAAGCCAGTCCAACTCCATGACATCGGGCAGGGAAACCTCTTAGGTAATGCACCGAGTAGTTTTATTAGCTCCTCTGGAAGGAAATTTATGGAACCGACTGTCTCAAGTACCAGAGATGTCGATATAATGACATGCTGACGCTTGGTGAAGCTCTAAAGCTCCCCGCTTGACTCGGTGGCGCTGAAGCCAGTTTGGACGTAGCACTGCAGCGCTCACCCTGATGTTCGGAGGCTGCTGGCTGCACGCAGTAAATAGACCTCTTTCCTTTTTACAGATTATTGGCACAGAAAACGTTTCCTCTATTTTATACCAATGGGCGTCATTTCTTTTCCTTGAGATTTGATACCTTTGTTGGTATTAGATCAATTTTTTCTTTACAATAGACTTTTCAACAGTAACTATATCTTCCTTACGATAAGGGTGAGCAGAATTGACAGATCAAGAGATACTGTGTGTGAATGGTGAAACCAAAATGGAACAGGGCAGAAAATCTGTACCTGTACCCAGAACTAATTAGATCTGGGGGAAAAATGGTGGGCTTTCTAGTTTGACAGATGAGCCTAAACAAAATCAGCTTAGATTAAATACAAACTATGTTTTTGATTTTAGTTTGTTGGTGGGGAGGTTAATTAAGAGAGGCAGAAGCCTCTTGCTATATGTTGGATTTTGGTGATAGCCAATTTTCTGAAGGTTTGTTGTTGTTTAGCTGTTGTTGTTTATTTTAAATTAGACCAACTTTAAAGCAAAATTTAAATGCCTTCTGTAGGAACAAGAAGTTTTGCTATTTCTGGAATACAATGTTATGTTTTGAAAACAGCAAACTAAATCTATAACTTTGCTCTTCCACTGCTCCGTTGGGCCCAGAGCCTCGAGGAGCTGTCCCACAGCAGCGTTCCTGGGGCGTGCTGCAGCAGCAGGGGGTTTCTCACACTTTGTGGAGCTCTGAGCGCTCCTTACAGAGCCCAGAGCTCCTGCTCCAGCCCCATCACAGCCCTGACAAATTCAACTCTGTCCAAAATCAGCGGCCTTGATCCACTCCCAAATGAACCGCTCACTCCATGCTTTTTCTGCCCCATTAGCCATAATCCCCACCCTGTAGAGGGTGCATCATGAAAAGCTAACCTCTTTTCTGGGTTTTTATTCTCTTGCTGATTTCTTATTTTTCTGTTCCACGGGTTTCTGAGGTGACAAAAACTTTCCCTGCCATGGAAGTGCCCAGGAAAGCCCCACAGCTCCAGTGGGCAGCCTGGGCAGGGGGTTCACTGAGCAGTCCCACACCGCTGGGCTGGCGTCAAAGGGATTCCGCTCGGGAAACCTTGCTCATAGGCCGCTTATGGGAATGGCTCTTGCTTTTGTTTTTTCACTGAGATTTACTCCCGTTTCTCATCACATGAACTATTTTATATGTAATCTGTCTTATTAATCAAGTCCCCAGCAAGTCAAAGCCTGGAGTCAGCCTAGCAATCTGATTTTACTACAACAAGTGTACAGCAGCATCCTTTACACAAGATAAAGCCTCCACGCCTTGTCTTTCCATTTCAGGATTTTAGCTTTCAGCAACACACACATTTATCAGGCACATAAGTATTCTGGGCTCCCTGCTCTGCTTCGTTCGCTGCTCTGAGGGAGGAATGATTTGTTCACTTTTTTTAAAATTTCCTCCTGCTCCTGCAGTGTTAAGGGGCCTGAAATCCCAAAAAAGGGAAAAGGGGAGGAAAAAAATGACTTAATTTTTCTTCAAAGCCTTAAGCGACCACAAAACTGTCTGTTTTTATCAAAACTAACATGGCCTGAGAATTCTGGGGTTAAGGCCCAGGTGTCCCTTTGGAGGTCACATATCAAAAAGAACAAGCATTAGCCTGACACCAAAAGAGGAGAGAGGGAAGGAGAAGGCTGACAGGACTTCAGAAAGTCAAATTGTGACACTTTGTCAAGAGACCACAGGTGCTCGAGCTTCTTCCTCTGAGCTGCTATTAAAACAAAGCCCCAAACCCCCAAAGTTAACACCTAATTTAGAGATCTAATTCACTTTATACAAGACAACAAAAAGAAAAGAAACAGGGAACAGATATGTGTGTACATCTATATATTTCTTTTTCTCCTAGTGCTGGTCAGCTGAAAAGAATATGAATTTCTAAGCAGGAAAGGGCTAAAAAGACAGAAACCTCTCCCTGGTGAAAATGCAGTCTGCCGTTGTTACTATTTCTGTTGGTATTTGGGGGACGTTCATTGAAAGGGACTTTGCTGGGGCTGTTGAGTCTAAAATTGAACACATGGCTGGTTATGGCTCATGAGCATCCCCGTGCACGCCACGGCATCAGATCGCTTTCCACAGCACCTCTCTGCTGGGGTGAACACCAAGGCAGGCTGCCCTCCCCCTGCCTCCCCAGGGAGGTGCAGAGAGGGAGCAATGTGCCCACCAGATTATTACCACTTCCAGAATAAATCTAGATGATCTCCACAGAGTTTCCCAACAAGAAGATGATATCCCAAGGATGTTGCTCAAATCATTTGTTGTTGTAGATATCAGGAATGTTTAGGGTTATAGTAAAAAAATTTGGATCAAATCAAATTTTTCCTATATCTTGCATGAATCACCCCATCATGCTGAGGCGTCCTTCCATGCTGCAAGTGCTATTTTCAGGATGGTTTTATTCACTTCATAGCATTTGGTGTGAAACTTCATGCCACAGAGCATTTTTCTAAACAGCATTATTGTCATTTTAGGTCTGACAACTTTGAAGCTACCCTTTAAAAAGAGGAGGAGGAAAGCATTTCATATAATGCTAAAGCAAATATAGTACCTCTATTTGAAGCTAAGTGCACATCGGCGACTGGGTTATTAAAGACTGTGCAGTTGGTTTCCTGCAAACTTCTAGGTAGAGAAAGCCTCACATCACCCTACTTTAAATTAAATTTACTTCTCCACCTTTCTCTCAATGCTGACTGAACTACAGCTACACTCAGATAGCCCTCTGTCCAGAACACTAGCAGGTAGATCAGGCTGCAGATTTTCATACAAGCCACTGCAATGCTGCCCAGGAGTTTATAGGCCTCTGTCCCAGTGTCAGACCCACACAAGACTGAACCCCTACTGACAGTCAGCTCAGTCGTTGTGGTCACCTCCTCTTGCAACATGAACATTGGCTTAAATTGATTTGCCCAGGGTTGTATCTATCCTTGACAAATTGGAGTGATTGGAATTCTGCCCCAAGACCTGAAAAACATGTGTGCTACAGGGCTGGCTCTAGCAAAGTGAGGGGAAAAGGAACTGCAGTTGTATGGTCACCAGCAATTCACACTGAATAAATGTTTTTATTAATCCGATTTTACTTACACGCTGTAACTGCACTCAGGTTTATAATGGCTGCATTTCGACAAATCTCCCATAAGTAATGCCGGTAAGGTGACTCCTAGATTAACTGAGCTCTAATGACATTTAGAAGTTTCTTAAGATCCGTACAGGGAGGCAACTCTGACAGCCTCAGGCCAACCACTCCCCGTGGTGCTGCTCTTTCTGGACTACTCGATGGGGTAGGTGTTCACTGGCTTGAGCAACGCTGATATTGGTGGTATCATCTCGCCCAAGGTTATGTGGGCAATTGCAGGGGAGAGCTCTTGAACACAATACTTTCATTTTTTCATAGGCTCTCTTTGGGCACTATTAACCTTTATCTTTTACAAGAATTAGTTTTCAATGTTCCATTTTCAGCACAGTATTTATAAGCGCATTAATAAATTGTTGCCAAAAAAAAAAAAAGGTAGCAGTTCTCTTTGGCTGCATGACATTACTTCTGCATTATTCTGTTTGAACACTGCAAATCTGAAACAAATCTTTACTAGAAACAAATATATGCATGCATGTAGATCGGTGAAGATACACACGTGGATAATTTGCCATCCGTTTTCAAGGGAAGCACAGCATGCTGACAGCATCGTACCCAGTAGCTATGGCCCTGTTCCCACACTCATTAACGCTGATCTCAGAACTACTGCATCGCCTGGCAGCACAAACGCGGTGTCGATAAGGCAGAAGCCCACAGCCACCTTTCTGAAGGACAAGCAGTTACACATCTATATTGGAAGTCCAGAATGGCAAGGCTAGGCCTGAAAGGAGCACGCATGTACGGTTGTATAATCAGATTTCACTGAACAAGGGCAGATTGCACCCATTCAGGGCTGAGACATATTTTTACAGCCTACAGCTTCACTAGCCCAGGATTTACAGCTTGAGAAAAGGTGATAAAAATTATGTGATCAAAGCAGATTTGTTGTGTTTTCCTCTTTCTGGAGTGTCTGCAAAAGTGGGAGATGAAGAGGAAAGAAGGGATTAATCAACTAACAAGCCCACCTGACAAAGATTTGCTCTGAAATCCAGCCCTCCTGCAAACTGCGCCTTCCCATGGAGACACCACCTAAAAGTGCAACAGACGACTGCGGGTCTCCTGCTCAGTAGTGATGTATGTGAGGCCAACGTGAAGCAGAACGGGATTTAAAGGTCTGTTATCAAATATACAGTCTTTTGTGATCATCTATGCTTGCACAATACAATCTGATGGTAATTAGAACATCAGTGAAGTAATTACATCCATTCACACTGAAACCAAAGTGAACCAAGTACATTGATACAGAAGAAAGAGATACAGAGATCCATTCATCTCTCTGTCAGATAATGCATTGCATAAAGCTATCTTTACTTAATTTGGATGTGTCCTCGTGGGTGCATTAGTACTTCTCAGTTCCACATGCCTGGATTATAGACAGATACTAATGACTAAGCACAGGACACACACTTTGGTTTAGCATTTTCAGATGAGGCCTCCTAAGGTAATCCATTTTTCCTTGTTTTTGATATGATTCAAAGATTTTTCTTGAGGGTGATAGCAATATGTAATTACCACATAAGTGAGGTCAAAGAACAGCTCTTCAACCGAGTATAGCTTGCAAGTCTGGCAAGACTGAAAGGAACAACATTACCTCCAGTCAAGCTGTTTGAGTTTTAGCTTTCTTCTTCCTTACTCCTAGCTCGCGTAGCAATATGATGCTTCTCCAACACTAGGTTGTCCTTAACCAGCACAAAAATAGAAACAGCCTTAAAATATTGGCAAGAATATTTGCCAGCTGAGACGCAAAATCTACTCATCCATCTCCACTATCACAATGGAGATAATGAAGCAAACTAATGATGCTTAATTTCTCTACCTAAAGCATTATAATTTGGCTGAGTAGAGTAGTAATATTTTACCAAGCTGTAATAAAAATAACAGTATCTATCTATATGCATATGTTATATGAGCTCCTACATTATGAAGGCTTAGCACTTTGTATTTTCAACACAAACCTACCTAAGTGCTCTAAGACCCCATGACTGAAAGAGGAACATTTTGTGTTCATAAAGTGAGAGAACAGGAAGAAGGGAGACGATGAGTGCCCTAGTTCATCTAATGTATTATCTTTGCGAGTTTTCATGTATTGATTTTAGTAGAAATACAATCAAATGTTGCTGTCACTTGCAATGGTAGGATAGTGCTTAGTTAATGCCTAATTAGGTTTTAGAGTTCAAAACAAAATTGTTTGATTATGCTGATATCCTATCATAGCACAGACCTAATAGAAAAAGAAGCAAGCAATATGGCAGTAAAACAAGTTTTAACGCGCCATCGGCTCATCCCTGAGCCAGCATTTTTTTTTGTTTGGGTTTGTTTGTTTTTACAAAAATATCAAAGCAGACAACAAGGCATTTATCCTGCAACATTCAGAAACTGTTAGCTTGCACAGTCCCCTAAATTAAAGCATTGAATAAGTCTGGTTTTAGGCAAACAAACGTGTCACTATTATCTGTTTTCAGCTTTTTTCCCAAATTTCATCAATGAAATGCAAATCCACTTAGCAGAGATGCCACCAAAAGCAAATTTCATTGATGTTGAGAAATCACGCGTGTCCTTTCAGTCTCCTGGATTTACCTTGCTGCAGACAAGACTCGTAGCACTGCCCAAAGAAGTGCTTCAAACCCCGCCTAACGGCGCAGAGACACAGTGGCTGCTGTTACCCTCACTTCAGATTGTCCACGCAATTTCAAAAACTTCACCACCAAGAGACTTTTTTAAATAGAGCTCAAATGCTGGGGGTAACATACAGACTAATGAAATGCATGTCATAAGGTCCAGTGACTACAGACAAGCTCGGTGTCCACCCCACTACTGCGGGCTCACAGCTCCCACCAGCAGTTCCTGCTTCCCAGTTCCCAATGGCACACCACACCTTGTCTTTCAGGACCAGTCCATAAGGTGGCAATTAAAAATAAAGCCCTGACTTCAAGAGGTGCAAACTGAAAACGGTGGCCAAGCTCTGGATCTGAAGCATTCCTCAGTTCTTGAAACACGCGGCTCAGGATTTCAGTGCATAAGAGAGGCAGGGAGCGTTTTGGAAACAGGGGTGCCAGGTAGATCCCAAACGCAGATGCCTGAGCCTCAGAGCTGTGCTCGTTCCCAGCTTCAGCCCCAGGCCACAACTGTGCTAACAGCTTTGCATTAATGAAGGAAGACTTTGCCAAGGAGATTAGTACCACACTTCTTCTGTCTTAATAAAATATGTTCTAAATATATTAATCTCTCAGACAAAAAGATATCTGGTTTCTTCTAATTATTTTTAAAAAATCTGATACCTGATGAGTTCATGATTTGCAATTTCTCTCTTTTTTTCTGTAATCATCTGCATTGTGTCTGAGTAAAGCTAAAATGGAAGGGGAAGCCAAGAACTGACCCCTTGCTATGCAGCTGCCAAAGTTACTGAGTTATCCACAGCGCATAAGGAAAACTAAGCCAAATCCAAAAGACATAGCCACCACTGAGGCAAGTGTGAATGGAAGAGGGCAAACATGTAAGGGAGCAAATGGGCTAATTGGTGCTGGCTGGTTTAACTTACAGAATACAGGTCCAGACACCTGCCCTTTTCTCTGGGTTCCGTGTTACTGCACCTGGTGGCACAGGCACACGCAGACAAGCAAGTGCTGCTTCTGGGCACAGAAGCCATCGCTCCTGGGAAAGCGCGGCGCCGCTCTGCATTTCCCAAACACAGTTTGGTTGTTCAGCATTGGACTCCTCACATTATAACTTCTCAATGAGATACAAAGCTGCACAAAAAGCACACACACACACAAAAAAAAACACTCTTGGGGACATCTCCTTATCCATTAGCAGCCTCAAAACTCATGAACCTGCTAGCCCAGATTTTCTTTAGCAGTGACAAGAGATGACACAAGGAACTGTATTTCCATCACTAGCTTTTTTCCCACCACTGCGGGAATCTCCCCTCACAGCACCCAGAATTATTTCTTGTTAGGGACAGGATGCACATCCTAATGGAGGAGGAGCTGGGCCAGCCCAGGCACGGGTGCTTTATGGAAAACGAGGGCGACATCGCTCATTCCTTTACAGGACACTCGTACTCAGCCGTACTCCACCCGCAGCCCATCCTCAGTGGGGATGCCCCCTGAGGGGGCTGCCTCCCCACGCCCCAGGCCGCACCGTGTCCGCACGGACCATTGCGTGGCCCCTGTGCCGGGCTCTGCCTCGTAGCCGGAGCCAGCGCAGCTTCACCGGCTTGGCAGCGCTAGTGGCTGCAGAAAGGCGGCTTGCCACCTCTGCATGTTTGGTGCTACACTGACATCTTGTGGCCCTTAACCCTGCTGAGGTGGTAAACAAGGCCAAAAGATTGCAAACGTTAGAGCAAGGTTTCATTGAAATTAATTATGGGAAATCAGCTCTTATTTTTCTCTCGTTTCTTCTCTGTTTGAATGCAGATTCCAGAGCTTCACGTGCCCCACTTTGCAAACAAGCTTCCATGTTAAATATTTATGACCGAACAACCAAGTCAAACGCATCACAAACAGATTGTGAAGATAATCCAGCACGGCAGCAGGTGAACTCGCTGTGCAGAAAGAGCTACTTCTCAGTCTGACGAGAAAGCAAACACCCAGAGAAACACATCGTCTTCACCTTTCCTTAGCAAGTGCTGCATTTGATTTTGGAAAGGTGAGTTTAGAAATTACTGTGACTGTATCTACTGCTGCTGTTAGCCAACAATCTTTCCAAGAAAAACGTGGATACCGTGGTACTATTTCAGTGCCGTAATTACTGATCACTAATAGGAATAAAAGCAGGAAAGCCTGTTTGGAAGCAATGCGACCAGCAGCATCCATTGGTTAAAGCTGTATGAGGTGATGTCGCCTGGCCATGAAGACAAGGATCTGTCGCATTGGTGAAACATACACACCCAAAACAAGACTTTCCCTGTTCCTTTCATCCTTATGAGCATTGGAGAAGAGGATAATAATAATAATAATAATAATAATAATAATAAAATAATAATAATAATAACGTGCCACAATGGACTTAACTCCCTAACCCTTAAGTTCAAATACAGCTACGAACTGCAGCATGGAACAGCCCAGAGATGACAAGCAGTATGGGTACTATAGAAAATAAAAGGGATTATAGCATTAGAAAACATGAGGGCCCACGCCTTGTGCAGATTCAGCCCTCTAAGCACTCAGCACTAAGTTAGGACCCGGAGCTCGCTGTGTAGGGTCAGGGAAGAAACTGATTCCTCTGCAGGATGACTGAAATTTTTCATTAGATGTACTGTGCTTTGGGGGCATATATCTTTCTCTTCAGTGATTACAGAGTTGTCTAACTAGCTAAATTAAAAGCTACAAGCTAAAATGTTTCAGATAAGCATCTAAAATTAAGGCTCTGTGCCTTAATTATAAGCAAAATATCACGGCTAAAAAAGAACAGTGTACCAAAGCGAGGGGAAGGGAGAGTAAAGATTTACATGCATAGCCAAACAGCTACATTCAATTCAGCCAATTTCATTTCCTATTCCTATTACTATGCCAGTTAAAGTTTGTTTTCTTATCTATTAAATTATCAGTGCATACCACTAGATAGGTTGTCACAGATGCAATGGAAGATATGCTACGAATCACAAGTGCTAAAAGGGCTTCTCTGCATGGAAAGAAAAGGAAGATGTCCCTGGAAAGCCAGCCTAAGGGATCCAACTTCTATTCCTAAAAATACACCAGAAGAAACCAAAATATTTTGAACATTCAGCACTGGGTCTGATGCCATCACCAGCACAGAGGACGTTGCACGGGGACATCTTCCCCTCCCTCAGATGTCACTGGGTGTTCGAGGATAGGCATCCCTGCATGGGTACAGCAGAGGCCCCGGGAAGTGGGGAGGGAGGAGAAGCCAAAGAGGCAGAGGGCTGACTTGACTCACATTCAGGGCTCAAACTCAGAGCGAGTCCAGGACAGCAACAGAAGATTGTCTTGTCTAGCCCGGTCCCCTTGCTATTGTAGACGACATATCAAATAAACTCCCCCATAAACCTGTCAAGTTCCTCCTTAAAAGTCATTACGTTTTGTCTCTACCGTGTCAGACTTCCATTCCTCTACAGATCTGAACTTACTTCTGTTACAGCCTACATTTCATTCATAGCCACTCTATCTGCTCCTGGCTTTTGTGCCAACACGCTCCTTTCACCTCACAGCTCTTGTCTCTTGCTGAGGTATTTATAGACAGCTACCATATTGTCTCTCAGCCTTCATTGGGCTCTGGTGAACAGGCAAAGCCCTTCTGATCTCTTCTCATCAGGGCTGTCAATGCAGCGGCAGGGATGCTGTGTTTGAGGGACTTCAAGCTCCTCGTTGTTGCACGTGGGCAGTCGGGGCTGCGACCAGGCTCCCAGACGCTCTCAGGCTGCTGTGCGCAGTGCCGGCAGCACCTCACTGTCTCTGCTGGCCGTGCTTGGCCCAACGCGTGTGAAGGCATCACTTGCCCTGCCCAAGGCAACTTGGAAGCCCAGGGGTCCTCCTCGTCTCATCAGAAATGCAGGTAGCGATGAATTGTCATACATCGTATTGGGAGCAGCATCAAGGACTGCCTGCACAAAGTTCTTCATACTTGTGTGCCAGTTTTGTGCCGTTGTATAAAGGGCAAAAGCTTTATTTGAACTGTTTAAAATGAGTTAGTTAAAGATTAATTATATTTAAGAGGTGACTTTGGGAGAAATCTTTCACTGGCAGGCATACGAAGTCAGTGTTTGATCCAGCATAGCTTTTCCACCTTTGATGTCTATGATAAGCAGCCAGAAATAAGTAGATCAGAGCATTTTCAAAGGTGAGTTGGAACCAATTCCACACTGACGATGCTAGGAAGATGACTTTGTCTTGCTGCTTTTCCATTAGTAGTTCCATGAGGTCAGCACTCTTTTGGGGAGCTAAAATACAAATTAATTTACGAAGCAACTGAGCATATGAAGAAATTGGCAGCCAGAATACGACTTCAGATGCACTGGCAAATTCCCTGTCACGCTCTGCTCCTTTTGTATTACTGAGCAAGCACTGGCAAACTGTTCTGCCAGACATAACCTTAACGCAGAGAGAAGTTTCGAGCTTCAAGCAGGTTCTCAGCAGTCCAAGCAGATGAAACTGGGCCACAGGGATGCCCTGTGACAGTGCAAGCCCACCAGCACCAACAGAGGCCTCCTGCAGCAGCAGCACTCGCCTCTGAGCCCAGATGCTGGCAGATAACCTGTCCTACCTCACCTGTCCTCATTACGTAAAAGGAAGATGCAAAATGAGACCAGAAAAAAAGGATGAATAGTTAATCCCAGGCTCCCAAGGAAAAGCATGATGATGCTGCAGCCACTCAAACTGCACAGGCAAAGACAAGCACTTCATTAGGAGGGAATAACTCCCAGCATGGGCCACCGTCAGAAGCAGATGAGGTAAAATGGGATTCTGAGGCTTGGATGGTTTGCAGCTTTGTGATTGCCAAAAGAGTCAGACTAGAAGGAGAGCTGCAGCATAGGAATGCGTCAATTTGCAGGGACACTAGCACTGTCAGAAGTACTACTGCTTGTGAACCTACCCCCCACTGTTAGGAATAATGAACAAAAACATCATGGAATGATCTCCTTTGTTATTTATGTTTAATTGTAATATTTTGGTGATCACTGTGCCTGTTCAGAATCAATTCTGCATGGGGAGAAAGAAATAATTCTAAATTGTTCTTGTGATTGGAGTAGGATTCTTTGGATAAGCTGTTTGCATGCTTTTCCCCCTCAATCCCCCCCCCAAAAAAAACAAAAACAACAACAAAAAAAATTGTAGTATTTCAAAAAAAAAAAAAAAAAAAAAGACAAACAAACAAACAAACAAAACAGATAAAGCAGTGAAGACTTATGGTGCTCAGCAAGATACTTTGTAGTACAGTTCCTGGATCAGTCCCTCATTTCTCTCCTCCTCCCCCCCCCCCCGGGGGGGGGAGTGGGCCGGAGACACTATTCTATTACAGAATGTGAGGAAGGGGTTGTTTGGAGTGGGATTTTTTGTTTGTTTGTATTAGCATTGTCTTTTTTAATTTAACAGATGCAAACTTCCCTGCAAGTTTTTGGCAACGTATCTGTACCATTCCTACTGCATATTATTTCCCATTGTATAACTATATCCTTGCAGTAAGTGAACCATCTCCTAGTCTATTCTTATTTATGCTATTACAGCTTTATAGCAATATAATATTTTTAAACAGCAGAAATCCAAAATCCAATATGCAATGAAGGCTCTGACTTCAAGGGAACACCAGCTTTCTCTTTCTACCTCAAAGTATCAGGACCTCAGAAAGCCAACTCCAGGCTGGTCACTAGCAGCATTTCCAACTTCCAGCAATGTTAAGTGCTGGTCAGGCTGGTGCAGTCGCCTCCCAGCAGCAGCAGCAGCTGCCACAACAAGAGGCAGGTTGTGAGACGACATACCCAAGACGAATGCTGTCTGCCAGCACTGTATCCTGGGCAACTCCCAGCCAAGGTTACAACACGCACCACCCTCTGGGAAATACTCTGCAGAGCAGCAGGCTGAACGGTGTTCAAGAGATTACCACTGTATTCCTTGAGAAAAAATAAATAAATGAATTGGATGCACTTTATTTTACATGGAGGAAAGCCTGAAAGCCTGGAGGAAAGCCACAGGAGCCACTCAGAACAGCCTAGCCATGGCCTGGGCACTCATGCACTGCAGGCACCTCTGCTCCCCTTCCTGCTGACCAGCACCAAGAAACCTGGGAACACACGTGGCCAGGACAATGTGCTGTTTCTGTTCTGTTCACCAGCTGTTTCTAACGCGTGCTGGAAGGCTCCATGCCTTTTGGCTGCTGCTGCAGCCCTTGTGACTTCAAAGCAGTCACATGATGGGCCTACCCAGGCCGGCCTGTATTCTTTTCTGTCACAGACCTATAAAATGTCCCCAGATCCTATCTCTTCATTTAAGGCAGATCAGTCAGTCCTTTCCCTATGACACAAATGCTAAGTATCATTTTCCCACTGTCTGTACTCGTGCCGAGGCTGCCAGCAGGCCCTGAGGAGAGGCTGCCGGCTCATGGGCCTGGTGACGCCTCCAGAACAGCCCGCCCTGCTGCCGCCTCTTCTTCTTTGTTTTTCTTACCCCTAATTATACCTCACCATGGTAACTATTTAACCAAAAATGATTACTTCAGACATTCTACCTGAAACTATGCACAAAGAGGAAACCCAACCCTACTGAGTTAATTGTTAAAATTCTGGAATGAAGATTAACAGGAGGAGAAAAGTGGGTAGATTACAGATGTCATCACAGAGATGGTGAGGATTTACTAGATCAAGCAATACTGATTTCTGCTAGTCATTTTTTAATCAGCAAATAAGCCAGGTGATATCCTAAGCACCTTCTATATTGCTCTTTCTTATTTTTAAAGGATATTCCTGAATCTATAGCAAGGGCAGTTCATATTTGCTTTGGAAAAGGGTGACCATTGCCCAGATCACCTAACTCGGGTATTTCAAAGACCAGATTCAGCACCAACATCCTTGAAGTGCTTTAAGCAGACAGAAGTACTGAACATCTTGCTTATGAAGGAAATTCTAATCAAAACAGAAAACTTTACCTTTTTTTTTTCATTAAAATACATTTCCATTTTGTTCTTTAAACGTTTTCCATGCATTTCTTCTTCATATAGGTGGCCTACCTCCAGCCGAGGAGGCCTCCTCACGGCCCTGCTGTGTGGCTCAGACACGGCGACAAGTAGGCCTCAGCTCATGGGGCTCAGACGGCTGGTGTACCGATACCTAAATCTGCACCAATGACCAGAAACTCCCTAGGAGTCACTAGAAGGAAATGAATGTTTTAGAATGGAATTCATTTGACTTTTACACAAATACTGGAAGAGACAGTGCTCATGCCCTGGAAGTGTGTATTTCTTTCTGGTGACTCAAGTCAGACACTGCTGTCTGTGTTTGGTCACCTGAATCCTGCCCCGCTGGCGCTAATCAAAAGCAAGCACTGAGGTGAAAGAGGACGACTCGGGGAATGCCAGAGGGGATCTTCAGACTAAAAGACAGCTCCTAGTTTCAAAACGACTGCAGTGGATGAGAAGATAATATTTAGCTTCAACAGAAGCTTCAATATCCCCTAAATCTCGCATAGTACTCATCTCTATTGTAGATCTCAAAGAATATTTTATGAAGGAGACAGTTTTTCCAATCCAGAATAAGTATGGCATATCAATGCTAAAATGAATACCCCTGGCACCAACTATTTGGTGACTTACACCAGACTACTTTAAGGTTAATCTCCACCATTTTCACAAGATGTCTGTTATCAGCAACAGAATATGCATAGAGTGGGCACCTTGCTCCCAAATGTAGTTTGTTTGGCTCAGAATGACCTAACCAGAGAGCCAAATTATTTCAAAAAAGAAAAAGAAGAGGCAGGCGGACCCTCATGTCCTTGTGTTAAAAGTTACGTACAGTCATTCGAGGACTTTACAGATTTTAACTTAGAACTATTCCTAGAGGACCTACAAAGAAAACCAACCTATAACAATCCAATTTTTTTTTTTTTATCTCATTAATTTCATGACAATTAAGACAAAAGCAAATGGTTCAAACAGGAATTACACCTCACCTGACTGTATCCCTACTAACTGAAAACACAATAGCTTTTGGCCCTTGAAATCTGTCTCCTCATCTTCTTGCAACTTTGAGTTAATGAACTGATCCGCAACAAATTTAGGGCCGTGGCTCACCACCCCTGAGCATTTGACCCGTGCTTTGTTTTCTAGGATCTACACAGCAGTTAACACATCACCTAATCCAGCTTTAGAGGAGGAAAAAGTGAAACAAAACAAAACTTTCTCTTCACTGACCGGCTTGAGAGCTAGGGAAATATTTAAGTATGTGCATAAATGTTTGAATGAATCCATGCACTTAACTGTATTTTCTCAGAACTAGAGTGCAGCCATCAGCTTCCAAGTCTAGAAATAGTGTCTGTAGGCAGCTCAGGTATATGCAAACCACCTTCTTCAACTTTACTTAATATCTCCAAAGCGAGGATCAATTCATTCTTCTGTCATTTTCCAGAAAATTAGCGGAATTATACCAGCAACAACTAGGTAAAATCTAAGAAATTTACAATGGATTAAGTATTGTCAGTCTGAAAAAAGCCACATGACTGACTTAATCTTTAGATTAATATTCTTTACTTCTAGAATTTTAAAGGCATGAAAAAAATTTACCTGATCACAGGTCACAAAACCCTACATGCCATGTTACAGAATAGCTTACGTTTCCCCCATTAAAACAGTGTTTACTCTAGAATTTGTGTTTGATTACACTCAGGATCAGAAGCAAACTCTAAAAACTGTCAACATATGAACAAAATGAAAAAACACAAAACCTGACTTTGGTTCTCCGTTGCGATCACCAAGGACTGACCTACACATCCAACCAGCAAGATAATTGAATAACACGGGTGATGGAGCACAGCCCTGCCAAGCTCCGGGGCTGACCTTGAACTCTTCAGTCAGTCCACCCTGTACAAAGCCTCTTGAATAAGTCTCAGAAGAATAAACTTGGAGTAACCAGATCAATTTCCAGACATCTTTCTCAGTTATTACATACAAAGATTCACTTGTCTGAATTAAATATCGCAGTAAAATTGGTCCAAAATAATAGCAGTTGGAGGTCAATATTGCTGTGAAGCTTGTAGGATCTAAAGTATATCGTCACCTGATGCCTGAACCCATGCTGTACTAAGTATATGTGAACTATTTTAATATGCTACAATAGATGCACTCCTCAGGCAATACGTTTTTCTGTGACCCAGTTCTCCGATTTGCTTAATACTGCTATAACAGTGTTATGGGACTACAGAGTAAACATCATTATATTTTCATCCACTTTACTCTGCCAGAATGGTGACTATAATATATATATCTATTATATACCCATTTATTAAGCAAGATTACATACAAGGCAGTTCATCATCCAGAAAGAAATTAGTAGCCAGTCGCTTTCACATTACTATGCAGAGTGATAAGTCTTTAGCTGTGGGTCATGCAAGTCTAAAACTACGTCAGGCTGAGACACTTCGTAGTGTTTAAGAGCTGGAAGAGGAGCGTTTCTGAGGCACCTTCTGCAATGGTTAACTTCAAGAACCAAGGGGTCAGTCTCCTTTTGAGGAAAAAAAGCAAGCAATCTACTTTCCTATTTCTGCCTTTAACAGGAAATGGCACTATTTCCTACTGTCAGCCAATTCAAGGTGCACAGGATTGCCTAGTGTCACTTGTTTATGTTTGGGTTCTTCTTAGGACAGGGTGAGTGCAAGGACTGGTAACCATACAAGGAAAAGCCTTACCATTTTTCGAAGCATAACAGAGTTCAAAAGGCAAGAGGCACTTTTAAGATACCCAGCCGTAATCTGTGTATGCTTCTTGAAGTGAAGTTTGTAATTAAAGTTGGCGTTTCTGAGCAGCCTGCTAGTGCTGGCCATCTTGATAACAAGCAAAGAGGACATGCTTTGTGACACCGACACATAATCTGTGGGGAAGAGACGGTGCCTCTCCTGTAGGAAGCAGCGAAAGGGACATGCGTATCTAGGATGGCCTAGAGGGATCACAACTAAAAGATGTTCAAAAAAAAAATGTTTATGTAGCCAAAGCAAAGAGAAATAGGAGATGAAGCGAGGGGTGCAAGATCACTGCTTCATTTTCCCACAGGCTTTCCCTGTTATTTCTCCTTCCTCCCATTTCCTTCTACATATTGCAGGGGAACAAATTATTTTTGCTGTTAGTGTTTTTAATTCTGAAAGTCCATACTTGACACTCAAGTTGACAAAAGAATAATTGGCTCAGATATTCAAACCAAACATCTGGATGGGAAATAATAAACAACTTCGCTGCCCCAACCCATGTAATAAAAGACTAGTAATAAACATCTGATTTTTATGCAAGTCACTTACTCAGGTGGAAAGATGGAGCAAAATCAGATCACTTTTTAAAAATTTTAAAGAAGTTTTACGTAGCATGGATATTATTATTTTGGAAATCACTTGAATGTATTACAAGTCTGAATTTTTCATTACTCACACTAGGTTTTATGAGAAAGGATTTTAGGTAGTCTGGTCATGTAAATCATTTCATATTTTATAAAGAACCATCTCAGCATCACCATGAAAAGATCTTAAAATAGTCAAAGGGTAGATACCCCACATAATCAAATTTATATAGAGCTAATTCCTGTGAAGGGGGAGCAGCAAGTTGAACCCACTGAGTTTCAAAACTATTTCACCCGGAAGCACGTTAATCTGTTCTGCTTGGCTTCTCATTGTGTAAAGGCAAATCAGCAGCTGCAATTCCAGACTTCTCTAAAAGGAGCTTTTAGAATAGCTTATAATACTTCGCCTTGTTTCAAGCATTCTTCTCCAAACAAGCAAGAGGAGGGCAACACTGCAGTTAGCAGAGGTCAGGACGTTTAAATACAGATAGGCTGAAAAATGAGAAAACCCTTGTCAGACACAACAATTGCTGGAGCATTCTGATGGAGGTCCGTAACACGCGGTGACAGGCTTCATATCCACCTGTCAATAATTCTCACCTTTGAGTTTAAATAGAGTAAAGGTAGGGTAGGACGATGAGAAAAACCTGCAGTATTTGAAAAGAGAGTGCAGATTTCTGCTCGGTATTTCTTACCAAGGCCACGCAAGTAGTTCATGGTACAGGATGGATATGTAGACAAAATAAGAGACATCGGAGTATGGACCATTTGCTTGGGAAAAGGTGACAATTTAAAGACAAGCACCTACATCTGCACCAAGATCTCTGCACTGTTATTATGACTCAGGAATGATGGACTAGAAGGCAAACCAAGGCAGAGATGAAAAGCGTGAACTACACAACAGACACCTCATTAAGGGTAATCAGATCCCACCTGAAGAACTCTCCTTGAAAAACTGTTCTGGCACCACAGGTTTCCGGAGGCAGATCAAACACCTAAAGAGAGTTTCAGCAGAAGAAAAAGGAGGTATACAGTGTTGAAAGGGGTGATATACAAGATATCTGGGGTAAATAAACAGGACCAAAAAACCCAAGCGTGGATAGAGAAAAAAAATGTTCATATCTCAATACAAATAATACTCCTGCAATGTATTTCTCAACAAGAAACAATTTAAGCCCACCCATCAGAGGTGCTGGGATCCGCACTGACCTGCAGCTCCAGCTGGAGAGCTGAAACAAGGAGCCAGTTCTGCACCAGAAGGAGCTTCGCTGGGCACAGAAGGCAGAGATCGGGGAGCTCCAAAGAGCAAACGTCTGCCTCCCTGTTGCTTGTCACCCATCTGACTGACAAAAGATAATGGCTTAAACCTAATTCTTCTGAGAAAAATCCCCCACAGGTGCACTGAGATAAGAAGGGGTAAAGATAACTATAACTGTAGTGGAGTATGGCACACATTGTTAGAAGCTCTTATAAATAACAGGCACAGATACAAATAAATACGACGTAGTGAAAGGCAATCAGTACAGCTTTTCTAAGGACAAGGATTTTACACCCTACATTTTTAACATCTGTAACAAGGTTGCTCACCAAAATCTTAAAGAAACTAAGCTGCTGCAGAGTAAGATGCGAATGCCAGCTGCAGCCCGGTACGGGTGGGACTTGCCCCAGGGCACCCTCTGAAGCCCAGAGGTGATGCTGGACCTCCGCAGCCACCTGGGCACACAGAGCCTCTCTCCTGCTGTCCCCACAGCTCCGCTTCCCCAGGAAGAAAGCAAGGCGGGGGGGGCAAGGCAGCCACAGCAGCCTCCAGCCGAGACCCTGGAGAGGACAGCGGGAGCCCAGCACTGCAGGACAAACCTCAGCACAAGGCAGGGTTCTGCTGGCTGCAGCAAGGGGAGAGCAAGGAAGGGACAGCTGCAGAGGTGTTGTTCTGGGCTCCTGAGCGTGATTGTACACTCAATTCTCATGCTGTCAAAGGGCTGCTCTTTTCTGTCCAATTTGCTTTTCATGTTTATTATCGTTTCCTTGGCATGCCACGTCCCTCAGACAAAACCACGCGTGAAGTAGCAGTGTTATAGGAGAATCAAAAACCAGAAGACGCCTTCAGTAGCACATCACACGTCCAGTCCGTCACCCGAAGCAGGGCTGCTCCCTGGCACCGATTCCCAATCTCATTGTTAAAGTCTCAGCCAATGTCACACCTCTTCTTGCCACTGGAAGGTTTATTTACTATTACATCTTTCAAAAAGTTTATCTGACACATCATCTTCCTGCTCCCTGTGATAAATCTTGTTGCACTAATTTCTCTTCCCTGGTGCTGTTTATTCCCTCAAATATTTGCAGAACGCAGTCAGCCACCTTGCAGTCATTGCTCAGTGCCTCCCTATCTCATTTTCAGCCTTTCCACACACAGCAAGCCAGTTCTTCCAGCCCTCTTTATCGTTTGTCTGCTCATCCTGTCAGTTAGGTTCTCCAACCTCCCCTTTCTCTGTATTAATTTTCTGACAGCCCCTGGGAGGTAAGTACAGACCAGCTGCCTCCATCCCTCCACCTACAACCAACGCAGGACCAGCGAGGACTTGGTACTCCTGACCATGCGCAAGCTGCAGGAACACAGCTTGTGCTTTGCTTTCTCTTCCTAGATCGCTTTTGCTAGGGCTTTGGGGGAAGTTGTGGCTTTTTCTGACTTCCTCTGAACGGAGGCATTATTTCTGGTTGAGAGGAAGGTGATGGTTTTTTGTCTATGGGTATGGTGTCCCCACTGCTGCAGTGATTTTCCATTTCGTTCATACGCTCCATGGGTTCTCTACTAGTGCTGAGAGAAAATAAAATACATCTCTATCGATAGAGATACATCTAGATTTTTGAAAGACTCGGATGTCACTGGCACATATAAGATTACATTCATCCCAATTTATCAGAGTAGTAGTTACACATGCGTAGTAAGGAACTCTATTATCCTGTCTTTAATTTACTCTCGAGGGGTTCATCTTTCACAAAATCCATATCAGAGCCCCCTTTCTCATTTATTTCAGCAAGAGAGGGGAGAGGTCTCTATCTGATCTGATAATGGAGCTATTTGGCTCAGCCCAGCCATTAATCCACCTGACAGCTTTCCTATGAAAAGGCAGAATTTCCATCCTCCGCTCCAATTTATTTCATCATCCGCACTTTCCTTCTCCCATCCCCGGCGCGTGGTAATAATGAGAACTGTCTAGAAAAATATATAAATATGGCACGTGTACAGATACAGGTAGAGCAGGGGGCGGGGGTGTGACGCGAGGGGATCCTGCCTTAGAAGTATTTTCAACTCAGACACTTACTTGCCTCATGAAAACTTGTATCTGTCCCCATCCTTCTGAAAACACCCTGACACCAAATTCTGTTCTTCTCAATAAACAAGCTCTTTGTTTTGTGGTCTGTTTTGTTTTTGGTTTTTTTCTTGGCTGTTTTGTTTTTCTACCAGTCCCTAACACCGCAGCTCTCACCCAGGCGGTGTCTTAATGAAAACACAGCATTGTAATTTTGAAGCAAGGTTTCCTCATTTTGCTGAGACTCCAGGTATCTCAGAGCAGATCTGGAAAGAGAGCCAAGTGTGCTGCGTGGCTGTCGAGCTCTCCTGGCTGCTGCTCTGCAGTCACCTTGAGCTGACAACAGGATTTGACACGGCTTGGGGTTAGAGGGGCAGAAACCTCGGTGGAGAAGGGGTTTTCTTGTTTCGCTGTGGTTTTTCTTCAGTAAGAGAACTTAGTATGTACGGTGCCTGACAAAATCATTTGTATTCTACTCCAGATTGATAATTTTAATGAAATATTGTTAGTTTGAAATGTCAAACTTGCTAAACTTTTTGCCAAAATATATTTTTAAATAGAAATAATGTTTTGAAAAGAATTCTTTTAGAATTACAAATTCTTTTCAAAAAGCTTTTGAAGTGAAAGAATGCTTTTTATGTTCAAAACAGCATCTTACTTCCAAAGTTAATATAGTTCTACAAATAAAAATGTCTCTTCTTTAATGTATTTGTGACATTTAGCAGACACTACTATCCCACATCAAGCCTCGGTAACGCTCAGTTAAATGCTCAGATGCTTTCCCTGACTCTGTGACTTCGTTCCTCTGCTACTACCCAATGTTTTTTACAGATGGCAGTTCAGAAAGATTTCAAATGAGGTCAGGAGAGGAGAGGAAAAAAGGGGTTTTGCCTATAATGACATGCTAACAGAAGACAAGACAGAGTTTGTACTTTTCCTACTGAGGTATCTGCACTGTAGCTACAAAACCGCTTAAAAATAATTCCCATGTATGCAAACACTTGCATTTTCATCAAGCTACTTCAGTTTCTTAATTGAAATTGGAAATGTGAAAATGGAAAATGTGTCAGCCATGCTGATCCTCTAGGTTTTTGAGAATCCACTATTTTCCTGCTAATTTTGTCATCCTCCTGTAACTCCAGATGCTGAGATCTCACTATGCAGTGGATGGGTAAATAGCATCGCTCAGAGGAAACTTTTTTATCATTCCTCGTGCTCACTGCAGCTGCTGAATGGTCTTCTCCTGCATCAGTGCACACCAGGAGAGCAGAGCGGGCCTTGAACCTAACCTGGTATCTGGAAATTGCACAAAGTGACACAAAGATAAGAGGCCGTGTTCTCCCCCCGATAGGCACGGCGCTTCCAGCCACACCACAACCAGGTGTGCCGCAGCACCTGGCGCAGAAACCTGCAGGGCACACGCGCTGCACCAACAGCTGGTTCCTTGTTGGTACGGGAATTTATTTGGCAATAAATGTTTTCATATGTTCAGGTTTAAACCCCTGCTTTAAGACCTAGGTAAGAAGGTTAAAGCCCTCATTTGGCTTGTAGGATTCATACTAATTGGAGCAGCAGAGGTGGAAAGGGTCTGAAACTCCCTGCGCTCCCCCCAGGGACCTGCTAGAAGGATCCCGGCTTCCTCATTAACAGGTCCCATTTCTGGTCTCACCGAGACAAGATTCAAAGCAGACCCACTTTAAAGAAGGGCACAAACCAACGCTATTTGAGAGACCTCAGTGGCCATTGCCTGAAAATTGAATGAACGCCCCTCTGCCTGCCTCCTGCCAGAGCATCATCTCAGTTCCCAGGATGTTCCCACCTCTGACATCCATGCAACGCCCTGGTGGAGAAGAGGCTCACAGTATAAGCTCAGAAATAAGAATGCAATTGTAAACTGTAAAGCCTCCCAAATAACCTAAATATGCTGTCACTTCTGACTTGAGTTTACTCATTTTACACTTTCCAGGTCTTTATTTGGGCTAAGATTCACGGCATCTTTTTCTGGATGATCTCAGTTCCTTAACAAGAAGGCTATCATCAATTTTTTTCTTCTGTTTTAAAAGATCCCCAACAACAACAAAGCCGGTTTGCTCGCGCCATTCTCTCAGCTCTCTGAAGTGACTATCTCTTAAGTCCTGCTGTGACTGAGCTGCCCTGAAAGCCTACCACAACATTTAGGCTGCTTCCTAGGCAGAACTTGAATCTCTACAGGTCATGAAATCAGGGTGGACTTGTGCTTTAGAAGAGCGACTGATTTATTAGCAATTTCAAGGAAAGGAAGACATTGAAAACATATGTTTATTTTTCATCTTTTTAAATGATGTTTGTTTGCTGGACCTAGGTGTTCAGCAAGTATAGCAAATTCTGTTCCCTGTCAGGTTCGTCTGTGTATCTTTATATAAATGTTTCTTCAGAAGCCCTTAATTGGGAAAACAAGAACTGATGTGCAGAGAGCTGCTTGTTTATTTCTACAAACATCCAGCTTAAACACACCCAGTCTGAAGGCAGCTCACAGAAACCTTTGGTAGTAATAAAAATGGAGCTGCAAGGATTTACACACCCTGGATAAATTATAAACTGCTTTAAACATTTCCCTGAAGTAAATCATTTTCCTTCCATAGAGCAGCGCTGAAAGAGGGAGGGAAGGAAAAACAATTGAATTAAGTGTTCCAAGGAGGTTTTAGGATGAATTCTTAACTAGCTGTGTGATTTCCTCCTGGTAACCCAATCCTCTTATTAAACTTATTTGGGTAAACATGCTTACTTTCATGTGAAGTCTGTTTAAAACTAATGATGAAGGTTTGCTTTACGTCATTTTGCAGCATAAAACACTGCTTGCAGTACCTGAGTGCTTCTCCTTTGCGCTGAGACCAGACCTTGCTCAGCAAAATGGATCCCCACTGTGTGACCAGTAGCACCACTGGACCAAGCAAAGCAATGAAAAGGAAATATCTGAAAAAGCTTCAGTCTGGCAATACCAGCTGCTCATTGTGTTCTTTATTTATATATGAAGCTTAAATTATTGATCGCTGCTCCTGCAATGAAAGCTGAAGTTGAATACAGTATCTGACTGGCTACTTAAATCTTCCACTCAATCTGCCTTCTCCAAATAACACTTTGTGTTTTGGAGCCTTGCTTATGAAAATTCACGATAACACTTTCAGTTTGATTTGGGGAGGGAAAAAGGTCAATGCTTATCAGTGCTTAGCTATTTACTGATCAGGTCTACGCCGTTACATCTGGATAATCCTTAACACATGGACAAAGACCCCCACATGCACACTACTGAAAACCCAGAATTCCTCGAAGCTCCTCTCATGGTAACACTAAGTAGTTTATGCTGCTTGAGATTATTCACATGTGTGACAGACAACATATTTGCTTTCCTAAGCACTCCATTACAATTGCTTTTTTCCCAAGCTTTTAAGAGGTAAACGAGCAAAAGAAATGATAGCAAATGTGATCTGTGGCATAAGCTGTTTTATAAAATATGCTCGTGGCTGATGCACTGAAAGCTTTATCCCATTTTCAGTTTCAGGCGTTGGAACCTCTCAGCTACCCTGACCACTCTCGAGTTATGAGACACCGGTCATAGCAAAGAGAGAACTTGATGGGTTTCCATTTTAAAACGCTACCTTTCCGATTGCCTGGCTGACAGAGCAGTTTGTCTTCATTCCCTTACTTTCAGGGTGGCCAGTCTGGTCCTGGCGGCATGCACTGGGAGGGACCCCACTGCTCAGCCTGCCCTCTCCAGCACTCCTCGAGAGAAGCAGCACCCATAAGCGAGTCCAAGTGCCTCCAGAGCTTGCCAGGGCAGCACAGGACTTGCTGCTGTGCCCACTAAGCCGGTGCGAGCCCATGTTCTGCAATTGACAGAACAGGAAGGAATTGAGCTTCCCTTTGCAACCTAAGTCCCAGCAAGCAACAAATTATTGTTCAGAGAGCAAGGCAAGCAAGAAAATTGAAAACAAAGCAAGGAGGAAGGCTTAAATGAGCTATCCACTGGGTAGAGACGAGATATGCAAAGGGCCGTGAAGTGTAACAGTCTGGCAGCCACGAAACTGAAGCCGGGAAAACTGCTCTGCTTCCATCACAGTAAGCAACTGCTTTTGCAGGTTTGAAGTAAAAGCCATCATCCATCTGTGAGAGGCATTTTACCTATCAGCAGCATTAACTGTTCTTTTAATACTCCCCCACCTACTCCACAGTCTTGATGGAATACGGATAAATTAACAAGACCCTAACTATATAAATTCCTGTCTTTGCAAGACAAATATTTTTAAAGGGTCTTAAGTCTTCAAAAATAGAAGACCATATCTAAGAAGAGTTACACATTGAAAGCCTATCAACACTTACTAGTCACTTATGAAAACACTCCTCCTATTTGATGTAATTAATTACTGCTTTCTTTTAAGAATTTGTTCATTAGGCATCTATATACCCTGCAACAAATATGCTTGCTTACTCTCGTGTACTTCAGTCACCCTCGAGGTAGTGCTCTCTCCTGTAAATAGAGAAGCAGGAGTGGTAACTTACAGCCTACAACGGGCTTTATCTTCAACCACTGAAGAGCATCCCTAGTTACAGAACAGAAACTAAGAAAGCACCTGGGGTAAGTGATTTGGTGAAAGTTGCCTACAAGATTGGGCTGGCACAGAAATTGGACTCTCACGTCAGGTTTCCCCCGTGTCACATCTCCTCTCAGGCCAGAAGCTTGCAAAGTGCCTGGCACACTCAATTTTCCTTCAGCTCAGTGGCCTGGACCCTGCAGCACTGAATTTATATGTAACAGAAAGGCTGCAGCAACTAATAATATAAATCTTTGCAAGTCCTGTAAAACATATAACCTAGAAGTGGAGATTATTTTTTCAGTTTGAAAATTCTTTTTTCTCCTTGTAAACAATTTCCTTCAAAAATCGCAATCACCTCAAGGGGCTTTCTAGTAGTTATCACATTTCCAAGCTGTTATATTTCTCAGCCTTCCTTTTGCCTCCTCCCTCGTGCTCCCTCCCTCTTGCATATCACGCATCATCAAATTTGCAGAATGGAAACCATTTAAGGCATCAAAACTATTGCTGAAGGTGAACAGGAGATGAAAGTCAAGTACCATGCCCTGCCTGCCTTCTGGGATTCCTGATATACCCTGCTCTGCATTCCATCCCATCAAGGTGCCTTGCTTACAAAGTTACACAGCCTGAGAATAGAAGAAACAACGGAAAGGAGAGGGGAAGAAAAGACTGGACACTCTAGCTATTATTCGTGTTTGCCTATAAAAAAAAAAAAATGAAAAGATTCCTGAGTGTGACAGCAATCACAGACATCTAGACAGCATCTAACACATGAATAATGTGTTGATGTCAGCTCAAAAACCACCAACTTGCTGGCTTCCGAAGGCCATTTTACAGCTCGCGTATATATCTGACATTAGGGAAAGAGAGATTGCATCACCTCAGATATATGACACCCTCTGTGTATGCAGCTGCTTTCTGGATTGACTTCCATGATAAACATGTCACTTCTGGAGAAAACTGATGGGAGCCTGAGTTGTCATTTCTCTAATTCATTCGTTCCCAGTCACTCTGTCCTCCTAGTTCCAGCCTGCTTTGGAGACTGAGATTTGACACATCTATTGATCTCCTGCATGCATAAAGGTAAAAGCACGCTTAAAGTGCCTGGTTGAACTGGGTCCGCGGTACCTTCATATTTGGGAATTTTACATTTCAATAAAATGAAGAAAAATAAAAGTAAGCTGAGGAGAGAAAGACTGAGACATGTAAACTTTGGAGACAAAAGCCTGCTTTCAGAATGTCTGGGCTGATCAAAAAGCACTTCTGAGAACAGTAAGTCCTCCTGTCAATGCGCAGTTTGTTGTACTTGGTTACACCAGCATTGTGTTTGTTCTTGCCTTTAAATATAAACATAACCCAGTCTGTGCATACAGATTTGTTTTCAGACAGTTGGGAGGAGCTAAAAAGGCTTCTAACAACAGCAAGGCCTTCTAAGTGAATTATACCTCCTACCCTAATGTAACCCTCCCTCGTAATTCATAACCGTATTCAGATCTTTACAGAATGAGGGCGTATTTTCATGGGGTTATAGATAACTTGGGTAAATGCAGCCCATTCTGGGCTATGAACATGTCAGAATATCTCCTTCATTGCTTTCGTGCTGAGAGAGACTACATGCCTACCAGGCAAATGCCGCTGCACACTCACTTCCATCATTTCAGTTGCCACCCCGGTAATTACCCCATTACTCCAACATGAAGTAAAATAGCGTTTGGGTTTGCCCTTCTGTTGGCTGGTTGTGCAGTGGATCGTTGCTGTTCTGGTTATGATATTGCTGACGCTTCTGCAGCACAAAACTGAGAAGGAGCAACCCCACTTCTCTGTTCTTGGGATGGTGCAAGGCCTCCCCCTAGACACAGACCTGCCTCGTGGCACCCAGCACTAGCTGTGGCTGCCCTGGCAAGCACGATACAAATGATGTCCATTCCCTCTTTTCTTCCCATTTCTCCTCCCCGTGCCTGCCCCAGCATGCAAGTCCCACTTTCACTTCAAGGCATCTGTCGAGCCTGTCGCATTTTGCATCCACTCGTTCCAGGTACAAAAGCTAAGGCAGGTGCTGCAGATGCTCGTTTGATTAGCGCAATCTGTTGATGTTGTTACTTGGTATTTCAGAAAAAGAAGAGAGAGAACAAAGGAGAGAAAGGAAAAGGGAGAACAACCGCAGCGGTCACTGGGATAAATGGATTAAAATGCCTCGCTCTGCTGCGAGTTCCCACCAGGCGTGCCCAGCAAGGTAACGCGGGCGCTTTCCATGCAGAGCATCTCAGAGCCTTTGCAGTGCTACGGCCTGGGGCAGCAGCAAACCTCCCTGACACGCTGGGCAGGTGGCTGGGCCGTGAAGGAGACATTCTCAATTTACCTGCCTGTCTTAATAGCCTCCAAACGCCCGCTCTGTCAAGGTGTTACGATACCTCTGTGTAAAAGGCAGCTGCTAAAGGGACAGAGCGGAGATTAGGGGAAGAAACAGAAACCTTTTGCTAAGGCAACGAGCTTGCATTCTAAAGACAGAGAATCGTGTGTCCAGTTCCAGCAAACCACATGATTTCCCTGGCAAGGTTTGTTCCACAGAGAGGAACAAACTTGGGGACAGCGTGCCAACAGCCCCAGCCACCTCTCCCCAGGGAGACTGCAGCGGCTGCCAGCACGCTGATTGCAGGAACTCCTTCCTGCAGGCTGCAGCAGTCCCGTTATGTCCAAACTTCTGCAAGTGGCACGTGAGTCGTGTGCTACAGGCATACCGAGCTGGGCTGCCAGGTAGCTTGTGGTACGTATACTGCATTCACTGGAGAGAAACATTTAGCCAGCACAGGAGGCTCATTTCCAGTTGTCTAGCCGGACAGTAAATCTGGATTTGCGGGTTGCAGTAGGTCTGCCTGGCAAAGATGGTGTAACTACAGCCTGGGTTTCCATTCCCTGTCCGTAGCATGAGGATAAATATTGTAAGGCTGTCTTTTCCTTCCTCTCTGTCCCCCACCTACTAAATTTGTAAGTGCTTTAGGAAGCGAAAACCATCTCATTACAAGGGGCGTTAGTTGTGAACAGCCAGGTAACTCCAGCCCTCACTGAGTCCTTCACCCAGACACAGAAATCGATGTGTCAGGTGGGTATGGCATGGGCAGCACGTGACCGGGGAGCAGCGAGCAGAGACCAAGTGCCTTCCATCTAACTAAAATTTGATATTTTTTTAAAGGCTACAGAGAACCTGTAGAAATGCAATTTCTTATTCAGAATATTTCAGCCTCTCCCCGAAGAGCCCGGTGTCTGTAACCAGGTAACTACTGGGAGCACAAGGACCACTCTCCAGACTGGAGTTCATGGCAGCTCTCTCCTAAGGACGCTATAAAGTCATCACAGCTCTTCTTCTGTCACAGAGCCACCTTTCCCTGTCAGCCGGGGAGGCGAGGACAGGCTCCCCACCACAGAATGATTGGCGTGACGAGCACAAACGCTCAGGCTGATAAGTACAATCGCTGCCAAGCCAGATACACCCTTTGGCCTCTGTGGCGCAGCCGAAGGGAGCCAGGGCCCCGTGGAGCAGGAGGGCCCAGGAGCTGTGAGAATACCAGAGAGGCAGCAGGCAGCCGGCCAGCACGCGGCCAGCCTGCTGAGGGGCTGCGAGTTGTGTGGGGCAGGAGAGCCCCGGTCCGGGCACAGCCCTGGCAGCTCCGGAAGGGGTGTTCCCAGCCAGGGCTCAAGCGCCCTGGTGAAGAAGCAGGGTTTGAACAAAACCACAGTTCCTGCAAGGAGAACTGGGACCTGCGAGATGGCCCCACTCACTGGATCTAGGTGGCAGTGGCCACCTAGCCAACAACTCTAAAGGTAGTTTAGCCTTAAAATGTGGCTGAACCCTCGTAAGCATTTGTGAAGCCTGAACTGCTGGATAAAACCTGTTTGAGAGCCATGAAGCCTTGTCCTTTGGCAGGTAAAGCTTGCCATAGGATTATGAGTATCATCTGACAAGAGAACCAAGGAGACCTCAGCTCTATAAAAGCCTAGTTAGGAGCTTCAGCCCAATGTCCCTCATTTCTCCAGGCATCTCATTGCCCTGATGTCCCACTGTCCTGCTGTTCTGCTTCTTAACTCTTCTGTGTCTGAAGCCTGAGGCCTTAGGGGCTAGGACACTAATTGAACTGTTTGCTGATTTAAAACAAACAAATGCCTTCTTGAGACAGGAGAGATTCATTAAGGCGCTAGGAACCCGCAGCTTCCTCTGACTTCAGAAGAACTGTGGATGCCGAGCACATCTGAAAACAAGGTGGCAAACATTTCCTGCTGCTGCCTCAGAGCAAGCCACCGGCCGGCGAGCCAGCTCTCCATAGGCAGTACATCAACGTTTCTGCACCATTGACTCCCTCATACCCTGAGCAGGCTTTGCTATCCAGAGGTTTATTTTGTTTAAAGAAGAGGTTCTGCCACCATACCATTGCATCAGAAATGAGCCTTCAAATCATGTTCACCCTGGGCCATGAAGATAGGAAAACATTTTTTCTGAAATCTGCCTAAATTGGAATGCTATTTTCCAACTGCTGTCCCCCATCTGAGTGGGGCTGACAGATTTATGCATTCCATGTGCAGTCATTTAAGCTACTTCTACTTAATGATAAAGGAAAATGTTAATTCATAAATAACCTTGGGCTGTGGCAGGCCCGAGATGCACGCATTACTTATATCTGCGCTCAGCTAGCTGAAAAATGACCGAGCGCCCAGGCAGCGCATAAACGTTCAGCTGAGCAAGACGGAGAGTCCGTGCTGAGCCCTCTTACAGGCTTGGCTGGCAAACCCCAGGGATCTCCTGCCGCAGGCGAAGCTGGCTGTGGAGCTGCCAGTGCCTGAGTCAGCAAGCGAGAGGGCGAAGCAGCAAGCCTTCAGCCTCACCAGGAGCACGCGACTGCCGCAGGGAACTCGCAGGTTGCGGCCCCGCGCTGAGCCGCTGCTGGGTGCTGCTTCCTGCCCGCAGGTCAGGCTCCCCTCTGCTCTTCCAACAGACTCATTTGCCATGGGGCAAGAGATGCAGGCATTTTAATAGCTTGGCTTTTGCCAGGCAGGTCCTCCCTTGCGAAGGTAAATCCCTGAGCTGCAGGGCACGGGTTGCCTCCAAGTTCCGCAGTCAGGGAATTTCATGAAAAGAGCTGACGCAAATGGCTCCAGCAGAGGTTTTCTTGTGACCCTAGTGACATTTGGCTGAAGCTTTTTATTTTGGGCAGAAAGCAGCTTTTGTCATCTCTTTACACCAGCTGCCACCCCTACTTTTCCACCGCAGAGCCAGTCCCTGGCGGTGTCGCTCCTGGGTGGGCCCAGCACCGCACCTCCTGGCTGGGCAGCGGCCACCACAGCTGTCCTGGGCCCAGGCACCCACGCTACACCCATCACTCTCACACTTGCCTCTCTCCTTCTAGCCCCTCGCTGACCGAAGAAAGGGCCTCTCCCAGTAAAAAACGTCTAGCATCAGTTCAGCAACACAGATTGATGCCTCTGCTAGCCCAAGCAGCCTTGCTGTTCTATTTCCTTCTCGGTGAGTCCTTCCCCATTTCAACCCCAGCCTGGCTGGGAGATTCTCATCTCCGAGATGAGAATCTGAGAGGGAAAAGTTTGCAAGAATTCTTCCTCTCACCTCGGTCAAACTTAAGCCCTTTTAAGCGTCCAGCCTTATGCAATGATTATTTGTTGGCAATTATTATTATATTATGGCAATGATTACAGGCCCAACTTCTTTCTGAATTACCTGCATATAAACAAAGCTCTGAAACACGAAGACTACAAATACAGTACTGCATGTTCTCCAACAACAAACTTGTTTGTCTAATTATTATTTTTAAATGTGAACACGCTTTAATAATAAATAAAAAAATCCTTTGCACTTATTCCCTCAATATTGTACACATGCCAATCCCCACTAATCCCAGATTCCCTTCAGCAACAATGCCACCCATTGCTACTGGACTCACAGTACTTTCATCCTGTAAACTCTGGAGCAGTGTGACCAAGGAGACAAGCAGCTTATAGGCATTTGAATGCTAATGAACAACAAATGGGATGTTCACTAGGCTGAGAATGACAACGCGTTTACCTCTATATTCACGTACTCAGCAGCGAATAGCAGAACTGGTATTCAAGGAAATAGGAAAGTAGGACACAGCGTATATTAATCTCTGGCCTCAGTAGTTTGCATCTCTCTCTCCCTGGCAGACGAAGAGAACACCTAGATCCAGGGTTTGCATCCTAAACAAAAGATTAATGTTCCTCCTATAGTGTTTCTCTGATGTAACTGCCCCATCAGTACAACAGTAGTGCTAAACGTACAGGATTACCCTGGTAGGTAGGTGGATAAATAAATAAGAGCAAAAAGCATGCCCACTGGTGGGCAGTGGCCAGAAACCTGCTCAGGCTGACAGGGAGTAGCTAAAGGGGACTGCGTGCAAGTGGCTCGACACAAGCTGTTTCTGCCGGCAGGACCAGCACTCCTGCAGGCTCTTGTGTCGGCACGCCACCGCCGCAGCCACAGCGTAAGCCGATGGAAAGGCAGGAGGCAATGAGGCAAACCTGTAAAGCAAGATGTGTGTGAAATCATTGAGATATTCTGCCTTCTTTATATCAAGCTCACTGTAAAAGTCAGACTCCCCAGCTGCAGGAACAACATTCAGCTGTGAAAATGTTGCTGGAAGTCTTCCAAGACACCTCTCGAAAGGTCACAGCAAGGCAGTGGGTACATCCAATTCAAGTGGAAGGAAGATATTTAACAAAAGGAACAACTACTCATGATTCCAGCTTAGATTTGGGGACAGGCTGTCTTTCACCACAATTCCCATATATTTTCTGACATCCTGTCAGCATGCAGATGATTTGTGCTGGAGCCAGCATTCTACTTGTGGGATGGCCCAACACCCTAAGAAGATTGAGTTACCAGTCCCACCTGTGAAGACCTCTATGCTTTCTGACCGCGCTTCAGAGAACAGGAAAAAGGACAGAGGGCAGATCCACACCACTTGACCAAGCTGTAAGCTTTCCGAACCTTCTCATTCACCTTGCCTTAGCATGCTGACCTGTAGCTGCTGTAAACAACTCTGTAAGCAAGCAAAACGCTGTTTGCAATTCATCTCTGGCAAACATAAATGTTGTACATACCAGTGGGATTCAACTTTAATTTCACATTCAAATACTCCTCCTACCAGCCACCTTGTAACGTGCTATGATGAATTATTAACGCTTTTAAGAAGACGGACCTTCTTCCAATAGCATCGATTCACCAGTAATGGCTTTTTAAAATATTACCTCTTGCCAAGCTAACATGTGGAAAATTTGCTTAAGTTGCAGAAAGTCAGGCAGGCAACATGAACTGTGCTCCTGCTGGAGCAGAACTCGGATTGTTTGGTGGCTCTCTGACATCTGCATTTACTAATTGATAAAGACTTGAGACCACACCAAAGCACTTGTCTCTCTCCAGTTCACCTAGCAGCTAATAAATGTTGCCAGGATTCCATCCCTTCATTACAGAGTCAATTGAGGGGAAAATAGGTTTGCTCCTTGGGTCAAAATATCCCCAGGGAACCTGCGGTGGCATTTGCATCGCCTTAAAGATTGAATCCTTCCTGCATCTTTTAAACAGAAGGATGCCTCTACAGTCAAGGCAATGAGAGAAGGTGCCCGAAATGGCTCTCCTAAAAAAGCATCCCAAGCTCTTCATTTGCTCGAAGACCCTTCCCTCCGCTTCTGCAGCTGGCAGCACGTTCACATGGCCCCCCTCTGAGGAAAGCAACCAGCCTGTGCCAGTTCACGGGTGGCCGCCAGCACAGCCCCACAAACCATTTCCTCCCTTCTGTGCAACAGGCCTCAGACTGGCCAGGGCTCCCCGCAAAAGGGGCAGGAGGCTCTTGGTGACAAACAGTACGCCAGGATGGGCAAAGGAAAAGAAGGGGGAAATGCTGGGTTATTCTGGAGTTTCCCAAGAGGCTGAAATCCCCACAGAATTAAATTTCAGAAGGCACACTGAATAAGGTCAAGTACTGTAGAACTGCCCTACAGACCTACAGGTATGACTGAGAAACAGCAAGAGAAAGCCAGGAACTAAGCACATTTCTTGTCCTCGCTAACGGGCTCTGCGGAATCGATCTGTTCTCACCTAGTTTTATGGGGGAACGCTCTTCTAGGTTTTGGGTTTGTTTCTTTGTTTGTTTTCTGGTACAGAATCCTTGAAGACAGTTTAGAAGCAAATAGGATTATCATTCTCCATGACTAATGTTGGATTTGTTTTTGTTTTCCACAGAATCCCCCACTATCTTTTTTATTTGCTTCTCTTTAAACATGGGGGACTTTTCCACAACTGAACAGCAACCTTTCAGAGTAATTTTGCAGCCGTTGCAGGTACTCGGTTGTAGTAACCTTACTGGTTTGGGCTTTAGCCCTCATGCAAGATCCTGCTTATTCCTGACCTGGCAGCAGAGAGTCAGGTGCCTTCCTTCAGAGATCACCGCACGCTTCTCACCTGGTGACTTCAAGAACAATTCAGAAGTGATGTAAATAAGCCAGGGAAAGCATACGTGTGGTAAGGCAAAATTTTTATGTCTGCCTGGACTTCTGAGAGAAGAAAAAACACGAAGGATAGGGATACTAACGTCTGACATGGGGGAACCAGGGGAGAAGTAGATGAACTCTGGTTTCAGTGATCAAAACACGTACTCAGGGTTGGAAAGGAAGAAAGAAGACCCAAGGGAAATACTGAGAGCCCAGGGAAGTAGAAAGATGGAGCATATAACCAGGGTTTTGTGATTTATGACAGGCACGGGGAAGTAAATCAATGGAAAACTGCAAAAATGAGAGTGCTGCTTTTGAATCAGATTTTGGGGAACCAAGAGATTTCTTCTTGCATGGAGCAAGGGGATTGAGAGAATCTTAATAAACCATTTGGGGTATACCAAAAACATTTTTTCCCTATTAAAATGATTTCCTTTGGGACCTTTCAAAACTTTTGCTTTGAGAACTACTGAAGTATGAGAACTCTGATCCTTTTTTAAAGCCCTTCTCTCTGCTTCTCCTATCTGCATCGATAGAGAGGTAAAAGGGCTTTTTAAAAAGCAGCAGACAGGTAGAAACAGAGAGGCTTTCCCATGGGATATTATAGTGTTTTTACATTCCCAAGAATAACTTTTTCTTTCTTGTTTCTTCCTAAAGGTAGCAGTGGAAAAAGCTCTCACAAGAGATTACATATTAAACTCAGCTTAGAGTTTGAGGAAGTCTTTAATGTTCGTGTAAGCTGGGATTTCTAACAATGATCTCAGTCAAGAGCAGCACAGGCAAGGGCTGGACTGTTTTTCTCCAGCTTTGTGAACCTTTTCTGACCATCCTTGCCTCAGGCAGCTCCTCTTGGGTCAGATTGAAAGCCTCATCCAAACGGAAAGCTCCTCTAACCCTAATTAGGCTTTAGATGAGACTCCAGGCACCGTAGGCTTGCTTTCTGACACAACCCCCCTCTCCCCTCATTGCTGTGGACAGAGATGCTTCACCGTAACAAAGATTGTTATGCAGTTAATGCTAGGCTAGTTTTGTGATACATGCTGATGGGCAGTAAAATGAAGCACTCAGCTCCTTTTCACTAGGGACTTCAGCCAGGACAACTTGCTTTCTAATACATCTATGCCAAGGTCTGAGAAAAGCTGTGGATCAGATTCAAGCATAAATTATTTCCATTGTCTGCTTTGCTACCTCAGAGGAATGAGAAATGACCACGAAACAGCACTCTATCGGGCAGCCTACCTGCAGACACCAGGACTGCAATTTACAAGCCCTGCTCCGAGGAGCTTGCAACTCTAAACAGTGGCTGGCACAAGAATATTGACACCACCTCACGTAAGGATCCCTAAAACTTCTACAGGAGATGACATACTTAATAAGCATACAGAGAAAATTAGTCTTTCATTTTCAGCAAACAGTGAGGAGAAAGGAGCCCATTAGCAGGCCAGTTTGAAGAAGTTCACATTTCCTGTGGCCTTCAGAGAGTAAAACTCTATTTTTCTTATAGGTGAATGCCAACTAGAAAACACCTGACCCATCCTCCCATACAGCTGAGAGGCTTGTGACAACTGCACGATTTAATTTATCTCCCTCCCAAAGTCCTAAACGCACGGACTAACCTGTTACGTGTTCATACAGAGAGGCAGAGGTAGCTCAAGTACTGTGGCATCAACTCACTTTGCTGTTTGTACTGCTACTTTTACACCAATGCTTTGCAAAGCTTCCACAGATGGAGGGCAGTCAGTGGTCCCAACTATTACAAATCTCCCACCAAACCTGGTCTCAAATACTGCGATCCCATTAAGCTGTTGGTTCCCAAGATCCCACGCCTGACTGACCTCTTCGTTCCAGCCATTTCAATTAAGGCTTACAAAACAGTAAGGAACTGCAGAAGAGGCAGAAAAATACATCCTAGCTTCAAACTGAAATAAAACAGGAGAACAGCCTACGCACCTGCTACTTTCCTACACGGCAGTGACTCTAAGGCTATTTAAGGCCCGAATTCTAGGAAGAGAAGGAGAATTGCCTCTGTTTTTCAGAATGCTGTTCAACAATCAGCCCTGCAGCCTTCAGAGACCAAGGAGCCAGAAGGAGTGGCTGCAAATCTTTTAGCCTGGAAAGCTTTCTGGTGGAATAGAGGTTTTTCCCTAGTTAACCTTCACAGAGAGAGTCAAGCTACTGGGGGGAAAAAAAAAAAAAAAAATCAAGCCTGAAGCCTCCCATTATTATTAGTCATATCCATCGCACGCTGCTTCTCTATTCCCCTTCTCTAATAAAGTGGTACAATGCCTTCTGGCTTGCCAGAGACCTCCTGACTATAGGGAAATCTACATTCTTTTTCCTGACAGCAAACCCCGTTGCCCTCAGCAAAGATCCCCTCTCAAACAGGGATGCTACAGGAGCCTGCTTACCCCACCGCTGCCCAGCTGGCAGAAAGCTGCAACTGGCACCCAGCTGCAGCACTGCTCCTCTCCGTGGGAAGGAGGCAATCACACCCCCAGCACGAGGGGCCGTGCCTCGGTCGTGCCATTTGCTGTAGCCCTTGTCCCCCACAAAACACCCTTCTGTTTGCACAAGATTTTGTTTCGCTGTTTTTGCACAACAGCACTCTCTCTGGCAAACAGCAGGGCTTGTTTGCACAAACAAGTAATTAGCAGAGGCTGGGTTATTAGGTAAGTGTTCCTGGCAGGTTGTTTTTCACCAAGTATGTTGGTTCCTGCCCTAGCTAGGCACCCGGCAGCAATCGCACCCCAAGTCGGGCAGCCCAGCTACACCACGTGGGTTATGAAAAACATGAGAGCCGTGCTCCAAGGGCGGCTGGCAGAGGGCCATCTCCGTGAGGAGAGAGAATTGAACCGACACGATGAAAAGCCTTAACTGGGGGAGCAGCCACTTACTTTTATGTACTTTCCCTCTAGTTCTATGTCTCTTTGCACACCCGGCCTTGCACCCCATCTGTCCCCCAGCAGCAGCCAGGCTTCCCACCCGCAGCTGTCCCTGTAGTTAGGGCTGTGTCTGGAGAATATTTTCACACACACAGTGAAACCTAGCCCTACGTCAGTGTGTTTGGACGTACGATAATACATTTTAAATATAAAACAAGTTTTGAAAGGATCTCAGGACCCTATCGTATGGGAAATTAAAACATACGCCATTGCTGAGTTTCCATTACTTGCGTATCTGAGCGTTACATCCTACCCATTCCTGCAGCGTCCACTCTCCTGTGAGCGACGGCTACCAAAAAGAGGGAAGAACGGAGCATCAGAGCCACGCAGGCAGCTTTTTGTGCACCTCCAGTTGCCAGGGAGATGCCGTCCCCTCAACGTGGCCAAACCCAAGCAGCTTCCTCATGTGGAGCCTGACCCGCAAGCAGCAGGGTGCACACTGTGGGCATTGGTGGAAAAATCAGCAAAAAGAGGAAAAATAATTATAAGCAGGGAAGGCAAAAGACCTGCAAAGGAATCCCTGCTGCCTGCCCCTGGACAAAGCCAGGCCGCCAGAGCCCCCACACCCCTGCCATTCACACACGAGGAGCTTCTCACTACCTCTGACCTCCCAAGGTCAAAATGCTGAGGGCTAACAGGAAGCAGTGACAACCTTTTTTGTTGACGTTTAGGCTAAATATTGGTGCCCACCGGGAAGAGTCCACCACGCTTGATTTGTATTCGGTATTTTCAATAGTGAAGTGACAAACTGATCTGAGGAACTCAATGAATTGCTGCAGACATGAAAGGCTGTTGCCACAGCTTATGTATTAAAATGCAGTTGTCCCTCCGCATTCCAGGAGTCACTGCAAGATGCACATACTGCCTTGCAATGCTTAAAAACATTCCTAGGAAGCAATTGTAAAGCTTTCCTTTGCTATCTTCCAGTCAAAGACGTCAATTCGCTGGCCCTTATGGCCACTGTTTGCCTGACTGATGTGTGCACTTGCTGTGATCCTGCCTGAACGCCTCTCTCTTTTGCCACCAACCAGATTAAAGCTCTTCCTCCACGTCATCTATCAACATCCATATGCGCTGGGCATGATTTTTAACCAGCATCTCTGCTTCTGAAATTACAGTACCTAAGCAGGCACAAAAATACAGAATGAAAGTTATTCTGAAAATATCACACCTTTGTAAGCAATGCTGATGATGGCTCAGTTAAATAAAGTTTTTCTTAGAGCATCGTTAAAACTACATACAAAATTAGTCAGCTAGATTTTTTTTTTTCCATCAGATAATGTGGTTTGAGAGCAGCGAAGCAGTTTAGGAGGGAGCTTGCCAGTTTCAGTGAAGCTAAGAGAGAATTTTCAAATCCCTTAGAAAGGCTGGAGGGGACGTTATGTTCCAGCTTTCTCGGGTGCTGTTATTTCGACTATTTTATGCAGTACAAGCGCACAAACCGTACAGGCACACACAATGCGTACTGGCAGTGTATATATAATTAATTTCAGTATCACCAAAAAGAAATATTTTGATGAGTTCGCTTACGTGTTTGCATACTCAAACACATTGTTAAACGTTTGTAGGATTTCACAGTTCTTTATTTCTCTGTTTTTTCCTTCCAAACATACTCCTCAGATTGTACCACACACCCTGAAACCGAAGTCGGGTTTCCTGTGCTACTCTGCAACAAACAAATAGTGTGCATTTAACAGAGACAAACAACTATTTATATACATATATACACACACACTTTAAAAGGCAAGCAAAGCCAAAACAGATTTTAATTTCAAGCTCCCCAGGGTCTTGTTATATAAAGAGCAGCCTGAGGGGAGATAATTTGCAGATGACTGGAAAGCATCTTGACAGGTTCCTCTAAACACAGATCCTGGTTTAAATCTCTCTGTCCTTATATTTAGCAATCTGATTTTTAAGGGTCAAAAGCCAGGCAATTCACTAGCAAGTATTAGACTTTGCTATGCTCGCTTGCACTCCTGAACCGTATTCTTAATGGATTTAGAAGTTAAAAAAATATCATATGCACTAAAGACACTAATACTTCTTAGGGCTGAAAGATTTCTTTCCTTCACAAGGTCACTGCTCCACTGGGCTGGAGCAACAAAGCAGATGATTAATTCTGTGTATTCCTAAAGAGGCTAAAGATTTTTTGACTGACATAACGCACTGGTTCGTGAACCTGCAATTAGGATGTGTCTGAGGAAAGCAGAAGAACAGGTGCAGGACTGAGGAAAGGGGCCTGACAAAGTTGTGAAACAAAATATGCCCTCTCGGAGCACAGCAGATGCCAGTATTAATTAGCAGGACAATACAAGTAGCAGTTTCTTTTACTAAAAGAGATAAGCACTGCTTCCTTTGTGGTGAAATATTCCTCACTGCGTGGAAACACCGAAAAGCCCTGCTCCTTTTCCTTCTGCCCCTAAGGCAGGACTCCCGGGTGACGGGCCCATGCCGCAGGGACAGCGTGGCACCCGGCGGTGCTGCCAGGCAGCTGGAGCCAGGCACAATGTCATTGCTGCGACCTTACTGATCTGATCCTCTGACAACCCATTAGGGTCGCACTGCCAATTTCTAAAGTTACCTGGTTACCTAATTTCAGAGGATCTCTGCACCTCACCCACAGATAAAGACTGTACTCACACCACTAGGAATTTATCAGTCTTTACACTGTTTCTTTCTGGCTTAACACAATATTATAAATGCATGTGCTTACATGAAAAGTGTATGTTAGCCAGGTAGTCAGTCATTGCCGCCCTCAAAGGAACTACTGCCAAACAAATAAGGAAAAAAAATCTGGATAGACAGCCATACAGGATGGTAACACACTTGTACACGTCTCTGAAAAGTCTCCCCAAAAGTCAGGTTCAAATTATTTCTCACACGCGCAGTTCTACGCCGTTGTGAACTTGACTAAGGAAGAATAAAAACCTGTGGACCCAGACAAATGCAAATGAGTTATGCCACAGCTTTGAATTACAGCTGGATTTCACAAACTGCGCGAGGCCCCTGTGTCTTTTACCTCCTCACCACGTCCTCAAGGTGTCTAGTAGCAAGCAACCTGACGCCGAGCTGCAGATGCAGTAACAAATAATGTTCCTTGTGTACTGGTCACTACACTAAATGCCAGGACCCTATAAGAAGTCTTACACTGTGTTTGATTGTCTGCTGGCTGGACACCAGAGAACCAAGCGGCCAGGTAAGATGGAAACCCTGTTGAAAGCCTGGCAGCACATCTGGCGGAGCAGCCAGGCAGTTCTCTGCAGCTGTCCCTCGCTGCTAACAGGAATAGGGCCGCTGCGCATTAGGTCCTGCTGCAGCAACACACCCCCAAATCCGCAGCGACTGTATAAGCACATGTTGGACTGTAAGCTGGCGAGGCAACAGCAGACAGGGGCAGCGACATCCAGCAGAGCAGACAGCTCGGAGAGGAAACTCTTCCAGCAGCCTCACAGAACTCAACTGTCAGCGACACGATGGCAGCTTCAGTCTTCAGGGAGGAAGGGTCTTTAATGCAGTTGAGCTTAGGAGAGAATCCAAGAGCATGGGTAGCAGAAGGCTTCTTAAATAATAATTATGAAGATTCAGAAACTTCTGTGAAAGAAATCTCAATAAACAGAAGAAATCCTTTCTCCTAAGTTTATGAGTTCCCTAAGTGCAGGTGAAAGATGGTTATTGTGTAGGTTATAGCAACGAGTGACAACCCAGGACTGACACAGACTCCGAGCCATGTCTGAGACACTTCAAAGCTATTTGACGTTTGCAGGTCTTTTGCCCAGCGTTTGATAGCCATCTGTCACACCTTGCTGGACAGAGGTGACAGCACAAAGCTTTTTAAAGACAATGAATTACAGAAATTGGAAACTTCCCATTTACAACTGGCAAGATGTCACTCTTTAAAAAGCAAGTAAAGCATTTTTGTGTCAACACAGAAAAGGCAAAGGACCACGCCTCCTCCTGTGACCTTTCACATTGCTCTGTGATGAAGCTGTCAGGCTGCTCCAAGCAGCCACGCTGCAGAGCCGCGTTCTGGGGACTCCATCGTCGCCTGTCACTCGGCAGGACAGCGCGGTCCCGTGCGTTTCGGTTCCTGGGCAGGTCATGGACTTATCACAAAATGAGTGCTGAGCTCGGTGGATTCAGGAGACAGGGAAAGCAAGAGCGCATCACCCACGGTCTTCTTTCCATCCCCACCAGTCAGGATGGGGGATGCGTTGAGCTTTGCTCACTCTGCATCAGACGTACATTTTGCTGAACAGCTCTTCTCAGCTGCTGGCCTGCTCCAGCGAGCGTACGTGGCACGCACGGGCAGCACTGGTGAGGAGCTGTCAGCCCACACGAACCGACTGCTTTCTTAGCAGGTGCTGTCCTTCCAACAGTGAGTAGCATGAGGAGAGAATTCCTCTCGTTCACTGCCAAGTGCACCCAGTGCATGCATTTGGTGGATTAAGTGCTCCTTAGTGAGCTGCTCTCCTACAGGCTTAAAGGCCTGTAAGTTTCTGAGTGTTCCTGTTTATTGTTAAGACTTAAACTGGAGGAACTCCTCTTACACAGGTACATATCTAGGCTCTTTGAGAACTCTGTCACTCCTAACGGCTGCTTGGGCAGTGAGCACCGGCAGTGGCTGCCCCAGTGACAACCGACATAACCGGCAGGGTGCCATCTCCCATGGGATTCACACCTGCGTGTGGCCTCGTCATGTTCCGTGGGATTCATTCCAGGCAGCAGTCCAACTCTGCCTACTGCTTTCAGGCACTCTGATGTAGGGAGACGATGGAAAATAACAGTCCAGCTTTCTGGCCATAAAAACTGAGCCCTCCTGGTTAAAGAAGTCAGAGTGAAAAAAAAAAAAAAAAAAAAAAAAAAAGGCACACCATTGGAAATCTCTTCTGGAAACACCCTTTTTTGAGATCCTGTTACTTTTCCCTTGCCTTTGACCTCATGATCAGAACGGGTGAAAATCTTACGACACCCCCATTGTTACAAGGTGGTAGGAGAGCTGCTGGCACATGCAGTCAGCTCTGTTGACAGAAGCTATGAAATGTGCATGTTTTTTTTCCCCTCCAAGGACATTTTCACACCTCTGTCACAACCTTACTCCCATCTAAGTCTCCTTGGAGCTTTCACCACCCTGTCTGATTTTTTTGTCAGACGTCAAGAAGGGTCACTGACAGTATCCTCCAGTCATATCTCCTGCTTCTGTGGAGTCTTACTAGAATTAACTTCACCCACAGCATTTCAATGAAGACTTCAACAACCTCCTGGCCACAGCCTCTACAGATACACCTTCATCTCCCTGGAAATGGCAAGATGACATTCTGGCTCTCCTGCTATAAGCCTAAATAACTTTAAACCTGCAAAGCCACCTCTATTTTTCAATACACCGAATAACAGGGCTTGCCCTTCATGAGCAATGAAGCATGCCCACAGTCCTAGAGTGAATCAGCACCAGCAAAGGGTTCAGTGCTCAGGAGCCCTGCCCTCCACCCGTGCTCGCTTTGTGCCCCATCCGTCTTTGAGAGCACTGCTCGTATTCCTTGCGAAGGCCATTTCCTCATCAAGGTAAAGCAAAATGATGCTGTCACAGTAGCTGCAACAGCACACTAGGCTCTGCTGGCTGGAGACACAAATCAGTGTTTATTAAATAGAAAAAAAAAAAAAAAAAGACAACTTGGAGGAAAGAAACGCTGTCTGCAAGCATCTTGTAACTCACAGCAGAGCGCTAATAAAAGCACTGTAAACATGACTTGATTGTGCTTTCCAAATAGCTCATTCTGGTGTCTTAGCTGTGACAAATTTCAAATGAATGCGAATTTAAGTATTACACACGATTTAGCGTCTCAAGAATGCTTCTTGTAAACTCAGTCTTTTAGGAAAGGGCATGCAGTGCGGAAAAAATATTTGGGAACGGTTAAGTTATTTGTGACGATGCCTTCACCTCAAAGATGCTATGTCTAGTCTTACCCTCGCTCTGTAACCAAAATATCATTTCTCCCTTAAATAAACGTGAGATTTTCCATAACTGTGCAAATAGCACCCATGCTATCCGTGGGGCACAAATACCCTGCCTACGGATAATGCTATTACAATTCCTGCTTGACAGACTGTAAATTAGCGAGCCGACAGACTGAACTGCTGTCGCTAGCCTTTCACATGCTCAGCTGACTGCTGCTTACTGGGATAAGAAATTCTTAATAGAATGGCTTGATCTGGCTTTCCTTAGCTGCATCAGGTAGCAAAGGGATTTAAGTCAGACTGACACTAACAGTTTGGAGTGGTTCCCACAGATAAAACTCTGTCTGGCCATGCTGGCACTGAGAGGAAAAGGATATATTTGTATAACATTAATGCTTTATATCGCTAGACTTTTCTTCCTTCTCCCTTCAAGATGGGTGATGGTGACCCATTGTTCAGAGCCCGCATAAATCCTTTCAACAATACAACGTATTACAGTCATTTTTAAATTGTGAAATACAGATAAGTTCTCCTGCTCATTTGATTTATCCCATATCAGTTCAGCCTGAATTTCTCTTCCAGAAACAAATCTTCATGTATTCCAAATTACTTGACATACAGCGGTACAAATTCTCTTCACTTATTTCATATTGATTGTTATCTTCCTGAAATATTTCTTCCTGAGATTACCTTCTCACTAACAGTCTCCTCTGCATTTCTAGACGAGCCTGCACGTCACAGGAGCGTGCTAGGTAAAGGTACGAACAGCTCTTACTTACAACAGCCCCCTTTCAGAAACTCCAAACGTGTGTTCTTAAAGCCAGGGCATCTAACGAACTGCCTGTAATGAGAATAGGCTCTGAAGTGATGTGAGAGTTCAAAGAGGGTAACTAATGTGTGTGAAATTTCATCTTTTTTTTTTTTTTTCTTCCCTGTGAGGAGCTGAATTTAAAGGGATTTTTGAACCTTTGAATAATTGGAAAAAAATGTGAGCAAATTATTTTTGTAACACTGTACTGGAGGTGTACGCCAAGAAAGTGGCTTTTTGTCTTACCACCTCCTCCTCGTTCCCCGTTTTAATTACTACGGTTTGGCACCTGATCCTGCAGAGAACCATACAAAAGCCACACAGGCCAACTCTTTCCAGACGGAGATAAAAGAAAGGGAGGGAGGAATTAATTAAATCCATTTAAAATCTTTTCAGCTAGTTTCCTTCTAAAGTCACTGTTCTGGTTTCTGCAGAGCTAGTACAATGGCATATGGTCATAAATAACAAACAGCCCCCTGCCTCCTCCCCTTGTCTCTCCTTCTCCACCCTCTGCAGAATCACACAAAACAGGGTTATGTTTCAGGTATTTTAAGTAAGGCACCCGGGATCCAGAGAGAGCAGGCACCTTTTCAATTCACAACACAACACACAGCTTTCTAACGGGCTGGTGTGGTCACTGCCACCGGGGTCTGCTCACCGCCTATATTTTAGGCACGACATGGTAAGCCACGGTTATTATTCTGATGGTCATAATACCATCCTGGGCTGGGGTGCATTACTAATCAAAGTTTTCAAAAGTTCATACGATGACTATGAAACCTTAGTTTTTGTGCACAGGAATATCCAGGGAATATGACAGCAGGAGTTTGAGAAGTTGGCTATTTTTCAAAGCCCCCCGGAGCATGTCAGGCTGATAGAAGATTGTTCTCCTTATTGACCCGTGACATCCGATAGTGGTTTTATCTCCTTAGTTTCTACAATTCATTGGGTTGTTTGCATTCTGGGTTCATTTATCTTATTTATACAAGAATTAAGTTACTATGAATCTTAACTTCCTCATATTTCTCCAGTCTGGACATTTCCAACTTGTTTTGTGCTGCCCATTTTTTAACCCCTCAGTGTACCGCATCAAAACCTCATGCAAAATGCCCAAAATACACTGGCCTCACAGAGGGCACTTGGAGATGAATCCATCCACCTGACCCTTACAGCTGAAAACCCAGCAGAAGGTTTCCTGTCCTGCCCATAATCCTTCCATCAGAGGCTGTTCCACTGCTCCTTGAGCAGGTCTGACTCCAGAGACAGTCCCTTTTCACAGCACAAAGAAACAAACACCCAATAAATGCTGGATGTCTTTGGCTCTGTTAACATTTAGCACTGTAAACACACACAGGACCCTCAAGAGGACACAGGGAAGAAGCTTACTTCTTGTACCTAATGACAAATCCTTTAGCTAATGTCTTCTAACACAGCAAAGAAAGAGTCAGGTGCAGCTGGCAGCACCCTGCATGGCCAGGTACTAGACAGCTTTCCAGCCTGAGCAGAAGCGATTCTGAGAAAAGCAGTGGGTTACAGCAGCAACTCAACACCGGGAGATACATTAAAATTACTACAGTACGCCATCCAGCACAGCGTAAGAGGGACAAATCACACATCAGCTCCCGAAACTGGCCTGGCCCCAGCCCAGAAGGCACGCTGCAGCACCGGGGCCAAGGGAGCTACATCGCGCTGCTGCTCCGACTGCTTGCTGCCAGCTCGCTGGTTCTTCACACAGGCTAAGTACAGAGCACAAAATAACGCAAGGGGATTTTTCTCTGGAAATAATAAAAAGGGGGGATCTGTGATTGAAGTTCCCTGCGGTGTTGCTTTTTGCAAATTTAACCCCAGATGCCAGAAGCTGTAATCCTGTCAAGAATAAGTAGTCTTTTCCTGTCTATCTCCTTTGCTAACGATACTGGGAAGCTTCCTGAGGGAAACCATAAATGAATCACTTTTAAGCTTGTCAAACTTGCATTCCCTTTATTAAAAATGATGATGAACTGCTGTATGCCATTACTTCAGCTGAAAACAGACGGGCTGCATTTTATGAAGCCAGGACAGAAGCTGCCTGAGCACTGACCGGAGCTGTAAATGTTACAGCTGCTGTACAGAGCTGTCTCTAGGAGCAATCACGCAGCATCCACACAGCACGCCAAGCCACAGATGCTCTCTGGCCTTTGTATTAAAACTCAATGAAAGTCAGGCTTCAGTTCCCCAGAAAATTCTAACATCTCCAAACCGGAATGAAAGAAGACCTGTTAAATACAATTTCCAGATTATTGTGTTTGGATCTATTAAGCTGTCCAGCTTGAGTAACATGAAAACACTGTGGCAGAAATTCAGCTTTTATGCTATATTACAATAGAAGAAAGAAATTCCCCCTTGAAATTAAGTATCAAAACACTCCATGCAATTCATTTCGGAAGAAATCATTAAATCAACAAGATCTGTAACGCCACGCCTGAACTGCTCGGCTTTAAGCCATCGTTTCAGAAGGAGCTGTGACGTAGTCTGGGAATGTCCTCGTTCCCCCCTCTTTGCTCCCTACAACAGCTCATTCCCATTCATAAATTATTTCTGTGGGTAAACGCACCATCGCTAGATATTACACGTGGCTTACATACACGTACAGTACAACATGCCGGATAGCAGCACGTCAAACCAGGTTGTTGAAGGTGTTGGACAAGTTGAAGGGAAAGCTGATAAACTGTTAGATAATTCACTTAAACTTTTTTTTTTTTTCTTTTTTCTTCCTATTTATGTTCATAGAAATGTTTTGCTTCAAAGCAGCTCCTTGCAAAGTGCCAGGTCTGGGGGCAGGTCGGGGCAGCCCCAGCTGCCAGCCCGCTGTGCATCACGGTATTGTTGCATTGGAAAACCCATAACAGCTAAGAAATCACTTCTTACAGGGCCTTTCAGACATTTATCAAGTCCTCCATTAAAGATTTGCCTCCAATGTAAACAAGCAGGTCCTAAGAGTTAATGAGGTTGTGGCTATCAGTCCTGCTAGAAACAGAACTGAGGAAGTACGAAGTAAGTGCTTGTGAGACTCCAGGAAAGGCAGATCTAAAGTCTTTGGTCCATCTGTAACATTTGGGAAGTCATGCACTGTCCTAATAAAAGCTGAATTTCTAAAAAGTAAAGCACGATCCCTAGAAAGCAATGGGAAAATTCCTAGAAAGCAAAGGGTGACTTTCTGAAAAGAACTACGGAAATTCCTGAAAAGTAGTCTTAGAAAGCAAAGGGGGATCCCTAGAAATCCAAGAGACAGTTCCTGGAAAATTCCTATTCAGAAGTGAAGGGGTTTGTAGAAAGAAAACAGGAATTCCTGAAAGCAGTAGTGTAATTCCTTGAAATCAATGGGAAAGTTCCCAGGCAGCAACAACAAAAAGCCTAGAAAAGAAATGGGGAATTCCTAGAGAGCAGTGGGAAACGTCTAGGAAGCAGTAGAAAAATACCTTGATGTTAGCTGTCACATTCTTAGACAACAGTTGGAAAATTCCCAGAAAGCAACATGTAAAAAGTGTAAAAAAATATCCTTTGGAAACAGAATTGCCTTGTCCTCCCCTTTACTCTGCCTCCAAGAAATCTAATGAAGCACGTCATCTCCACTCACACAGAACATATTGCAGGCATCATTTGAATTTGTAGGAAAATTTAAAAAATAATAATAATTTGCTGCTAGGATGTAAGTGTAGAGGAAAAACTACATCAATTTATCCCAACTTGGAACAGAGAAAAGAAGCAACAGAACTGGACAATGAACACATACTAAGTTAGGAAATGCAGAAGTCTACAAATAATCTAACATTCCTAAAGCTAAAATATCGCACTGTTTCCTGAAGGTTTTAAAAAGAAAGTGATTTCTTAGTTTTACTGTAACTGAATGTGCAAAACTTTGCCGCGTACTGAGCACTCTTAGGTACGTTTTGAGCCTCTTCTGAATCACCGGCAGCACAGTAAGTGCAGATACAAGAAATGTTCACTCTACCAACTGTCTTGAGAAACTGGGAGTTATTCCCCTTCTACCTGGCAGAAGAAATCCAGATGTCTGTACGTTGAACTAATCATTTGAATCTCCTCTGTGTTTAAGAAGGGGAGAAAGAGGGTGGAGGGAGGCAGGAGAAAATAGGGAGGCCTACCACAGTCACCCTGGGTTCTCCACCATAGCCCAGCTAGGAAGGAAGCTCTTCATGTTGTCAGAGATCTCCACTGATCATTATCCATGACAAAATTAGCAAGAAGGCTGATTACATAAATCCTGATGATTGGGCTGGTTTTGGTTTTTTTTTTTTTTTTTTTTTTTAAGTGTTTTCATTTGATAATAGGCAGCTCTGGGTTGCCAGAATATACCATTATAAACTGAACTGCACTATTCGAGTTAATGATATGATGGGGAGGGAGGCTGTGTGCGTGGCAGAGGGAGGGTGGTAAGAAGAAATAAGCACTAAAGCAGAACCTGGCTCATCTTTTGATTAGAGGATTTTCAAAGCGGAAAAAAAAAATCAATGCACACAGCAAGCCCTAGATCCTGGGAGAACGTGTTTTACTACTGATGAAACTGTGCTTACATCAAGAACCTAGGCAGACTTTAAAAGAGTACACTAACTCTGTGCCTGTCTGGTGAGAGGCTGCAGCCAAATTTGAGGCCTCTGGTGCAACATAAGCAGGCTCTAAGAAGCCAGCGGTACTGTTCCAGCTCCCTGAACGTGATTGAAAACCCTCATCCTTACTGCAACTGGTAGAGACAGCCTCTAAGAACAGTAGAAGGAAGAGAAAGAAACAGTAATATGAATGAGCATCCCTGGAAGTCTCCACAAACATGTAGACATTGGGCTTAGTTGAATGGTTTAATGGTGGACTTGGCAGCGTAGGGTAATGGTTGGACTAGATGATCTTACAGGTCTTTTCCAACCTAGATGATTCTGTACTTAGAAATAACCATATCTAGCTATGGCTTTCCAGCTTGTGTGATTTGTTTTCAGCACAACCTCCATACAAACGCATGGACATTATCACCTTCTACACGACGTGCAAGTACGTGACAGAGCAGCGCTCCCAGGTTCCGCTCAGGTGGGCATACATGAAACCAAACCCTCGAAGCTCTCCAGGTGGTTAACCCAAGCAAAAGGGAAAGAGGAAGCTCCGCACAGCCCTGGCCTCCCCAGATGAACAAGTGAGCGGGCGGGTTACACTTCTGTGCCCAGCCCAACCTGGCAAGCCAACTCCAAGCAGGGAGAAGACCACCATCAGGAGAGTGTCAGCCTGAACCCCAGATAATTCTTCTGCGGCTATCCCTGCATAGCTCAGCTAAATATTGCTACAGACTCCTAGGTAAACTGACAGGGTCCATTCATCACTAGACTCTGCAGAATTGGCAACGTTAGAGCTGCTTTGCTGTACAAATACACCCAGATTCTCAAACAGGCTTAGGAGAGCCAGGTTCCCAAATGCAATTTGGATTCCTCATGAACCAGGGCAAGTGCTTCTTGAAAAAATTCACCCCTTGTTCCTACTGTGTTAAACTGAAGTTGTTACCCAACTTCTTTAGGGCTTTACAGACATTCTGTGTGTGTGTGTATAAATATAAATAAATATTAGCAGTTATAAGAGTGGAAAAATTTCCTGAGACCAAAGAAATGGAAGTCACACCAGTGGGCACATTGCTATCAACTTCACTGGAGCTTCAGCGGTTTTTAATCAGCAAAACTCTGGGTCCTCTCCCCTGGCTGTCATTATCTAGAGCGTATATTGAGCACAAAACCAACATAATAGAACATACTAATAAGTTTTAAATTAGCAATTATATTAACTTTCTCTTTTAATTAACAGGTTTTAATTGCATTCCCAGCTCCAGGAAAGCCGCAGATATCACGCCGTAATTGTTCTGCCTAGTAAAATGCAGATGCAAGCACTATAGCAAAGTGCCTGCTGGATTGATGACTGACATGTGGCCAGAGCAATGCTGGCTCCTTTGAAGTCAAAACTGTGTTTTGCATGCGGGAGAAGGATTTGTTATTGGAATGTACAGGATAAAAGTCAGATAAAAGCAACATAAATGTGGGCTTCGGGTTTTTGTTTGTTTGTTTGGTTTGTTTGTTTGGTTTGGTTTTCCTCCTTTTTTTCTTTTTCTTTTTTTGATTGTTTGCCTCCATTTAGGCACTGCTCTGCCAGGAACCTCTTGGCGTCAATAGCTGTAGTAACTGTATTTGGCAGCATGCAAGTCCCACCATAGTTATATGTCCAATGACAACTCTTACCAAGGTTTCATCAGGAGTTTTCCAGTTTTATTAGCGGTGAAAACTATATGCATCTTATCCAAAAGGTGTTCCCTCTGCTATTATAGTTCATTTAGTCAGCAACGAGAGAACAGAAAAAAGGTATCTAATGTGCAGCTGCTGTGGTTTCCTTCATGCTAGGTCCTACGTCTGGAATGAAAAAGGCCATCCTATTACCTTGGGAGCAGACAATGTGTATAGCCCAAGCTTTGCCCCAGCATGAGTGTAGGGCTACTTAAAGTACTGAAACTGTTCGCAGGCATCACTGCAAGGTTTCATGCTTATCTAATAGCTTGGGCAGATTTACAACTACACAGTTGATAACTAAAATACATTAACATATAAAAAAGATATCTTAAATGCATAGATAGTTGATAACTTAAAAACCAAACCTGCCTAACGTACAGCTAAATGGAGACACAACCTGCAGCTAAAATGTCATTATCTCTTTATCTGAACACTGACAGGATGGAAAAGAAAAGTGCTAAAGAACTGAGGAAGCTGTTAAGTATCACACTTGTGTATTCACTTGTACAAACTTCCATTTATTCCAGATGAAAGACTCCATGCTGTGTCCTTGAGCTATCTTTAACAAAGAAGAGTTGTAAACCTAAAGCTTTATGACAGCAAAGACCTAACCTAAGACCTAGATTAGCCCATTTTTACCAGTTAGTTGCCATTAGCATCTGATTTTAATATGGGACAGTAGTCAGGCTAACGCAGCTAAGCACAAGAACAAAATCATTTTGAAATGGCCCTTTGGCACCAACATTTCAGAGTTATTTTAGATCCAATTACAATTTTCCTGGGGTTCAGCTGATGACCGTTAGAGACACAAAAGACCCTTCTTCGGTGTCTGCAGCACAGAGCAGAGCTCTCCATTTGTATCGTAAATGCGCTGCCTGCTCCTCCACGTACAGGCCTCACAAATCAGGAATCTCAGAGCTACCCTGGGGACGAGCTGTGCTCTGAGAGGGTACAAAAAACATGTTCTAGGTATAAAAGAACGTCCCTGTGCTTTTAAAAAATAGTTAAGTATTTATGTTTTCATATAAATGCAAATGTAAAAAATATAATTTTGTAATTATATATATTTTACACAAACATGTAAAATATATTTTGCATATATTTATATCCTACTTTATAAAAATATTTTTTATTTTCTGTGCAATTATAAATATATGTAAATGATGTATTTTTAACAATAGTTTATAGGGACCCCAACCTGTAGGCCAGCCACAGGAGAACATGAGGAAGTAGCGAGAGCTGCTCCCAGCTCTCTGCCTGCTGCAGTCCAGCAAACTCATCCCCAGCACTCAGAGGCGGACAGGCTTTGGGGAGGGGGACATGGCAGAAGTTTCGAGAGCAGAGACAAGGTGACGGAGGGCTTCTCTTTGTTAAACCTCCCAGCACGTGATCAACACAGCTGAAGACAGCTGACTTCTGTCAGATGAGGCCAGGTGAGTGTCTGGCCTTGAGTTTAACCACTACCAGCATTTTAAGACAGCCCATGCACTAAGCCGTTGTCCCAGAAGCACAGCAACGTGGCAGTGCTCGTCTCTGCAATGGATTACCACTGAACTTCATACACAATATCTACAATATTTTTCCTCAAAAAGTGTCCCTGACTCTAGTTTCAGCCTATCACATCCAACATCTGATTTCCTCCTTTATTTTCTTTTAAACAATTATAGATTATGGAGTCCTTTACGGAAAGTACTCAAAAGAATGGTGGTTGCATGTAAATTACAGCAGTTTCCGTGTTTTCCATATTAAAACCCCTTAGACTTGCTCAGAAATGTAGGTCTACTGCCATTTTCTTTTGACAGGGGAAAATGATCATGCTTGGGAGGTAGGAGCATATATATTCCTTAAGACAGATCCATAATAGTTCATCTCAGCTCCGCAGACTGACAGATTCGTCTGAGCGATGAGGGTATGAAGAGCCAATTCACAACACGCATTAGTTCTCCCCTTGCATCTGTTTATTCTGTGTCGCTTCCCATTTATGAAATTGCTGCAAGGATATTTGTGCTCTTAAAAAAAAAAAAACATTACCAGCACCCACAGCCTTGTGGGAGACCCTACTATAAATAGCAACAAAATAAACAAACCACAGCACACAGAAGAAAATATTTAAAAAAAAAAAAAAAAAAAAAAAAAGCACAAGATATGTGCTGTCAGCTGCCAAATGATTATTAAAAACAAGCACGGTGATAGCATCACTTTAAAAATCATAATGCAGGAGAAATCCCCGGCAGAATATTTTAACATAAAGGAATACCTGAAATAATACCAAAAAAAATAAATTCCAGAAACCCAAGTGAGCTGGTGCTAGCTGGGCACTGCCAGCTGTAACCTGACTCAGAGAGTATTTCAAAACAAATCCCCTTCCAGGTGTGAGACTGAAGTGCAAGCCAGAGGGTTTTTTTGTTTTGTTTCCTTTTGAGGATTTCTTGCTGTAATATTCCGTGCAGCACACGTGTGCTTGTGCACCTGGTGCGACAAAGCCAAGCTTGCCGAGTGCTGCCACCCCGCTGTTCTCAGACCACACCAGGGCTGTGCATTTGAAGGCATCTCGCTGCCTGGTGCTGCTGCCAAAAAAAATCCCAGGACAGGGAAGCATTTTTCATGTGCCAGCTGCCCCAAACCGACCGCTGTTCATCAGCTCTTCCCCTGGGTTTCCCATTTGCAGCCAGACCACAGGGGCCTTCCAAGCAGCCGGCCTTCCAACTCACCGGCCCAAGTTAGGCTGGGTTTTGAAGAGCCTGCCCTTTGCCAAGATACCCATTTCACTGAGCTGTGTTTTGAAAGGCTAGAGCAGCATTCACACAGGAACGCAAAAATAGAAGCCCAAATTCCCAACCTGCATCCGAGAGGAGCCACAAAGCAGAGGAGGTGCCACAGAGCAAAAAGGATGAATGAATGCAATGAAATTGCAAGAGAACCATAAGGATTTTATTTTTTTTCTGGACAAGCCACAAATAACAGCAGACACACACTGCCCTGCGGCTCTTGCTGTTGCAAAGCAGCCTGCCTCCAGGTTTCCACAGCCAGAAACACTAACAAGTCTTCAAACTGCTTATATGCACACACTAGAAAAAAGTAGCTGGGCCCAGCTGGTGCTTACACCCACTGTAAATTCAAAAAAAAAGCCTGTTCAGACAGCTCAGTGGCTTGAAGTTACACGTGTTTCATGGAGCTCCAGGTAAACTCCCCTTCACTCTTGGCCCAATGCATGCTTTGTCCTGTTCCCTGAGAGAACTCCACTGGATTTCTGGATGTGACCGTCCTTTCAAGCCCATATGACCTTCCTTTTAAAATTCAGGAGACCTGCTACCACTAATTACGTTTGTTTCTCAGTCACTCTCAAACCTTTTTTTGATAGTATTTACTATGTCATACACCTTATTTTTCAGATTTTCAGCTGATAAAATCCAAGTTTATGTTCATGCCTTATTAGTCTTCTGTCCCAATAATTTATCAGTAAGTAAAACATTCTAAGTTACATAAGAAACTGGATCTTACTCTTTCTTTGGCAGATGTCTACTTCTTGTTTATTTTGATCTTTTTCTCCTAGTCTGGAGAAGTTTGATCTTGAAACATCCTTACCAATGAATTTCACTACCCCTTCCTTACCACTGAGCAGGAAGCTGCACTCCTCCTCACTATGCCTTCGTCTCAAGAAAAAGACAGTTTTGTCCTTTTCCTTGTCTTCCATCCTCTCTCCTGGAGAAGACAAGCAAGGACATTTCTGATGTGTGGCAGTGCCTTGTTAATTCTGAGCATGCCTAGTCCTCTCCGACTGATGGCACTGCTGGTGCTACTGCCGGCTCCCCTGGCGTACCGATTTCATCAGGTCTGCCTTGCACCAGGCAAAGCACCATAAGCCGAAGAGCTCAGAGCGCGGTCCTGGTTCCGCAGAACGAGGCTCAGGTCTGCGAAGCAGGGCACCAACACCCCACTCTAAAGGGGAGCACGATCTGGCGTGCTGCCTTCCTGTCTCAAGGCTGAAAGCACCTTTCACAGTTACGGCATTTTGAAAACAGGAAGCCAAAGGCACAAGTAAGCTCCCTGCATTTCTTCATGATAATTCAAGACTCTCTGCAATATCTTTTATTGCAGGCTTCTTATGGAAAGCTTTACTATCTACCTCACGCAACTGCAGGACATAATGTATGGGTCCAAACCCAGGGCCTAAGATCACAGCATCTCAGATGAATGCTCCCCAACAAAGAGCAGCAGAGGATGCTAAAGACAGCTGGAGCTGTTTGCTGTCTGGGAGATCCAACCTGCGTGACTTCAAGGCAATCCCAACCTAAAACACACCTTTCTCAGCCCTGCTAACTGGTCGACTTCCCTCCTTTTGGGGAAGGAGGTCATGCATTTCAGAGGGGATCGTGAGGAGTTTATAACCAGCCGCTGGCACGGCAGGAAGCAGCGCCTCGGAAAGTCCTGCTGCTGATCTCTGGTTATGGTGCTCACAGAGCCGGAGTCTTTGCCGGCCTCTAAGTGGAAGTTTAAAGGTCCCACAAGACTTCCAAGAGAGGAGCGAATGACCCTGGTGTCTAGACTAACATTAGATCCCTCTATAAATTCAGATTGTAAGTATGGAGCGTGTGTGAACTATTGCTGAGCACATAATGATCGAGTTAATTGCCTGTATAATCACTCCACTATCTAAGTACCCTGAGATAGTCTGAATGGGAGAAGTACTATTTAAAAAACCCTTAGGCTAGACTAAACTTTAATTACATGAAACCTGCAAATTATACCCTCAAAAAGAGCTCACTAAAACACACACTGTAAAAAAAAAAAAATGTACTTTGCCTGTGCCATTAACAGATAGAAGATCAATTCCAAAACAGTTCATCCTGAAAGGTGCAAATAGCTGGAACTTGTCAGACACTTAATGGAAAAATCCTTGGGACATTCACCCGTACTCCAAAACCGCTGGCCGCGCTTCCTCCCTCCCTGACGTGGTGGGTTTGTTTTCTTTCAAAGAGCTGATACCAAACTCCTGTGTGTTTTGCTGAGGAACCGGAGGACTGGCACACCAGCTGAACCTGCACGCTCTTCCATCAGATACAGCCGACTGCTACAGCAGACAGCTGTGAAGGTTATGACATTTTTTCCCCCTTTATAAGTTACACTGGGGCTAAAACAAGAGTAGCTGTAGCACTAATTGACTCAGCCCATGCATTTCCTATTAAACCTTAAACATTAAGAATTCATGGGCAGAACCAGAAATAAACTGTGTGTGGGTGTGGAGGTACGCGTTATTATGGTAAAAAGATAAGCCTGCATGAAATTATATTAACTTCAGCTGAATGGAAGAACCCATCGTTATTTTAGAAAACTGATTTTTTTATTTGTTGGCTTACAAGGAAGCTATTGTTAGCCTGTTTGGCTTTGTCATTCTGTTCTAGCTTTTAATTCAACATAGTTTTATCGCATGCAACATGATGCCATTTCACATCATGCACCTAATGGTACAATGTCAGGTAGGATAACGTCAGGCCATCTGAAAGACATCAGAATCGCACTGCAGTCATCATGTCTCCCCTGTCACACCGCAGAGTTCCCCCATCCGTGATTTAATCCAGAAGGCTCTCCCTTTGACTTTGACCTGTCATGCTTCTTTTTGCAGTTTGGAGATTCAACCAGCAGCTCACAGAGCAAAGGCCATTGCTTTGGAGGTTTTTTGTTGCTTTTTGTTGTTATTGTTGGTTTCAAATACTTGTCTGCTGGAAAACAACTAGCAAAGGATGGCCTTAGCTGGCAAGGATAGAGGCAATTACCTTAAGCTACACTAGTATCATGAAGGGAATAGATAAATAGTCCCCAGAGGAAAGTTGGTTTGCAATTACCTAGCCAAACAGATCAAGCAGCCCTTAGGGCTGGGCCATACAAATTTGTGCCTGGGGCTGATCAAGGTAGCCATGGATGCCGTTCTCCAAATGGAGCCCAGTATGACCCACGCTATCTCCCCAGGGTGCTGGTATCACAGATTCACTAGTCCTACTTTGCTGCTGAGGAAAAAACAAAGTCAAATTAATAGACTTCCTAAGTTGCCTGTCATACCACAGAAGCGTTATTAAATTAAAGCTCATGCCTCTGTGAACCACATCTAATCTATTCAATCACGCTGCGCAGTGTACAGATTATTTCAGACTTCATCCTCCCATTTCTGGGAATCGTCTGTGCTCCTAGAGACAGTTTATCTGGCTTAGTTACTATGGTTTTAGGAATCCCTGTCAGGTGATAAATGGCTTGACTTCCCTTCATGATGAAACTAAAGATTCAGATCACCTGCACACATAGAAACAATCTAGGCACAAAAAATAAGGAAAGAATAAAATAAAATAAAATTAAGGCCTCTGCCCAGAGGATGAGATGGAAAATTCTGCCAGTGAATTGCTCATACATTAACTCCAATCAAACTTTTATAGTTTTATTCCATTGAAGTTTCTCCAAATATTTATCCCTGGCCTGGAAATATCAGTCCTGTCTTTCGGAATGATTATTAAAAAGTGAGGTAGCTCGCAGATATTTTCTCTGTCTGCCTTATGGCAAATATGCTGTGCCTTTGAAGGAAGTTGCTCTCTTAGCTTCCAGGAGAAAATATCAGCCTTCACATTGATGATTGGGGGAAAAAAAAGAAAAAAAAAAAAGTCAAAGATAGCTTTAAAGTGTTTGTAAACTGTGAGACAACTACAAATGTTGTCAAAATATTTTGAAGTATCGTAAAAAGTTTGTCCTCATAGAATTTTTACAGATTAGACAGAAAATGCTTTTTTAAAACACATGTAGAGGAAAAATTGTTCTTTCATAATTCATTTTTCCCAGTTTCTACTTATAACCTTCTCTATATAAATTTAGCACTTTCCTAGAGGGAAAGAACATGTGCAGAGATTTTCATTCATGGTCCTTTTATCCAGCATTAAAGAACAATAAGCATGTTAACTTTCTGAGCATAATCTTACTTCCCTTGGACTCTGGTTCCACTCTTGACAGCTCCTCAGCACTCCAGGTGATGTTAGTCAGTTCAAAGAAGAGATAAGGAAGCTCAAGCACCCTTGCAATGTATCTTTATACTCTGAATATACTTCATATATTTCCCCTGAAGCTTATAAACAATTAAAAATGGCCCTTTAATGTTTACAAAGGAGAATTAGATTGAGACAATTGTGTTTGTTTTCATTCAGTACCAAACAGGCCTCAATTCAGGCATAGAAAACACTACTTAATTTTCTTGACTTCGTGACATCTCAGTTTCCATTGAGCAAAGTAATTTTAAAAATGTTTTTCAAGTACTTAAGATATTTTACTGGAAGTATTCTAATACAGAATGACACCCCTATCCCCCCAGTTTCTGCTTATGTTATGACGTAAGGAATGTTACAACAGCCAGAATTTATACATACTGGCAGTTTATAGCATCAGAAGCACAGACACTACCTCCTTGGTGCACAGCTCTCCATTTTACATTTTTACAGCAACTAACAGAGTTGCCGGTGACACAAAACAAGATAAAAAATACAAAAAAAAAATCACTAACTAGCCAAGGCCACTGTATCTCCTCTCTTCCACGCAGTCCATTGCGCTCAGGAGTATCTGTAAACTTATCTGCTAAACCGTACAAGTCGCCGTGTCCACACACTGCATCAAAGACAAAGGCTCTGCCATGCCTGCTGCCTCCGCCGTACTAAAGGACAAAGTTGTTTCTGTTATCGCAAACCAATGAATCTAATGAACTAATCTTCACTTCATACGCTTTTCTTTCAGATATGGCAGAAAATACTAATGCGTAGGAAGCGTGGTGATACACCCATCACTTCAGGCAGCTCGATGACTCCTGCCCTTCAGTCACGCGCACGACAGCAAGACTCAGGTGTCGCATCGTGTGCTATCCCTGACGTGCCATTAGATGACTAAAATGCCATGTCTTACATCTAAAGCAAAGCTCAACAAAAACACGCGTTCTATCAACACTATAAAGTTCAATTTTATGAATTGAACAGGAAAGGGTGACCGCAAAGCTCTGCGCACACAACATGGGCTCTGCCGCCCCTGACGTTCGCTTCAGTGCAAATGGCTGTAACGCACAGCCCAACTCCAGTGTCATGTGCACCTCATGTCGCTGCGCTGGTACACACAAATCTCCCTCAAAGGTGGAAATAGTAGTGGCCAACCCGTTTTGACATTCCCTGCAGCTTTTCAGTTTTTTCACTGCTAGAGCTTGAAGAGAGGCTAAAGCAGACCTGCAGCTGAGGCAGGCCATCTTCAGCACGCTGATATTTAGCACAAGCTGAAAGGCTGCCTCTCAGATGTCTACCTAAATTCACTTGCTGGTAGATCCCAGAGGTCAGCAGCAGATTTGAGACTTCTCCTACCCACCAACATGATCATAGGAAACAGATGGTCTAAAACATGTAACTATTTCACTCCTTAAATATTTACTAATGAAATAAAACCAAAGTTTTGGGGCTTTTTGCTTTCCAAGCTGCTGTCTGCTGGTAATGACCCTGCCTGCAACATCTCTGTGACTGTTCTTTGGAATTGGAGCTGATGCAACTTCAAGGAATAGTTCAGGAGTGCCTGCTGTGCTGTAAACCAGTTCGTGTTTCACCACAAAGCCCGCAGGTGAAGCTGGAAACCCAGCTGCAATGCAGGCATATTAAGGAAGCCCCATTATAACTGATTAAATAGAAATAGTTGGATTCGTCAAGCCTTAATACCACTTAAGGATCAATTTACCTACCTGCATGCTTACTGCCTCTGAAGCAAACAAGTTAGAAAGGCAAATTGTCTTTTCTGATGCTTCTGGGCTTCAAACTACAAGCCAGCATTGCTGCCAGCTCGCTGTTCTAACAGCATCACCTCGCTGCGACAGGCAGCGCAGCACTCGCCCAGCCTCGGGGGGCTCATCCTGACAACAGCCACTGCAACAGCAACCTTCCACCCTCACTCAGCGACATTTCCGTCAATCTATTTCTATTAATTTCCTCTCCTAGTATGCTAACTTTCAGATGCACTTTTTCCTGCTTGCTTCACGAGGTCAAAGGGAAGACTTATGTGCACTGCCAAGGTCTGCTTCCATTTACTCCAGGCAGCAGTAGGAGAGGATTTGTACATGCCCATTTCTGCGCCAGGTGCCCCTCCTTTGACACCCATGAACAACTAAGGGATGGAATGTTTCTGGTGGCTTACACACTGAACTGCACACCAAGGGGAACAGAAACAGCTCGCGGAATGCAGGGGACTCACAAAAACTGGTCACAGCTGAAGCCACCATTTCAAAGCTGAAGTCAGCGCTAGGAATAACATTATTGCAGCAAGAAACAATCACGTAGTTTCAAAACAGAGGTGGTAGAAGAGCACAAGCACATTTTTGTGCAGTTTCTCATCAAGGCGATGCCCAAACCTGCACCCAAGAGGTCAGAGCTAGGCTGAGGACCACGCTGTGAAGTGCAGCGCTTCCTTTCACTGCCTTATCACCAGCCCCCAAATGCATCTTACACCAGAGGGATACCCAGCGAGCTAACTTAACCAGACATCAAGGGATGGAAAGCACAGGTCAACAGAGGGCTGTGAATGGCAGGCAGGTTAGAAGGGTGTTTTTAGCTAATTTAAGCAATGGGAAGACGGAACACTCAAGGGAAAGAACTAGGGAGACAAACTGAGGAAGATGGAAGGAGGTCACTTTAGGAGCCAAGGTGAGATGGCTGAAGGGCAGGTGGAGGCTTGGAGCAAACAGCACGCAAGCACTGGGAAGGAGCAGCACTGAAGAAACATTCCCAACTCCGCAGGACGCTGGCTTTCACTGCCCCTGCACTGCCTGCCAGTCACTGTAGAAAGGGGGTAAAGGTGTCCTGCTGCTGTGTGTCTCCAGTGCTTTCTCTTTTAGGAGAGAAAGAGAAATGGTAGGGGAAGGAGAGGGAAACACATGCAAAGATTCCTCTGTTATATAAAATCATACAAAATATGTGGCAGTGCAATGTGCCAGTTGTTTCAACCAAAGGTAACAGCAATATTTTGCACTATTTATTCTTTAATTAGCAAGGAACTTAACTGCAAGATAATCATAACAAGTGTCCCATTTACTTGTCTATTTTTGTGTGTGTGTACTTTTTAATGTAACCTCAGCTACAAAAGTCATATTTCATTGTTTATTTACAGAAACTAAGCAGAAGCTCTGTAACGTAGGTTAATTTGGGTTTAAAATAAATGAAGATCAACATAATCACATACCACTGGTTAAATTGATTAAAAGGAGTGCCTGAGACAAAGCCTAATTTTTCTGACAAGTTTTTATGACTGGAGACAGCCTTTTGTGAACTGGGATTGTGTGTCTGTTCCACGATCTGCTCTCCCGGTTTCCAGTGTCAGTTGGCTTCTGTAAGGCACAAGGACAACTCTGAGTGATTAATTCCAACAACACTAAATTGCAGCTGCCTTCCTTAAAGATGGCTTAATCCCCAGGGACAACCTGGCTGATTTAGCCTTTGGAGGCTGAGGGCTCAAATTCCCTTGGAACTGGTACATTTTTATTGAGAAATCTACTTCCCTTTCACCTGCCTTTGCTTTGTTGCTCTACTAAATGGGAGAAGAAAAGGCGTAAATCAAAGTATTTCACACAGCTACTGGCAGATTAGGAGTAATTAACCTAAGTGTCACAGGAACAAAACTAAACAGGAAAGAATAATGAGGTATGATCACAGTTTATACATCTATTGTTGTAGAAGATGAAAGGTGACAAGTCAGCTGTAACCAAGGTTTGCTGTATCCATTTGACCCATTTCCTGTTACGTAGTGCAAATTAGTGTTATTGTAAAACAACAACAACAACAGACAAGCTAAGGCTATCCCAACTCTCTGAAACAGTGAGGGAGAGCCAAGTTTGTCAGGAGGAAAGGTCTGGTTCCCCCTCAAGTTCACCATTTCCGAATGAATTGAATTAATCAGATGATCAAATCTGCACTGTTCTTCTGTGAGATCCCATCCTCTTTCAGAGGACTAAACGGACAACTATTCAGTTTCTGGTGTGTGTGTGCAAACCTCAATTACTTTTGAGAAATATGCCCCCAACACCATGATTCTGCCAAGTCCCTAGCCCAATCACTGAAGCGTAAAAGTTAGCCTCATTTTAATCTGAAAAAAAAACACAAATCTTATCTTTATTCGAGGAAGCTCGGAGCAGGAAGTTCTGCCCAAAAGCAACTCCATAGAAATCTAGCACAAACTATTTTATGAGTAAAAAGACAAAGTAACTATGGTGAGGCAAAGAAGCTTTGTACATTAATGGTGGAGGCTGACACCTTTCCAGTATAGCATAAGTGACACTGAAATATGCTCACGCATAGGTCTGCGATCTGCACATCTCAGAATATTGCTGCAGGAGGGTCAGTGGGCAAGGCAGACCTCCAGGTTTTGCAAGGGAAGGCTGTGCAGCTCACCTGATGAGTAAAAACATACTTTTTTTTTTTAATCAACAGCATGGTGTTGGCTAGAAAAAAAAACACAGTTCTGTGGTTAGCAGACTAAACTATAAACCACAGAACTGCACTCAGACACTATTATCCCAGAAGATGAAGCAATAACTATTATCCTTATCCCTTGTAAAATTTATTTAGATTATAAAGTCTCAATTGCTAAGTCAGCTAATTATTTTACCTATGAATAATATTCCCTTCTATTCCTGTAATACAAGCATCCCTGTCTTTCCTGTTCTCATCACTACAGTCCCTGATACCAAGAGTAATGCAGTTTCAGTTTTATCAGCAAAGGAAAAAAAAAATCTCCCAGTAGAAAAAATAACAGAGCTTACTGGTAAGGATGAAGAGAAAACCAACAGAGCAGAACACACAAATTAGCTCATCTCATTTCTTCATGGGCTCAGGCCTCTTTTGAGGGACGATGCGGCAGCACTACAAAACCACAGCGCTGACCGCTGCCGAGATTCACGGAGAAAGTTGTGAGCCATGGCTGAGGAGCACCAAGGACACAATTAAAACCCCTTCTAGCTTCAGATAGCGCAGAGCTCACTTCTAACAGACACTCAATAACTACTACACTAAAATGATCACCTTAAGGATTAAAGGCTTAAATGCAAGTCTTACGCACATTCAATTAAACTGATTTCTTTACTGAAGAAAATATACTACAACTGGATACAGCAGTGCTCAGTACCACTAAGTGCTGCAAGACTTAGCAACGAGAAATTCCCCGTGTACCTTTTGCATTCTGGGTACCCTCCCCTTTACATTCCCCCTTCAAGTCACAGAGGCGTGGCTCATTACGCCAGCACGTGGAAGTCATTCCTCGCCTCTCGGCACCTTCGCTGCCCTTCTCCTTATTACCTTCCCTTATGTCCTTTTTCAAGGAGTGATCAGAACTGCACGGTATTAAATGTGCAAGCAAAACCTAGATTTATAGATTACAAAGATGTTTTCTATTTTACCTTTTTTCCCCTAATAATTTCTATGAGTCTGTTTGCCTTTTCAACGTGCATAAGTGGTATTTTCAGTGTACTCTCAGTAACTTTAAATATCTCTTTTCTGAGTGGTAATAGCTAATGTAGAGCTTATTGTGGTATATGAATTAGATTTTTTTTTTTCCTGGGATCATTGCTTTGGATTTATCAACATTGGATTTCATCTGTCGTTTTATTACCTAGTCATTCAGCACTGAAAAACAGTTCTGCAGCTCCTCGCAGGCAGCATGACTTTGGACTACTCTGACCTTTTTTCCTATTGTAAGTTTTTTTGCTTTAACTCCTCAGCCTCATTTTGAGCTGGCGTTATAAGGGCACTGAACAACACAATTCCCCGCACATATTCTCACAGGACCCTTCTAATAACTTCACCCGATGACCATTTATCACTTTTTTGTTTTTCATTTATTTTAAGCAACAAGACAAAAAGAACAGTAAGACCATAGGGAAAAAAAAGGGGGGGGGGGGGGGTGTTGGATTGATTTTCTCTGATCTGGTGTTCACTAATTCACTTTTCTTTCATTTTACTTTACTGCCTTACTATCCTGAAGCAACATAAGGACTGACCAGGTAGTAATTTGGTCCAGAACACTTCTGGGAATCAGAGTTAAGCTGAAAGCCTACCAGCTGCAAATTTACCTGAGTTACTTTAAATAGACACCGTGCTTCCTCTTGGACTTGCATTATGCTATGTGAACTCTCCAAAATAATCAATCAGAATCTAGAGATTACTCTGGCCCATTCTTAAGTGCCTTGGTGTGAATTTCATCCTGTCCAGGCTGACCTGAACTTCACCATGCTTGCGGTTTCAAATATTGATCTCCACTTTTGTCACCTCACTAACCCCAATTTCATAAAATATATAACCAGTATTTGTCGTGATGACTTGCATGAAAACAGCATTGACTGTTTCAGTTCTTTTTATTGTACATATTGGGCTTGTATTTGCCTTAGCTTTAAGTATACTAATGGAATCTTTATTTTTTTGTTTAACTGTCTTTAGTCTTTGCCTTTCAGACTTTTCCCCTTCAACGTTTTGGTACTAGGTACCCCTAGTTGTGTTTGTTTTCACTGTTGCACAGTTTCAGTCCAACTTTGAGGCTTTCGGCACACCTCCACGGCCCCATGCACACGCTGACTATACTTTAAACAGCAGAAAAATATAGAACCATTGTGAAAGACAGAAAAAATATCATTTTGGGCTTAAAACAGAAGCACGGATATAAGGCTGGGATAGGGAAAGAAGCTGGACACTCTCTTCTGGACTGTTTTTCTGACACTTTTTTGCACTTTATATCATGCTCATCCTTCCAAAGTGTTGACTGCAAATCTTACTGTAAGAACCTGAGAGTTTTCACTTTTAACTAGAACAAAGTGGTAAATCTGCTTCTGAAATTGCATGGAGGTGCTAGGAAAGCAACTCCTCAATTGCTATGAGGCTGGTGGGAGATGTGTGACCTGTTTTTGGTATTTAAAATAATCCCTGTAATGGAGAAGTTTTACAGGGATACCATATGTCAGTTCATTAGTTATGTATCAAAATCATACTTCTCTATTTGCAGTGGTAAAAACTCTTTTTGCAAGGAAAACAGATTGCAAACTCAGTCCCAATTAATTCCATTCTGTCAGACAGTTGCCCATTTTTGGTCCTTCATTTCAGGTCACGCTAATGCAAAATTCAGACGTGCCAACTGTCCTGCATGAGAACTGTCAGACAGATTAGCACTCCTGCACTGATGAAGAGCTACTTTGTCAGGACTGGGAACCAGTGTGTTGAAAACGAAGCCTCGGGTGTTGTGCCTATGGGAAGAAAGCAACTGGCGGGACGTGGGGTTTGATCCTATAGAGCTACGGTGCCTAGGACTGCACCGATCAGCTCACATTCCCACTCTTCTTTAAAAGAAAAACAGACACTGCTAGCAGTACAACGCTCCTGAAGTGTCTCTTGCCACAAGTCATTTATCGTCCTTCTCCATTAATTAGTAGGCCTACACATCCCTTTAGTCTGCTTTTTCTTCTGATACTTATAAATCCTCCCTTTAGCTTGGTCAGTTGAAATAGATTTTGATTTTTTATTTTTCCATCCACCCCCACCCAAATTTGGACTATTCCCCATAGCAGCCTCAGTTATGCATTGTTCTTTCACCTGCTCTTCTCTGAAATGTCTCTGTAGTCATAGGCTGACAGCATTAATGCCTTCTCTGATCTGAACAGACACTGTCTCACCTTTTATACACGTCAGGATGTTCTCCAAGAATTCCCATGTTACCTCCATGTCCTGTTCGACCCAGGACAACCTGTAAGTTGCAGCTTTACCATAAAGCGTAAGCTCTGCTCACAGCTCTTTCAATCTTTCCTGAGAATACTATTTTTTACAGAACAGTTGCTTTGTAAGCAAGATGAGGAAGTCAAAGTCCAATGGATCATACTTCTACCTCTCACAGCTTTCTTCATGCTGAGCTTTACTTCAATAAAGACTCACAAATTCAAACTGATGAGGAACTGTGACCCCTGTTTATTCCAATTTGAGTGACAAAAAAAATGTATCCCAGAGGATACATTTACAGCGGGCCCATGAATTTTTGATTATCAGTATGTGCAGATGCTACAGCCCAAAATCAAAGCCTCTTTGCTTTGAGAGACTCACTGTCCAAAGCACTTGTCACAGCATGCCACTAATTTCTCCTGTAGGATTCAGAAGGAAAGTAACCCCTTTTTCCCTAACAGTACTTGTATTCTAGTCCAAAATCTATTTTTAAAACATTAGCATCAATGTTTGGGGACAGAGGAACTCTAAGCAGAAGTGGAAACTGCAACTAGTAAAGAACCAAATTACACTAGCAGCTGTACCTCTGACCTGTCACACCAGCTTTGCAAGCATCTTAAGCGTTCCCCAGAAAACATCAAGAATCTCATTTTACCATTGGAGATGTGTAGCATTCCTGGATTAGTAACACTTTATAGCATAACTACTTGGATCTAGTGTGTTGTTTTTTTTTCCTGTTCAGACCGTTGTTTTCATTTTGCTTAAGGTACGTATGCTGTTACTAAAAGTTGTAAACATCTTTTTAAGATGCCAGTACTGCTGTTATGAAGCCTAAAGGGTTCCTGCATTGGAAGAAATTTCCCAGGATAATCTCCTAGACTATGTAAATTGCTTTACATGGATTGCATTTTAAATCTCATTTGATAGTAAATGTTTTAGAGGAGGAAAAAAAAAGTGCTTTCTGGCTTAATCATAAACCACAACAAGTTAAGTGTGCATAATAAAATTTGTTCACTTATTGAACACAAATAGCTGGAAACAATTGTTCCATTACTTGCTGGCAGCTTTAGAAGTGGAACAGAAACAGAAAGGAAAAAATTACAGAAAATCATCCACACTTTCAATGCTCACTGGTTACTGTGAAAGCAACATCTAGGTTGCTTTACCCAACACAAGGGTATTTTGGTATCCTCTACTCTCAGGATATCACTGCTATCCTCTTTAAGAAGTCCTAACTTCCACTTGCACGTGTATGTTAACTCTTACTCTGGCTGAAGAACCTCTTGCTTTGATGCTACAGTGAACAAACATCACTAAGAGTTCAGCATACACAGGCTGAACTTTTCACAAATTTCCCTCTATTTTACCTGGAGATACCTATCCAGCAGCCTGTCAGCTAGGTTCGACAGGGTACTCTGCTAAAAGCTCTCTCGGTCCTGTAATCCCTCCCACTAGGCTCTCCAGCTTCTCAGCCACACGAGACTAGCGAGCTAAAGAAATATGATGCAGTTTGTGTAGCAAGTAAGAACTGGGTCTCTGACAGCGTTAACCACAATATTCTGAAATGAGACTGAATGCAATCTTAGAAAAACTTCTTTTAAAGATTAAGGCAATCATAAGGTGCTTGACATGATAAAGGATGCTGAATCCTCGTGTGGATCCCACCCCATTTTCAGGTGGCCTAGGGAATGAGAAGGCATTGGTATCTTTACTGCCATCAGGAGTCGTGCAGGTAGTTTTACCACGTACTGTTTCAACTATGTACCTGTAATTGCTGAGGCAGTCTGGCAAAATGCCTCTGCCAGAAGTATGCCCCATTTACATAACTAATGTAATGTCTAACTAATTTCTGTTCACAAATTAATCATGAGCAAACCATGCTGTGAACAAATTTGGTACCCAGAGTTATTCTGCACATGTTCAATGCAGACAAAAAATGTCACAACCAAAGAACTGCAACTACTATGTTGCGCAACTGCCGCTCTCACAATTTGTAACCCACTTTTTGGGCTGAGCACCTAGGACGTTATTGCTTCTGCATCCCAGCTGCAGTTCTCTGAGCAGAAAGCACCACTGACACGCTGCAGCCGCTCCGTTCATTCGCAAGGCACTTATTTCAGTTTTTAAAGACCTTCAGTTGCTGTGAGCATTCTTCCACACTTGGAAAGTATGTATTTATGCAACTCTTTCTGGGTAATGAGCGAAAAGAGCCATGAACAAAGCCAAACTGAATCTGCTGGTGTTACGCCAACGAATGCCTGACGATACTGGGCTGAAGGAAACAGCCAGCTCCATACATTGTGCAAGTCACCTCCCAGCTCACTCAGTGAAACCAGCAAATTCAAAGGAAAGACTTAATTCATCCTTAGATGAAACTAGGAGGAGTCTTGAAGGAAATCAGATTTATATATATATATTTTTTTCAAAATTCACATTGAGCAGTAGGTATACTACATGGAAGAGTTAACACACCTCTGAAAGTACATGAGGACCCATATATGCCCATACAACAAGAGCCTGCATGGCTCCAAAGCCCTGAACACAGAGAAGCAGCCCTCTGTGCCCTCCCACCACCTTTCCTTTTCCATCACCAACCCGCACGGGTGCCCAGCAGTGCAGGAGGCCAGCAGACGTTTATTTCTGTCACACCACCAGGGACTCTCTGGCTCAACTCCCTCTCAGGCAGGTCTTCACTCCCCACAACAGCTTCAGCAGTAAGGGCTGGATTTCCCACACGTGTATTTGTGCCAAATACCATTAGTTAACCTCATTCATCTATAGTTCAGGATCAAGAGACAAAACCAGCTCGATTTAATTCACCTCAGTTGGCTGAGCAGCCCTGAGGCCATCTCACCCGACAAAGTGAATAGCACATTCTGGTGACATGGATTCAATGACAGGTTTTAGCTTACTGCACCACAGCACTAAATAATGATTTCCAAAGGTATTTGCGTTTTCCTCTCCTGATTCTCATAAACACAGCCCACTATGATCGCATATCCCTTCTTTCGGCCCAGAATCCTTTCTCCTACAACGATGGTAACTTCATGAAGAACTGTCCCAGCTGATACCGTCAGATAATAGCAATGAGCTCTGGAAGAGGCCTCAAGTGCTGAGGCAGTTATTTCCACTCAAAAGAAATTACAGAACTGTGAACAATCTTAATTGTGTACCTCTGTGGGACATTTACATTGACAAAATCAAACCATAAGCAACACACCTGGTAAGAACCAGCCACATCAATACACCACCAGAGACCACAAAAAAATAAATCTATCTCTCTTCAATGTAGTTGGTATATACGGTGAACTCAATGCAATACAGCTCTGACATTGACCAGTCACTAAAATGAATCAACAAGTGAATATTTATTTGTACTTTGCCTGTTGTCTTGATTCTTACTCTGATGCAGTGCCTGTGACCCTTCTATTACTCTGTGGTTGTGCATATCTAGGTATGCAAGAAAGGAAGAAAAAATATTACCCGGTGGAGTAAAATTACTGTCCATTTACACCAGAAAAAGATACAAGATAATGGCCGTTAGAATTGATTCTCTGTTTAGGAAATGCACTGGTGCATATAATGTACTGCTAGCAGCTCACAGTAAAACATCATATTCTGTACCAAGAGAAAGGCGATGTACTAATGACTATGACTAAATCTTGACAGCCAAATGATCTCTTCTTCTTGTGACAGTCTGTGGTGTAATGAGTAACCTGAACAGTAGAGCAGTAATTATGTATGTTCGTTCACTCTAAAAGCACTTCTGATGGACTGAAGCGTACTGATGTAGAAACAAATATGTGGCATAATTATTTTCCCTACATTTGCATTGGACACACAATTACCATTTTCAAAACCTTCCTGGTTTTGAAAATTAATCCAAGAAGCAGAAGTCTTAAAAACTTTTACTTTCCACTAACTTAAGGTGTTATTCTTTCCTGCTTTTAATTAGCCTTTACTTTACTTGAGAGAAGACAGGCATTACATAATACATATTTCTACGTATTTTTAGGGCAAGTCATGGAAGCACAGAGAATGATGCCAGCTTCCATATGATCAAGAGACGATGCGAAGGAGTAAACAGGTGTCACTACATGAGCAGTGGCCAAAGGCTTTTAATTAAGCTAAACAAGGCTAAATGTAAGGCCCCCATTTCATTTACCACCTCTCAAAATTTGTGGGAGGAAGGAGAGAAAAGAAAAATCAGAGGTATGACACGAATTTGGACATTTATTCAAGCCGATAATGTTCCCAAGCTCCAATGAATAAAGTAATGGGCAGAAGATTCTTGCAGTAGAAATAAATGTTCAGCCTCCAGACTGATTGATCTTCCCAGATCAATATGTGCTTCTAATGCTATTGATGTGCTGGCCTATTTACAAACACAGTTCCAGATCTCAAGTCTGTTTAATGCAAAAATATGGTGCTGCTGGGTGAAGTAGGATATTTTGAATATGCAGATAAATGTAAACCATGCTAAAAGATAAATCAAGAGAAGATGGTTTGTAAGTTCTTTGCATCCCCTACCTGAGTGGCTACCTTTTTTTTAATCGATATGACAGATTTCAAAAGCCCACCTGAGCACTGCAATCTACACTTGTCAAAGAACAACCTATTCATCTTGATTAAAAAATACATATACTATATTCATACATATGACTTACAAAGATACTACAGTCCTGGGTATAACAGCTTCTAAATTCCAAGTCTGATGCCAGAGCAGAATTCCAAACACTGTATAAGGTGAGAAGAGGCATAACAATCTATTGTCTTGATTTCCTCTATTTTTCTCCATCTGCTTTGTGTTTCTGTCATATACAAGTACGATCTCTAATAGTTTAGGTCTCCCTAAACAATTGGCATAATTCCAAAACCTCATCTGAGCTGCACAGCTTTCTCAATATCATGACTATATCACTGAGTTCTCTATTCCCATACAGCATTCTCATTCCTTCAGAATATTCCCTATTCTTTCTTATTATTTATCTGCCTTGCTACTTATGTCTCACCTCACAGAAGCTGCTGCTTTCCTGAGCATTAGAAGACTTGGGACTGCATGGCTTCTCAGATGGAATAAAGAGCATCATTTTTATTTATTTATTTATACATTTCAGCATGTGATTTTCTCCACATAATTTCTGGTCTTTCAATTTCTTCCAGAAAGCATTCATTAAAAGCAAATCCTACTCCAATAATTTTCATGACTACATGTATGTGTACAGCCTATGTACAGAGACAGACAAAAGATTACTAATGGTGTACATTTTACTGTCTGTAATATTCTAATATAATTAGAACTGAAGTCACAGATAAATATACATTTATGTACAGATATTAAAAACTTATTTTTCTCTTCTGTCTCTACAGAATTATATCTGCATTTGTGTCTCTGTGACAAATTTTCTGTGATTCATTTTACACAGTTCTAAATTTCTTTCATTACACTTGAAAGTCTCATGCCTGTTCACAAAGGTTAAAAATGATGGTGGAAAGGGTAAAGATGAGAGCTTGATCCATATCTTTCTATTGAAGATCAGCTGTAAGATGATTATCCATCAAACAGTAAAATTCAAGGCTGCTGCCAAAATCCAATAGGAAGACTCATGCCTGTGGATAAAGGGTGCCTTTCTGTGCACATTCTTCAAAATCCTAAAGTTTGGGCAATTTCATCAAAATTTTGCTCCTTTATAATTCATCTAGAAAAAAAACTGACAACAAACAAAAGAAATATGACCCCTGCTCAATCAAATTGGAAACTATTTATACAAAAAAAATATTTGGCATTGAGTTCAATTGCTTCCATACTGCACAATTAAACCATTATCTAGACTGAAAAATAACCCAGACGATTTAAGCAAGTTTCCTCCAAAGCAAAAACACAAGCTTTGTTGTTTTAACAAATTCATATGGATTTACTCTGAACTCTTGCACTACACTTCTCTATTTTTCTGTGGAACATTGTTGTGTTTTTTTTCCCCCAAAAGGTATTCAAGCACATTTCTGCAAGTTTCTATAGTATATAAAATGCTAATTAAGATATAACTAAAGCACTACTTTGCTGATCTGATTAAACGAACCATCCATAGAATTAATTAGGACCACTTTACTCATCTTTCCTCCATCACATAAAGACTATTTGACCCGAACAACTCTTACCTGTCAATTAAAGCAATTTCCTAGATTTGGATTTCAATGCTATTAAAGCAAAGAGGATTCATAGTATTTTTCTTCACTATTATTAAACCAATTTTAATCTTTCAGAGGAAAAAAATCATTTGTCAACATTAGAAGGAAAAAAAATGACAGACAACAAGAACAAGAAGCAGAGGGGAAAATGATCTGTACAGTACAAAGAGCTAAAGCAGATTTGATACTAATTAATAATGCTATATCTATAATCTATTTAATTTCTCTCTTCCTGGCAAGATGCCTGACTAATTTGTTTTGATCTTTACTTCCATACTTACTAAATTGTTTACTATTTCTTCTGTACTCCAGAATTAATAATCTGTATTGGAAGAGATGTCTTTGGAAGAAAGAGACAGATGGCAAAGCTCTGACACTACTGCAAACAGCGAAGGACCCAGGAGTACTCTCCAGCTTTGGGTCCCTGACTACGTGCCAACAGGAGACCAGAACACGCAACCCACTGTCCAGGACATCTAGTTTCTCCTGGAAAAGCTGGACATAGAAATGGAGACATCGCGCTTCAGCAAGCCTCCGGAGAGTCCAGATGATCAGGGAGCAGAGCAAGGAGTAATTCGCAAACCATATCTGACTACAGCACAAACACAGCCTTACTTCCTAAATCTCTCAAGTTCAGGGTCCTTCCAAGGCTCTTACAAAGGCAAAACAGTCTGAGTCAGAAGATAAAAGAGGATCTTGAGTCACTGGAGTCTGCCTAGTTTTTATACCCTGAACAGAGCCAAGGCAGCAGACAAGGAAGAATTTGCAGCTTTTGTTCTCCCTACTGTTTGAGTCAGAATTTATTCAGTTCTTCCAAAGAAGCTCAGGTCAGTCCAAAAAGAAACCATCAGAATATCAATCCACCTAGCTCCTCCATTTACCACATCCCTTCCTTTAATTCTGCAGGAGAACACTTGTTTATACTGCAGCTGAAGGCTGGATAACTGGTGGGTAACTCTGACAACTGATAGCTATCAAAGCACAAACTTTTCCATCAGTCATTATCCTGCCTTCTTTTCATTGAGTGTCCGGCATTAATCCCAAGTAAGAGTAGCCAGGAAAATGAAATAAAACAGTTGGTTTAGAAAAAAAGGGAAAGGAAGGGTACCTCTAGCAATCTTGTACTTTTTCTTCATAAAATACAACGCTCACGCCTTGTCCCTCATAAACCAGTCATAGGGGTTTTTGAATTGGAAACCCAGTCCTTCACCTCCTTCAAATTAGTAAGACTTGAACTCGGAACAAAGTGTCCTGAACTTCCTATTCTGCAACATTTCTTTCCCCTTCCTCAGAAATCCTTTAGTGCACCTGAGAAACTTTTTCTGATAAAAGTGTTGTGAAAACTGATGCTGAGCTTGATGAGCTACCATTTTCCACTCAATATTTCTTAATCACATCTACATCCAACATCTAGCTGGGCAATTTTCTAGTATGGGGATTGGTGCTTTTATCATTTAAATGAGACCCCGCCTGTAAATACAATGCACATAAGTAACAATTAGTAGATTGGAGAATATAATGAAAACAAGGGTTTTTTTAAAGACCCTTTCTTGTACGTGAATGATAGAGAGGACTGGATCTCCTTCATTTTCTCTATATTTCTCTCAACATTACAGGGCATTTCACAAGTGACAGCCAGCAACAGCAGGACAAGTTTGTTTGGAGACTATACTCCAAAAATGTGCTGAAGTGAGGGGAAAAAGTAACGATCAAGAAAAGTTTCCAAAAAAGATAAGCAAGAAATTGCTTCACTACTTGCTTTTTTTTTTTAATCAGCTTGTTCTTGCCAGAACATTTGCTGACATTTCCGCAGTCTTAAAAAATAATATTTCTCCCTCTACTAATTGTCTTAATTTGTAGATTCATCATGCATGCATCACTTCAGTCAATATGTGCCAACAGTTCAGATCGCTGTACTGGCACTATTTCTCCATTCCTGACTTTTACATCTTCTTTAACTCCTGACTGAAGAAGATGCCCTGAAAAGCCACTGCAGGTTCCAAGAGGAGCCTCTCAGTCTTGCCACCTGAGTTGAGATCTCCCTCAGATCAGCAAGGACAGGAAAAGCTCTTCTATTTCAAGAGCTTCTGTGACATGGGAAGGATCCCATTACAGATGCCAAATGCAATTATTCAAGTGACAGTCCAGCCAGGACTAAATTAATTGCCCTCTCACCACAGACCAGACTCCTCCAGCGCAGCGTATAAGTCCATTAGGCATACTTGTCTTTCTGCTACCAGAAACTGACCTATTCTAAAAAGAAGAGAAATAGTCTTCCGGTTCTTGCTCCCACACTAAAAAATGAGATTTCACTTTGCCAAGTTCTTGTGGCATCAGCAGGACCCATCGTTATTCAGTAGTTCATTCTGTGTACTCAGAGGAGATGAAATTTGCCTCTCCAGACTGCCCGTCCCCAGGCCAGCCGTCTGGTTTGCGCGTAAGGGCTGAGAAAAGCTGTCAGCACTGGAGCCAAACTAGCACATCCCCAAATGCCTTGAAACCCATGAGCTCAGCATCGGTTTGCAGACAGGGATGGTGTCCCTGGCTCAGGGAAGGTTTCTGCTTAAAAGTAACCCAGATTTCCTGTGTGCCCCCTGTTCAGGGTCTCATGCCTTCCCCTGAACCACGTAATCACTGCCAGCAGCTAAACCAGCTGGGGAAGGATGTGCCCTTCAGGTCCTTATAGAACGAGAGACCTCAAAGTCTAAGCACTTCCTACCTTTCAGGGGATGCAGCATAGAGAAGGGAAGAGGGGAAGAAGGGTGCACCTTTCCAAATGTGGTGTATTTCTGTAGCACTACCACAGACAGCTAAGTCACAGACAGCTAAGACTGGCCTTAAAGCAGCAGGCAGGTTACAATCCCTACTCAATAAACCAGAGCCATAAGGATTTAAGGGATACTAGGAGAGTGATGGTACTTCTGTAGGGAGATAAAGATACAGGCTCCTGGAGAGCACCATCTGAACTTTTGATGTATGGGGGGGGGGGCCCCCCATGCATTAGAAGATGTGAATCATGTTCTTAGTGACACATACCCAATGAGCAATCAAAACATTTAATAGAAAACGTGAGCCTGATAGTCTTGTGTGCATGCCATTAGCGAGTAATAATCTATACACTTAATACACGCTTCCTACTCCCACATACTTCACACAATCCTCATGGCTATTGCAGTCCTTAAATATGTCTCCTGCACTAAATAACCACAATTAATTTTCCCTCGGAGATAACAGGAAGCTCAGAGGCAACCAAAGCTTTTGTTGCTGGAATCTTGCCACTGGTGCTGTAGAAAAACTGCACAATACCAATTACTCATGAATGCCAATGTTTCTTTATCTGTATTTATGGATTCATTTTTGTACTTAATGCAAGAGCTCCGAGGAACAGACAATGAATTCTAGTTTATAGTGAAGGACTGTTTACAGCATACCAGCCAACTTTCTAGCAGTATAACTAGCCCTAAAAAAGCAGTTTCTGGAAATGGTGTTTAATAATACATTTTCCTACCTGTTATTTCATCAGCTCCAAACAGGCTGTAACAGGTATATCACTTTCTTTTCCTTCTGACCAATGCTGCTCCTTTACTAATGTAGTCAGTCTTAATCAATGCTTTCAGCAAAGCAGGAGCAAACACATCCCTCCCTCCTGTTGTTTTTGCTTTCTGTATTGCTTACACACAATTCACACTTACATAATAACTCATTAGTGCTAATTTTTACTGACAATTAGAATACAGCAATATTTCCAACAGCGCTTGGTATTACTTATCTGAACCACAGGAACTGATGCATTGAGTACAGTGCAGATGATCACAGGAAGAGAAAGAGAAAGCAGCCTTGATGCTTCAAGGCTAAGCCTCAGTACTTCCCCCGGGGACTCAGGACATTGTCTCTTGGCTTCAGTCCCTCACAGCTGCCTAGTGCAGATGATTTTGCACCTCTCTCTTGAAGCACCTACTACCAGACACTCTCTTTGTTATTAAGTTGCCAGGCAATATATTTAGCGCGTGGTCCAAAATAGCGTTTTCCAAAGTGTTCACCTTTTAGTTTCAGAAGGCACGCAAAAATATGATGTTGATCTCAGGCTGCTCCATCATCATTGCAGCTGGGCAGTTCTGGGAACATGACAGAAAACAGATCCACCAAGGAACCTGTGTGTTATGGCAGCTCATGAGCGACTATGGTAACCCGAGTACCCCAGCTCTCCTCAAGCCAGCAGGGAGATTGCAGTGGATTTGTTCACCATTGACCTGGGAGACAGGTGAAGCAAAACAGAGAAGTGACCGATTCATTGTCACATTATTCACCTCAAGTCATCCACTGTTAAGGCTCAGCTTGAGCTTCCATTCATCAGAAACGAGAGATGAAGTAGGAAAGAAACTAATTCAGACGTTCTTTTGTGTGGCCTACACTAATGCAAGAGATTGCAGAAGTAACACTACTTAAGGAGAAGACCTAAACTGCTGAAGCACTACTGCCAATTAATGAAAATGAAAAAAAATGAAAAAAAAAAGGGAAAAAAATATCTTAAAAAAATCTTAAGGCCTGAAATCAGGCAGTGAAGTAGTTAAAGCTTATTAGATGGATGACTCCTATCTTTAAGCCACCAATGTATAAAAAATAGTCAATGCCTTTTGAGAAAAGCAAAGTATACTGCAGGATTAAAATCAACATCACAACTTTCCTTTTCCATGCTTTCTTTTCTTCCCCAGTGGCCAATACATACTGCTCATTTTATTTACTATTGCACACAGAGGATGAGTTCTGTATGTTATACTCCCATTTGGCATAAAGATAATAGATTTATATTTTATTATATCTAGGCTGTCTAGCTCTACAGAGGGTAATTTTTGCTAAATTGTATTACATTGACAATTTAACGACTTTTCAGGAAAAAGAAAATAAGGAAAGCTAAGCAGAGGGAGTCTTTATTTATTTTAAGGAAGCAAAAACTAGAACCAAACGTCCTCTTCAGGCACCAGCTTGACTCAGCTAATCCAACCTCTTTCTGGTATTTTCAGCCTGTTAGAAATCAGCACCAGTTTCAGCTTCTTTCCCTCCTCAAAACGAACAGTACAATGGAGAGGATATTGGAGCATGGCTGAATAAAGAAATGTCATTTTTGTTCCAGAACAGATAAAAAAAATCATTGCTTACTTTCCTTGCAACTGGAAAGGAACATTTGGCCTCCCTCCACTACACGGGTGTGCTCTTTACCCCTTCCAGCATCAGGACTCCCAGCACGTGTTTCCACGGGGCAGAGCGGGGGTGACCCTGGCACGGCAGGGATGCTGCCTGTGCCCAGCAGGCACTGCACCACACGCTGCTCGCCATGTGCTCAGCCTCCTCCCTGCCAGCCTCCCCAGCTTTCATCCAGCCTCTGGGTGCACCACTGGAGGACAAAATACGTCCACTTCCCCACAGGCAAATCCAGCAGAGACGCAGCCCAACACAAAGGTTACTCTGAATTAGCAGACAGGATGTTTGTTGTTCGGAAGGGATTTATGCAACAGGCATCACTAATACCCACCCATTTCAGTAAGAGAGTACTGATGTAAAACCGACTGGCAAAACTGGTTTAGCAAAGCTGCATCCTAAAATGTCACAGCCTTAGATATGTTTTTATTTATTACTATCATTAGAAGTAAGATTATCTCATGTAATGATGCTAACACAAGACCATTCAGGCGTGAGCTGCACAAACACCAGTCACACACACAGCACAACTCCTCTTCTCAAACCTGTGTCTTTTTGCAGCTACCAAGGGAACAAAGGCTTCCTCCCCCAAATTCTTTGCAAACTGGGTCATTAAAGATTTTTTTGAGAATACACAACACAACACAGCAATTTTGTCTCTAAAAACTAAATTTTATGAAATAGTCACATAAGGTAACATTTGTGGGTTGTTTTTTTTTTTTGTTTATTTTTTGGTTGGTTGGTTGGTTGGTTCCCCCCCCCCCCTTTTTTTTTAGGGGGAAGCACACAATTTAAATGTTTTTAAGTGTTGTTTTTTTACACCGCTATATCCCAACCCTGCCCTTCTATAGTTAACAGTGGGAAGTAACTCTTTCACTTTAATATTTTCCACATATTGAAATCTACATAATGTCAGCCACATCCTACTGTATCCACCGAGACTCAAATATGCACCAAAAAAAAAAAAAAAAAAATCACATTTGAAACCGAGCACGATTCTGCAAATACCGCTTGGGAGATTTTTCACAGCATTCAAACCATGAAGCCTGATCACACTCCATTTATTTTAAGCAATTTATACAAAGGATTTTTTTTTAATTGAAATAAAAAAAAAAATCTCTGTTCTAACTGTCTAATGATTCTCCTTAGGAGCAGCTATTTAATTCATTGTTTTCCTACAGCTGAGATCCAGATGCCTCTGAATTTCACTATAAGAATAAAACCAGCTGTATTTCTGGAATATGTGCTGGTGCCCCACCGATTGCATATGCACCACTTGGGCTCCATTTCCATTACATAACTAGAATGCAAGTATTCCATAAACCTTTCAACATAAACCTAAATATTACCTTTAAAGCAATAAGCAAATCCATGGAGCCATCCCATTCTTAGCTTTCTAAAGCTTCTAAAAATCTGCGACAAGTTTGGAAGCTGCAGCATTCAATAGAACTATAAAAAAGGAAGAAAATAACTTTCGTCCCCATGAGTAGAGTGCACAAGTGTATCTCAGTGCCCAGATTTCAGAGAGCGCAATTAGTTTTTAGGAGCAAGTCTCCAAATGCCTGACACAAGCTTTCAGATGGCTCCTCTGGCTTACCTAGTCACTTCGAGCTTTGCTGCTCACTGTAGCAAGACCACTAGTTCAACAAGAGATCCAAGCAATCTGCTGAAATGCTTCATCATTAAACATTTTCTGGACATTATGTTCCAGAAAAAAGATTAGTCACTTATCTGAGTTAAGACATAGCAGCCTGAAACGTTCTTGAGATAATTAATGAGCTGGACTGTGTTGTAGGAGCACTGCACTGCCTGATCCCAACTAGCCAAGGGGCTCTCTCAGGAAAATACTTGTAATAGCTTTCTGAAATGCCAGATTTGAAAGATAGCCATAACAATGAGTACATACAGCCTCAGGCTCATCTTATTTGAAATCTTGTTTCAGCAACTGCTGTTGATGTTCCACCATATTCATGGCATGGCCATAACGTTATCTGCAGCAGCTTGGAATCCTTTATAAGCAGTTAGATTAATCACTGATGCACTTACCTCAGGTGGCATGCAGGTTACATTGCACATTTCAGTGATCGCATACACTTGTATCATCCTACACATACCGCTTGCACTTCAACAGCAAAGACACTTACTTAATTCTGTCATCTACCATAACTGCTGCTTTCCAGAACAGTCCTCAGAAAAACTCCTTGGGGCCTTAAGAACAAGAAGATGCATTATTATTTCATGCTGAAGTGGACCTATGAATTGGCTTCTGCTTTTTTTTCAGCCACCTGGAAATACTAGAAGGATACTTTGCCTGCAAAGAGATCTGAATAACATCCCAGCTAGCCTCTGCCTTTAACAGGTTGTTTGCAGCTTGTTGAATAAAATGACAGGCTGACACCTGGCAGGATAACAGTATTTAGTGCTTTTATTAGGACCTTCTGGTTTCCTTCTGTCTTTTTTAAAAAATACAAGACCAATATTCCTCAGTCTTTTTGAAGCATACCTATTGCTTTGCTCGGAGATAAAGAATCCCAATTAACTCATTCTTGTCTCCACTTACCGACTCTGAAGACTTTACTTAGGCATTTAGTCAGAAGCCTGCTAGAAGGATTACACTGTACACTGTCAATATGAGGAGAATAACAGAGACAGAAAAATCAAATGCAAAACAGAATTAAGAATCACTGTCCTTTATTTTTATTGTAGGCAATGGCAGAGACAGCAGAAGCCTACCATCAGTTTTTCCCCCTAAACAGTGATTTAATTTCAGCATACTTTTAAGTCCTTTCCTCAGTCACTCAGTAATAATGATAGGGCTTCAGCATTAAAAACAATTGCAAGCAGAAAACCCAAACAATTACCTGTCCCTTATTTTCTACAGTATCCTTCTTTGCAGAAGAGAAGAACTGTAGAATGAAAGAAAAGAACAGGTTCTATTCAGGCTGATGGTTTTACAGGAACAACTGGACATTTTTACAGAGCATCTTAAAGGCCCCTCTCTCACAGGCGGGAAGGATGCAACAACTACATAAATGAATACACAAGAGCTAATGGCTCAGGGACCGTGCAGCTAAACACACTGAGGTCAAAACGACATGAATGCATTGCGGATTTCAGGGTGTCTGGCAGCCCCTCTCCTTACCAAAAAGCACAAAATGACTGTGTAGCAGGAACAGGGCAGGTGGGAGAGAGCAGGAGGCCGGGAGCCAGCCCAAGTGGCTGGCTTTTCCCAAGAGAGGGGAAATTGGTACAAGCCCTAAGTCATATGCATCACAAAACAGCTTTTCTAGATACTGCATTTTAGTCTTTCCTCCCAAAGTCTGGCGCAATGTTTTGGGCACCTCACAAACTAGAGAAAACATCACGCATAAAACTGAAAATGGGGACAAAAAACAAAGGACAGGTACTAAACAAGAAGATGTAGGAAGAACATACAGCCAAAAAAGCATGTTACTGGAACAAGAGCTGACACAGCCCATCTCACTCTGTAGGGTAGTGCTCCTCACCCTGAGACACTGCGAGCTGCTAATGAGGCACAGGGCCACCTTGAGCCAGGGCTACATGTGGTGATGGGGATTGATGATGTTCCAGAGGCCTGGCTGAGCTACCGCAGACTGTGCATAGAAGAGATCACCCGATTTGCACAGTAAAATTGCATGGTTTTATTACATAGGATGGCAAACCTGCCCTTAACATTTCAGCTTCTCTGAAATAAAGTACCATAGAAAGAAAACATTTGTTCTCATAACAACTTTGGGAAACAATATCACCTTTCTACACAGAAACTAAAAGCAATAAGGATTTGTTTTTATTCAAGAAATCTGCTCCCGCTGCCAGCTAAGATCTCTGGAGAAACATTAGATAAATAAATCATTATCCAATAGAAAACCTGCTTATGGAAATTAGATAATTTTATAGAAATTTTTATGACAACAGATTTGCACTTCAACAGAAGCATCCTGACTTTGATTTATTTGGGTAATCTGTATTTATTAGAGTTTCTTGTGTTTGCCATTTAAATGAAACAACAGTTCCAGGCATTTACACCTGCTTTATGATGGAGAGTTTTCAGAAGCCCTTGCCATAAGTCTACATTTCTTCTGCCATATCCAAGATAAGCTTTACGCTAGCCTGTAAGGTTAACTGAACACAGCCACCAACTAGAATATGAGAAGTTATGTGACAGGTAATAAATAAATTAAAATCCAGCCAATTACAATAGTCTCAAAATGAAATTTTAACTGTTGAATAATTGTCACGAGACTGAGTTTCATGTGTGAATACTAGAGGGATTGCTTTGTGAACACCTATTTAAAATTTATCAATGGCTTGATAAGTGCCATCTGCAAAGGTGTTACCATGAAGACTACAGGTGACAAAAATATTGAGAGGTAAATGAAGAGCGATGTCACAGAGCAGAAGCTAGAACAATACATGGTGAAATATGGTTGAGGTAACAAATGAAATGCTCTATGAGAGGCTAAATAGAAAACCAGCTGTGAAAGGGCAGGTTTTGGGCTCACCCAAACCTTGGGTTCAGAAACCCCACGGACCGCCATGCAGGTCCTGCTGTTCATATGGCTCAATATGCTATAGGGCTGCTGCCCTTTATATAACACAGTTTTTAAAGGCAGCAAATCCTAAGAGTGAGAGTTTGAACGAGCCTTGTCCCGAGAGCTGACAGAAGTCAAGGACTGCAATCAGACTGAACAGTGAGTGGCAGAGGAGAGGAATACATGCCCGTACAGAAACACTAGGAGGGAGATGAGGTTTAACACATGAACAGAATATGTAGAAAGCATATTTCTTCACTTCTTATCCCTGCTCTGGGATCCTTAACCTGACACTAAAACTGAAAAGAACAGGATTGAAGAGAACAAAATTTACTGTTGAATTCACTAATTCACCACCTTGTGCTGTCCCACACTCCACCAGTACACTGAGCTTTCACTGACCCTGGGAGGGTGTAACCAGATAGAGAGTGCAGACTGTCTCCATATCATTTTGCCAAACTTTAATCAACATTTCAGGAAGCACTCATCCCTTAACAACTTTCTTCAGAGTTCCTTTATTTATTTCCCGCCCCCCGCTTTCAGAAGTGTCTGGCAAGGTCATATTTGTGACCAAAAACATTAGATAAAGCAAATCTTGAAAAATCTCTGCTGTTGGTACAGGTTTCCAGTGCCTTAACATTTCTGATAGAGGCAACGAATTGTGTCTATCTTTCTATAGCAACGAAGCAGCAGCTAAGAGAAGAATTTTTGTATCCATTTGTAGGTATCAGTCATTCAAAGATGGGAGATGGAGTCAGACTCCGTCAGACTCAGTGTGACAGCTTGAAAGGACTACATGCTCTGAAGCGGAATTTAAGCAGAGACAGGTGTAAAGAGGTGTTTTACATTTGTACTTTTCCACAGAGAACATCTTTCTGGTACACTACATATGATTTTGGTGCCCAGATTTTAAGACAAGCGTGGAAAAAAATGTAGATTTAGACAGGAATCAAAAATATATGGAAGGTTCTGAATAAGTTCAAGAAAATTTCTTACCCTTCAAGTATGCCTAATGGGAAGTTCCTGCATCAACAGGGGGAGAAGAATTCCATGGCAGAGCAAGTTCTTCAGTGTAGTAGACAAAGACAAGGTAAGGCTGAAATAACTGAACCTGAATCTAGGCATATTCAGACAATAAAGATGATGGGTTAAGGAAAGAGGTATTAATAGCGCACACAGGATTCTACGTAGCTGAACACTAAAATCATGAATGGATGATTTTAAACACAATATCTCGCCTAATTCAAGTGAAGATGTTAAATTTAAATGCCAGGATGGAGGTGAATTCTGTCACTCATTAGAAAGAAAGGTCAGACTAGATAATCACAAGTAATTTCGAGGTCACTTAGGGCCTTAATATCTACAAATCCATGACTTACATCTCACCTCAATTCTAAGACAAGGTCAGAAAAGTTACACACCAAATTAGCGCTTTTACACGCAGTCACATGGCCATATGTTCCTGGGTTTTCATGCCAAAAAATTCAGTCATTTGCTTAAAAATCTGCTTTCAAACTGTACATAGAAGCTAGATTAGCCCACTTGCTGTATGTGCTCATTCTAATTAACAACACAAAACACAGTCCACACACACAAAAAATCTATTCATGACATTAATGATCTGAAAATAGGTGTCATATGTGAAGAAAATAAGTCTAGGGGAACTCCAGCATAACTCTGACTGAAGAACTAAATGGTTTCATCCAACATCATCTGCCCATTTGTCATTGCTGAAGTACTGGGAAGTATGTGCAGGGATTAACTATTTTTAAAAGTGTATTTGGGAAAGAACATTGTAATTTGTATACACAGAACTAGATTAGTCTCATCTAATCATAACCATAACTCCTATCTCATCATAACCAAGTGTGCACATGCTCTAACATAAATCTCATAAGCCTTTATCTGCTAAATTGCCTATTTTAGACAGCCAGGTAGGAAACTCACGAATGAAAAATCCACTGAAAACTTTTGAATACTGTCACAATTGTGCAAGTTGATGGAGTCCAGGTGATTTTCCTTGGACACCACCATCAGAAATTTGCCCTGTCCTTACACCTGTTTAATACTGCTCATACTGGTTTTCTTTTGAGAAAAGGGACGCTAAGCTAGCTGGACCTTTAGTTTGCCTCTTTATTTGCTTGTATTCTTAAACTAAAGTATCTTAAACTGCCAGTCTATACAGGCATAAGTATATATTTACTGTGTAATTGCTCCATCCTTCCTAGCTTTTGAAAACATTTTCTTTAATTATTTATGTAGACTTTTTTTTAAATAATTCTTATAAGTAATTTTCCGTTTACTTGCTTAATATCACTGGGGCCATATCAAGACCCGTGAGAATATACACACACATTATACCTATTAAGAAGTCTACATCAAGACAACAGTAAACAGGGCTAAAATTAAAAGTGAGCATATTGATGTTCTGTAAAAGCCATTTTTCATTAAATTGAAAAAAAAAAAAAAAAAACATAGCCAAAGCAACTGAAAGATGCAGCTTCCCAAGATGTTTTGAGACACCTAAAAGAATTTATATTAGCATCCTATTTTACAGTGAGGACTTATGGGGCTTTGTCATTAAAATAGCTTATGCAACAGATGAATAATGGAAGAGGAATAAGTCCAGTGATTGGTACTTCAGAGCTTGTCTACAGATTTGCATCACAATTTTTCAAAAAAGACTGTAAAAGGAATATCAACTGTGATTTGTATGCCCCCCCCCCCTTTTTTTTTTTTAAACTGCCAGGACTGTACTTGCTCTGAACAGAGCAGAGAATGAAATTAAACTTGGCTTAATATCCCCTCACACTGAATTGTAGTCTTTCCCTTGTCTGCACGACCTCTAGTTCCAGAGACCAACATCCACACAAGTCAGAACCATTTGAAAACAGGTGAAAAAACAAACTTATAAAAGGTGCATGCCTATTTAATTGGTCATTTCAAGGTTTGCAAATATTGAAAAATAAGTTAATTTTAAAGATTGGGAGGGCTGAATTAAGACAGTGACAGTTGTTGGAGCCCAAAGTCTAAATGAATAATTCCATGCCTAAAATTTGTAGAAGTAGCTGAAGCTGTAATGATAACCACAAAGTCAGGAAGAGCGAAACTGTGAACCTATTTCAAAGATTATTTTGCCCCCTTTTTTCTAAGTCATCAGCATTACATTAAGTCATCAGCATTACATTTTATGCCACCATCACTGTCCATGGTGCTCTGCCTCCTGTGTTGGTACTTTTCATGTTGTAAGCCAAAGCGGGACTCAAAAAAACACACATCATAACAAATTATCCTGGTCATATTTGCATTTATAGGTAAGGCTTTTAGTAATAAACCTAAATTAATTGATACATCGATATAATTCTCTCAGATGGGGTTGTGACTCTACGGTTCCTTTGGATAATAGTGAGTGGTATTTTTATTCTACTATTGCAACATGACAAAGTGCTATTTCATCTGTCATCCCACATATGGTAGAACATTGATTTCTGTAGGAACAGGTCGATTCCCAAGCATTTCAGAAACATTTGCAATCTGTATTTGTGTGTTCATTAGTAGAATGCTTACCTTTTATTCAGACATCTTTATAATACCAATATTTTAAAATAAACAAAAGTCTCAGTGTGTTAAGTTAGAATAGCGAAAGAAAATAAGATGTAAACTTATTTCCAAACACATTTAGTAGCATATCAAAAACTAAACATTTGTTTTTGAAAATAGACTTCTTCTATGGCTTTAATTCATATAAGGCAAAGAAGTACCTTGTTTGAGCTGAAGTCAGTCTCTAGTTGACTCTTACATCCATGGATTTCTTCTCACAGAAACTGGAGGGGGGGGGAAAAAAAAAAAAAAAAAGGACAGTTACTTAAAAGCATTTCCCTTGGGCTCAGTAAAATGTATGCCTAACTGATGTTAGGAATGGTACTAATCTTTTGCCACAGTTTATGTGGCTTTAAGAACATCAATATCTACACTTAAAAAGCTGTAGTAGTTGTAAGAGAAACCTGAGGAAAGTTACCTCATAATGTCATGAAAGAGAAGGTTAAAAAAAAAAAGCTTGCACAGTGCTTCTAAAACAATGCAAGTATGCATTGTCATTCCTTCCACCCAGAGGAATTTAAGAACAGGGATATGCTATAACATCAGCTACAGAATCGGAATTCCTTATTCAAGTATACCATTTTGATTGTGTTAACAAAAGCCAGGCAGATGCAGAGCCAGAAACAAAACTGTATCGTAGGGTATCAGGAGCTCTTTAAAAATTAATCTCTTCTCTTCTGAAATTACCACTCTACCAAAAGGTCAGTAACTAGCCACATATTATTATCACTGCTAGCTTTAATGAAACCTGATTTTCTCTCTCATTAACACTAATAAGCTCTAGTTAAACCAGTTTACAAAGGTATGAACCAAAAGCACCTCTTTATCATCTCAATTTAAGTGAGATAACACACTATTCAAAAAAAAAAGTTCCCCTCTTCTCCAAATTTACAAATGGAAATAACTCAAGTTAAAGTCTCCAAGATGTTAAAACGAACACAGTCCATGAAAAGCAAAGGAGGAAAAAACTGTTTTAAGATCAACTGCAAATCCTGATGAGACTTAGCAGCAGTTTGCAAAGAGAAGCAACAGACTGGGTTAGGACTTTCCTCCCATTCTGTACCTAGCCCATAGCCTTTCTCAGCCACCAGCTCATCTAGAGGAAAAGGCCAGAAAAGGTACCGTGGACAGTTCTGAAGGATTTCTACCACATACCTACTTTGGTCAAATCCTAAAAAAGGATACACCTGCTATATGTTCTTAAGCATTCTTAAGAGCCATTTATAGGTGTCTTACCACTTCTTTTCTGTTAAATGTGGAAAGTGTCCCTGTTTCTGCAAACACTGAGATCTTCTCTCACATACCCATTTAAAGGATGCCCATGATGATGAGAAGGGGCAGGGGTCTCAGAAGCGATTAACTGGAATGGAACACCCCTAACAAAGAAAAACAGTAATTTTTTGCCTGTTCTTACTAGCTGGTTTTAGATCTCTGACTGATCCAACACAACTAAAGACATGAAGATTTGAAGACAAAATTCCCCACTAACACTATGCGATCTGGCTGGAAAACCAAGACCTCAAAAGAACATTTTCCCCTGCCCTGGAAAAATTCTCATCCTGATTAACATGGTCTTAGAGCAATACAAATGCTTTCCAGTCAAAAGTAAAGCTACCCAATGTTGAAATGTTTTTTCATATTGTATCTATAATCTGCACACTACAGGGAAACCCACCGTGGATTTTTATGCACTGGCACAGTTGATGATAACAGTTTAGCTTTAGAATACATAACAAATTGAGATCAGAACTCTGTTATTAGGAAATTGAGGCATAGGTTTACATTTTTAAATTTGAACAGACTGCCCCGAACTGATACAAATGTCCATGAATCAGCTGAACCCACAACTATAAAGTTCCAGAAGACAAGAAAAGATATGAGAATGAGCTTATGAATGGGCAGCTCCCTGGAGACTGACTTGACTGCATGACTAGTTTTATTGACAAAATAACAAAATTAGTAGACACATGCCCTCAGCAGGTTTAAGATACATGACATTTGGAGATTTGAAACCGTGCTGCATACATTCTTAATTCTAACCAGGTTAGAGATGAGGTCTACTCCACGGAGTAAAAGATAGCTTAAGAAGTGCAAACAAAAGATAAATAACAAGTGTCTGAGGTCTGGAGGCATAGTTGCAAGTCCTATTTAATACTTTCAATAATGATCAGCAAGACAGTAAACAGAACGGTAATGAAATCTCCAGATTAGAGGGATTAGAAACATGAGCAGAAATTACTAGCAAAATGCAATTTGGAAAATCACAGGCTAAGACATCTGGGACAAAATAATCCCGAGTGCTGTCCTACACATTTCCAGTAGTAAGGAGGACTGGAACTTGATAATGTAATAAAGCAGTACAGATACATGATATATGCATTCATAGAGAGAGAGATGAATTTGTGTACTGTTTATATATAGCTTAGGACCAGGATCAGGCAATTTCTTTTTCTAATTGGCTACAGCTGATGGGAAAACAGGGTCATTTTCAAGATAGCACTTGGAAATTCTCAAAACTGATTTTGGTCTTTAAAGAAAATGCTACATAAAACTTAGTTTGCTTATAAGACCAAATGAAAGTTACGTAGTTTCAGTCATCTCCATTATACAGTCCAGACCTTACCCACGTGTTTATGCAAAAGGCCCCAGTTTGTGTCTGAATGCTGAGCAGAATATCCTGCCTGTAGCAGTGAAGCTACATGCTTATTACTCAATTCCTTCTGAGTCCTTCACTAAAAATAATACTATGAAGCAGAAGGATTTTGGAGGAAAACAACAAAAAGGAAAATAGAAAATAGTTGATTAAAAGGAGGTGGACGCATTTATGATGGCCACAAGTTAAAGAAAAGCACGGCCCAGCCCCTGGGTGTTTGAAGGAACTGGCAGTACCAGGCAGTCATAAAACAACTATTTCCCAGACTAAGGCACAGAAAACTGTACTTTAAATCCATTTCACTGTAAGATATTCTCGACTGCAAAACACTGTCCCAAGTGAAACTGCAACATTTTCGGTCATGAATCAGCCAGCTCATAATGAACATATAAGATAGGACAGCTGTCACCTGCACTTAGACTGACTGATTTTATAGGTCTGTCCACTCATAAATTAATTCTTGTGAAGACATTAAATTATTGACTTGCAACTCAAAAAATATTCATCTGCCTAATGAAATACCTTGGCTCTTTAGCTCTTTAAAATACACATTCACCCTGTTAACTCTCTGAAGTAACAAAAAGCAGTAAAACACAATCCAAAACATAAAGAGAAGTATACAAATTTCCTCACGTGCACTAAGTAATGTCACTATTTAAGATAAACACAAAGCGGTATTTCAAACTTTGAGTGCCTCAGACACCTGAACACAAGTGGATTTTTTCCTTCTGCTGTGCTTCTTGAAGCTCAGTTTAAACTCCTCTTTTCCTGCACTTTTATTCACCTGTTAGAAACATGACAGCTGGAAAGGTCGATGGAGAGGGCCCGACGACCAGAAGCAGTCATCCCACACATTAGTGATATGCTGGCATGGCAATGAGCACAGAGGTCATTTAACTGCTTTCCCTAGGCCACGGCATAGCATCGTCTCCCAGGTAAGATTTAAATAGGAAAACAAATGCGAAACAAGAAGTGCCACACAAGCCGGCTAGGCTTTGCAGTTACGCACAGCATATGGCCCACCTGACTTTTCAGAGACAAGTCCACCAGGAAAAGAAGAAAAAAAGCTGAGTTACATTGAGTGGTCTTCCCATGCAGAAACCAAGCAGTGTTACACCTGGCTAACTTGCACAAGAGCTGCTCCCCGAAAGCTCCCATTGACACCCCATTTGCTTACACCCAGCACACTTGGAATCAGCCTGCCCCTGTCCCGTAGGACCAGAAAAGTTAAATGGAGCAATGGTTGGGTTTGTAAGCAATGTCCCAGTGGTGTAGTAACACAACCATTGGAAGCAGCTACTTCTGTAACTCTACTCTGACTTCTAAAATGTTCTGTTTCATAAAAACCACAGAAGCAACATAATTACAAGATCAGCTACAGTTACATTGTTCACCCTTAAAAGAAAAAAAAAATAATAAACTAGTTACAGTAGATTTTCAGCAACTTTTCAGCAAGCTGTAATTATTTCTTTCCTTTTCTGACTAACATTGAAAAGCCATCAGAAGAAAAAGAGCAAAGATCAGTTAAAGGAAAGAATACATGGTGGAATCAGTAGGTACAAAGCCAGATCATTACAGAATCACAGGGGTTAGATCCACAGAAAGATTTAGGGCCAGTTCCACATGTGGGGGATAAGCATTTTAAGTAGGGCTTCTCCAGAGAACAGCCATCTAAGACTAGATGTAATACACAAGAATACCTCCATTAAGAGACATGCCAGCCCAGCACAGTAGCCTGAATCTTTTCCTTTGGGGGCAGCTGGGCTCTGTTCTCTGGCTGTAAAGGGACCCAAGTCAAGGGCTCACAAGCACTTATACACAACTCACCCTATGCATTTTCCACTATTAAACTATGGTCACTTAACCATTTTAGTTCGCACACTTCATAAACACATCTTTTAAGCCACTTTAAAATCACTTCTGCATTCAATAGCAAATCAAGAGCACAGCGCTCTCATCTTTACAGGGGCACAGTCCTTCTCCCTTTAAAAAAGGAGAAGTGAGGATGTCTCAGAGCCACAAGGCTTCTCCCCTACAACCAGGTGATTTATTTCCCAAGAAAAAGAGCAGACAAGGAAGATTGCCCTGCCTGTTGCAAGGCACTCCAGCAGCACCCCACATAGCACCCACCTGCACTCGGTCACAGCGGGTTTGCTGTCACGGCCCTCAGAACCACGCTGAGCCACATTTCAGCAGAGAGCACACCTTGAGGGTGGGAGGCACTGACGGTCCTTTATCTGCCCACCTTCACCATGGGGACAGGACCAAGAGCCCCTGCTGAAATAAGTGAAATCGCAGTCCAAAGTGAGAAGGTTTTCACAGAAATGCTGTAAGCACAGGAGGAAAGGTAGATGGTGGCTTTCTTAAAGCTGAGAATGGTTTGGGGAAGATTTGACAGGAATAATTCGAAAGTAGCCTCTAAATTAAATGGAAATAACTCTACAAGAAGAGATGAGAGGACCAGAAATGTGCAGAGGTACCTTCCATTTAAACACGAGATAGTTTCTTGCTTCTAACAGTGACCCTAACCCATACGTGTGGGTTGTCTGTGTAAATCCACTCCTTCATGCCATAACAGTTGAGGCTCCACAGAAAAGCACCAACACATCAGATGCCCTTGGAAAGAGATGTTGTGTGTCTGAATTTGTTGAACTCAGATAAAAGAAGCTATTCTCTCTTCACTGCGAGAGAACGAATGTAAAGATTAAATTGGATGGGTCTTGTAGCAGAAGAAATTGTGGTAATGTGATGGGCAGGTGCCAGACAGCCTGGCACAAACAGCTTGATAAAGGCTGCCACTATAGCACTGATATTCTGTCAAAACAAATAATATCTCCACCACAGTACAAAGTCATGATATTTTTTACGAATGAGACCCATCTGCAAGGCCCTGCGTAGAGGCCCCTAAGTAGTTCCTCTACACAGAGACTGGTGAGTGCCATCCTGTGACTAGGGATTTACTGCAGCCTTTGCATGCTGGCCCTCACAGTGGAAGAAGAGCCGTGCCCCACTGCTGGCAGAGCATGGGGCTTCTTAGAAGTCTCTCTGCTGCAGGCAAGTACTTTGGGATGACAAAACAGAGGGGCATTTGTTGGGTTCTTTGCTGACTAAATGAGTGGAAGATGTTGCCATGGAGCGGATGCCATATTTGCAGAGAGATATGAAAGTCATTAATACCTATAATCTCTAAGCATTTTTAGGAAGGAACCATCCATCCTACCCAAATTTGGGTATAAAAATTACATCTCTGAAAAATTCCCTTTCAATACAAGAAATATTTATTTGTTTACTGCTCTGTTGTGATGTGTTGCAGGATAAAGCCAAACAGCTCTTAAAAAATCAAGCAGCCCAGATTCATAAAGCCCGGGCCCTACCTGGACAGAGCTCCTAGGCAGGGGCATTACAGCAGGCTGCAGCCAAGAAAGAGGAAAAGTCTGCTAAGCCAGAGAGCCACAAATGCTTCTTCAGTGACACTCCATTTAGGTACTTGAAAAGTAAATAGAGATCAAGCTGTGCTGAGAACTGACGCATGGTTTTCTGATTAGTAATAGGGTTGCTACCCTCCCTAACAAGCAAAATGAGTGCTGTATCATCAGGTGGCTACAAGTCATTCGGAGACATCCTGGCTGAATTAATCTGCAGCAGAAGATGACAAATTCAAGCCAGAACTCACTGGAGTCCCCTCATTACTCCCTCTGAAAGACCTCCATCTGCGAAGTGACAGCATTTTTCAGAAAGTGGTTATATGAAGTTATTTTAAATCGATTCTACAATTGCATCCACTTAGAAGACGCTTAGCTTTCTGCGAAAGGAATGACTTGACCTTGAGCAAAGCATGTTGTCGTTATTTGTGGCATTAGAACTAGAGAATTATTCCTATTTTGCCACAGGAAAGCAGCAGGTCTGTTAGCCATTCGTCCTTGTATGCACCAGGTATTGAATTACTTGACAAAGCAGCCAAAAGTTGACCAAGTTCAGCTCACTGAATTTTACTACAGCATTGCAAAGACTCAAATAATACTGGCTACTGTAGTCTGTTCCACTTTCATTCTTCCTGCATTGCATGCTAGCCAGAAGTGGGTTGTAAGTTAATAGTGCAAGTTAATAACTAGTGCTTTGTTATACAGGAACACATTCTCACCAAGTATAAATTGGCATAGCTCTTCCATCTGAGAGACGTACATGAACGCACAAGCTGGAAATCTGGCCGATAGCCTCCAAAGCAATTGAAATACACGAGGGCTTTGAGATGAAAGGCAGTTCCTCGAGAAAACACCACGTTTTTACAAACTAGAGCAGATCCAGCTCCAAACCAACGATGTGCATTACTTCCTGAGATTTAACAGCTCCTTAACTCAGCTTCTCTGTAACATTTGCAGGTGTCCTCTTGACCAGACCGGGCACTTCCAAGCACTGGTAATGAAGCAGTGGTAATGAGCTAGAGAACAGCAAGAAGTCGGTGAGGTTGTATTTACACCTCACGTAGTTCCACCTACTGCAAGATTAAATCAAAAGAAATGGAGTCTCTGTCTGAGGGGAGGGAGGTGTATGATTTATCATTTGCCTGAAAACCATTAGTAAAACACCAGCTGACCCATATTTATTTTTCAGTCTCTGGAGCCTTTTTTGTGGGTGGGGGTTGTATTTGGACAGTTTCTGCTGTTTTTCCTCCATCTCTCTGCCTGGATCCTCAGCCTTTCATGAATTCTTGAATCTAATTCTTCCTCTACCTACCCACAATAAAGCAAAGTAAATATTATTATGACACTGATTAGGCCAAAGAGTTCCACAGACTTCTCACTGCCTGGGGCAGAGAAAGATGGCAGAATTTCAGGGTCTCAACAACTAGGGGTCTCCAGGATGAGAACAGGACTGGAGAGGCTGAAGGTTAAAAACACATAATAAATGGAGGTGAGAAATGTTTACTGGAGAGAAGACCACATGGTATCCTATACATTTCTTTAAGTATCACTCTCAGAAAAACATGCTCAGAGGAATTAACTACAAATCTCCAGTCCAAGATTAGGGAAACAGGCATTTAAACGTTAGCAGAAATAAAAGCTCCCTGCTGGGCTAGGAAAGTGCACCCCCTCCTGTGCAAGTTGTTCCTCACATCTTTCATCCGACTTTGTTAATTACCAGCTGAGAGCGGAGGCAAGACAACTCTAGTGTGGGATGTGCTTCAATTATTAGAGGTTGGGCTCCTCCGAGTTTCCTATTACCAAGGACTACCTTTCTTGCTTTATTTCTTCCAACTTAACTACCTTGTTCTAATTTATAGCTTTGCAGTAGCAACACTGTAGTTAAAACTGAAATGGCACTTCCACTCTAAACCTCTATTTTATTCCTTTCATTTGAGTTCATTACTTCAGTTACCATAAAAATCTGCTTTCTGGCAATCCCCATCCTCCTCCTCTCCACCTCAGAAAAAAATATTTGTCATTCCCCAAGGACACTGCATGGCTGATCCTGTGCTCTCTCTTTCATAGCCAGGAGATTTGTCTTCGGTGACAGCTTCTGGAGTTAAAAGCCCACAAGGCTACTGCTGTAACATCTGCCTAGGAGAGAATTCAAGTTTTCAGAGAATGTAAAGATATACATATTTGCCCTATATATAGGGTAGAAGGAAATAGGAGGGGCTTTAACCTCTGCCCTGGCAGCACTTTATTTCTCTACTTCTATTTTGAGGCTTCTCAGATCCCCAGATGACCTGCCCGCAAGCAGGAAGAGAGGCCTCAGAAGTCCATGTTTGACAGGAGCACTGAAAGGCACACAGCCAGTCTGGGCTGCACAAGCTCCTCGGAGAGCACCAGGATACCTTCAGCCACAGCACCATCACCCTGAAGAGAAGGCAAAACAAGCCCATGAGTTCAACATGTGCAAATTCCTCAAGTCTGTGACTCGGATTAAAGAACACAGAGACAAGGCAGAGCAAGCTTTGTTTCCATAAAACCATGTTGTCCTTCAAGAGACTTGAGCTGCTGAAATCGCACACAGGAAGATTCTTGCCCTGTCCAGTTATGGTCACTGGGAATTGGTCAACTTCATTAACAGTTCCTATTTTGCATAAACACTCAATGCTATTTCATGACTTTCCCAATATCATTTTATCTACCAAATCTGCATTTTCTTACTAACCTAAGACTCCTGAAGTGAACCAAAGCCTACTTTAACAATCCATAAAATTCGTCTGCATGTTTGTATGCATGAACTACTGCAGAATCTCCTACCCACTAGAGAAAAACTGGTTGCACTAAAACCACCTCAAAATAGAATAAAAAATGTCAACATTGCTGTCCTGTGCCATTACTTGTGGAAGTGCCAGCTTTTCACATCTCTCTCCATTTTTTTTTTCATTTGTTTTTGGATGCATGGTAGGTGTCAAGGCAGAAATGGAATATGAAGTCATGAATTGGTAACAATCTTGGAGGTAAAGCTCAAACAGTGGATAAATGCTACTCAGCCAGTGACAGCCCACAGACTAGTAGGTAAATGAGTTCTTGTCCCTTTCTCCAGACCGTACTTCACGGTCAGCCCCTGGGACTAAAAATTGCCAGTTTTCAGTGCTAGCTGCCTGTGAACAAGAAGAAAAGCTGCTGCAAACTGGTTATCTCCATTATACAGGTTCTGAATTGTCCTCTGATGCATCTGTGCAATGGGCATTCTGTGAGATAGGGAGTAAGATAAGTTGGGCCATTGGGAAATTAGAGCAATTGTACGGAAACAGAAATATTATGGAGGCTTTTCAGTAGGGCTTGGCTCACATATGCTTTTTCAGGGTGCAGGGGAAAAACAAAAACATTCTACTGATTATTTCTGGTCTCTCTTCCCCTTTTATTTTCATTTATAACAATTTAGAATCTCATTGTTATTATACAATTGGCCTCTGCTGATGAAAATAGGTTAGATAAGAGGATTTTTAAATTTGCTGACTACCGTATCAGTTCAGTGAGTGCTGTGCATAATGGTCATACTATATAAAAATCAATAAATAATTACAGCATAATGGAGATGCCTGATAATGACTTAAATTATAGATGATGTTTTGTGACTCCTAACTGGTGTCTTCAGGGCATCTTTTTTCTTGTTCTTCCTGGGATTTTGAAGGGCAAAAGCAAACTAATGCAATGATGCGAATTGCAAAATTTTGCATTCAGAGTTTCCAAGACCATCCTTTGTCCATCACAGATGCAGCCTCTGGCATCTACAAATTAAAAGCAGATACTGTTTTTCTCCAGCCTTAGCAAGGTGTACAAGGCAATTTTAATCAACTCAGTGTCTTGTGGCTGTACGAATGGAAATGGGACATTGATCTTTCCATCCCCTTTAGTAGAGGAAATATTCTTTCTACAGGGACTTGATTAAAACATTTCCATCATGGAAATGTCTGCTGTGTGAAGCAGAAGAATGATTTCAGAGCATATTTTAGGATGTTTTGTAAAAATAACCTCTGTCTTTCAAATAAATTAAAATAAATTAATTTGTCCACTACACTCCAAGAAATGTTTGAGATTTCGGGCTTGAGATACAGCCACTAGTCTCACTGGGGCCTGCCCAGATATTTGCTGTGACTTTGCGTTGGTATTTAGGAACTGCAGCCCCGAGTCCTCTGCAGTCTGGCTTTTGTCCTGAAACAGGTTGTAAGAACTGGAAGCAAGAGGAAGAACTGGTCTCAGAAACTCTTAAATTCTGTAGATTAACATCCTTCAAAGAAAAAAAATAAATCAATCAAACTTGCATCCCCTAGTGCAGCTTCCACAAAACATCCCTAATTCTAGTAAGAATTACTGTTGCTTCAGCTACTTGAATGGCTGTCACCAATTTCATTTACTCTTGCTAGAAGCAGAGCACAACATGATAAAAGCAGAACAGAAAAAAAAACCCCTCTGACTGGCATCTCTGCTAGGCATTTTTACTGGGCAAGAATCAGTGTAAAACAGACTAATCTGCCACACAGAAGTGACCTGCAATTTTCTGAGGCATGAAAGATTTCTCTGAGGAAGTGTTCAGTTCTCACTGATGTGTCTGGACTAACTAGGTCTTCACTAGAGAGCAAAAGACTAATTTACCCTTGCTGCGAAGCGAGTAAGGAGGAGAAGAAATAATGTAGAAAATGAAGAAGAAAGGATGGTATCTGTGTTCTGTAATGGAAAAAAATAATAAATATCTACAAAACAGACCCAAGAGCAAACATGGCATCAAGAGATTTAAAGGTCCTCATCCTCAGTTTAACAGAAGGGGAAACCCACCGCAGGCTGAAGTCCACCACCACGTACCCACCCAGCAGCTCCAGGCATGTAACTTTTTTTTTTTTGCAAGATTGGCAGCAAAAATGGCATTGTAGCTACAAGAGGGAGCCTTCAGGTGCATCCCATCAGTCCTGGAGTTGTGCTATCCAGGATTTTTATCAACTGTTTTCTTAACAGAGATCATAAGACTCCCCTGGGGTACGCTGGGCAGGCTTCCCTTGCTTGAGATTTGACTGGTCCTGTTATGTTTAAAAGCTACTTTTATTTCTGTGTCTGCACTGCAGTTCACTGTTGCTAAATTACCAAGGTAACAGGATTCTTTAATATTCACAATTTGTTTCCACCAGTTGTTACAGAGTCTGTTATTCATTCCTGATGACAGTGCCTGGCCTTCTCACTACAACTCTTAATTCCAGCTTCTCTCCTATACCAACTAATTTTGCTATTTTTTCATAGATACCAGGAAGAAAATAATTCAAAAAAGTGAGCAATATTAGATTAGCCACCTAGCCCAAAGTCTCCAATGTTTTACACCGTTAATCTGAGAAACCCAGAGCTGTACCCCCAGGGTGTTTTTGCATACCCTAGTCCCTGTCCAGCTCCAAAAGCAGAGGCAGCGACGTCCACGTGGCTTGGTGGCTGAAGGGACCAGACACCAACGAACACACTGTAGTAACACACTGTCATCCTCCAGCCTCCTAAGAACAAGTCTCACAAGTGACTGCCACCAAACAAAAACCCTCCCTGCCCCACAGGGAACAAGGGTGTGCTCTAACAGCAGCAGGATGGGACTACGCACGTGGGACCAAGCTGGCACCAGACCTCCACGCAGCTGCAGCGTCAGAGCTGGCTTGCTGCTGCTGGGATCAGGCCACGACTCCTGATGTTGAACTTCACTTGAAAAGCTCAAGAGGGTCTTTCCAGCTGGGAGAGAGAAAAGGAAACACCCCCCAAGCCTCTAGACTTGATGCAGGGAAAATCCATGTCCCTTAGTAAGTCATCTTCGAAATGACTGTTTCCCCGGCACGCAGGACAAGAGGGCTTTGCCTGCCACCCTCTGGCTCTGGGCATCCCTGCCTTGCTGTTGAGCCTGAGCAAAGAGGGAAAGGGAGCTTTCCTCCCCTTTCCTCCCGAGAGGGAACTGCAGGCACAGGAGGGCAACAGCCCTGAGGACTGGAGGAAGCTCCCAGCTTAGGCTGGAGTGATCACTACAGCTGCGACAGAAGGGCCCGGCTGTTCCCGACCAGCCCTGCTCTCAGAGCAGAGCTTTCCATGGCAAAATGTGCTTCCTTCTCTGAAACCAGGCACCCTTCTCTGATCCTTTGATCAAAGACCTCGCACTCTTCATTTGAAGCCACCAGTAAAATAACACTAAATACTGAGAAAAGAAAAAAGTGTATTTAGAGCTTTTCGTTAAAAACAAATGTTAAAAATAAATCATTCTGGACCCCTTTCCTTCCTTGCCAACAGCATTTCTAATGCTAATGTGTCCCTATTTCCTGACTGGCTTCTTTAAGGGGGAAAAAAAAAAAACAAGGGACGCACACATTCAAGTAATAAGCTGCCTTTGTCAGTTCATTCAAAATGCGCGTTTCTGTTAGTCAGCCAGGCCTTTTCCTTCACGCCACTGGAATGCCTGATTTTACCCAAACTGCTACTTTCTACACCAAGTAAGTGATAATTCTCCTTCCTTTTGAGAACCGCACCTACCCACTGCCTTACAACACACTTGGCTGCAACAACGTAACGTACGCCAGGTCATTACTGAGAACGTTGCAGATAATTTCTCCGTCATTTCCACCTTCCTATGGCAGCATGCTACAACCTTTCTCCTCCTACATAAGACCGCAAAACAAGATTAGTGTAATCTTTTTCTTCCTGTGTCACACAAACACTGTAATCTCCCTGCTATGTCAGAAGCAAATTTCTATCTGTAAATGTCAAGTCCAACTTAACACAAGTCAGAGCAGCTTTCACTGAGTTGGTAAATAATTATGCAAGCTACATATAGAGAGTCATTTATTTAAGCACAAACATACTGATGGAAGACTGAAGTTCTAGGCTGTAATTCAGTCTTCGGCTTCTTGCATGTATTAACCACTCAGAAGCACATTCTCCTTTTGTGAAGTTTAGGGATTAATTATAGCCTGGTATACCGCTGCCTGACATGCACAAGTCTGTGAATGACTTCAGGGGCATCTCTGCATTTGAACGCTTTCAGAGCCCCTTGAGAAGAAATGTTAAGGACCTGAACTGACGCAAGTAAACAGCCAAGCGAGTGAGGCTGTCCAGCACCTCGGCAGGACCACAGCTCACAGCCACATGGGGCTGGGACAGAGCTCAGGTCAGCCAACAGCATGGCCCTTACCTGCACTACAGCCCTGACTGTGGCCTTGCAGAAGGCTGAACCTTCAGTCTTCAACATTTTCCCCCTCCGTTATATGTGTTGTATTATTAATAATATCTGCTTGTACGAATAGCTATCACAGCCACAGAGATGCTGGGGAAAACACAAATTCTGAAGTTTCATGCGTGGCTTGACCCAACCCATCACGGGAGATACCCGTAACTCTACTCTTAAACACGCTTGTGGGACAACTGTGTCTCCAAACTCCTCGTGGTGTACCAAGGATTATCAGATGATGTACTTCTGTAGAGATCCTTCATCTTTACCTAGACTTCCACTTCATCACAACTAATCTTGAAGGAATATTAAAAATACATGTCTTAATGGTTTATCCTCTTTCTGGTTAAAAAAAGCCTCAACAGAAGTTTTGCAGCCCAGCTGCACTTCACATCAAACTGCAGCAGACAGTCAAGGGAAGAGAAGGTATCAGGCGAACAAGGACAGCTTCCAAAGCACAGCAAAGTGTCTCAAAAGAAAAGACAAGGCCCATAGGCCTCACTACCACCGCTCTTCTCTGTACTACATGTGAAAACTGTCCTTGCAAAACCCTGCTTCCACAACAGATGCTATGTGGGACTTGAGGAGAAAAAACACTTGTAACAAGGGGCAACTTCCGTCTTGCAAGAGGGGCTGAACGAGAGGAAGAAAAGGACACAGCAGGTTAAAAGTTTTTCATCACAATGCAGGGTGAAGAGGAAAACTAAGGCAGAGAAAACCCATCAGGATTCCAGCAAGCAGGGATAAATGCAGTGAATAACCATCTGGCATGTGGAATCCAATTTCTATGAGCAAAATAGGCATGGAAGTGGGGAACCACACTTTTCCTGAAGGTCCCTGCAGAGAAAAATTGGTAGGCATTGAACACGTTTCCAGCAAAACAAAATCTTAAATGCCATCTAGTGTTTGTAAGATGCAGAATAAGCTGGTGGTGGGTCATGATCCAAGGTAGGCAGTAGGTGTTCTGCTGTTAGCATCAGCAAGGCAAAGAGTGTTGGAATTACACATCCGATAGGACCACACAAAAAGGCATACATGTTTTCTTAAAACTGAACATGTTAGCGTGCAGTCAGCAAAAAGGCTGTTTCTGCTGGGTCCCCATGTCACAACGTGCACAGTCAAGCCAATTAAGTGCAGCAGTTAGATTACTCCTTGCTCATCAGGAAAAGACTTCCTAAAACCTCGTCCCGTAGTACTACTTGGAGAAGAAAGGTACTGGAACTCTGTTTTAGGGGATGTTCCTGCCACAATTTCTGTAGGTGTTCTATAAGTTGAGGTCTCAGTTTCTCTAAAGCAACCCTTGCAGCGTATGCACTGCACTTCCCAGGGAAAATACGTGGGAGTGCAAGCAGCAGCTGAGGGTGGTTACAGCTCTGCTGGAGGCTCTCGGATGACAAGCTCAACACGACGATCTGCAATCAGTGAACTAAAACACAGCGTGGCGAAGAACAGCAAGCTGATCTTCCGTCCCCGAGTTATTTGTTGTTAAGGAAGATTGTCTATTTTTTGCTGGTTTGTTTTCAGGAATCTACTCTTTAATTTATTAATACCTTCAGCAGCTTATCTTCAAATACTTAAAACTGAAAAGATATCCTTTATGCAATTCATCATCCTTACTCTGAGCCCAAGGGCAAACTTATTTAGAAAGACTGCTGTTTACTGGGTTTGAGACAACTGATAAAGAAAACAAGAGGAGCACTCATTATTCAAATGTGCTTTTGAGATGGCAAGCCTCTCTCCTGTGCTCTGCTAGCGTACAGCCATTTGCTCCTGTGCAGGAACGCGTGCTACAGGAGGTGCAGGACGAGAAAAGATTAGACCTGGCCTGCTTGCTCTTGGAAAAGGGAATAGAATTACATTTTGTTGAAGAGATTCTTCTTACATAATAATCAGGATATAAGCCTTCTGTGTTAAACAAGATCTTAGCTAGCTAATTCCAATGACTTCAGTAACGTGAAACAGCAAGACGTCCGGCAACGTGGGGAGTGCAAGTTTTGTTTGAAGTAACTTCTGACAAACTGACCAGCAGTTGTGCTGTGCAAGGAAGGACGTATTGCTCTTTCCCCCTAAAGGCGCTCAGTTTTGAGAACCACATTGTTATTTGACATGTATCATGCATTACAAGGAAAAAGCTAACCCTAACTGAAAACAAAAATAAACCTCCTGGCAAACTGCATTTCTGTACAAGTTCCCAGGGAAAGAGAGGGCTGCAGAAAACAAACTGAAACAACAGGTTAGCCAGCATCCCAACAGTATCCAGCTCATTCATCTGTTTGTTAACATAATGGGAAAAGGGCTGTTCTGTGGTGGATCGGGATGTGACAGGTTGGGAAGAAGGACAAAGCACAAAACTCTTAAAATCCCTCTGCTTGTTCTCCTCGTCTTCATCTGAAGCAGAAAGGAAAAGCACGTTAACGAGTGCTGCACCGTACGGCTGTCTCATCTTGTAGGCATCAAGGCTATTAGAAATGGCACTTGCTTCTGTCACCTCAGCTTCTGTTCCTTCCTGTAGGGCTGTGACTGTGGCAGCTACAGACCTGCTTCAAGTGTGATTCCAATGGGGCTGAATTTCACCTATTCATACCATCTTTTCAGCTGGAGATTACACCCTCTTTGGATTACACCCAGAACTTCACAAGGGGATACAGCCTTCTCCCCTCCCCATCAATTCCTACCTAGCCACAAGCAGAGCTGAGATCCCCTGATGGACAGATAAACTACTCTAACAATTCAAAGCCTGAGACAGTTTGCTCCAAGCTACAAAAATAGCAAAGAACACAAGCTAATTAACTGAAAAAATCTGTTTGCTACAAACCGAACTGCTCCCCAAACTTTGAGAGGGAGATTTTCCCTGTAGCAGTGAAGAGTCAGTGAAAGGATGTGACATCCTGACTCTCCTTTGGATGACTCCTGGCTCACAAGTCAGTGACATCTTTGAAGTACTTGAGAAACCAGCTGTGAGAGACAGGGATGTGAAGATCTGGTCTGCAGGAGGTCTGCACAACTTCTTATCCACTGCAATGCAACGAGCTTGCAGAAGCAACACACTGGTGTGATTCATACACTGTACACTCTATTAGCTGTAAAATTAACAGCAATTATTTATTTTAAATACATTCACGTAATGCAGAGCACTCAGTGCAGAAAGGCACATGTCAAGAGCACAGCTGAAGCTGTGCAGAAAGCAGCGGGTGGGCAACTGAAGTTTTCTTTCTCAAACCTCTTGCTTCATGTCATACAGGACAAAATCTTAAACATTTTGAAGACAAACTGCAGGTGGGAAGGATTAGTTTTATTTGGTTTTGACTAATCCAAACATTCTTCCCACAAAATTCAAAAGCCTTATGATTTTCATATGCATTGATACAGACCAGAGAAGTATAGACAAAACATTCAAATCACAGCCAAGGAAACCAAAACACCAGTCAGGAAACACTGAAGTATTGTTTTCACTACTTCTGAAGTGAGACACCGATGAATCCACATGATTTCACACAGCATTTCACCGCAGACAGAGCTGCACTGGCTGAGCCTGGACTCCATGCAAACATCTCAGACAAAAAATCAAGTCAAAGAATTCCTGCCTGAGTGCATTAAAAACAGAATTTCTTTGATATTCCATGTGAAATTTCTCTCACCAGGAAGCTATATTCTGCACAGAAGAGCTGGAAGATTAAGTATTTAAGTGACTGAAACACATGAGAAGAACCACCTCTCTGTTCAATATTATAATTAAGAGTAATATTGCTATCGGCTTTAGCAGAGCTCGGAATAGTTTACACATCGCGAACAACTCTTAGCTAAGCTTTGATAAAAATTTTAAGGACAATTTCTTTAAAAACCTCTAGTCTTACTCAAAACTAGAGTTCACACCACACTGCCAGCCGTGGGACTATTCCTCTATCTAGCAAGATTATTTTAAGCAAATGGCAATAACCCAGCTATGCAAACAGTAACTGAAAGCTACCTGCTATGTTGTACAGGTTGCGGCACATTATCATCTATCTTCTCTTTGCTGATAATGGTAATGATTTTATAGCGCTCATTTAAGGCACCTGAATTAGGGAGATACGTTGCACATTAACGTAATCAAAGGCAGTTTAGGTAATGAAGCTGACAGAGAGTGGAACATTTCCCAAAGAAACATTTCACTTGCATGTAATAGAGCTATTTTAAGTTAATTCTGACATTACATTACGATAGCAACACCTGTTGACATCTCCAGCATTTCAGTGACAAGCCTCGCATCGCGATGAATTCAACATTTTTCAAATAATCAATAAATACAATTACATTCCACAAAGGAAGAAAAAACAAAATGCAGAACACACAGCCATTCTCCTTCCTATATGCAAGATGAATGGGCTGCCTGAGCAAATATGCCATAGGACAACCTGCAGGAGCTCGAGAAGTTAATAAGAGGAGGCATTTTGAAAGATAGCTTTGCATAGCTGCTCCTACACCGAAACTGCATTCAGACAAACACCATTGCCCATCATTTGACAGAAACGCTTCCCTGGTTCCTCGTGGCTTATCTCAGAAGTGTTATTGTAAGCCATGTGTATTCTGTACTGTAGATACAGAGGCCAAAAAGCCAGGCACTGTGACTCCCTTGCACTTTGCTGTCGTGCTGGCCGGGGGCTGCCCCACACAGCCAGAGGAGGGAGGGCACTTGCTCTTCGCTCAGGGAGCATGATGGCATGGGGAGGAGGGGCAGGAGAAGTCCGTGCTGAAAGCTGGGCAACAACAGAATATTCCCAAACAGCCCTTCCTTTTGGAGTATCGTGCAAAATAGGAAAGCCACGTATGCATATGTAAACAAAACAGAGAGCACACTATGGTGTCTCTTCCACCTCTTAAGTTCCCTAGGGACATACATCCCTGAGCTTTCTGCCCTACAGCCAGCCCCAAAAAAGTAACTGGTTCAATGAAGCCTTGGGCTGAAACATAACTCCTGAAGCACTTCCATTTATACCAGACAATGGGAAACCTTACCAAGGCACATGCACATAGATCTCTCGCTCCCTCAGAAGTTCCCCTTCCTAGTGCTCATTGATTTACTTTTTTTATATTAAGCTCTCATCACTGTTACGATATCCACTTGAGTCGTTTCAAGGATGAAACAAAATCCTTGTTCCACTGAGCACGTGAGAAAAGAACATGCTGCATGTACTGTGAAAGACATTCTTCATCTCATCCAAGTCTTTCATTGGTACACCGTTAACATACTAGTTCATTTAACAAAGATAGAAATCTTAACTTAGAAAAAATGAAACCAATGTGCTGGCAGATACGCATAGGGATGTACGTAGATGGAATCACGACAAGGAAGAGCAGCCAGGTAGGACGTCTGCTGGCAAAGGTGGGTAAGAGGGTCCTGTGAATTACCTGGCTTTACTATGCTTAAATCAGTGCATAATACTTACACTTCTATTTCAACACATTGATCTGCTTGTGAGGGAAAGCGTAACTCTTGTTAAGCTGAATGTTTGGTTATCCAACGTTTCTATGCTGAAAACAGATCCGTTTTGTGAGAAAATGCCTAAGTTTCCCAAGCAGCCAGAAGCCCCCGTTGTTTACAGATCCCTTGACAAGCTGCCAACCATCAGTAATTTTCTAATGATTTGTAATTCCTTCCAGGAGATGCTTAGCCATTTAATTGACATAACAAAAGCAAGCAAGCTATCAGTTACCATGCTTATCAAATGTCAGTTGTACTTTGTTGTAATTGATATCTAATCAACATGCAATCACATGTTGTTTGATACCAATTAAAAGCCTAAACTGTTCTTTCAACATTATTACCCTAATAAGATGGTAATTGTGCGCTCAATGTTTCAGTAATATTTGAGATAAGATGCTGCAGACCACATCTAGCTCCCTTACACTTCCAGAAGCTCAATATGCTGTTAGGCATCAATATTTAATTATTAATAACTGCCTCGATAGATCCAAACAAGCCACTTATGAAATTATTGTTATGAATAAAAAAAGATGAGATTGAAACCTTGTACTTTACACTTTAAAAAAGGAACTTGCATGAAACATACACAGTGACTGGCCTTGACAGTTTCCTTCCCAAAAAAGAGGAAAAAATAGCAGCTCACATGCCTGGAAGAAGTAGCAAAAAAGACAAAAGCTGTACAACCCTAGAGCACCTGCTTTTACTGGGGAGAAAAAAAAAAAAGTAGTTTAGCCATGAAAAGAGGAAAAAAGGAAAGATTCACTGTGACTCCCAGCAGCCCTGGTTCCCAGCTCCAGCATGCTATGAGGAAGGCACAACCTACAGGAGTGCTGTCCCCCACCACCCCAAATGAGATGCCCGACCGGGAAAGCTACTGACTGCTCCTTCACAGCTACCTCCTCCCCCTCATTTTTCGGTGTACCTTTTTGCATCACCCCAAAATGAAATAGAATCTGAAGCAACTGGATTTGTGATTTTTTGATGAAAACAAATATTAATAATTCCTTCCTCACATACAGCTCTACAATCTTGATTTGATATGAAGAAGGGTCATTAGAACTTGAGACAAACTCGGCAGCAGCCCATCACTGCTTCCAACTCTGAGTGCTCAGCTCCCGGCTTTATCTGTCACCTGGCTGATATTCAGCAGGGATTAGTATTGGAACAGCAGCAAGACTAATTACGGATCACAGAAAAGATCTTTTCAGCAGTGTGATAGCACATCAGGAAAGAAGCCAAGTATTGATCTAATTTAATGGCAAGCCCCATCCCCTCGTATAAGAATAGGGCTGTGAATATCCACACTGAATATGCCTCAGGAGGAATTGTTGCTCCTTCCCCTACATTTAACACTAAAATGGGGCCTTTCTGTACATCCCTCTCCTGCACACTGCGTCTTGCTCAGATGAATATGAGATGTTTTCTGGGAATAGCAAAGTCAAGTAGCTAAATTTCAAAAGGAGGCTCCTTGCAGCTTCAGGACATGCTGTCCAAACAGCAACCCAGAGTGACCTCTCCTGCTTCGTAACTGAAAAATGCAGGATCAAAACAAAACTCAGAATTTAGACCGAAAGGGAAAAGAGCACAAAAAAATCACCTTTTTTCTATGGGGGGAAAAAAAAAAGTGGCCTAGATGCATGCTTAGGGTGCGTTTATTTACACCTTCTTACAGTTGCAATCCTGTCTCAGAGGCTTGCTATGCACAAGAAAACGTTTCTATCACAGCAAGTTGCTTTCTAAAGAACGCCTTCCCTCTCTGCTTTGTTAAAAAACAACAACAAATGTTCGTATCCTTTTCCATTCAGCCATTAAAAGCACCTGAGTAGCTGCAGGATGAATTGTCATTTCAGGAGTGCTACAGCTTGGATCCTTGACCTATTCCAACAGGTGATCAGAGGACACTTTACTCGAAATACAGGGGAACAAGCGGTTGATTTATCCTCTCCCCAGCTGGCCACCGATCACCTAGCACACAATCATGAAATTACTACTGCCATGAAGTCAGCAGCCACTATTTCTTCTTCATGCTAGAGTTTTAATTGAGAAGGGAACTTTCAGAGTCTCTGGGAGAACATGAAGGAAGGCAGTGAACACCACAGGCCTCATCCAGCTTGATAAATGTGGTGACCTGAAAATGTTGAGCCGCAAGCAGTTCCCTCACCTGTGATTGGTGGCCTGAAGCCATCTAAAGTCCCAGATGGTGTTTTTTTTAGGAAAGACAATGAAAAGATGATCCAGGAAAAGCATAGATGGACAAATCACAGCTGTCTTTTTTGGCTTCCAGCCATAAGAACTTGATTTCATCCATCCCTTAAAAGGGGCTCAAACATCCCTAATAGTTTGACAAGTTTTTGCCTGGAAAGCCATGCAAGAGCATTTCAGACTGAATACTTTTTGACATATGGTTGTTACAAATGTGATTGCTAAACCTGTTCACTTGCAACAAATGTGTGTGCTGATGTTTATTTGACAGAATCTGGTGGAAAGCCAGTTCTCACCTTAGATGCCAAGAATATTCCTATTTGCAAGCTGCTTTCCAGAAGCTGGAAATTCAAGCCACCACGCTGTGATTATCCTTAATGACTGAACATTGTTGTAAGAGTTACTAACTAGTCCTAAAAATCTAGACTCAGACTGAACATTTGATTCTAACAGCCCGGGTGGAGGGCAAGAAGGCCAGCAGGAGCTAAGTGTAGGCCCTACAGACACCAACACACTTCTTTTGGAAAAATGAGACCCTGGATCAATTCCCTACCCTGGCTGAGGGCTTGTAAACCCACATCTCTCATCAGGCTCACATTAAGCTACAGGATGTAGGCTGGGAAGGCAGTAGAGATGGAGAGACTCTGAATGCATACCTGGGTCAGCAAGTTTGGGGGAAAGAGGGCAAATCTGCTTGCTGTTGATGCAAAGAACATGGCATTTTGTAATCTATGTGAGAGAAGGCCCAGGATATGCTATATATATATATATATATATATACACTTAGAGCACCCAGCTGGGAAAGGAGAGACCAAGAAGTGAACAATTTTCACTACTATCATCAAAAAGCAGGCACCAAACCCCTGGAGAGGGATTGTGTTTCATTAATACCCACTGCCCCCTCCCAGGAAATACTACTGATGAGCTGCAAGCTCTCGGTTCTCAGCAAGCTGATGCATGCGCGGCTCTGCATTAGCCCACAGAAGCACATTTTGGGGCACCCAGCTGTCACAGAAAGCCCTTCCTAGGAAGCAGCCTCTCTCTCTCCTCTGAAGGCCAAGTGCTTGAAGACTAAACCTGTAAGTCTCTAGCTTTTAGATACCTAAGCCCTTTGCTGGCTCTGCTCCTGCTAATCGTATTTCAGATCACTGAGCATCCCCTTAGGAAATGTGGCTTTCACTCACTACTGACCTGAACTGTATTCAAACCAGTGACTTAAGGTGAAAGGCTCATGCATTTTACTGTCAGTCTGTGAGTCATCCAGACCCCAAGGTACAACATCTCTCAAATGAAAACGCTGAAGGATTTTGCTGGAGGCAAAGTACTTTAAAACTCTGTCTATGTATATTTCCCTATTAACCAAGTTAATTCCTGACTCTCCTACTCGAGTCGGCTATGAGATTTATCTGAAACAATAAAAAGGATTCAAAATTAATTTTTCATGTTAGATTGAAATAAAAGATAAGTATTGGAGCTTGTATAACAAGTATAACACTTGGAACAAGTTTTTTTTTGCTTTGGCAGGCTTTGCAAGGTTAATAGGAAAGGGCCAGGTTACGAAAACAGAGGTTTATTTTTAAAATGCAAGCATTCATCATAGATTCAAGTCTTACCAGTCGCTGTGTCTGTAATGAGGATAGCTGAGCCCATTACTCCCTTTGTTTACCAAACGTACCAGTTAACTGCTTCACGTGGCCCTGAAGGTGGCTTAAGGATGGTTATGAAACGCATGGATCCAGCATTACATCTTTCATAAACACAAAAGTTCTTATTCTATTTTTTTTTTTTAAAGGGCTTTTCTTCATTTTTTTCCAAGTTGTATTGACAATTGTTGAGCCTCGCCAGCTGGCAGGAAGGATCTCAGCTCTAAGGCTGAGCACATTACTTCTTATCCAGCCCGTGGTCCATCAAAGCACTTGAGCACATTTTTAACCAACAAGAAATCCCAAGAGAGATTTACCATGCAACTATTTAGCCTGTTTACCAACTGAGGACCGAGGTCTCAAGTTGTACTGCTATTTCAAGACTCCCCTAGCCTTTTTAAGGTTTTACCTTTCAGTCTCTGTCCCTTCCTTGGTACATACATGTTCCTTAGTTAGATAATTTTGGAGGTGGTTGTGCAGAATTGCAGAATCGCCATGCTCATTCACAACAGAAAGTCACCATCTGGTGGCACAAAAACAACCTACGAGGTACAGCACACATTAAGTAGCAGAGTCTCTGCAGCTCTCCCTGCTCTTCAGACTCAGGACTGCACAGATTGTTGGGACTCGGCACAGCTGTCCTCTGCAGCTCAGAAGCAGGTTTGTGTCCACATTCAGCTGAACAATATGCATGGATTTTGTCCAGCTCATTATTTCATCCAAAGAGTCTTCTCACAATGCTGTGTATTGTGTGGAATTGCCAGAACAAAATGGTTGTGGAAATAGCTGAAAGTTCTGGTCTTTTTTAAAACCTCTTTTTTTTCCCCTGTAACATGTCTGCAGCAGCAGGCACCTTTGTCAGACAAAGCACACCCTACCAGAAGAGAGCCAGGTTGCTTGTTGAAAGACCTCGGCTGCTTTGGCAGTAGCAATTCCTGCTTTCACAGAAGGATGAGCAGCCACAGAACGGGACAGCCTTTCCACGGGAACAGACAAGGCAGCTGCCTGCCCTGTCCTTGTTGCAGCCACGCTCCCGCCAGCATTGCGTTATGCTCACATCAGACAAGCTGCCATTCCCTGAGATCCTCACAAAAACAGAAAGCACCTCCACAAAGCTCTTCCAGCAGACAGAATTGGAAATTGTCAAGCGGCACCAGACTGATACAGCTTGCAGGCACTGCTTTGGGAACAGTAACCTACATCCTGTTCTGCATTCCCCTCTGTACGCAGGGTTTGGTAGAGGTCGTGAGCACCAGTAATTCTGGTTACAGAGCCTGTTACTAGGGCACCTAAAGTCACCTGCTGCAGGACAGTGCTATGAATGCTGTAGCTTTTGGCTTAGTCGTTCAAGGGAGAAAAAAAAAAAAAAAAAAAAGTGCTTTCAGCCACTCCAGAGCAAGACCAAGGTGCAGCAGGGCACGATGGCAGGGCAGCCTTGCCCCAGGGAGGCGCTGCAGCCCCGAGGCAGCTTTGATGCTCTGGAGTTTGGAAAAAGTTTGGAGCCTGGCTCCCTGCAGGACCAAGTTCAATAAATCACACCGTGCATTACAGTACATCTGTCAGTCACTGCTTTCTGGTAGTTCTGAAGCCAGCAGCCAATTTCAGTTAAACCTGACACCGGAGAAGTCTGAAAGGTTAAGTACCTCCACATTTCACATAGCTCAGCCAAAGGCAGCTCCTACCAGCTGCCTCCTGAAAGGCCGTGACAGGAGCTCAGCCCGTGACAGGCACATCCCAGAGTCCATGCAGGAGGCCCATTACTGATACTCCAAACAACAGAAGCTTTAGTTATTACTAGAAAGTTCAAACCACAAGACATATCCCACTTGGAAATCTGACTTAATTAGTTTTGCTGACTGTAGAGCTGCTTTATCAGCTGTGTCTGCAGCACACTGATTAACCCTTTCAGATTTATCTCCTATACTTCAAAACTCATTCCAGATAAAAATACTTCCTTGAAATTCAATCTTTTTCTGCATTTTTTTCCCTGACTCAAAGAACTTGGGGTTGGTGAGCTGAGATTTCTCATTTTATCAGGGTTTGGTTCATGGCCAAGCTTTACTTGGGGTGGTCATTAACACTTTGGGGATCTTACCCCATCTCACAACACTTTTGTTCACATTTGGTGGAACAGACAAATGGGTAACTAACTACCCAACATATTTATAACCTACATCTGCTGGAAAAACTCCTGATTTTTATCAGTCTCAAGGGAGCCTAGCTGTAGCTGCTTCAACTCTTTTTGTGGTTGACTAGAAAGCTTGCTGAGTGGTGGCATAAAGAGTTCATAGCCCCTCTTGGCTCTGGAAGTACGTATCCGAATCAGACTGGGCTTAGTTTTGTTTGCCTGTTTTTATTTCCATGCAGTAACAGCTAACAAAAGTCGTGTTTGAACCATCAGTCATCTGCATTATTGTATTGTGCTTGTAAACATGCAATTTACAGCAGTGAAAATAGCTTCCTTTATTGCTCTGTACATGAGTAATAGAACAGCCATAAAGTGAGTCTACATACTATGTCAGCGTACTGGAAATAATAGCGTTTCCACGTTTCCAACAGAAACCATTATTAGTTATTATTTCCTTCTCAGAAATGCAGCATGATACACTGACTCTTCTTTTTATGATTAAATCTATTTTTAAAATATCATAGCTATTACAACCTCTTTAGGGCAACAGATTAAATACCAAACCGAACTCCATAGTTGCCTGACGAAGGTATTGTCCAGTCTTATTACTACTATTTCAAAAGGAAGACTTCTACATTAGAATAAAAATAAAAGGAGTAGCTAAAAGGAAGAAGCCCATCTACAGGTATGAGAAACGACATTAAAACCAACCCAGAAGTTTTGATTACATCCAAGGTTCAGACGCGTTCCATCTGCAGCACATACTCCCTTTCCTTCTCAATGAGTTCCTCTCTTTTTTTTTTTTAAATCTTTTCTTTTTAGCTGAATAAACCAGTTGGCTGTTTTAACACTTCCTTCCATCACCCCCCCCCCCAAAAAAAAAAAAGGGCGGTGGGGGGGATTAGAATTTGCCTTTTAGCACTCGGTTCATTATTCTTTCTTTCATCTCTATGCAGTACTAAACCCAAGAGAACAAAGAGCCAGACCAACACTTCCAGTTCCAACTTGATCACAAACTGCTGTTTGCCAAACTTCACCCTTATTAGATGATCCATCTCGCTAAAGTTTGAAAACACAACACTGCTGAAGAATTTTTCTTGCATTTATAGAACTGCTAAAGATTAGTAGCTTCTCCAAATATCTGGTAATTTCACTTCCCAAGTCTCCCTATTAGGATCTCAGCCTTTTTTTCATGCAACACGGCTTCTACATATGAAATATTTCTTAGCATAAACATATTTCTTTGGGCATTGATATTTCCACACTGAGCTTTCACTTTCTTGATCCGTTCTTCTATCTTCTATATTAATCAGATTTAGGCATTTATTCTATAAATGTTTATACAAATACTGGACTACTCTTGCCAAGCTATCCTATCACCTCTGAAGTCACTCCTCTTGTATTCAAAAATAAGGATCTGAAAATGTTTGCAATACAGCAACCTTATTTCCCATTCTGATGAACAATCATCTCATAGAATAGCACAGTAACAGTAACTCCACTCAATCCCTCATCTTAAAGCTTTGTTCCTTTGCTCCAAGAAGGGTGGAGAAGAACACTGGAGGGAAATCACACCGAGTACCCAGGACTGCTGTACAATTGTGTGATCTTTCAACCCATTCAAGTTCTCAAAATAGAAAGCAAGTTCTCTGAAACAACTTTGGCATGATAACTATCCAACAAAACAGATGCAACACTGTCCTTGACTCTCCTATCCCTCATTAATTTTTAAAACGTTAGACTGAGCACAACACCATGTTCCTGTTACACACTCATACCTTTCAAGCTGTGCAAGAGAAACAACAGTTTTGGTCCAACCTTTTACTGGCCTGTGTAAGCTAGCTTGCATGGACTAAGTTTGACCACTGTAGAAATCGCTTTTCGTTGAGACACAAAATTACTGAAGCAAAGAAGCATCCCTTGCTTAATCACTGGCACGAAATCCACACCAGTGCATTTTGATGAATGGTAACAGAGAAACATGACCTAAACAACATAAGGCTAATTTAAAGAACACTTTTTCCAAAATGAAATTTTACCTTTTCACCTTAGATTCCCAGAGCTCACAATACTGCTGATCATCATCCCACAGTTTGATGAGAGGTCAACCATGTCATTTGTTAGAGTTGCAAGTTGAAGTGCGTGTCCTGTTTCTCCAACAACTCTCTTAATCCTTCACCAGAACATCACCACTTAAACTTAATTTACAAATCTACAGTCAAGAGGGAGAAGAACATCAAAAGGATCCTGTGACTAACCTTGATTTCTTAAACAGCTCTGAGGTACTCTTGATAGGCATGTAATTGTGTTTGCCTTCTGATGCATGACAGACATCAAAAATCAAAAATTGTGGTATGAGTGTGACACTGGTCTCAGCAGTACTGAGAATAACTGCTTATGATCCTAAATGTCTTGAATTACAGAAGGGTAGTTTCTGCGGCTGTAAAGCCCAAAGGAGTATTAATGTTGACACTTGATGCAATTTTAAGAATTCAAATACACCTGAAGCCAACCTTCCTTTTTTTTTTTTTCTTTTTCTCCTCCAGGGCTTTACATTCCCCTCACGTGACAGAAATAGATAGCTCCTCATATTTAGCACTGTTTCCGTGCCTTTTAGCAGTTAATCACGACCAATTTCCACAGCAATGGATGCAAGGCAGCCTGTAAGCACACATTTACTGAGGTAGGTAACAAGAAACTGCTTGACTTGGTTCAGGCTCAAAAGCTGCACTTAGCTTTGGACCCAGTCCTGCTCCCCAGGCTGAAGGAGAATATTTCACTTAGTTTCACGTCAGCCGGCCCAGGCCTGCTGAGGGCGCACCAGACACAGAAAACAAAACACAAGCTTCAAATAAATGCCTTCCCCCCACCCTTGCCCAGCTCTGCTTGCCTTGCTCTCCACACACGCCTTGCTCCATCCCTGCCGGGCCCCTCAGCGAGGTGCTGACTGGATCCTGCTGCGTCGTCCCCTCAGGGGCGCAGCCGCCAGCACGCGGGGGCACAAAATGGCGGCCGCGGGGCCCAGCTGCGCCCCTTCACTACCAGCAGCACGGACACGGCACCAGCAGAGCACCTGGTGCTTCCTCAGACACAAAACTGTCAGCACATCAGGTGCTGCTCGCCTTCCCACACAGGAAACAGAAACACACAACTGAAAAAACTTTTTCTTTTAACTGGTTTTAGGCCTGCAGATTGCTGAGGTCCCTGCGGTTATCCATTTCCTTTCCCTGACAGGAAACCCAAAGAGAAACAAGAAAAAACAACTCCACTGTTCATTTTTTATCAGGGTCCCAAAACAGTAATGGTCTTCGGAAAGTCTACTGTTGAGAAGCATGCCTACCTGAATGCTAATTACAGAAAACATATATACAGGCAGTGATAGAAATCTCCAACCACCACATAATTTAGCTCTGGAGCTCTATATGTATGTGGTCTGATTAAAATAACCTTCAATTCCCTTTGCTTAGGATCTTGACTAAAATAGGAATAGAGAGCTGTATTTGATTTCATTTCAGGGCTTCAGTACATTTCAGTTTTCTTTGGTCCTCTCAGCTCTTCCTTGGCAATGTAAATAGTCTGTACATAACCAAGTAAATCACCAAAATCAGCATTCCTTCAGATACTAATACTCTATCGCAAACCTGCGCAACTTAAGCTAAATAAGAAAAACCCAAACTAACATCAAACTTTCCACATAGATAAATGGATACATGCTGCTATGCATCACAAGTCTATTTAATTGCAGATTTGGTGTATTTGCTATTCTTAAGTATCCTTATATGTTTAAAGTGGACTCTCTGGGAAGCAAACACGCTGTCTTGGCTGCACCCAATCTGTTTTTTCATCCTCATTAAGGAGAATAGCACAGACCTTAATTTTTATTTATTTTGAGTTGTACAGCAATAACAAAGTAAATGCCTATAATATAAATTTCCACAGAAAAAAAATAGCATATACTTCAGAAAAAGAAGTACAGAACATATGCTAAACAGTATGCATTGTTTTCTAAGCAAAAGTAATGTTTGACTCATTTTAAAATTACATCTACATGAAAACTGTACCCTAAGTAATACAACTAGGCTTCAACTTCTTGAATTTTTACTTAGAAACACTGTAGCTTAAAGTGCTTAAATTTGACCAAGTACATTTCCCCTTCCACAGACACACAAATCCAAGGTCACTGAAACTAGAGTTGTGCTCAGTTATGTGAGAATCTGCCAAGATAATAACAGATCACAACAACATGATAATCCAGAAAACACCATAAGCCATTAGGAATCAGTTCAGCACAAATACCCCAACATCACAGAACTGAAAATAGTCCTAAGATTTTTGCATAGCTTCCAACATACTATCTGTACAAATATTTCACCCTTTCACTGCACTTCATTGCATTTTTCCTCTAAACATTTCCCAGCATTATTACAAACAAGGCCACAGAGCATTGGCTGCTGGGACATACTGTATCTCATCATTGTTCTTATTAGGGAATTTATTATGAGTGAAATACTATCAGTGAGACAAAAATTGAATGCCAATGAACATTAACTGCTTACATTTATCTGTTACTTGGACCACATCTCACAGTATTAAGGTCATGTCCATTTATAGAATATATGGGCATGCAGCAACAAAGCTCTGCACAAGCCATCTTGTACCCTTATAGCTGTGCTCCAAGAGCTCTGAATGGGCCAGACTAACCTACAAAGAACCCTGTGGTTTCCAGTCAGCTCCGTTTATAACAGAGGACCTAAGATAAAATTATTCTGGAAACTATTTTCCTGACTTTTGCCAAATAGATGCTTAGCATCATCTCTACACTAATACAGAATTCAAGTGGAAAGACAGGCCTGATCAACAAAGCATTTGCACAATGTTTTGGAGAAGTTTTATGACAAAGAAGAGTATATGCCAGGACTGAAGCCATGATCCATTTCTCCAAGCATCTATCACCTACACTCTCCACAGCATGGATTCCGGATTCCACAGATTCTTGCTGCTGATCAGTTAATTACCAGCTGTAAATAAATGACCTCTAAACAAAAAATCCAGACTTTAGCTTTTACTATTAGCATGCTTACTATTGTAAGTCCGCATTTGAAACAAGGTTTTAAAAAAGTGTTTTATAATTTTTAAGCATCCAATCATACATATATACACAAATATCTTTCACTGCTCCTGAACCACTAGATTCAAGTTCCTATATGAAATTCAGCAAACCCTTCTTGTGGGATCTTATTTGACCAACAGTACCCAAGCCATTTCATTCACCACCACCAGAATGAACAATTGCAAAACTGGTAACCAAAAAGCCATATTTGCCGTTTTGAACAAGGCAGACAGTTCTGTGTCATTCTATTTCAGCTATCAGAGAGAAGGTAAAAAGTGAACCCTCTAATACAAATTAAATACTTTAAAGCATATGAAAGCAATTCTGAGGTAAGAGAAATGCTTCAAAAGATAGAAAGTGTTCTTCCTTACATTTTATTTATCAACACTCCGCTAATTACAGAGGAATATAAAGGTATCACAGATTTAATAGCATAATACACTTCTCAAAGAAAACAAAGCTTGCTTTACTAAGTGCTGAAGATTAAATCCTTTCTTGTGATACTTGTTTAAAAAGCCTTCTTCTGAATACTCACGAAGTGTAACTGAATCACATAACAAAAACACACAAGTCCCACTCTTGCATTTCCTAACTCCTTACAGGAAATAAAGGGGTGTTACCAACCCTGTTTCTTTGTTCTGGGGAATTCCACTTGCCATTACATGCTTTCAGGGCAACAAAATCTGTAGGGAGTCAGCACAGGGCCTGGGTTACCTACATATCTCTTGAGCTGCATAGTTAAATGACTTCACCGACAGTGCCAGCAGACCCTTTGATATTTTATGTGAACTAAGTACAGGGGGACAAAGAACCTTTCTACCTTTAATGTGGGTTACATCTCTAAAGCATTTCACAGGTTGCATACATCAGGATCTACGACACCAGAGAACATCTGCTAAATTCTAACAGTTGGTATTTGGTGATACTTGGCGTTACAGGCAAGCAAGATAGACAACTGGTTAGATTATTAGGTATAGAAACATTAATTTAGGTAACTGCAGAAACCACTGTGCAAGCAAAATAAGGGGTGAGCCTGTGATTTAAGATTTGTAGCGCCACCTTGAGTTTCTCTCTGGTATTGTTTAATGCTGCTGTTGGCACAGAACTACAAAAACTTTAAAGACAAGTATTTCTATTTCTCATTCCCAAGATATTTGCAGAAGCAAAACAACAAGATTTTTTCATATGTATCATTAGCCCTGTACAGTAATTAACAAGAAACTCCCTTTGTTGTCTGCAGGACAAGAAACATTGACTTGAAAACACCATGAATATTCTAATAAATATATTACCAGTTCTGTTCAGTAATTCTCTCTATACTCATTTCAGCTGCTTAGAAGATGCCTTGATATTTCCAGTAAAAAGATAAGGAAGTGTCTCTTCATTCTGTCACGGAATCAGGACTCTAACATTTTGTTACCACTACTGGCAAAATTCAACAATTTCATTATCCAGCCTTAAAGCAACAATTAGGATTTTTATTTATTTTAAACTTTTGGACTGAATTGACAGCATTTAATTTTTTTTCTTGTATTTTGTCTGTACACGTGTGATTACTCTCAAGGTTATTGCTTCGATTGCATTAGCTAAGCTCATTCCGGAAATATAGACCTGACTTCAACTTCTGTTAGATTGGTAGCAACCCAAAAACACAGGTGTTGAAAGGCATGGGAAAGGAGATGGGCTGTTCTTTCAGTGAGAAAGGAAGACAAATAGCAGTTAGAAAAGGTATTCCCACTGCCAAGAGCACATGCTGTGGCTCAGGCTCTTTCAGAATGCTTTCACCTTCCCAAACATTTCCCCCTACGCAGCTGTCCATGGGCTTTTAAATGTTTAACTTAGTAGAAATAACATAAAAACACAGATAACATTCTCCTCCCTGGAGACTCTGCTGTGGGATAAGAAGTAACAGATTTCATCTGCTCTTTCAATTATCTTTTCCCCTCCTCTTGCCTTCCTTAATTCACATCCACATCACTTAGAAACACCTGAAACAAGACCAAGAGGGTGCACCAAGCTGATAATGCACTATCCCTTTGCCCTCATGCAACAAACAAGCTCACAACCCACACTGGCAACAATTCACTTCAGTCTTTAGAGGGCAGGAAAGCAGCTGTGCCTCCCCCATGCCTCTGTCCCTGAAGGTCCCACAACTGCCCACGCAGCTCTGGGAGCCCTCAGGTTGCTGTCACAGGCATTCAGCCTTCAAGACATGGACGGACTGCCTGCCTCACAGGGCTCTGTCCTCAAACACAGTGCACTTGTTTTAAACCAGGCACCCTCCTCTCCTCAAGTTAGTTCTGATGGGGGAATTACTGGGCAGGTACCCTACTCTCTGTAATAAAGGCAAAGCACCTTTCCTGGAGAAAGCAAGAAACTTGCAATTTTTTGTTTGTTTTGTTTTTCCCTTCCATTCCCTACCTTCAAGCTCTAGGTTTCCTAATTTAACACCATTAGATTCAGCCATGACCCACCTGAGGAAGACTCTCACACACTAAGTAGTTGCCTAAGAGTCTTGAAGCAGGGCAATATACATATCGCCACTCTGACAGACACCAAAAGGACCCACATCTAAATCTCCACCTCCAGTTGAGCACCATTTATTAGGGTCTTGTTCCTCCTTTTCCCACTGCTAAAGTTCCTCATTAAACCTGCATGGACTCACAAAGCACCCCACATTTCCAAAGCTGTTCTTTGTATTTTCTCCACCTGGCCCCAGCACAACTGTTTCACTACTAAGATAGCAATTAAGGAAAAAAGCCTGACATACAAAAAAAAGTCCTACGAGCAGGGAGATACAGTGACTTCAGAGGCCTGATGTTTCTTTTAATTTCTGCTACGCCGCCTGCTCACAGGTTCCTATTGTGACACGAACCAGGGGAACATTTAATCGACCTGTGCCTGGACAGATGTAGGCTTTCATTTATGTTCAAGGTTATTTTCACGAAGGCATTACACTTTGTCCTATTGCAACAAAGCTGTCAGAGTACTTCAGGTACTTCATCTGCAAATTATGAGTTACAATTCAATTGCCAATGCAGGAAACGATAGAACATCTTTAGTTAAGAACATCACCCTCTCTTTCTTACACTAGGAGAATATTACAAATGAGCCATTACAGAAAGTGCTTAGCAAGCCAAGCACTACACTATACACAATTTGGGAGCTTGTTTGCCTCCCTGAGGATAATAAATTAGTGACAACCTGTAGTGCTCCAGTTTAATCTGAAGATTTGTATTTCTATTAGAGCAAATGTCAATTTCCTCGTACCTTGCTTCCTAACCTCTTCTATTATTACCCACAATATATCTCACAAACCTCCACATACAAAAGCTACTCTAATATGATATAAGCAGTCAGCACATTAGCATCTAGGTCTACAGCCATCCTTGCCTACATCAGAAGCTGTTAGGAAGGTGCTTGAGAAACATCAGCCACAGTTTGCACAGACACCACCACGTGGAGTTCAAACAAGGCTGTATTTTCCCTTTTGTCAAGCAGCCTCTGCTCCCCACATAAAACTGCCCAAATATGTTTTTGAACGTAAGCAAAAGTTTAAAGTGTTTGAGAAACCAAAATGAAGACTTCTTACTGTATCACAAGCATTGCCAAGTAACTTCCCTCACCCCAATAGCCCTGGAAATGGCACTGGTTTCTGCTCACTGCTCTGTAGCTGTATTGCTGTTTGGGGTAACTCCAGTGAGGAGCCAGTGTGTAAACATAAAGAGAGAGGAACCACACCTTAGCATAGAGAAGAATGCACACCTTCACTGTAACAAAGCAAAACAGAGCCTCCCAGACCTCGAAATCACCCAGACGCCCTTCTTACAGGCTCCAACAAGCCAATGCAGCAGCCTTTAGCATTTTGCTTCTTCTACTGCTTAAGCAAATCTTGTCCTCTCCAGAAGAGAAGGCAGACAGACCCTATACACTCAGACCCTCCTAATAATATGTTATTGTCAATAAGTATTCCCAGTCACATCTTTTGCTCTGACAGTATATATATATATATGATATATATACATGAAATGAAAAAAAATAATAAGAAAAAATCTCCAAACAGCTTCATAAGCCAATACTCACTCCTCCACAGCCACCTCCCAGCAGCGGTTCTGTAGTTCTCAGGGATGAGCTTTACTGACCTTTTATCTCCTTCCCTAATCATCACCTAATGATTACTTCAACTTCAACAAAAGCAGCTGTTTCCATTCACCCTCGCATTTCACCTGAAAGGGCCAGCCCAGTGGATTCATAAACAACTGAAATAAAATGGGAGATTAATTGCATCTGTTGCATTAATAGTATACTCTCCTCGATGTTACTTTAATATTTGTGCTTGTAGCCAGTCAGACAGCCTGACAGAAGACATCTTTCTTAAAAATGAAGTAATAAACCCAATATATTGTCCTAGGTCCTATTGCAGATTTACTCAGGAACAGAGTAAGAAAATCACTTGTGTAAACTCAGCCTTGTTTGGAGCCAGCTGTAATGAATTTCTGTAGATTAGAAAAAATCAGGATCTGTAGAGAGAGAATTTCTCCCTTTTCCACTGTTTTACAGATAACTTTATCTGTGTGCTCAGTCAGTCTGGGAAATAATGCATTTATTGCCACAGTTAATCCTGTATTCCAGTTAATTCACAGAATCATAGAATACTTGGGGTTGGAAGGGAACTTAAGGCTTATTCAGTTCCAGCCCCCTGCCATGGGCAGGGACACCTCCCAGCACACCAGGCTGCCCAAAGCCCCATCCAGCCTGGCCTCCAGCACCTCCAGGGATGGGGCATCCACAGCTTCTCTGGGCAGCCTGTGCCAGGGCCTCACCACCCTCCGAGTAAAGAATTTCTTCCTTAGACCTATTCTATATCTACCCTTGTTCAGTTTAAATCCATTACCCCTTGTCCTATTACTATATTACCTGACAAAGAGTCCCTCCCCAGATTTCCTGTAGGCCCCCTTTAGATATTGGAAGGAAACACAACCTTAAGAAATTCCTTAAACCATTGTTAATCCAAGTTTATTCCTTTATCTGTATTTACTTTGTGGTCTGTTAAAGGCCTTAAGCATAATAATCTTAGTGATGTTCTGGAAGATGTGTCTGTCTTCATAGAGATCTGGCTGGCTCATGCGAGCTCCTGCAAAGGCTGGAGATGGGGCTAGCAGCTCCAGAGGAGATGACAAAGAGGAGGTGGAAGAGTACAATTATGGCTTCTGGTGACAGCAGATGAACTCCACTAGTGAAAGAGCTCATGTCAAAAGTTGTGCTGTTATCTTTGTTACCAGGGAAAGATTCAAAGCATATTTTCAGTCCAGAGACAGCCACATGCTGCCATTCCCCTCAGGTAGGCAAACCTGCAGAGGAAGCGAATGCATGCTTCCCAGTGCTACCAGTTACCTACCTCAGCAGAGGAAAATGTGTGTGAAATCCTCACGGTATCTCATGGGCTGTTCAAAACAAGTTACTGCTAAGAGGAAAGATCAGATATGGCTATAGCGTGAATGCCTGCATAACCTTTGCCTGGCAGATGCAAGCAGCATGGGTTGGGGCTGGTTTAGAAAGTACACTTATATAATTTTGCCTTTCCTTACAAAAGTTGTTTTAGCTGAAAACAGGTGGAGATATTATCAGTGCCTGCGTATCCCTGAGAGACAGGGCTGCCAAGTGTGGCAGGTTTCCTTCTCAAGAAATTCAGCAAGAAGCAAAGGCCTCCAGTATTCACCTGTCTAAATGGACAAAAGGCAGAAATGAAATATAATTTCACATAAATTATGTTGTTCTTTTTGGACAGATCTACAAGATTTCAGGTTTCAAAATTAGGTAGTTTAAATAATACTTCCCTGAAATTTGTAAATTTCCTGTCCTTTCAAAATAGTTAAAGGGAACTCCCTCCATTTCTATTTCCCCTTCTCTTTCTCTTGAGAAACTGTTTCGGGGTGCTTCTTTCTTTACACAATGTGAATCTGGGCATGTTTGGCAGAACACAAAGCCTTTCTCAAAGCTCAGCAGGGAAAAGCTGGTAGGTACCATGCCGACCTCTGGGCCCCACGGCACTCTGATGCTTCCAGTTCTCAGCCCCACACATGAACAGCTCTATCTAAGGACCTTCCCATTGGATCCAGTTTTGAAGTGCAATGATCAGTATGTATATATTTATAATTGAAAACTGCATCTCTAGTTTAAAAGTTTCAATTGCAATTCTATTCTGTTCAGCCTTGGCCTTGATCTAGTAGCCATGGTTTGTTGCATTCTTGTTCTAAACAATCTTTCTGTTAACCAGAAGGCGAATTCAGAACATCTCTTTTCTCTTCAGCAGGTTGTTCAGCATTTTACTGTCCTGAATATCCTTGGGAATATATAGTAATTACACTGTATTATTTTGAATGGAACCTAAGAAATACAACATCCCCATGATATAGCTCTTCTGGCAACTGGTAGGTCAGCTAAAAGTTGTCACTGTCACTCATGATAATTATCCATGAGAACACAAAAAGAAAACAAATATTGCCATAGCAAACCTCTCAGTGGCTCCAAATTCTAAATTCTACTGTGGTTACATTGTTTTGACATGTGTCAAGTGACATATCAGCACAAAAAAGGCACATTTAAAGTAGAAAAGTACCTTTTCATTCTTCCTACCTGATTTCTGTGTCCCTGGAGAAAATTAAAGTTTTTTCTTTGATCTCTGGCTGTACATTTTAGCAGTCACATTAAAACAATCAGTGGAATCTAGTGGAATCTTTTCACTTTCCCAACTCAATAGCCCAAAGCCTTGAGTCAGAAGACATACTGGACCAAAAGGACAAAACTATTAACTATAAGATATTATGCCACTAGTCAGTACCTATAGGACTACAATACTTATTCCTACAAAGATTTTTGCAAAGAAATTAGCAGACAAATAGGTAACTGTAATATGCAGGTGTTTGATAAATTGTCCAGTAAAAAAAATGGAAGGAAGGAAAGGTAAATCAATGAGTAATAGTGAATATCTGCTTATTATATGGCCTTTTTTTTTTTTTTTTTTTTTTTTCTTTCCTTGAATTGATTTCTGGAGGACAGCATTATCATCTCAGGTTTCACCTGTATTAACTGGGTCCTAGAGAGACACCTGTGACTTATCCCTGATCATCTTAGGGATGAATGAAAACATGTAGAAGTCTGCTTCTGGAGAAAAATGTCTTCATCACCATGCACAGAATTCGTAAAGCTGCTTTCAATTACAACCAGCTAAAACTCAGGTTCAGTTGAATGGGCACTTCTAGTCCTGATTTTATTATGGCTTGTCTGCTTCCTACTGTTGTTACATGTTTAGTATACACATCTAACAGTGACAAATGGTTACTGAGCTCTTGACTAAGCCTGAAAAACAACTGAATTGTAATGGCAAGCCCTCAGATTGCTCCAGAAGAGTGCTAGGACATATGAATCAAGGAGAGAGCACCTTTTAACATTTTCTGCAGTCATTCACAAATCAAAGTCTGTGAAGCAGATTTCAACAGTACATATATTTAGAGTCACTGTCTAGGTGATATATAACGTACATTGTTTATCAAGGAAGCACATAAGAAAAGGAATGGATCTCAACAATAGTAAAAGCTAAACAACTGGAAAACTGGTCTGACATTCAAAACCATCCTGCTGGGCACAAGATACCAAAGCTGGTAAGGTCTTTCTCACACAATGAAAATTAATAACTAATTAAACCACCCATTTAAAAAATCAAGTACATGTCCAAATGACTTATAAGAAATAAGGAGCGCTTTTACTGATTTCTGCCCAAATAAATTCCTTTAATGGTACATTGACCAACCTGAATCCTAAAAATTATTTAAAATGAAAAGATGCGAATAGTCAATTTTCAAGGAAAAGTCATTAAAACACAAAGTACAAAATATTACAGCTTCTTTCCAGTACATAAGGAATTTAATGGCAGTTTTGTCTAACTTTTCAACACCTTCCAAAACAGGCTTATTCATATATTAGGTTTTGATTTAGCTTAAAAACAACTATTTCTTTGTAAGAAGCCCATATCAGTTCTGCCTGGAATAAAACACAAAGAACAGGAACGCTAATCCTTTAGGACTGAGATTGCTATGGAATTTAGGTCTCTAGAGCCAATTAAAATTCAGTTTGAGTTAGGTGTGTAAGGTTTCTCTCATATATCTTAGTCCAGCTTTTGTGCCTTTGTAGTACCACCTAATCTCAGTATTGACTTCAGACAGTTAAGGGAAATGCACAGAGGTTGATTGACAACATTATCTGTATATTAACATACACAGGCTCAGCAGGGGTTGTTAAAGCTCAACATGTCATAGACAATGCTCACCACACGTTCTGCTCTATTAGATTACTTGACAGGTTATATATAGTTCTTTTACTCACATCAGGAAAGGCATTTAGAGGTGAATGCATTGGAAGAAAATAGGAGAGTGTATAGAGGATTGAGACAGGAAAACCAAATCCTCAATGAACTTGGGCACAGCATACAGATCTGAATGACTTCTTCAAGGACCCCTGGACTTCCTCTGCTTTCCCATACTCATCAGGGATCTCTTTGGTACCTGATGAGATCTTGGAAGTAGCAATGTCAATGAGATGAAAAGAGATGTCACCAGAATTGTTCCACTGGATTCCAAAGCCCAACAACAACCCACAGGTGCCTGAGGGACAGGAGTGTACAATAAGATGGGACTGGTTATAAGCTGTCAGATCACAGCTACACAAATATCCCCAGCAGAAGAAAACCATTGCGTACATTGTCCAGCTCACAACCTCTGCCGCCTTCACCCTCCTCGTGCAGCAGATTTTTGGAGATTACTAGCAGCCAAAAAATTCAGCATCGGTTTCCCATGTTGACAACAAAACAGATAAGAACACCAAATTCACTGTCCTTATCTGAGCTTGGTGCAAGGTGTTTGCTAAGCAATCTCTTGATTTTCATCTCAGCATTTTCAGCTGTAGAAAATCAGCCTAAAGTGAAGCATACAAAACACCAGTGGAAATAGTCAGGAAAAAGACCATAAAGGGCAAAGATATATTTTCATCTCTTTTTAACTTCAAAGGGCTTTCCATATATGCACATAATCAGTGAATTCCTAGCTCTCTTGAGATATTTGTCATTCAATCAACAAGCGGACATCTGGAGCTTCATTTTAAAATTCATATAAATTGCCCTTGTGCTGAGGTCCTGTGTGTTTTTTCTCTCATTTCTCTTTTGTGTCAGTCTTTCTATTTACTTTTCCTTGCTACCTACAGGAAACCAGAAAAACAGAATCCAAACATATTGATTTTCACCTGGAAGAATATGGGCTATTAAAGCTTCTGGACTCTGAAGGAGAGAGCATTTGTGTGAAAACTCTGTCCCCCAGAAGGCTGCTTCTATGAAGGAATCAACAAATAATCAAATTCTGACAACTCTTAAAACTTACTCTTCTTTGACTTTGTCTGAATAATTTATTTTCTGTCTGAGCTTCTGCCTGAAACAAAATATTCACAACAGTGATGAGGCTAGGATGCTACAATGAATAAATGCAAACTATAGTTTGATGATTCAGTCCTCAGAATATTAAATCTCAGGATAATTTTTCCCTTGCAAGATATATTTATACTTACAGAATAGCAAACTAACCACATAGAGATGAGATCCACATATGTAGTACTTTGGCAAAGAGTAAACCTGAGTCATGCAGGAAAGAAAAAAGTTGCTTGAATGAAGAAACCAAAGGGAGGGAATTTGCTTTGCTCTGACATAAAAATCCCTGGGTGAGTCTATAACTGTTTTGTAAGCTCCGCACTTGGAGGAGGACTGATGCAATTACCCAGTCACTGATGTAGCTTAAAATGGGCAAAAGAGAGAGAATGATAAGTACCGTGTCTTTCCAAGATTCTCTTCAAACGAAAACAAACAAAAGCAGACCCATTTCAAAGCCTGGAGTAGTAGGCCCTGCCCAACAGTTCTGGAGGATGGTTGCTGATCTCCAAGTACAACAGAAAAGACTGTGCTCCAGGATGTCTCTGCTTGTCTTGTGTACCACTAATTGCCCGTCCTTCAGACATTTCTTTCCTTACCTGGAAAGAATGGTAAATCACGTAACTAACTGCATGAAGGCTGGGATGGATGGCACACAAGAGCAGCAGTTGCAGAGTTCTGTCAGTCCCAAGTGCTGTGCTACTAAAGGTCTCTTTCAGCCTCAACTGAAATGTTGAACAATTTTAGAGCTTGTCAAAGCCCCATCTGCCTTCAGGCTGGATTTTAGCAATTCCATGTGTCTTTGGAGTTCAGGGATAAGGCCAATTCTCTGGCAGAACTGGAGTCCAATGGTTATTTTTCCTGCAAGGGAATGAAAGAAAAAGAGAGAAAGAAAACAGTGGTGCTCTGCCAGCTCCTTCCCACAGGACTTGATCAGACCTGGGACATGGCCTCTCTCATCCATTTGCTGCTAGACTGCCTCTGGTACAAGGTAGTCGGAACCTACATGGAAGAGAGTGCACAGAAACACAAGGCCGCAGAAAGCAAATAGGTTAAGCCCTTTATCTCTTCGGTCTGATTCTCAGAACAGGCAGCTTGATTAAGCCTCCCAGTTCGGGGCAGGAACAATACGTGACAAATCAGCTCCAGTCCAGAGTAGATTCTCCCTTTAAGATCTGTTTCTAATCACGCTGACAAGTAACAGGAATTCCTTCAATGAGACCTAAACTCTTTACTAAGAGGTAAATATATTGAGATTTGAGGAAAACAATCTAGTAGGAAAACATTAGGTACAGAAGACTGATTTTTATGGGGTACATGTACCATATGAATTAAAGGCAATCCATCAAGTCTCTCTTACAATGCAAAAAGCAGGCAGCAGAGATACTAAATGTACTGTCTGGGGATGATCCTGCCATTTGAAGCATTCTCATTTCTCTGAACAGGGATGCTGAGGCACTGAAAATATGTCAGCCCATCAAAAACATGTACACATGCACCCGGGGCTTAGCCAGAAATAGGTGTGGAGGATTTGACACTGCAAGTCCTTTCTCCTTGGGAACAGGCAGCCTCTGAGATAGGATGAGCATTTGTTGAGGCACAGCTCACTCACAGGTGAAAAACAGAGAGCCTCCCCTGCCTGTCTGACAGAAGATTAAATGAGCAATGGCCATAGGCTCTCTGTGCAGGGAACTGGCAGCAGAGCTGTTCTCTTAACTATTGTAAGAAACTTGCTCCTACTTGCCAGGATTAGTGGAAAGGTAGAAGATGAGGACAACAGCCAACCAAAGCACCCCACTTCACATAGGTTGCTTCATCAGAACTGACCTAGATACCTGTCAGTCTCTTGGATGACAACACAGCCGTGACCCTTCCCCCTGCTGTTTTCTGAACTGATGCTTCTGAAGTCATCTACTAAAAAGTTCTGAAGTACACAATGCCTGCACTATGTAATGCAGTTTGATACACCCAAGACCTAAAACACTGGTAGAAACAACGATGAAGACAAAATTTCCAAGTGCAAAAAATTTATCGTGGAAGTCAATGATCTTTTTAAGAAATGACATTGTGAAAAAAGTACCCTCCAGAAAGAGGATACAAGAGAAAGAGGAAACAGCATTGAGATCCCCATGATTAATTACTGTCAATATTTGCATTTTTTCTGTAATGGCATCTCCTAGTCATGGACAAGCACCTCTTGTGCCAACTACTAATATATTAATTCTGAAGCATATCTGTGCGGTATTTGACAGCCATTGTCATTAAAACACAAGGCACTCTGTAGCCTTGCCAACAGACCAAGGTTCTCCTTGTTAACTGTAATTGGCATGCCAGTGATAACTCTTTGCTCTCCAGGATGTCAGCGGTGTGTCTCATTACTAAACCAAGATCTGCGGTCTGGCATTTAAAAGGCAATAAGAACAATGAGGTGGTGTAAGAAATCTCTCCGATATTTCTAACAGAAAAACATTGCTGGTTCCTGAGGAGGAGCCCACCTCACATTTTTTCACCTTTTCCAGGTATCAGTGCCAGTGACCTCGCTGCCTTTCTTACACTTGCTGTAGGTAAGAAATAACTCCCCTGAAGTCAGTGGAATTACATAGCTATAAAACTTGCACAAGGAGAGATCGTATCACGTATAACGAGAAGGCAGATAGTGTCTTGCACTTACGACAAAATCTAAGATTAAATCTATTTTCAGACTGTCAAAAGCAGGAAAGAGGAAAGTTTCTTTCATCTTGCTGTTGAATGACAACTTATTTCTTATGTCTGCAGTCAGACACTCCAGGTAACCGGCTAGTACCATGTCTGTTGTGTTTATGAACTGCATGTTCACATAAACGGACTATGCCTCTGTGTGGCTGTACTCAGAAGCTTTGCTGTGATAAACACTCACAAGCTGACCAGAGAAACCAGGGTGCTCTACAGGGTTAGTGGACTGAGATCCCTCCTGAGCCTATATATTTGCATTCATCTGTCTTTCATTGTTCTTGTACACATTTGCACATGAATGTGTGCAAGGAGGGGTGATGGACAAGTTATAATATTCTACAACACCTTCTTCCCCCTTTAATGCTGGAGAAAGAAAATAATTTAGATATGTATGCTATGAATTGTTTAGAAATGCAAGGAATAATCTGGTGCAGCCAGATTTTGTCAGAGTGGGCAGCCAGACGCACAGATTTTGCCAGATGGTAACTAAAATCATGCATCAACTCAAACCTGTTTTGGCCCCATCAAAATTCACCAAAAGTTGCCTCAGCAGTCTTTTGGTAAAGACTGACTGACTACCAAGAAAGCTGGAAAAAAATATATATGTTTCTAAAGCTGACCTGTAGCCCATGCCAGGCTTTTTTTAACCTGCCTTCAGAACCACCCACAACCCCACCAGCTCAGACACTCCAAAGGAGCCACACTGTATTCCAAAAGGTCAAGCAGCCACGGCTCCAGCTGAATTACCAGCATATTTTAAGCTTTCTTGCTGTTTTCACTGGGGGAAAAAATGAAAGACATTTAGTTTCATCTGTTCTTCTTTGTGCACATACTTACTTCTATCATGCAATACAACATTAGAGCACTTAAGAAAACAGCTATAGAGATATCTCAAAAAAGTGTTCAGTGGGGAAACAAAGTAAAATGTGGATGTTTTTTTAAACCCAAACACCCTTGCACTAATCTTTCCCTATAACCAATGGCAACAAATGACATCAGGAACCAGATAACAAAACTGGCATACAAAAGGAATGCTCTCTGATGGTTTACAGCATCTCCAAAGATCACGAAGTCCCTGATTCAAACATGGCCCAGGCTGTACCCACTCTGAGAGGCTGTTATCAGAAAGAACAAAAAAGCAGCAGGTAACACAAAGGGAATTTTTCTTGAGTGGAAAGTCTTTCAATGTGTTCTACAACGTATCAAAAGTAATGGCAAAAGCAATAGAAATATTTTCCTGGTTTTTATCCTTAATCTTTCTTGATGCTTTATAGCAACATCCTATCGATGTTTGAATATGAGAGCAGCTTAGTCACATATCAACTGCTCATTATGCTGTGTGTATAATTTTAGCTGCAGGTAAAGAGCAGACTACTTAGAGCTTCAGATCAACAGTACCAGGAGATTCTGCTAAAACATGTCTTCAAGAGAGTTCTCTAATAAGAAAACAACCCTAGTTTGTTCACACTCGAGCATTTTCCCCATTTCCTGAATATATACCATGTTAGAAATACTTGTGCTGCCAAGACTCTGAAAAGTAATAGTAACTGGGTTTGACTATAAGGGCATTTACACCCACCACTGAGACAGCAGCACTGCAGACTTCAAAAAACACAGCAGACGTGTGTAGCAGTATTAAACTAATTATCAAGATCATTGTTAACTTTCTCTTCCTATATAGTTTGTCTTTCTAATTACAACTACAAATATACAACCTAGATGACCTGCTTCCCGTGTATATTCACCAAATACTGAAAGAGTCCCCATGCAATTCCAGATGCAATCAGCTGGTGGTTAACAAAAGTCCTCTTTGGAGAATTGCCCTTGACTCCACACACATATTAATTAAATCCAAAGGTACTTTGGGGAGGCATTTCATTTTCCTGAGGCAACATAACCTAGTGTGTGGGGATCATTACTGCTCCCAGTGTCACTTGCTGTGCTTAACACAACTCTGGGCAGCCACTTAAAGAGTACAGGACATGGCTCTTTCATGCTCTGCATGTTGCATATCCATTTGCACTCAGGAAAAATGTGCAAACTTTACTTATTTTTGCAACATATTGCACCTGCCATGACCTGCTGAAAACACGGGGCAAAATGGAGTTTGGCCTCTTCTTTGGAATTTGTCACCCTTTCAAACCAAAGGGACCAGGAGATGTTCACTGACCTTGAGCTCCTTTCTGCCACTTCCACAACAATGGATGACATTTTCGACATCATCTGACATCTCCTGGAAAAAAATGTGCCCATTTTAAAATAAAGTCTGCTCAGCCTGAATGGTGATTTGGGAGAGGGGAGGGTGTTTACCTCTATTTTTTTTGCTTGTTTGTTTGTTCACCTTTCTTAACTGCACATATTTGCATAAAAGAAGTTATGTTGTATCATCTTCTCCCAGAGCTTATTCCCCATCTGAATCCTGTTGATGACAGCTTAATCATTTCCACAGCAACCGAGTTCGTGACATCAAATAGGGTATAAGCAGCAGGAACTGATAATTTCTCTGGAAACAGGGATTCTCTTCCATGTACATAAATACTCTGAAAAACAAAGGAGAAACAGAAATACAGAAAATATCTATCTGCCACAAAAATGCGATTGGTCTAACAGGGAACGGCAGTCATTTTTTCTTTCACTGTCTGTCTTTTACTCTTTAACAACATAAAATTATCTTCTATCATATGGTTTAAAAGAGTATTAGATGACAGACCGAGGACTGGGGACAACCAGCATCCCTGGTCAGAGCTGGTAAGGCAGATGTACATGCATTTTCTCTGCCAGGTACAGCCCGTATTTTAGGTGGGTACAAGGAATGAGCACCTTTCTGAATGAGCACCGTAAATTCTGACCTTGCAGTTCCTCCATGAGATGAGTAACATGCTGCAACACGCAGAGAGCAAACTGACTTGAACTGTTATCTCCAGAACACGTACTGACAATCCAAGCATCAGTGCTGGGTTCCTGTGCTAAGTAGAAATGACTCAGTGCCTTGGCTTTCAGGAAACACAGATTTTTCTGCACCTCTGCCTGTGTTGCAGTGCCATACAGCATGGAGACTGCTTCCCTACTGCTTGTTCTGCATTGTGCAGCTCTCTGCAGAAAACATTCGTTGAGGATTTGAGGAGAATGCTCTAAAGAGACTTATTCCTGCCTATACTTCCTATCATCCCTTGTTCTGGTTTTCTAATTATGCAGAAATCTTGATTTAAAGGCCAAATGTCTGGGGTCACCATCAACTATGCAAACCAAAATGGCCGTGTGTGGAGGACAATTGGAAGTTTCCAAGCTGCACATGTAGATTGAAATAGCTGTGGTTTGTGCAGCACTTTGGAATGGGTTGCAGATGATTAGTTCAGGGATGACCAATTGCATGCATCTGAGCATCACTCCAGCTTGTGCCCATGACAAGCTTAGGCTGTGGCTTAGGAGCCTTTGGTGTGGCACAGTAGGCTCAGTGACAGGCGTGTGGTCACGCCAGACTGAATAGATAACATCAAAGCTGCAGGTGATAAATTTGCTGAGGAAAACTAATACCCGAAACAGGAAAAAACTCGGTAAAACTGCCGGCAGAATAGATTATTGATCACCCTGCCTTGCGTTTGAAAATTAATGACATAGAGGGACAGAAAGCACTCCCACTCCCTCTCCCAGTGACTAAATCTAATGAAGGCAGACACTGCTAAACTTAAGATTTGTGGCCCTCAAGTGTGTGCCCATGGTAATGCACATGTGAAACACAGAGGTAGGCCCGCTGGCATGCTGTGGGAGGTTGATGCTGAAAGGGAGTGCAGCAAGCTGTGTCGGGCAGGGACCGGTGTGGAGTAGGGAATGTAGAACCAAAACAGCTTTGAAATATGCAGACTCCTGGAACAGCCCCAAAGCAGCATCACACCAGTTGAAGTAAAGCCTTTCACTAACCTGCCACCAAAGGCAGGGTGACAGCCCACAAGATTTCCAGCAGGGCTTTTGCCTTTGATCCAGTCTCCTTCGTTATTGCACAAAGTCAGCTCGTGTAGTGCAAACTGGGACACAGCTGAAATCCATCTCAGTTTTTCAGTCAGGCTGGTGATGGATGTAGGTCTTCTGGGAGACTCTGCCTGAAAAGCCAGTGATAAGATTAGTACAGAACTATTTGTGCCCGTGTAGGTCAAATGCTACAATAGCATCTCCTGCCACTGGCTGGTAGTGGGAAGGGAGCTGAAGATTACACAGAAAGCTTTAGGCAAAGATGAAGAGCATGAATGTCTCACTGACAAGAATAAGAAACACCACTAAAACTGTGGGTTCACTCTAGAATTTATGTCTCCAGAACAGCAGCTAATCTCTTCCCCAAATAATTTGGAGAGGACCAAATTATACTTTTTTAAAATTATTATTTATTTATTTTCCCACACACTCACATTTGTAAATCCTCTGCAGCTGGAATCAGGTGTTAATGTGAGAGACTTGAAGCTCATTACAAACTGCAGGGGGGCAGTTCCTGTGGAAAAACAAAACAAAAGAACAACAAAAATGGCTATATACATTATCAGAAACCAAAGGGCCAGAACTTTTTTTTTCCTAATTATTACTTTACATCAATTTCACAACGATTTTGGGTCTAACCCATGAATTTTGGAATGCTTTAAGTTGGAGATATTACCCAGTGACTTCCTGAGTGCTCAAAGGAATGTAAATTTGCCAGTTTTTATTGTTGGCTACCTGCAAATTCAGATCAATTATCAAGACCATTATAGATGCTCACCCAGAAATCTGCCCTTTCATCTTTCTCACAGGATGTACAAGAGCAACCACTTTTTATATATATATATATATATTATATATATATATATAAAACAACAGTTTACCCATATGGTTACTCTGTTGCAAGTAGCTAAACCTCTATTGTACATACAGATAGGTATTTTTAAAAAAGAAAATTTGAGATATCTGAAACAGGAACAGAACTATACACCAAGGCAGATACAAATCTCTAATTTAAATGGACAAAACAAATCTCTCAGTGACACTCCTTCTACAATTCTAACTTTATCATGTTGGGTTTTTTTCACCTTTTTTTTTTTTTTTTTTTTTTTTTTCCCTCATGCTCTAAGCAGCAAATGCTTTTTCCTGGCAGAAGGCATCTTTCTGAATGGCTGGTAAATAGTATAAACTCAGCCAGGAGGGTTTTAGCAACAACAAAATATCCAAATTGCCCTTCTAGCAAGCCTCCAAAGGACTGGGCCTTTGTTTGCACACATGCTTCAGGCAAACACTGTGAACATCTTATGCAAAACCAATTACTCTGTAACCAAAGGAAAGGTGTGATGTGCAGCACAATTTCCCAATTATTGTTACCCTTGTCATCACATTTCCTTCCAATTTACTTTTCCTGTTGCCTTTAAATTTCCAAGAATCAACCTAATTAGCCATATTGAACAAAGACCCTCTGGCCTGTGTAAACAGACATGGCTATAAAACATCCTTATTTCTTAATCAGTGTTGCTTCTGTGCCACACAACAGATTTAGTTTACAAAGATACACTCCTGTGCTAAAAAACAAATTCTTTAGGTTTCAGTGGTAGAGTAAGCCATTTGCTGTAGCTCTTTGCTGATCAACGTGGTATTCCCTTAGTTGAAAACAGCAGATTGCCAAAAGGCCTTTATTCTACATATCCACAAACTTAGTCAGAAGAAAGAGATGATAATCTGCACTGATGTATTGGAAGACCTGTAATATTCACAACAAGCCTTGGGTGTAACAAATCTGCAGGCCGTTGTATCAAATGTATCTCAAAATTAGTAAACTGCCAATGTTTATAGCCATTTAAGATGACCTTCATGCCACTTTGCCAGTCACAGAAATCTCTTAAAATTTCCTGAAAGAATTGACATTGTTTCTGTGTGCAAAACCATACATGAGAAACGTGTGATAATCAAATCCTGCGGCCTTACGTACGCACTGCATTGAGTGCAAGAGGTGCACTTTGTGCACTGGCTGGCACTTTCAGCAGAAGCATCTTACCTTATGCTGACCTGCAGCACCTCAGTAGCAGAGCATGAGGGACACCTACAAGGTCACAGTCTGTGCCAGCCGCAGGGTAATGCTGATGGTGGCACAACTTCCCCCAGCTTTGCCAATACAGAAGAACTGGCCTTTGTGAAAGGAGGAAAGAGTCCAGTATGCTTCATTTCAAAAATAGAAGGGCTACAGACTGCCAATGATGAACTTCTCAGTAGCAAAATCAGCTGGACACTGTCTAGTGATCAAACTAAAGCCCTGGAACTAGGAAGATGGGCTTATTCTCATCCCTTCTAAAGACTGAGAGGAAAAAAGAGGGGGGAAATTAGCGTAACTACTCACTGCTTCTACTCCCAAAAAGTACCACAGAAATGCTTATTGACCGCAAGGGAGGTCAGGTCGTGAGGTGCTTGTAACTAGAGTGTGTCAGCAGCTGAAAATCTTCATGTGGAAAGAGGGAGAGTCAAAGAGGATCTGTAAATGCCACTGAAGACAAGAGCACTCCAAAGAAATTTTCTCCACCCTTAGTTTACCAGAGAGGCGCTTCCCATCTAGGATCAAAGACACACACGCCTTCTTCCCTATTACCATTGCTCTGGATAAATAATTTAGGCATTGAAGTATTGCCTGGATGAATGGTTAGAGAACACAAGAAGAGTCACACTTCTCAGGGAACAATGTATTTACATAAGATAACTTAACTTCATGTAATAAAACTGTTTCATCAGCTTTTATTGAGGGTCCTGTGCCAGAGCTACAGACCTGTAAAGGACCATAGCTCTGTAGTGCTGTCAGTTTGTAACAGCTGATCTGGCACAAGTCTTCTTTCCAGAACAGCACATAATTCTCCCTCTCTTGAAGACATTTACTTCAAGTGAAAAAAAGCAGCCCATCCATGTAGCTGCAAACGAGGAGCTGAAATGTTTTCATTATTAAATGGCACAAGCTGAAAGATTTTCTGCATTTTACTGTCTCTAGAGTGTCCCTGAGGTCACCCGTCAGAGAGCGCCTGCACAGAAGGACAATCTCGGAAACATATTTCACATCTGCCAACCGTGCACGGCAGAGGAAGATGTACTAAAGCACCTGTACATCAGCTCCTGGCTCTGCCAGGGTAAGGGGTGAGGCCACACAGGTTTGTGCATGAAGAGAAGAGTGTGAATGGGACAGCCACTGCCCAGCCTGTGTGGCTAAGCCAGAGACAAAGAAGCCCTGGGCGCATGCAACAGCTGCACCTGCTGGGAGCTGGGACAAGTCCCTAAGATGCTGCTTGAGACTGTTCCTTCCACTTCTATATTCCAAGGAAACAGAGTCTGATCAAAATGCTTTCATTTGTTTGGGAAGGAGCTGTCTTGTCTCCATGCTATGAGAAGTCAAGGGGGTACTTGGAAGCATCTTGTGAATCCAGGATGACTCACACGTGCAAAGCTGGAGTGAAAAGGGCTGTGTGGGGGTGACAGTGTGGGGACTAAACCAGCCTGGTTTTCAGGCTTCACCGCCTACTCAACCAGGTACCACTGCCTCCTGCTGAGGGCCAGTCTTGCAGGGTGCTCCCTCAGAGCCCTTGGGGCATTCAGCTCCCTGAAATGAACCCAGGCACAGAAGGTGCAAAAGGAGACTGCCATGGGAACCGAAATGTTCTTCATATCACACAAACCCTACAGTGTGTCAGATGGAATGTTATAGACAGCGCTATTTCCACATGAGGCTATTTCCGAAAGCCTCTGCATGAAGAGCTCTTACAAAATACTTGTATCACATCTTCCCGTGACTGTCTCCCTCTATTGGTCTCACAGAGGTGAGGAACTGTCAATTAGGAAGATGTGAGGTGAGTTCCAACCCTGTCCTGCAATAATTTGAACTAGCATGAAATACTGACCGTACACAAGGGATGCCTTTGCGTCACAGCAGATTGTCTTTAGCATTAATTACAAAATTAAGCTGTAACTTTAATGAAATTTAAATATAAAAACGTTACCTAAGACCTGTCCACCTTATGTCTTTTGTAAGCACAACCACAAAAGAATTGTATGACAATTTAAAGAAGAAAAGAGTGGACCAGGATGGGCATCAGCAAAACTCGAGAAAGGTGGGTATAAGCAGTCACATTCTATGCCTTTTCTGAATTGTGTTAACACTCATGGTTTATGCAAAACAAGGAAAGACAGGATGCAATATGGCTTGTCCTTATTTAAATGCTAAGAAGGAAATTCTGCTGTGGGAAAAGCACCTGCAATCCTATTGCTCCTAGCAAGTGGTGCCTATACATCCTCAGGGCTTCTATACCCACTGTCTCAGATCAGGCAAACAGGACATCGGAGTCCTGGGACTGCTGAGCCTGGAGTGGTGACACTGGGACTGTTATGGGATTGCTTCTGACATGATGAAAGACGAGTATGAAGTAAAAAGTTAAAAATAGCTTGTGCAATAGCTAAAGCAGAACCATTTTAAATGCATGAAGTTCCTGACCCCCCCAGGTAACATCTGCCGCACTCTACCTGGCTGCGTCCATGCTTACCTTTGCTTTAAATAGCACCAAGCACAGCACTTGGATCGCTGACATCTGTGCAGGGATGCCTCAGCCTATTTGTTCCACGATCCGTCCCTTGGAATCAACTCTCAGCTGTTACAAAAAGCAAATACACAAAAGAGGCAAGGATGACAAAGTTTGCAAAAGTAGCTTAATTATACTTCATTTTATATCACGTTTTTAGCACTCTTGTAGAGGCAATCGAATTATGGGTAGCATGTAACTTTTTGCATGAACCATCCATGATTCAACTGCCAGCGGTGGTGAAATCTCCGTCTCTCCCGTGGTGGTATTTATTGATTGATCCTCGGCATCTTTATGCCCATACACCTCATCAAGCCTACAGGCTTGGTGGAGAGAACACATCTTGAAGGATCGGATCTGTTGAACTCCCCTTGTCTGGATTCTCCTCCTCAAGCTGCCAGCCTGCTCTCAGCCTGGCAGTGCCACAGTGGAGGCTGCAGGACAATCACATCGCGTTGCTGGGTGACAGCATCCTCTTGCTAAGGCTGAGCCATGTGAGCCCATCCACCTTGACCCAGGGATGTTGTTTTATTGTGACAGATTTTTCCCAAGCGGTAACCTGTAAACTGAGCACCTGTCAACCTGGCTCAACAGTTACTATTTTCCATTTGTTTTCCTTCATCAAAATACCTGTGCTGCTTGCTGGCACTTTGCGGCACACCAGTGACATTCACTACAGGTACATCTCAGCAGTGTGCACGGGCAGCAAAACTTCCATGTATACAAGGAATAAAAATCACATTTGATCCTTGCTGTCTTTCGTGGCGCATAATGGGCCTGTGCCTCTCAAACCCAGTGGTGAAGTGCAGTTGCCTGACAGCTTTCACTCTGACAGGAGCCCGATGTTCAGATGGGGGTCATTTGGAGCACTACATTTAATGACCGCTGGCAGAGGATCATCCCCAAATCTTCTATTGATCGGCTTGTAAAAATAGATGGGTCAGTCTCTGAGCTCACGAACATCTATTTAATTAAATCCCTCTAGTTTACATATGTTAAATGTTAGGTTTGGCTTCCATCCTTGAATATACCTCATCTCTCTTCATCTGGGATTACCATCCCACCCTTCTGCACAGCCCAGACACACAGACACACAACTACGATCAGGGCTGTGGTTACAGACTTGCTAAGTGAGCAAGTGTACTTTCTCAACCTTATTTCAGGAACGCTCAGTTGGCAAAGACAAACAGTCGTAGTGTCAGGAGATTGGCTTTGCCAAAGGTGTCAGCATTGCTCAAGGGAGGAACACTCTTCTGAAACACCAGTGCTCAAGCAAACCACAGCCACTTTGAAGTGGAGCTACATTGAACAACAAATTCTCCAACCCAGCCCAAACAAGCATACAGGAAAAAAAAATCCATCTCCATCTCCATTCTCTTTTCTCTCCCCATCCCTTTGATTTCCACAAAGGCTGTCAACAGGAATAACACTCCAATCATTTTTGTCTCGGTTTTCAAGCCCAAGCTTTATCTGGCTTATCAGAATTAGACAAATCATTCTGGCCCCACCAGTTTACTCCGGCATTTCCCTGACAAAAATATCATCGCAGAAAGACTGAACTAGCTTCTTTCTTTCTTTCCTCATGATACATGGCTTTTGGAGGAGATGGCATGCTGTTATTGTTAGCTTGCAATGTATGAACTGATGTACAAAACAAGGCCAGAACAGAGCAAATGCAAAGGCACCTCTGCAAAATGAGGACAGTTCTTTTGCTTATCAGTGATAGTGTTGCTTTATCACCATAAAAGCCTGCACTGCCAACACACAGATGTGATCTAATTCCTGAGCAAGCCTGTCTCAGATTCCCTGGCTGTTTTGATTACCAGTGACCAGAGGAAAGAAAAGGGCAGGATGGGTGAGCTGTCCGCCAGTAGCAGTCATGTAACAGGAATACAGATTCTTCTTTTTCTCTTCCCTAAAAGGAAAAAGGATTTGTTGTGCTGGTTTTTCATCTCCTTTTCCTTTTCATTGAGAGTGACAGTTATTTGATTCTGTGTGGCATGTCAACAGTATGGATAAATTAATGTGTACTGAGAAAGCTATATTTATGGTAGGAACATCTTGTGAAAAGCATAGGTTAGAGATGCAGGGGCTGAACTGGTACAATCTATTCAATTTTCTTTTTTATGTCCTTAGCAGTGATGTTTATTTAGCTATTTTATCTGTGCATGTGCTTGTTTTTGCAGGCATCTGATTGCAAGCACTTGATTTCAAACACTAGATCATTCAGTCTCTGCCCAAACATGGACAGCCCCTGTTATACTGGCTAGAGGCTAGTTTGTGCTTCCACATCGACTGAGGTTAACAATAAACCAAACTCCGCTGATTCACAGACAACTCAAATACTGAAGCTCTCGTGTGTGGGTAGACCAAAAATTACAAGCGAAAATATAGTAATTTTCCATTAGTCACTGAATTTCCTCCAATTTCCATTGCCTCCAGGAAGTGGCACTTGGTCCATACATATTTCAAAGCCTTACCTAGTACCAGCTCCCATTCTACGTATTATACTACAGCTGTCCCCAGTACCACCAGTGATATTGTCTCGTGCTTCTGCATGACCAGACCATAACCAGATCTCCTCACCCAGATAATGACCAACTGTTACACCAGCCTACTTGCCACAAGTGCCTGTTCTGTGCTCATCAGATGGGGAAGGAGAGGTATGTGTCTTTCACCCAATTAAACACCATGACACATTCCCTCCTCCTGCCAGAAGTATAGCTAAAATACAAAAGTCTGTGTTGTCCATCTCTGTATATTTTTCTTGGACACAAAAATCCCTTGTCACTTCATTCACCTAAGAAAATCACTGCTTCAAATAAAACATCTTTTGTGGTTTTTTTTTTGGAGTGAATTTCACACAAGTCTGACAGAGCAGCAGACAGGCTCCTTTTTTTGTATTTCCAGCAAACAGACAAATGGCAGTGGCATCCCATCACCTACTGCCCTTCAGCCTTTGCTGGCCAGGACCACCTCAAGGAACATTACATTTCAAGGCTTATCACTTCAGTTATTTGCTTCCTTGGCGAGACTAAGACTAAATGAATGCCATGAATCCTGTGCTTTAGAGACTTCTCTGTCAGAAACATGAAAAGAACTCACTTCCCAAGAATGACACAAGACAATAATCACTGTCGGAAGCAAATTTAGGAGGGAAAAATGTTATGGACCACAGGCGGTCTCCTGAGCCATCCCTGCAAAGATTTCTTTGTAGAAGGAACAATGGCTGAAACATCAATGGAAATAAGCAAGGATTGCAGTTGTCAGAACACGGGGATGCAGATAAGGACCAGGGCTTTCTCCTATTAGAGCAAGAGCAGGCAGACTGGTGGAGTTTTGAATATATTTGTTGGAAAGGACAGAACTATTGATCTTTATTGAAGTGGAGAGTAAGGCTGAGGGGAAACAAAAAGGGTGGCTAAAAATAAAACAGTAATTCTGTTTTCCAGTCAGGAAGAAAGAAAATGTCTGTTCCTATCCTACTCAGCAAATCAAAGAATGAGTGATTTATAATCAGATTAACAGCCATGGCTTCTAATCTGCCCAATTTGTCACCTGCTCTAAGTCTACACCTGAGCTGTCAGCAGCAGAGATGAAAATGATTGATCTGTGACTTGGCTGGCATAATAAATGCTAGTGTATACAGATGAGGATTTTTCTTATCACTGGCTACCTCAAATTGTGCCAGTTAGCAATGACTATGAACAGTACTTCTTTCTCTTTCTTGGTTTCCTGCTTGGAAACCCTGGCTGCATGAGGGAGATTATGAGAAAACGTGCAGGCTGTGTGTTTCAGGGAGATGGAGAGAGGTAGACCAGCACAGACACGGCCTTACCATATGACATTGCTTTTTGTTTTGGCTTTCAAAAGCTAAAAAATTCAAATTCTCTTCTGTGGTACCTCTGCCACAAACTAGTACATGACCACTCCTAAAAAGAAAAAAAAAAAAAAATTATTTAAGCAACAGACTAATTTCTGTCCACAAGAACACTTCTTTGTCCATACTCCTCCTCTGAACCTTCAACACTGTCCCCCCTTTTTCACTCTTTTCCTCTCCTCTTCAGGCCTTTCCCTTTTCTGATCCTTCCCCGCTTCTGCCTAGGTCTGGAGCCTTTTTAAAAAACAGAATTAGATTGGACTCCTTTAAAAGCCTTCAGCAGAGTATATTCTCAGTCAGAAAAGCATGTATTTCATCAATATTTACTGCAGCTCTTATTTCTACAAAAACTTCTAAATAAACAGGACACAAACTGCAATAAAAGCAGAGTCGAAAGAGGCATATTTCCTGCTGCCATTTAAAAGATGAAAGCAGAAAATGGCTCAAAATTACCCCCCAGCTCTCTTGCAAGAAGTGTTTCAAAGCCCCCCCAAAATACAACAGCAATAACAATAGATGCCATTGTTTCAAAACTTCTATTTCTCTCATTCTTTTTTTATTATTTTCCTTTGTGTTTTGGCAGCTGTGAATAATTCTGTACCCTGGAATTGTTCTGCAGGCTGTTAATGTCTGTGACCTTTTACATCAACAACAGCTCTTCTTTTCAGTCATTTCTTGAAGCACTACCTAGTATGAATTTAACATGACTGAGGCAGCCTCCTACACACACACACTTTTCTGAGACGTGCAGAAGCATGCTTCCTCCCATCCATTAAAAAAAATCACTTTATCAGAAAGATATATGCACACTTTGTAAATAACCGTGTTTCACGGTGATGGGGAGAAACCACCTACATTGTGACCTCCTGAAGCTCTCTTGGGGAAATTAAAGGACTGTTTTTACAGCGGGATGATCTCATTAAGTCTAAGCCATTATGGGGGGTCTCTTTTGAGCTTTCTGTTGCTGCATTTACATTCTAAGAGTGTATAAAGAGCTCATGTGTGATCAAACATACCAAGAGCACTCTCCTACTCTATGATCAAATGCATGCGCATTTTCAAGAGCATCTCTAGTTCTTTTTAGATTCAGTTAATCAAGGATGCTAATGGACTGGAGTCTAGTTATCAGCAGTGCAATGCTCCTGCCCCAGTTCCCTGCGATGAAAACATAGCATCCTGTTGCAAAACAGATGGATACAGTGGGCAGCAGGCATACCATTTGTGCTGGATGAAGGGACTTCAAAAACAGAGACCTGTAAAGAGTTCTTGCCCCTCTAAGTCTATGCATAAATTCAAGGTATGCTTCTCTTCACTTAAGCACCACAGACTGGCCAAATGAGTCTGCAGGTTATTTTTTAACAGGTTAGATCAATTGCCTTAACAGGTCAAGAATTACCCAGCCTAGGTCTTGTCTATGATTTACACTTTTTAAGTGTCAAAGCTAAGATCCTAAAGGCTGCCACCTCAGTTAAAATTAGTAGCGAGATGTGGGTTAAAACTAGACATAGAGATGTACTGGACTCCAGCAATGCCTCAGACTGGACATGATTATTGTAGTGAGATCCTTTGTAAGCTTCCTGTGTTAAAAAACATAGACTTGGGGACCCCAAAGTTTTCCTTTTGTATGTGACTTACCTTTGCTCCTTGCCAGCTGCCAGACATTAATTTATTTGTGTCACCTGCCAAATTCTGGGAGGCCTCTACTTCTCTTAGTTCAGGCTTGTCATTTTTCCTAGTCATGCTGAGCCTTTCTGGACAATGCAGGGCCTTCTAGATGATTTTCTCCAAAATTTCATTTGTCAAGAAAGAATGAGTTTCTGACAAAACAAAACATTTGCAACATCTCTCGTTTTCTCATGGTATATGTTGAATGAATGCTTGTAAAAATCTTTTCAAATAAATTCTTTTTAGCTGAAGTTCTTCACATTCTCTAAGGAAAATCTGACAATTAAGAAAAATGGATACAAAAAGTGATTTGGCTTGATTTGTATGTACATTTTCCTTCAAAAAATCCCTTATCGCAATATCACCACCATGACACACACCCTTCTCAGAAACACCTAACTGCCTGTCTGATTAAGGACCCAGAGAAATAGGGAAAGCAGACTCGATGTCCTCCTGGAAATACAATAAATTTCTCTTTCCTATAATAATAGAATCATAAAATTATTCAGGTTGGAAAAGACCTGTAAGAAGATCATCTAGATAATGTCTTTTAAGCTGGGAAGAAGGGAGGGAACATTGTAAATGCAGAGGAACACTTGAGGATTCCTGAGAACTACTGAGTTCCCACGAGTGAGTGATCCACTCAGAAACCCATCTTCCAAAATGGAAGATGACAGAGTTCTCATGCTGTCCATACTGTACAGTGATCATGCTTCATTTAGGAATTATTACAATACAAATTGTGAACAATATAGCCTGGAACTTTCACTTTTAAATAACGCAGCTCCTTCCAATCACATACTGCAGTCTACACTTCACTTCCGGGTCACTGATTTGAGACTAGCCAAGGGAAGGAGCTACCACTAATAGCTGCTTGGCAGTCACACTTCAAATCCTGGGGAACTGATACTGGAATTATTCAAATCACCACCATAGAGTTGCTCTTCTGTTACGTTATACCTGACAGGAAAAGGCCTGAGTACGGCCTGGTACCTCTGAAAGCTGGTACCTCAAGAATAAGAATCCATCCAAATGACTTGGTGTGGACTTGTCTAGCAGAGCAATGTGGGGATATAAGCACATCTGATGTCTGTCTTATGCTTATTCAGAAGATCAACTCTCCATTAATATATCCATGAGAACAAACACATTGAAAAAAAAAAAAACTTTAAAAATATAGATTTGTTTTGCTGTATCCAATATGTTCTTGTCTAAAAAGCCCATCTGGTCTAAAAATATACAGCACCTGTGGATTTTTTACATATTGAAGCTTGAAGTGCTAAATATTCCTTGTTGTAAAAATAAATCAAGGATATTCAGAGGATAAATATACACATCTATAAAATGTTTGCAATTTGATGCACCTCTGACTTTACTGAATGTGCATTCTCTGGATTCTCCACTGAAAGGTTTTTCACACAAAGGTGGGCATGCTGGACAGAGGATAGATATGAAAATGATCAAATAATGGACAAAGGATGTTACCTGCACACTTCACCTATCTCAGTGATAGCTTTCTTTACAACTGTCTAAGCTGAGCACTTCCAGCTCTTTTTTGATGGACAAAAACATTTTCCTCCCTCTTCCCTAAAGATGACTGAGTCACAGAGCAAGGAAGGAATTGAAATATTGCAGAAGAAGTGTATAATATCAGACATACAGCAACAAATCCCAGTTAGTGATGATGCTAAATATACATTTTTCTATCCCAGCCAAGCACTATGTCTCTCTTGCTCTTTTCAGTGCTGTACATTCAAATGTCAGAGAACTGTGCAGCATGACATTTGTATCTAAGATCTTGCTCATAATCTTTAGAATAAAAGAATGGGAGAGAATGAAGGGATGCTCTTGAGGTCACTGGCATGATGTTCTAAGGTTGCAGAAATTAACTCAGTCCACACCAATTTACTACCCCAAAGTAGGTCATTACAGCAGGACAATAGTGAAAAATGTGCCCATTTCCCAGCTGACTAAGATCAGAATCACAGAAGATTTTGTTTTGAAGATACTGTTTATGATTCAATCTGACCATATTCATACTAACTCTCATCTTCTTTTCATACAATTCATGTTTCACGGAATGATACTGGAGACAGAATCATAAACAAGGATTCAAATATCTAAGATGCTTATTCAGCTATAGCCATGCAATTATTTGGTAGGCATGTGGCAAAGTACAACAGTAAGCAGACAATGAAACTGTCTGCCACCATCTGTCTCTTCTCTTGAGCCAGGAAGGATTCTAATTATCTTTAAATCTAGGACCAGCAAAAACACTTCAAAAATGTAGATAATTTCAAGATACGGAAGAGAAGGTAATCCAGTGATTTCTTCAGGCTCTGCTCCCTTTTATGGCTGTGCCATAATTCAGGAAGGTATTGGAGCCATCAAAGCCATCTTATGATGCAGGAAAAGGATTTCAGTTCGCTTACAACCCTCCTTTATAACACAAGAGGTACAGAAGCACCCCAAACTATGATTTTATTACTCTTAAGACAACAAAAGCTGATTGAACAGATCTCTCTTCCTTCCTTGCATAAAGAAGCTTGTCAAAATATATATTCAAATCCCCTTCTTTCCAGATGGACTTTTGTATATTTGGGTTTTTGAGCCACAGGGAACTCCTGAGACTGGAACTTCTGAGCCAGTTCTCCCTGTACTTTGCTGCATGGTAATCTCGTAGTAGAACAGATCCATCTGAAAGTCTCAGCTCTGAAGTCAAAGTAAACTGAAATAATCTTGCTCACTTTGAAACCTGAAAAATAATGGTAAACTCTAAGCTCAAATATGTCTGTAGAAACAATTACTGTAAAACACATTTGCCACTGGAAACTGTATTCTAAACATGGGATGAAATGCTACTGTGATGTATGACTTGTGTTTTAATGTCTCAAAGCAAAAATGAAAGCCACTTTGCATTTTAATGACTATTGCACAATTATAATGATTGCATTAAAAAATAGACATAAAGACTGTGAAGGCTGCTATCTCCTAGGGTACATCAAGATACCACCCATGGCTGAGAATCAGCTCAGGCTCCTACTTCAGACTCTGCCCCTGGAGAGGTTAGGAATTTGCCACATGTTAAAATGATCATCCAGACTTCCCCTACAGTCAGCAAACACACCTGAGTGCTCTAAAGAAAGGATGAGAAGATACTTCTCACATGGACTTGCACACCCCCGGCTATTGTTTCAAAGGAGAATGGTTACTGTTCTCTTCTATTTCTGGTAGAAAGACTCTTAAATTAACTCACCAGGTAATCCTGCAGAGGATAAAGTAACCCAAGAGTAGATGACAGATAAAGGGCAGAAGAGTAAAGGTGAAAGTCATCCTCAATATCCTGCTCAACTGAGCTATTCCAATACTGCAGCAGGAATTAAACAAATCAACTTAATCATTCTGCTTATTATAATTGCAATTAATCACTGGATTTCTTAGGCAGCATCACTTTGTTACTTAGTACTTTTGTGACTCTTCCCTTGCTCATTTACTCACCTGTTAAAGATTAAACACAGCTTGAGAGGCCGCCTGTTTCTAAAGCTCTGTGCTATCCAATTCTTCATCATTTCAAGTTTTGAAACACAAAGTACACGCTAAAATCCAATTAGAAAGACAAACGAGTCATGAGAAAATCTAGTGGCAAAAAAACAGGTTTGACAGCTTAAACCATTTCCAATTTACAGTTATATTGTATCATCTAATGCAGCTCACCTTGCCAAATGGCACCATTAGCATTTAAACTTCAGACAAACACCATATGCAGTGAAAGGATATTGATTATTAGCCACTACTGGAAGGAAAATTCAAGCTGGGAAACGGGTGACGGATCTGGATGAGGTGTGCTTGCAACTGTCTTATGCCAGACTAAGGGAATGAGAAGATCAACTCTGTACAGTTGGAGCTGTTCCCTCTCTGGTAATATACGTACAGAACAAAACTATCCCAGATTCCTCTGTAAAGACCCCTGCAAATTCTTTACAGATAGGCAAATAAATTGCATTGTTCTATGTCTCTGAAGGGGCATTCCAGACTCAACAGGACAAGCTGAAGAAATCTTTTTGGGTGCAAGCCTCAGATCAAAAAAGGGAAACGTTGATTTACTATGCCAGGAAGTCAAAAGACTTCATTTCAATAGATACTTGAGAAGAGAAATCAAGGGGGTGATACAGGAGAGAGTTTAAGTGAAGAGTTTAAAGGAACTAGGACAAATTATAAAGATTACATTATAAAAAAATAAAAACCTGTAAAGTGAGTGTTGAAGATCTGTTTAGTCCATGAAAAATTTAGTACTCAGTCATCTGGGCAAAAATGGCAAGGAGGAAGAAGAAAAGAACTGAATAGGCACAGAGAAAAGGACTGAAAGATAAATGGGATAAGGACAGAAAGGAAACGAACCTACAAAATAATTCCAGAGCAACAGCCAAGGATTGCACTGCTGAGGTTAGACTGGCAAAACCCATGGATTCAACATGGTCCGAGGGCTTGTTCTGGTGCTGTAACCACAATCAGCCCTTCTGAACATTTATGAGACTACAGTTGTGGCTAAACATAGATCTTTACAATTTATGCAGATGCAACATGCATGAAGCAAAAGGACAGTTATGGGAGCTTTTAAGCTTTCAGGACAGCTGTCAGAGCAACTTTGCACAAGGGCTGGTGCCAGTGCTGAATAACCCTGACCAAGACTAGGCACAAGTTCTTTAGATTCATAGCAGAAAAATAAGGGTATGTATCTTAACGTTTTCAGTTCTGTCAGCGTTCTTACAGATCCTGTTCACCCACTTTCGAAAGGCCGTCTTGCTGGCAGAAACTTGAAAATATGCACACATCAAGTTCAAAATGTATCTCTCATCTTTAAAGCATACTGGAGCATAACGAGAAATGCAAGAAAGATCCTTTAATTTTTGCTTTCAAGATGTTATATTTCAGAATCAAAGTTAACAGAGGTAGATTATATAATGCTGACCTTCCAAAAGGGAAAGAATAGAAAGTTATCAAGATATCCAGTAGGAAAAAAAACATTTTCAAAAAATTAAGAAAAAAAAAAGCAAACAGACATAAGTACTTAATTGATCCTTTTGCATAGTAGTATGGTACAAATATCCTGCAGGACAGTAAGCAAGCTTCCAGGAACACATTAAACCTTGATTGTCCAAACAACCGAGCTAATTGCTTAAAGGCAATGTCCCTAGCAGCCAGCTGAGACTGAACATCTGGAAAATGAATGCTTGTTTCATAGGTGGATCCTGAAGCCACAGTTCCAGGATGTTGGAGACATGGCAAATGACATTCTCATGCTCTGCCTCTGTAGCACTCATTCCAGCCCTTTGGGATATTGCATTTTTAGCAGACTGCAGAGGATTTGACTGAATGCCTTTGGTTTGTGAATGAGGACTTCCATGTTAACGTTGGATCATTAGAAAAGATGCAGAACTGGTCATGTACATTTTCTGGAGCAAACCAAAGACACTTCAATCAGAACGACATGGACACTTTTTGACCAGAACTTAAATGTAACCTGGCATTTAGGATACATACAATAACACCACATGATGTTTTTTCTCTTTCTGAGACTCATTCAAACAGTAAACTCATTTTTATCAACATCTCAGTCACAATGTGACCTGGTATGACTGAGAGCCAGCACAGAAAAGCTTCATTTCCACTGCGCAACTGAGCTGCCTTCGAAGAGTTGTGTGTAAGGCTCAGAATTTGAGCTAGATGTGTCAAAATATCTGATGCATTGGTCAAGTGTGTTTACATGGGCGTTTATGGCCATATGAGTGCATGCATCATTAGAAAAGTTGAGGAAATTGCACATTACTGTGCTTTAAAAACAGGAAGGGTGTACAAGGGAAGTTCTTGTTCAAACCATGATTGTTAGACAGATGATCAAAACCCAACTGACATTAGGTTCCTAACAGCAACTGCAGGCAAAACTCCTAAATAACTCAAGAATTTTTCCAGCTTTTGCTACTATACTCATCTCTGCGCCAAGACCCTCCAAGTTTAGGATGACCTTGCCGTAACAGCTATGCAGAATACCTGACTCATCCATCATGTACCTTGGGTATTTGGGTCCATATCTCATCTGTCCTGGTCACTCTGCTTCACTTCTTCCTCAGCATGACAAATGAGGAAGCTCAAATGTATGATGAAACATGCATGACAGAAAACAAGCAGGGTTTTGGAGATGGGATAGTTTTGTGTTTCTCCTATGCTTTCTTCTAATTTACAAAATATATATATATATATGTATAACAGTATGGAGATGAGTGTGAAGATTTTTATGTCTTTTTTAAAATGCTGTTTCTAATATGAGTTTCCACCACTTTTCCCCCTCCCCCCACTCCTATATTTTGGCTCCGTCACAAAACACTTGCAGAGAACTGCAAACAATTGCAAACCACTGGTTAGTAAAATGGTGGTTGCCTGGAGAGCCTGCAGCCTTGCCTAGCAGTTATATGAACAGCAGTTTGAAGATTCTCAAAGCCACGTGAAAACCAGCTTATGTCCCTATCTTCACTTGCCTATTTACAAATTAAAAGCATTTCTGTATCTTTGCATCTCTAAAGCCTGTCATTTACATAACAAACACCAGTTAAAAACTCACAAATGTATATCACCCAGCAAGCTCCAGGTCCAAGAACACAGTCTTGGAAACAGGATCTGGTAAGTTCAGATAGGTTTTGTAATTAACCTTTTAAAAGATGAGGTTGGAACAACTCTTTTATTCAAGGCAGGCAGCATATGTCATTACTGTATTTCACTGTGAGAATTCCTGGAAACATGACTTTACATATGCCTGCATGCAAGAGGATTTCTGTGTAAATGTGCATACTTAGGGTTCTTATGGTTACTTTCAGCTCTCCCTGTGGTTTATTTCTGAATATAGCAGAATCTGAGAACAGCTAAATGACATAGAGTCATATTTATGTGCAGGGATGTGAGAGAAATGCACAGAAATGCCTATGTGGATCATTATATATACACCTTTGTTACCGGGAAATCAGTAGAGCTTATTTTCCACATGGTTATTTGACAGTGCTTCCAATACTGGGGAGACCTTCTATAGCTCTGATCCTCTGCTGCAACTTTACTCACCAGTCACAATTGTGCAGCTGCTCATTATAAGCCATCCAAACAGATGTTCTTAATGTCTACCTGGTTTTCTGTTTCACTTCTGTCCCATCTAGCCTTCAAAATTGTACTCTTATAGCTGCAGAACTCAGTGGTGTTTATGAGAGGTAAGTTTTCTCCTGCATGTTTGCATCACTTGTAGTATGTAACAGTCAAGAAAAAAAATACTTTTAGGTTCTTTAACTGGAGAGGTACGCTTGCTTGAACCCCTTGACAGGTGAACAGTCCCAGAGCATTTGTTTAAGAAGTTACATGGAAGGAAAAACCTTTAAACGCAAATTGCATGTACTTTACAATCTCATGTTACAGAGCAGTCCACCAAAGAGTAAAGAGCATATCAACATTTCAGATCTCTTTGATTCAAAATTCCAAGTCATCAGGTCAGTTACTAAGTCAAGTCTCAGCACAAGGTAACAGCTTCAAATAATCTCATCATGTGTGGTCATTATCAACAATGCAATAGTGTCTTTCACAGGGAAGTTGCAGTCTTTTCTCCTAGTATCTCTCCTCGTGATGAATTTCACTATTGCTGCTCATGGCCTTGTTTGAAATTTTGTAAATCATTAGCTAAAGGAATTCTATGCACACTGAGTGAGTTTTAGATACTTACAACAACAGTGTTCATGTTGTGAAAAATCCCTCCCTCCATTCCCAGTACTATAGCTGAACAAATTTACATCTTTCAAATGAGTCTGCTGGACTTAATATTGCATTTTAGATCCAATTTTCCCAGCAGAGAGTTTGACCTTTAATCTTCGGTGCTGAATTACTACAAATTCAATCCAAATATAAGCTCCTGTGTGGTGACTTGAGCTTACCTTTGTTTTGCAGGAGACCTCTTTCTACATTCACTTTATGCAAGTTATTAGATTAGTGGCATTTTCTGGGTTCTAGAAGAAAATCCCTAGAAAGTTTACCTGCCCTTGTAACTTCTGAATGAGATAAAGAACAACCTGCTTGTCATCTTTGTATCATCTGTTCTCCAGCATGACATAATCTCATGCTGCTACAGGAAAACGTTGCATTGTTTCCAAGCCTACTCCTTTCTCAGACCCAAACAGAAGATGTGTATCTCTCAGGCACACAACAAAGGTGTGTAGGCAATAAGGAGTACTTTGTATTGTGAGACTAACTCCTTTCAATATTTACATGCAGGTTTCTGATGTGTCAGACAAGAGGTTTGGCTTTTTGATCTGTTCAACTGCTCTCTCAGGGATGGGCAGATACGCTCTCCAAGTAAATCCCGAGATGCCTGAGCTACATGGTACTGCATTTCCACTAAAACTTGTTGCTGCCTCATGACCAGTGACATAACCACACATCAGCTTTTTCCTTAACCCAATGTTAGCCTGTATAGGCCTGGCCCAATATCAAATCTGTCTACCTATTTCTCTGTCTACTGTTACATGTTTTTTTTACCCTAACCCTCTTAAAATTAACAGCATCAGTTTGGGCAGCAGCAGCAGGCGGTTAGGTCAGTAGCTCTGAGGGTGAGGTATCGTTTGCCACCTCAGAATGGGGAGACCTAGCTCAGCTGCCACTTGAGAGACACATCTCACTGCAGCCTGATTTACCCCTCTTTCCCTTCTGAAAGGATTTCACTGCTTGGAGAAGAAAAAGCAATACATGTTTCAAAGGAACAGGTCATATGATATGCTAGTCAAAAACCTTTGCAATCAGTCTGATCGATGAGGTTGGGCTGATTTGGACCTGCTTATACCCTAATCCAGTCTGCTTAACACTTCTGAATTCCCTCCTTTGCAAAAACAGAGGTTATTTGGACCCAAGATAAAATGACCATAATGCTATGGCAATGTGGTATCTTCCAAGAGTAAATTCAAGGAAAGATGCAGCTGGGTTTCTAATCATAGATCTAAATCTAAATTTTATATAAAGTCATGGGACTTGATTTTATTTTATTTTTTTAATTCTCTGGTACAAATCATACACATTCTTCCCCAAGACACCACAGGTCTTTTGCTGGGCTTGCGTGCAGCAACACAGGGCAACATCAGCCTCAGAAATGCACCCAGGGATTACAAAGCCTGCAAAGAGCAGGGCGATGTGCTGTTTAGACAACCAGGGTGCCCTGGGCCATGTTTAATTTCCCTGTTGTAGATGAAATGCCTTCCCCCTGGAGTCTTTCTCTGCCAAGTGCTGAGTGCTGTCCCAGTGTAGCGTGCAAATTTCAGGACTTGGCTGGGGGAGGGCAGTGGGAGATGGCAATGGGGGAAGGCAGTACAGTTCGGCAGAATGGCATCCAAGCCACCTGGACACCTTCTGATAAGGTATCTAAATCACAGCAATTTCTGAGACCCGCAGAGCCCAGATGAATGACAGGTGTGAAATTTATAGAAACTCCTTGCTATTCTGCAGCAACAAGACCTTTGGAGAAGGAAGCTGTGAAGGGGGAAAGGAGGGGAGCAATGAGGGAAAGAATAAAAGCCATAATGAAGAGCTGTCCTGTCCCCAGTCATAGGAACAACAGGAACTGGAAGAAAGAAAGAAGAGAGTTCTTTCACCTTAATTTATTCTTCAATTTAATCTCATTTTACTTTTCTCTGGAAACCTTTCTCCCCACTTTCTTTAACCTTCAGCTCGGGAGGTGGTCTTGCCACTGGCAGACTTCCAGGCAAATCAAGTCTAGCCACAGCTTAGATCAGCCCTGGCAGCATCTGCAGCACCAGTATTCCAATGTCAAAGTAACCAGGCAATTCTGGACAGAATTTTTCTTTTTGCAGCAACCCCTTCCTTCCCCTTCTCTAAAGAATTCCCCAAGAAAAAGGTGAGAACATCTTTCCACTGCTTCACGTGACTTCCTACACAAAAGAAAAAGAGGCACAAAAGAACAGTGAATTTAATTTGTGCTGGTTTGGTAGCCTCAACAAGGCTGACAGTCCCTAGTTGTAGCAATAATACTACAGAGTTTTCAGAGTGGAATAGCCTAAATGACTGCTTTTCTCAACAGCCTGATAAAGTTTTCCTTTGGAGACATTCCCAAAAAAATCTAGACAACACAAGTCTAAATGTGCCATGGTCACTAGCTGACCAAAGGTAGCCTGACATGTGACAAGGGACCACAATAGCCTGGCAGAGTGCCACTAAAAGAAAGAAATATATATATATATCCTCACACATATATGACGGTCAATCACATGTTTCTGATTTCAAGACTGGAGCTGTGTTTTGTATAAAATCTTTCCAGATATGCTGCAAAGCTAATGCTGCAACATTAATGGCTTTTTTATTGCCAATTACAGGTGAAAACATGTGAAAAGGGAAGAAAAATGGCTTACAGTGAAGAACACATCCCTTTGTGTCCTGACGCTCTTCTCAAGGATCTGTTAGCTGGTGCTCAGGACTTCTCAGACCTTGTAATTCCATGATGTCTCAGAGGAACTATCATGGTCATGATACCTGGTGAAGCATGACCCATCAGTCCTAAGGAAAGAAAAACAGCTTGAGTCGGAGTTCTTAGCTCAAACATAAAAAGAGTTAAAACAGCAAATAACAGAGAAATGAACTTGTGAGAAAGGGAGAGGGAACTGTGTAGCTTTTTGTGGCCATCAGCTACAGCACCATTTGTGTTTGCCCAGACTGTCCAGGGCAATGGACTACATTCCACTTCAAGCTGCAGATACAGTTCATTAATCCTGTCAAAGAATAGACATAGTTGTGTTGTTTCTCTGGTAAAACAGGTTTGATCATGCAAGTGATGCTGATACAGAACTCTCTCAAGGAACAGTGAGATTTCCTCTGCCAGATCATGCTGTTGCTCCTTGCTAAAAAAGACAGACAGTGAGTAGACGTGGACTATGAAGTTGTTTTTACTCTTACTTTCCAGGGCCTCTATTTGCAGAGGAAATCTGGACTCTCTTCTCCTTTCCTCCATGTAACATTAAGTTTCCACCATTTCAGTATCACAGTTCATACCTCATATAAGAAAAAGGAGTGGAGATAGAATAAAATAACCTTTCCCTCCAATACTGTGCAAGGTTATTCAACAAGATCAGAGAAGCAGCAAGAAACATCTTGAAAATATTTATGTCATTAAATGAACCCCCAGGCTTCATTATGCAGTCTACCTCTGAGTCAGTGCCAATTCCCTTTGACAACTTCCTATCCATCTATCTGAAAAAAATATACACATTATCCTTCAAAAAATTATATGAAGTATAATAATTTTGTCCAGTAAACCTGCAGAACAAAAGCCTCTTTGGAACACCACCACTGTTTTCCAAGCCTAAAACACAGCTTAAGGATCTTTATCATTCTATCTTGTAGTGTTTGCAGCTGTGAGAAGTGTAACCTAGATAATAAGGATGTGATAATGCTACAGAAACCTGCTGGTAGAAGAGCAACTCCTCTGACAGCTAATTTATTCCATGTAGCTCAATCATTACTCCTTATTTCTCTGCTGCAAGATTTATTAACCATTGTATCACAGTTTGCTAATTCAAATAAACTGTTTAATAAAAGTCACAAATTTCACTTTGCACAACAAAAAAATTCCAAACAGATTCTGGGATGCAATTTATTTCCAAATATAGTTCACAATTTCATTTTTAACTTCTGTAATTCAGTTCTCCTAAGCAGTATTTCTCCACTTCCTGGAGTTCCAAATTCTCCTCCATCCACGCGCAGAGTAACTACGCCTGATGTGTGTAAATTCTCTGAGTAACGTTTCTCCATAAGGGGATGCTTTGACTTTGTTAGTGCCTCTATATAGCATAAGGAAAGGTTCTCCCCTCCTCTGTTACTAGGTAGAAGGGCAAGTAGAAAAGTTCAGAGAGATACTTCCATCAGCGAGAAACACATCTTGTGGAGCTCTCTACTACGCAGTGAGGCTTTCTTCTGGCCAAACTGCAGCAAATCAATTCACAGACTATTTTAATATATTATGGCAATTAAATCTGGGTGGAAAATACATTTTTCGTCTTTTTTCGTCTTGCATAAACAGTGATGTTTTGAAAAATTGTCCAATCCTGAAATAGGCTGAAACATCAATATCTCAAAAATAGTTTGAACCAAATATACAAAGGTAAAAAATTAGGCCTCTGGGTCAAAATATTACGAACTCCTTATGTTTGTATTTTTTTCCTATTTTTGACAACTTTTGACTTTGCTTTTTTAACTATAATTGGCTGGCTTCTCAAAATGAAGAGAAACCTCATATCTGAAAAAATAATGTTTTATTTAGAAAATATAAAAAGTATGATATCTATAAAATTATATTCAAAAAATGAAAAACAACAAACTGACCAAAATATAAGGTCTCTTCAAAAAGTTGCAAGTTCAATAAAAAACAAAAACAAAACAAAACAAACAAACAAACAAAAAACAGCCACAAGTAAAATTTAGTATTTCCCAATTAAAAGTTCTCCTAAAAAGTTCCAGGCCAGCACTACATCTAAGAAAGATTTTTGTCCTTCCATCAGTTTCTCGTTGAGAAGGGCTGTCACACTGTTACTGACCCAGCTCAGAAGTACAGCATGAGCAAACCAAGGTACTAGATGTGCTACACTCTGATCTAATCTCTAGCGTTATTTCTGCACAAAGAAGCTATCCAGAAGAAAGATGCCTCCCCAGGATCCTTCCTCAAGCAACGTGGTTTCCCCCATTAGTGGAGAGGCTTGCAGGGGCTCTAAGTCACTCCAGCTCTTATTCCCTGCCTCCCAGCTCCTTGAGGACTGTTGTCAATCCTAACCGACACACCCCTGTCCTGCTACTGATTCTAGCAGCAACTTTTTGGAAAAAGATAAAGACAACTCAGGTTTCCATAGTGAGAAATTCTGTGAGTGCCGAGGAGCTCAAACATCTACCCACCAGAGTCGTAACATCCTGACTTTAGTAGAGATAAATGACACAAGCATCCAGGCTCCTTTGCATGACTAGAAAGGACAAATTAAGCCTGGATCAATGAGGAACAATTTGTGTGTCTCTGTTTACGGACAGAAAGCTCTGAGCATGTTTCTTTCTGCTTCTTTTGAATTAATAAAAGCCATGTAATAATTGTCCTTGGGAGAAAGGTAAATGAGGGGGAATAATAGATGTAAAGAATCATACTGGCACTGCAATGAAATATGTCTACAGGAATCAAGGCTGTTAGTCTGCCTTTATAGCATCCTTATATCTGTCCTTCATGATATTTTGGTGGTAAATGCCACTCCTTTTTCATTATGACAGTGCATCCCAGCTGGTGATTGATCTGGTACTGGAAGCTACTTACACAAGTAATACTTCCTTGTGAAAAAGACACAGAAAAAGAAAGAATGAATTTATATCAGGAATCTATTCTCCCATCATATTGCATGAAGCACCATAAGTCTCTTGGGATCCCGGAATACTAGAAGTTAGACGCCCTTAATTTTCACTTAGAAGTATTAGTAGGTCCTGAGAACATACTTTTCATTGGTTTCTCTCATACAGTCTCAGGGGCAAAGACCCTGCCACTCTTTCAAATAAATTCATTATATGTGCCTCCCTTTTTCATAGTAGTTCCACTACTACTACTTTTGTGGAAGGGGAACTGTAGAGCTACTCTGACTAACCCCCCCAGGGGTCACAGTAGTGGATTAAAATAACATCCAGGCTTCATAGAGGTTCTTAGTACAATTTCTTTTTGCTCAAGGAAGAATCAATAGAATGTGGGGAACTGTTGGGAAAACCTCTAATTTTTTTGCCCTGTATCAGTCCGTTTGGATTTTCAGTCCACTATAAAGGTAGGAATATATGAGCGAGGTCACATGAAGCCTACACGGAAACAACAAAAGCAGTTTCAATGAAACACCAAGTCTCTGAATAAAACAAAATTTCTGAATCAGACTAGCATGGAGCCACCTATTCCAACAAACACAGAGGTCCAATTTGTAATTAGCTTCCAACATCAACCAAGATCTAATTTCTCGGAGAATACTTTCTTGAGAATAAAATATAGCTTTCTTGGGTAGGAAAGAAACATTAGTTTTCCTAATGCTTTGCTCAAAAAAAAAAAAACCCTTTCCCCAAGATAAAAATGCTCAACTTTGCCCAAAAAGTCCTTCAGCAAGAGCAAAGTTTCTCCATGTATCAATTCCACAAGGCTTCAATTGTACAGATTTAGAATTTAGGACTTGCAAACAGGAAATGGGTCCAGTGTTAAACACAGACTGCTTCAGATATTCTTGCTTTTGGCTCTTCTATTATTACAGGGACTCAGACAAACCTCTGAAAAGCACATCTGGCCTTACAGTTTAAGAACAGGAAGAATTTTTAAGCACAAGCTCCTAGCCTTTTCCTTGAAAAAAAAAAAAAAAAATAGACAAAAGAGCAGACCTTTATTTTTGTAGAACTGTGGAAGATGAATAAGTCGTACAGTTTGTAAAGTCAGAAAACTTTTGATGGCATGTGCTATGTATGGTGTCAGGAGGTGAATATTAATGAATTTGAACTTTGTAAGTATTACATTTATTAATCAAACTTAAATCCTTCTATTTCTGATTACCAACGTTAGCTTGAGCCTTCCTAGAAATAGAGCATCCCATGTTTAACCTGGGAAGCCTTCAAGGTGCAATAGCAATCCCTTTCAAATCACTGCAGAGGTTAAAAAATGAACCATAGTCTTAGGAGGTTGTTCTCTCCTTTAACAACTTCTTTACCACAATTCTGAGGAGAGGAAAAAAAAAGTACCTGCTTCTTCCTGCTGCTGCTAGATGTTTCTTTTTCTTATTTGTTCCCTCCCAAAGGTGAATAACATGAACTGTGAACCCTGAGAGCAAGCAGGAAAGGCGGTTATTCTATTGAGAGAGTTTCATCTGTTTCTTAACAAAGGCAGGTATATATTTTCCTGAGTTTGGCTGAGACACAATGTCAGCTACTACACTCTTTTCATTGGCCCAGCACCTCCATCCTTTATTTTGCTAGCAGCATCAGCTCCCAAGGAGAAGACTTGCTATTACATATTTTGAGGGGTTGTCATTTTTCCTGAACTTGATGATTATGAGGTTTCAGTGTTTCTGAAAATATACATATTTTGCCATATCTTGCCTAACAAAAATCCTTTGAATATTAACTGAGATTTCATACCAAACTGAAGTGTCCTACTATATTATTTTTGTAAGACAACTTTGGTTTGTCTCTTTGACATTTGACCAAAATTACTCCTGAAATAATGGCTTTGTATTTGTAGCACTCTTATAACAGATAATTTGTAAAATGTAATATACAAAGCACAATGGCATGTTCACTGTTATTGTTAAAAACTTGGAATAAAAGAAATATTCTGAACTGAGAAAGCAAAATCAAAATTCTGTGGTGCATCTCAGTATCTCTGTAATCACATTTGGGCATAATAATAAAGGTTGATACATTCTTTGATACTTGATGCTTCTCCCCAGATGACAGAAAGCAGTAAATCCATGACATTTTGCTAATTAACTTGAACACTGCATTTAATAATCTGAGTAAGCAGAACATAAGCATGTGTTATTGATATTCTCCAAGAGTCTGATGCATGAAAATGACTGAAAGTACTTCTGAAAATACTTTAAAAGCAAAGGCTAGTTTGTTACAGGCTATATGCTAGGCCTGTATTACACAATGCATTTTGCATCAACTCTAAGGTCCAGAAAACCCTGATCCATGTAGAAGTCTGAGTGCTGTGACAAGCAGCACCTTTGTGACCACCTTCAAGAAATGACACTGTATTTAGACAAACTGTAAGAGATGACGTGAATGAAGGAATAGCTTTTATCAGTAGATAGGGTTTCATAAGAATTTTAATTTGCATGTTTTCAATTAGCTTGTTTATTTTACCATGCATACTCACTTGATATTGTGGTTTTGCTACATTTAAATAGCATTTGATAATTAGTAAATTACAACCTGTCAAATCACACACAAACCATACACAATGTAAGCACTCGGCTTCAATTTTCCAACAGTTTTAACTCAGGACATCTGAAAAAACATAGCACATAGCCCTCCTTTCATGGAATAATTGGGATAAGGAGTAGCTCAATTGGATGCTTCAAAAACCGAATGATCCATTTTGTGTTCAAGTCAAAATCGTTGTTAGGGGAAAAATATTTTCCTATCACAACAATCCAAGTAGAAATTTATGACAGATAACATGATAAATCCATCAACATTCAGACTTGCATAGAGAAAGCCAAAGACGCAGACTGACCAGCCTTGGCCTGGCTGATGCTGCCTCGGCTGTAAGTCACTGTACCTACTGAAATACAGCGATCAGTCTAGACCAGGAAATTTCAGCAGTTGCTTTGTCCTTAAATATGAATACTACCTGTCCTTATAAACACAACCAAAAAATTTCCATCTTCAGATAGCATTGTGTTTAGTAAACGTTAGGCACAATCTCTCCGGATTCCACCAGTCCCAACAAACAGATACTGACTGACTGTCATGGCCTCTTGGACATCTAACTCAGATGCAGACTTTTATGCTGTGGATGCCAAAAGTCTGGGGAGATGAAGCCCACCAAGCAGGTGTGTATTCTCCAGCCAGAGCACCCCTCACTGCCTGTGTGTGATAATGCATGCCAGCTCCACTTACTGTTCACTAATGATCTCCCCTGGTGGGCAAACTCATCTTGCTCAACTCCTGCCTCAGTACGAAGGCTGAACACAACTTCGGAAGATCCCTGCAGGGCGCACAATTATGAACGTGGCCAGGGCAAGCTACCTGGTCTTGAGGCACAGTCAGGCACTGTTGCTATCAGTGTTGACAACTGTTGTGAGTTTCTCTTTATATAGAGACACATTTTCAGATACTGACCAGAAAAAACACTGGGAATGGGAACAGTCATTTCATGGAAGACCTCACCTGTGCCTTATTCTGGAATAATAATAATTTAAACAAGTATTAAATATTTCTGCAGTTTGGAAAAGCAGTATTTATTTTCATCAACAAGTCAGTCTCGTTTCCAGTCGTATCTGTGTTGAATAATGGGAGGAGTGTTTTAAGTTTCAGTATTATTTCTTTATTTTTTCCAATGACTTCTTCAATGGTATCTTTTTAAGGCCTTGGTATTTCTAAGAGTTGTGTGGCAGTTTAGGATACCACATTTGCTTGTAAAAAAAATACTCTTACAGTCTCAGGCAAAACAAATGTAAACCAATCACTTCATTTTTTAATGCCTCAAGTTACTTACACATGGATATGTTCCCTCAAGTGAATCCAGTGAGCTTTTAGTTCCAAAATACACAAGATACAGGACTCAGATTTAGCCTCAAGCCCTTTCCCTCAATGGTTGTCAAAATAAAGTATAAGAAATGTCTCCTAAAAATGTGTCTGAGATAAAGTTAAGACATTTCATACTATAGAGAGTAGCTAAACGCAGAAGATTCCCTTGTTTCGGGAAAGGAGAAGCCAGTTTCCCTTCCTTTTAGAAAATCTGACAGTCTAAAAGGAGTCTAGGTCATATTCAATTGTGCATATTATTTTAACAGATTGTCTTCACAGCAGGAAGGATCTTCTTGTTTTTAAAATAAATTCTTAACAGCTTCAATTGTGGCCACCTACAGACCAGATTTCATGCAAAATCAAGAGACCATGTTTGAAAGGAGAAAAAAAGGAAATGAGAAAAAGGGAAGCTGTGAAGGGAGATAACGAAGTCTGTAACTAACTGTAAGACGTATGGATCAAAACAAGCTACAACTTTACAAGAGAAACAGATACAAAAAACAAAAGAGCTGATAAAAGGAAAATGAATTACTTGTACGATCCTTTTAAATACACAGAAAATACATTTTCCAAAAGGTCTGCCTGATGCTGGGCTACTAGTACAGGCAGTCTTCTTAAATGTAGCTTTGATGTCAAAAGAATTGGGATGTTCCCAGACACAAGGTGGGGATGCAGATCTTCTCTTCTCTTACCATAGGAGAAAGAAGCGCTGGCATTTTTGAAAATGTGTGGAATATGAGGCAGCTGAGCCAAACACTGAGTGAAATTGCAGGCAGTGATTGTGCATATTATGCCTTTCTGCTTAAACTCTGAGTACTACCAAAGTCAGAGGTGGTGGTTCATGTATCTCATCACTGTGTGCCTCTGCTGCACGTGTCACTTCAGCATTTTATCTCTATCCTTAAAAAGGAACATCCAAATCAATACAAAACATCAGGTCAGACAACGTAATCTAAAACCCAGATTAAAATATTTTGGAGAAACCAATTAGTTTTAAACCAGATGTTGGAGGGCCAGCATCATTAGCTGGGAGAAGTTGAGACACGGGCTAGAAAGCAACAGAAAAAGGTGAGACCCCTCCTGTTGGCAGCTGAATGGATTTAGATTGGAGAAAAACCCCTTCATCCTACATGTAGCTAGAAGCTTCCAGGAGTGTTCACAACACAAACTCAAGCATTTTCCAGGTAAACGTGGTGCAGGAGGCAGCCCTAAAGCTGTCCTGCTCACCAGCCCCTTAAATTAAAGTGAGCCTCAAAGAAAGCACACAATGGTATGACAGGAGTACTTTGCACAGGAGCTGTCACTGCCATCCAATTTAAATGTGATCAAGGACCTTCAAACAAGAGGAGATAGCTTTCAGTGAAAGGAATAAGGAGATTAAAGATAGTTTGATAAACAGAAAAAAAGGAAAGCTATCACATAAAAAATTGCTTGACTGGGGAAGACAGGTATGGGGATTCTTTTCTAGTTTGATTTGCTTTTCATCTAAACAAGCCAGGCCCCAACTACATCTGAACATTATTAGGAAAATATGTTCTTTTAAGTCTTCTACAACATGTCAACTTAGGAAGCACAGAGTCATATGAAAAGACCTGCAAATAACTTTGCATTTTAGGTGACCACCTGACCCCTCGCTCTCTGAATCAATAAACAAACAAACAAAAATCTAGCATCGACTTTACTGTCTTGGAAAAAAATAGTTGAAAGGCAAAGAGAAACATAGCTCACTTGACAAACAGCTCAACATATGAGCCAGTAGAGTACTTAAAGGCAGCATAAAGCTAGATGAGCCCTGTATAGCACATATGACCAAAGGCTGAAAGTAGTACAGTGATGGGGGGGGAAAAAAAGGAGAAAAGAGGAGAAACAGTGATCATAAAATGTCTATCATCCTAAATCCTAGACTGCCTAAGAGAAGAAAGCTAAAGTTGGTCACATATTAGGGAATGGGTTTGCTCAGCAAGGCGGAAGAAATTCTGGAATTTTGGATGCCCTAACTGAAAAAATCTGCCTTTTTTTTTTTTTCCCCTATACCACTGGAGTACAAAATGCCACACTTCTTCATGTTTCCTTTCCTTAAAACTCTGCATAGTTCTCTGTGCTTTGCAGTTATATCTCTGCTTTGTGCCTTTCCTGCAGTAGTAGCAAGCACGGCTTTGAAAAAGGAGAAAAAATAAATAAATGAATATTGCAGGCAGCTCCACAGCACAATGAAACGGGAAGGCACCAATATTTCTATCCACATGAGATAAACATTCTGAGTTTTGACAAAGATCATAGTCCATTTCACTCACATTTGAAGAAATCAATACAGGAATTACCAGCTGATCAATACATATGAAAAACCTGGGTTTGACTCGCTATTTAGTGGTGCTGTGTAAAAGAGGGTAAGTCAGTAAGCTGCACCTCCATCTCCAGCAATCACTGACATTGGGGCGCTAGGAATTCAGACCCATTAGGTGACAACTCAGTGTCCCACCCTGCCTCCGACCTCTGAGAGTGGCCTCCCTGACCCGAGCAGAAGGCAGCAGCAGCCACCTCTGTCGGGCCCCTTCCACTTAGCATCCAACTTCCTTTGAGGAGCCTCCCTGTTCCCTCGGCAATGCCACTTCACTGGGGAAGCCCTGAGTCAGCTAACTAGGCTGTGGACACTACATACAAAGAGAACTAGATGCAGGATATCCCAGGTAAACCCTACATACCCTAGGAAAAAAATCACCACTACCTGGCAAGTCCCTTTTATGAAGGAACCTGCTCTGACCAGCAATGTCATCCCAGGCCCAAGGGGAGCGAGTTTCCTCTCATGACAGATGTCTGCATGTAATTATTCCCAAATAGTTGCCTCCAGGCTGCTCCCCTGACTGCCATAGTCTCAGAATTGAACCACAGAAGCCAGCTAATAAGCTGGGAGCTGCCCAAAGGCAGCCAGGTGAGCAGGGAGGCATCTCTGAGCTAGCAGGGAATTCCGAGGACAAATCTGAAATCTCTTCCTTTCCAGAAATTAAAGCTAGAGGAATATATTTGCCTTTGAGGAATCTAGTCCATTTCTTCTCCCCCATAACCATCTCCTTTAACTACTTTCTTCAAAAGCCAAGTGAAAGCCTCTCCTTCCTTTCATTCAAAAAGCATCAACATCCTCGTCTTGGTGGTCTTTAGTATCTGAGTGCTTAAAGCACTCACAGAAAAAAATAGGGGAACAGCGTTAATTTACTGTCTTGGCTTTATTAGGCACACAGCTGTGCTCTCAGTCTTTCAAGTGACTACTGTAACCAAGAGGTCACCTTTACCTCAGAAGCAGGGCTGAGGATCTCTCAATGTCCAGCATCACCCCCCAGCAGGACTGGGATGTATGCCCAGGGATCTTTAGCCTTTGACATAGACCCTCTCAGTATGGGCAGCTCAGTCTTGTGAGCCTTTCATGCAAAATAAGACACTCAGCTGAAAGGAATGACTCACCTGACCAAACAGTCCCGTACACTGAAGCATAAAAGCTCATCTACCATCTGCAGTTTTTAAAATGGTGAGTGAATGTGGAAATAGAGGAACAGTAATAACTTCTGAAACCATGTTAGGGATCTGTTCAACCAGATTCGAAAACTGCTGTCTGGAAATGACCTGGTTGCTCCACCTGGAGCTCACACACACACATCATTTCTGGGAGAAAAAAAATAATTATATATATATATATATATATATATGTTTTAAGACGGCACTTTGTAAACCTTGCATAGAGCCAGCTGCATGCTATCATATCAAATTCTCTTCTACACTGATTCTCCCAGAAAGGTTTTATCAACTTACAAGCAGCTAGGTTGTAGTTTTATTTCCCCTTAGGATTCTGCTATGTGTCAAGTAAGAAATTGAGACTAAACAAGAAAACGTGGAGTAAAGTTTAAGTACCTCTACTGCGAAAACTGTTAAATGAGAAACAGACATTGCAGACTACAAGTGTCAATTATGTACTGGTTCCACTGGGAAATGACATTTTCACATTGTTTCTGCTTTCTGGTTTGCTGTTGATAAATCTGGGCTTGGAAGAGTTATCTTCTAGGTACATGCAATCTTGACGTCTTCCCTACGTAGGTCTGTCAGCACAGGCATTTCACAGCTAAACTTGTTTGTCCGTATCATTTTTAATTAATCAAAAAATTAAAATACTGTAATAAAAATATCCATTTGCTTCCTTACTTACTGCAAATCTGGGGTATTCCACTGTCAGAAAGGAGTAGCAATTCCAGAAATCTCTGGCTTCTGGCACCAAAAAAAAAATGTATTTCAGTGAGATCCGAACTACGATTGACAGACGGGTGCAAAGCAGCCCTGAAAGTCTCCCTTACAGATTGCAAATTACATTGCCTTTGCAAAAAGAAAAGGAGTTGGAATGACTGGGAAGCAAAACATCCAGCAAATGCTTTACAAAGTCTGGTGAATTCCAAAAACTGAACATAATGTCACCTGCTTCCACAAGTGCTTTCTAGGAGCTTGACTCTTCCTTAATAACACAGCCTCTCCTATGTTGGGCATGTAATTGCTGTGAAAGTGCAATGATCCTACTGTCTAGCAAAGATAGGATCAAAAGAGAATTATCGTTCCTAACAACACTCTGCCGCAAGACTGGCTTTGAGGGGTGGGAGATGCTCTGTTCAGTCAGTCAGAAGACAGACTGTTAAAAGGTTTTGAGCTCAGTGCAAAAGTCTTTGCAACAATAACAAATCAGTCCATACAGAGACCTAGTTTATGAAAAATGGCTGATTGACTCCTGAGTGCCTGAAAATTGCAGCTGAAATTGAAATTTGGTCTTCTAATTCTATCTCCATATGCTATTGTAATCCCATCAGTCTCCTTTCACCGCTCGCTCCTGGACTCCTCCAGCCTGAGATTTCTTTTTTCGCTTAGCCCCACACTCAGATCTGAAATCAGAAAAGAAACCTCTTCTTGCAACCTGTGGTGTCATGTCACTGTGCTTCCTGAGGACAAAACACCCTCCTGCACCAGCATGCGGATCATTGGAATGCACTGCCATCAACACTACAATGGATGTTTCTGTTGCTTCTGCATTCCAAATGGACTGTGAATTTGACAAGCTCCTGTAACAATGGCAAATATTTCCAACAAATTTCAGAGCTAATATATTCCGATCCCTACAGAGCAAATTTTGAAAAGTGTATCAAAGTACAGCTCGGGATTGGGTAAAGAAGGCAGAGCTCTCTGCAGAGAGGAATGTAACACGGAAGATACAAAGGCAGAGGAAACTGATTTTCATAACGTTCAAACATACATTGTGCCTAAAGCAAAGCTAACATTTCCTCTTCCCAAATGCCATGAAATCGCAAAGAAACTTGGGAACATGGAGTAGAATTAGAGCCCCCGAAGACTTTGGCAGAAGGCCTATTCAGTTACTGACAAATTAAAAGTTTAGAGTTTCCCTGCAACATCTCCCCACCTCCCCACTGTCACAGAAAACAGGAAAGCCTGACTGAAGCCCCATATAGATCAGTAGGCGTTGGTAAGTAACAAAACACTTGTTGACTCAGAACAGGCAAAAACCAGAGAAAAACCAGAGAAACCCTCCACATAGCAATAAAATACGCAGATTCAGAGCTGTGCGGGAATGACAGACAGTTCCAGTAAGGCAGGCTCACCCATGAGTTGTTCTTGCTCTCCAGGGACCACATAGTAAGGGATTCTTGGCTAAGGATCACTGTGGCAGAAATGCAAACACGGTTATGCAATGGGATTTTTCCTCATCAGTGCTGCCATTGTGCAGAACACAATTAAAATAAGCTTTGCAAGGAAATGGAAGTTCAAGATGCTGTGCAGCAAAAGACAGCGTCTTTTTACACACTCAGCAGCCTACACTGTATTGGTTAGTTATAGCCTCTAGATAACTATGTTTCTGCACTTGTGGACAGCCAAAATTAAGGGACTGACACTGATTGCCTAGTGAAATATTTCCCTGACCAAAGTTTTGCTTTGGAGTTTGCTCCTTTCATTAACCCAAGATAACCGCAGTGCATTTGATCTTCAGATCTAGCACTCCGTGCATGCTTTTGGAAGCATGACATTCCTGGGTCTGGTCTGGCCTAACCCCTCTTGGTCTGACAGTGAAAGCCAGTTCTGCTTTTTATTTTACTAGACTTGAAATTATGTTAAAGGAGCCAGCAGTCAAAAGAGTCACTTATAATATGGGATTCAAAAATAAGTGAGCACTTCCACGTAACATTGTTTGTGGAGCTAAATGGTCATGCACAACTTACCCATGTGCTCTTACATTGGGACCAGATGTTCCCATTGCTAGGCTTACATGTCTGCTGAACTTGACAGCAGGGCATGACAAATATGGTACAAGACTAGTCTATACGTTCCTCTCTCACATTTCCACCAATTGCAACACATCTACAAGGCTCTGCTCAGTCAAAAAAGGAAGCAATATTATGCTACCTATAAAGTGGTATAAAAATATAATACAGAAGTTTAAATTGCAAGCTAGGAATGCATACCAGGCTTTCACCAGCAGGGACACATTGTTCTCCAGGAGAACATGACTTTCCCTGGAACTACCAGGCATGAAGAATGCTTCAAAAAAGTATTTAGGCCCATGCATAGTTTTAAGCGTGTGCAGAAGTCCCTATCACCATTATAGCTGCTCAGATCCTTCAGGTACGCACATTTTAGTGCTTTGATGGACTTGAATGTCATTAAGTTAGAAAGTGGTTTTTTTGAGATTGCCTCAGTAGCCACCAGTTGCATTTTTGTTTCAGTCCTACGCTTGACATCTGAATAAGCAGATGGAAATAAAAAAGAGTACTTCTCATAAAAAATTGTGTCCTATTACTATGCTTAACAAGACAAAAATATTAGAAAAATTCAAAGGTACTCACCATATGCTGCATACAATCTACAAATGTTGACCTCGAATCAGCACAAGCAGTTCAAAAACACTAGTTAAAAGTGAATCACGCTGAAAAGTCTTAGAAAACTCAGCCCTAACATGAGCTGCTACTTCTGGTTCTGCATAATAATAATCAGTAGTTCATTTTCTTTTCTTTAAAGGAGAAAATTGATAGGGTGAGGAAAGGAAGCATTTATTTTCAGCCACCTTTCCTCTGAATAAAATCAGCCATGCTTTCTAGAACGCCATGCTTCCTCCTCTTTCTCACTACTAAAACTGCCATCTTTTACTTAGGCAGACGGACAAGGAGGGAGCACATGGCCTATTTTGCTATGATGAAAAGCCTGCAATTACAGCAAAGAATTCCCATCATAATACTGTGAAAGCAGCACCACAAAGCTTTCATCTGAGTGCTGCTTCAGGTCACTCACCCCTCTTCCTTCAAACCCTGCAGGCCTCTGCTCGCAAGCAAGGGAAGTTATTACTTCCCTATTCCAGTCAATAAAGAGTTGACTTTTCAGACTGGCTCTAACACACTATGCACTTTGTGAGGTACAAAAACGACATATGAACACACCTACTAATATGATTACACTTACCAGCTTCTGTCTGCACCTGTGCAAGGCACACACACACGAAAGCAGTTATTCAAGACAAACCATCCTGCGCGGTTCTGATTATTCCTGATCTGCAAATAGTGCACTGAGGTGAAACATTACCTTTCCTAGAAAGATCCCCCAGGGGCTAGTAAAGGCTTCTGAAACCCACGCCAATCTGAATTCAATACACTATCCCTACCTTACAGGCTTGCCAGACTCATTAGCAAGTTTTTAACTCCCCTTATTGTGGCTGTTCTGCGGGGTATAAGCAACTTCATATGGCTGGGAATGTTCTCTAAGCATTCTGATGCTAACGTTGCTTTCCCTATCGATTCTGCTCACTTGGCAACATTGATTTTTTTTTTTTTCTTTTCCACATTTCTGTTGTGATGGGGAAGCCACACCATTTGCATAAGCTCCTTTTTTATGCCCCAAGTTCATCTGTGGACAAGTAGGCACTGTGCTGCTAGTGGAGTTACCCGAGGCAGATAAAAAGGGTCCAGAGAGAGTAACTGATGTAGCTGGCCTGCTTACCACACAGAAAGGGCAACTCAAATACATACAATATAAACACGATTATATGTCTATACATAAAATACTTCTCAGCAAAAGAGTTTGATTCCTTTCCGTGTTAAAAAAATATAATCTTGCTTTATGAAGAAGATTGTACAGAGAGCACCTTCAGGTATGGTCACAGCATGTCGCAGCTGTCCTCTGGTGGCCCATACCTAATGGATAGTGTTCAAGCTGTTCAAGTCTATGCCAAGGCCAGAGCAAAGTCAGTCTGAAATCAGGGAGCCATAAGTCCCTCTTCAGTCTTTTATGCGTACCCAGTGAAAACTGAGGGCGTCTGTGAACCTTGCCTGGAAGACCTTGAAAAAGTTTCCTCTAGCTTTGAAAGTAGCCAAATAGCATTGTCATCGGCAAAATACAGTGAGAAAATACAGAATAGGTCCAGCCTATCTGGATGTCTCTTTTTACCATTTTCAAGCCTTTTCCAGTAGCATGCACTGTCACGGCAGAGACATGGGAGTGTGAAAGCATCATCACCTCTCTGTCGGGCTTTTAGAAAAGGGAACAAACAGTATTATCCCAGAATATTTCACAGAGGCTAGGTATACAAGATGAATCACAGAAATTCCCAGAAAATGCTAAATACTACAGCAGAGCCTGAGCTCTAGAGAATGCAGCCACTGGGCCCCGTGCTCTCCCACAGTACAGCTTTTCTGCGGATTCATCTGCTACCTTTCAGAAACTTACAAGGCTGATACTCCAGCCATCGAACCTTTTGAACACCCTGAAGCAACTACAAAAAAACTTACCAATTGCTTGTAAAGTAGCAGCAAAAATTCAATAGTCTTGATTTGTTCCAAGAAAGACCTTGCTCTAACAAACTTTCCACCGACTGCAAAGGGAACAGCAACATACAGCCCCCCTTACATAAAGGCGCAGTCCTGGTGCATGGCCAGGGGATCTGTACCTTAAAATACTTCACAAGACACACACAATGCAACAATTAAACAGGTCTTTAACATGATGGAAATTTTCCTTCCATTTAAAATAGGTTGTTTAATTTTGTCTCTCAAATGGCTAATAAAAAGCTTGAAAAACATAGTTACTGGGGCCATAAGAAAGAAAGAAAGAATGAAAGAAGGAAGGGAGGGAGGGAGGCCTCTGAAATTTAATAACTTCAATAAAAACTTAGTAACTCTAATAAAAACTTAAAAAAAAGTTTTAAAATATACTTTTTGCCCTTATGCCTCTGGACAGTCAATTTTTTATTGCTTTTAACTATCCTAAGATGCAATTTTTTTCCTGTGCTTCCAGGTTCAACCCAGTCAGTCCATGCAGTAGTACTGCAGGAGCGGACCCGCACATTCCTTTCCACACGTATCATCTTTGTTAATTCCAGTAACACAGTCCCAGAAAGATATTACCTTCATCACCATCAGTCATGTCTCTAGGTGCTCCTAAACACTTCAGCCACCGAAGCTGCAGCTTCGTAAAAGGATGCTTACTGTAATATCAAAGAACTGCACAATTCACATCACTACTGGCAGAGATTGAGAAGGAAACTGAATGGGGCAAAGCACGTGTGAGAGCTGTGCTGTAAGAGTCGGGCACTTACTCTGAACACTCGTAATTTTTCAAAGCTACAACATACGCTTAGGATTGTAGGCAGCTAGTTGGTTTTTTTCCAGCATGGATGCAAAAGGTCCCTGTTAATAATATTCCATTTTCAAGACCGTTTTTGCAAACAGAATAAAACCTCATAAGAGAGCACTACAAAGTTAGATTTCCATATTATGTAAAAATATACAGTAGATATAAAATATACAGTAGCTAATCTGAGAGCTATTCCCATTTACTGCAGCAGATCTTTACATGCTCTGTTCCTGCAGCAGTCTTACCACTGTGTAAAACACAGGGGTTACTTGAAATGAATATTGTTAATTTGAAATGACATTAATAAGCTATTAGAGCAGAAAGGTAAGTATACTGTGGCTTAAACAGATCAGTCAATGAAGGCAAGCAGCAGCCTGGAGATGTTTTCTGGAACAGGGACTCTGCTGGTGGGAGCCATTTCGTTCTGAAGTGACAAGATTTATGCAGTTATCCTTCTCTAATGTAAACTCCTTGCAGCTTAGGGGCATTCTGTACCTTTCCGAGCCTCCCGCATTGTTGCCAGCATACAGATACAGCAGCTCCTGTGTCAGATTAACCCTAAGCAGCAAAACCCCAAGGAGGGCTGTCTGCACAGATGCCAATGCCGACAAAAAGGAGCTGGCGGGGAGCGGCTGGATGCCAGATGTGGCCAATGCATCTCCTTTTCCATTAGGACTATAATGCTTCTGTGTGTCGCAATCTTTCTTTCTTCTGTATCCATCCCCCTCCTGCATTTATTCTGATCAACCCACTTGGGCAAACGAGATCAGATTTTAATGGTTGTTCAAAGATAAAAGGTCAAGAACATTTCTGAACATCTCACTTCCACCGGAATATGCTTTAAGAAAGCAAGAAGTTTTGCAGAAGAAAATTCTGTTAGCAAATGTTTTCAGTAGCAATTATCAGAATATTTTCTTTCAGCGAGGTCAGCGGTCTGTGTCTACTACTTGCTTAACTAATGGTAAATAAAATGGGAGAAATAATCCAACTCTCAAAGGAACTGCAGACCCAGGTACTTTGAAACACCCCCACCACCCTTCTGCATCTTTAAAAATGTACCAATTATCTCTCTGTCAATAATCTTTTACTCTTCTTGCTGATCCTCTGGGAGGACTGATTATTATATAAGGATAAGAGCATTCCCAGGTGTTTTTTTGTTTATATATATACATATATATATATATATATATTTACAGATACCTGTATATTTGAATAAGTAGCACATTTGAGTAAGTAGCACACCTTTAAATATTTGAAGGTTGATTTGCTCTGCATAGCAGATAGCAAAACTCTACCTCCTGCACTAGCTTAGTTTCTATTTTAAATAATCCAACAGAATGTTTTTCTTCCACCTCCCCATTGCTTCTTTTTAATACTTAAAGGGAAAGGAAAATCCCTCTTGGGCAATTAAATGTGAAGTACAATAAAAATAATTTTATATTGTTATATGATTAATCTAAAGTGAAGGGGCATACATTAAACTGTACAGTACAGCAGAAATAAAACCAATTTAGAGAAATCCACATAGTAGAGGTGTTTGGAGATAACTTCTAAATGTTGTGAGGCAAAATATATCATGATACTTGGACAAATTCCAACCTCCAAAGAAAATGAAGACAGAAGTAAACATGCGTATGAAAGTGGCTACAAAAATCATCACATGGTGATTTATTATGAATGTTATATAAAAACTGGGGAGAATGTACTAGAGAAGATTAGCTCCTTTGTATGTGTGCCTTTTGAATAAGCAAATGAAATCCCTTTGTTATTTACCAATTGATTTTAAATACAGATTTCATACAATGCAAGCACTTGGGATATTTCTCATTTTTAAAAATTAATATAGGAAGCAGGAAGATAGATTCAGAAGTGAACACAACACGTATTTGTAAAATAATTGCAGCTTATTGACCAAAACCATTAAAGGCACTGCAGACAGCAGCATTACTTGACAATCTTCATTGAGTTATTGATTCACTTTTCTGTCCCAAAAGCCCAGATGCTCAAGCTTTGTTCAGCACAGTGAACACAAAGGAAAAGGCATCTTTTCATTGCCACTGTTCAAGTCACTACTAGACAACACTCTCTTGCCAAAAGTAGCACAGGAAAGTATTGGTGTAAGGTGCTTGGAACAACAGAGACTAACGCTTCTGACTCGGATGTGTCTGCAGTTAGCACAAAGACTTCATCTCTGGCCTGAACAGATAGTGGGACTTCTCCAGATGCCTCTTTTGCCCTTGTACAGGCATCTTAATTGGCATGAGGGGCTTACAACAAGCTGTATATCCCACGGTGACATCTTCATACTGCTTGCAAATGGGAAAATCCTGAAATCTGAGCTTCCTGATGGAAAGCAATAAACCCATAGACCTCTTCTCAGAGAGGAATGGATCCTGATGCTGTGAAAGTTCTGAGGGGCACCTGCAGTCAGATTGGGAGCACACGCTTCAATAAACCAGTGAATGTTCACAAAGGAATTCAGCGTAGCAGGAAAGCCAGGCCACAGCGTGAGCAGAGATCTACATGCAGACCCTCTTATGGGCACCCAACTCATAAACTTGTCTGATTAAATTAATGTACAAATCAAAACTGGGAGCTGTAAGAGACATTAAGAACCAAGTACCTACTATCACGGAGGAAGACAGACTCTTTAGCACCCCCCTGCCCTGCCCAAATGAGCTACAATCACGGCTGCACAAGATTCCAGGATGCACAGCGTGGTAACCACTGCAGGTCCTCTGCCACATACCCTCTCCACCTGGGCAGCTGCTCATTGTGCTGAGTCTCTTCACAACGCTCATTGTTTCAGAGCCACATCTCGGCCACCTGAGACTGAGGGAAACTTTCTGGGGAGGGGTTTTGTGGAAAGGAAGCTTCTGCAACTTACCGAAGCTGTTTCACAAACAGCCCTCCACCTGAGTACAATGATTCCTCTGCAGCTGACCGCAACTGCTGTAGCCCAGCTCTCAGAGATTAATTTGGTGTGTGACTTCTTGATCATCCTGACACAGTTTGACAGAGGAATTTCCAGAGAAACACCATACTTTGTAACTCTTTCTCGTAACACAGAATGAATTATCCACAATTAAAAGTCTGATTACAGGGTCATCTTCTTCAGATTCTTTTCAGCTGTCCAATTGCAGATCCATTAGCAAAAGCACACATGGTTTTATTTCAGACTGATTGTCAGGAATATAATCAGACTTGATTTTATGGACATTGTCCATGGCATGCCTGTGCATCTGGAATGGCACTAACTATTTTATCACACCTCAGTGTCTAAACTAAAGAACAGTTTTAAGGATCTCTGTTTTCTCTACATGCTGTGAACAATAACGTGCGCTATGAAAGCAGCAACATATAACCACCACAGGTCCTACACCTACTTGCAGCTGTTTTTTGACAACTTGACTGGTTGAATTTCCTTCAGTTCATTCTAAACAGTCAGAACAAAACTAGTTAGTTAACAAAAACGTATTAATCACTGTGCTGTGCAGTAACTACAGAATGAAAAACATTTGTTCCAAGTAGGAAAATATTCGTACACTAAGCCACTTGCTGCTCCATCCCATATATTTTGTTGATTGGGCTGGCATTCATCAGAGGCAACGCATTCTCTACACAACTGGGACTTCAGTGTTATTGCCTTATCCATTCCCACCCCCAGCCCAAACACTATGGGAGATGAGCAGTGTCTAGATCTTTTATTGATAACTGACCTTTCTGTTCTGAGATAACTTCTTCTGTGGACATGACCAGATCAAAAAGAAATGCTCTCAATCTCCGTACTGATTAAAGAACTTCCACTGACCACAACGAAATCACCACCATGGAAAGATCGTATCACAGCAGAACTGAAATACAGTACTTCGGCTGTCAAAACTGGAAGAAACAAGAGGTCAGGCGGTGGCAGAACTGTCTGTTCTTTGAATTAGAGAGAAAAGTGTCAGCCGAGAGGCAGGCTAAAAAACAGCTAAACCGGGTTGCTTTGCTCTCTGGAAGTCTAACAATACCAAAGAGAAGCGACCTTTAGAAGCACTCAGTAATTCATTAAAGCACGAGGGAGCCTGCTAAACACAAGTCACTGTAAAATAAAAATGTAGGTATTTTACTCAGAGAGTTGGGAGGGAGGAGTACAATTGGCTTCTCGTAAGGAAAACAAGAAAAGAGGAGAACAGGGTGTTCAGTTCAAAATTAGCCTTATAGGAAATAAAAGTAACGAGGTAATGGTACTAATTACGCAGAAGGGGTACTTAGGTCCCATTTTACAAGCTCAGCCACTTGCTTACAACCTACCAGGTACAACTAAGAGCCAGTATCTGTCTGATGCTGGTACCAGGCAGCGGCATGCGTTCTAAGAACTTCACTCTGCGACTTCCCCTACTTGGAGAGAGGAACACTACAAACTGAAGGACGGCATTGTACTTCTTGGCAGATGACGAGTTAAAGATGTGGTGAAAGAAGTAAAGACACCATGGAGAAGGGCCATGGTGCTAATGGTACATAAGCAGAATAAAAGAGCGTCTTCCCATATGAGATCTCCCTAGAATACAACTGTAACAACCCCTCTCACTTCATTCTTCAAGGCAAAGCACAGAGATAAAATGCAGAGCTGGGGAAGCTGGGACTTGAAGATTTTTGCAGTCACCAAATGAGCGCTCTGTTTTTGACCCGTGATATTAGCTTATGCCTGTTCTACCTTTTGCATTATTACAATGTTTTAACCCTTGATGTATTCTCCCAAAGAACAGTGGCTGAGAACTGACCACATGGTAACAAACAAGACTGACCAAGTACCACAAAACCAACAAAAACTGTCATCTGAATATCTTGGTGAGTTCACATCAGCAGTACTTGCACCCATTTCATGCCTTCTCCAAGTAAACACACTAGAGAATGTGTGTGTTGGCAGGAAAGAGGCAAGTGAATAGCGATCACAAACTCAAATACAGACTATTTGCAGGACTTGAATCCCCAGTTTGCATTCAGGTCAGAAGTGCTGGTGCCAGCAGGTTCCGTTCACATAAGCAGAAACAGCAACAGACTGTGGCTTCTCTGTTCACTTTTTGACATTCAGAACATTCCCTCAGATGGCTACAGACCACACCTTGCTTTATATCATGAAATTAAAAGACACAAATCTCAGAGCTGTTTCCAGGAAACTCTGAAGAGAGACATCTGTCAGAAGGATGACACGCTTTCAAATGGCCTGCCTCTGGTACAGAGCCATCTGTAATGGTATTAGTGAGCATTAGGGGTGGAAGAGAGCACTTAGTAAGGAGTTGATACGAAGCCCTATGCTACAGACAAGCAAGAAGCACTTTGTGTCCAGCCTCTTCAGCTTGCTGTTGTTTCTGAAGGAAGCCAGACTCTTTGTACACGGTGTCTTTTTTTTTTTTTTTTTTTATTTATTTATTTATTTTTTAATGCTAAACTCCACCAATTGTGTCTGCTTTATGCTATTTTAAAACCCAGCCAGAAAATAAATCAGGAGACTTCATAACTCTCGACCCCTCCTCAACCCCACAAAACCTGGGAAAACAAATGTGCTTTTGCAAAGCTTTGTCAGTCTCCCTGAGGCTTCTTGAGCCTGTGCACTTTCCACCATGGTAACTGTCTTTGCTGCTATTTTCAGTGACTAAAGAGAATTCCCTCACTTAACTGCATTGTCACAAGAGATTAATGCAATGGGGGAGCTGGAAGAGAGGGAACTTAGTTTGCTTGGCTTTGTTCAAGGTAATTCAACCAGTTCCTTTGAAACAGCCCTCTGGCACCTAAGCTTTCTCACCACAGAAATTATCTCCTCACTGTGCTAACCCAAAGGTGATACCAACTTTTTACTAAAGGCATCTAAAATCTTAAGCTGTTTAGAAAACTCTCAGCAAGATCCGACTACCTCTTCTTTCTTCCTTGTATTGAGCTAACATGACGACTCTTCCCCGCCTGCGCCTAACAGGCACAAAAAGCAGAGCAGTGCAGGTACATCTCTCTTACAGTGCTTTGCCTGGGAGCTGCGATGATTTACTTCAGCCAGGGAAAGCTTCACTTCCCTCCGAGAGGAACCCAGGGCAAGCAGCTGTGCTCTCTTCTCTCCACAAAAGCAGATTAACCCTCAGCCTGCCAAGAACCTACTGAATTTCACCGATGGCTCAGCCTCTTTAGTACTCGCTGCTATCCCCCTGGGAATTTCAGGTGATCAGCATCCTTTTAGGTTGTACTCTTCTTTTTCCTTGATTCACTACACTTCCCCCCTGTGTACACAAACACTTTTCTGGTCACATCATCACTCAGTATAAATCATCACAACTTCACAGCAAAGGGAAAAAGAATAAAGGTATTCACGTACCGTGTGTGTGCTGAGAAGCTTGAAAAAATCCCCTCAGTTAAAACATGGGGTTAATTCACCAGTACTCCAATAAATGCTGCAGGCATCTCAAACTCCTTTAGGATATATAAAGCATTTAGATTGCTGTTGATGTTCAGAATTGCCGGAAACACAAACTATAACTAAGAAGCACAGAAAGGGATGGGAATGAGCAAAATGAAAGTGTGCAGAGGCTCAGAAGTTAACCTACCTAGTTCCCTAGTCATCTAAGTTCTTCACATGTCCTATACATCTGCCTGTGTCTACAACATCCTGGGAAGCAGGCTGTCCAGGTCATGCATACAGCAGAGTTCACAAACTCAGTACTTTCCAGCTCTTTTCATCCCAACGGCCCTCTTCCACTCACTGCTCTTATCACAGCACAGTGACTGAAAAAATTACCCAAAATATGGCAGATTGAGATTCAAAATCCTTCTCGTCTTGCAGGGACTATAAAACAAGTTTCTGATTAAATTCTCTAACTTTTAAACCACAAGTTATCTAATGTCCCTGATAGAGTTTCATAATACTCCCTGGATCACAGAAAAGCAGAAGAAAAAATGACAGTGAACTACTGCATAGTGTGCTGACTGAAACATCTATCTATACAGGAGAATAGAACAAGAAGCTAATTCCAAGGACACTTACTATGAGATAAATAAGCCTGAAACCCAAGCTCCCACTGTTACGAGTTAGCTACCCCATTACTTCTCACTTCTCTTACTTGCTTGGCCTCAGTTAATATTTTGTTGTTCACTGAAAATAAAAAACTCAGCAGTATCTGATGGCTACAACAGTCTACTAGCCCATAGCACATGCAGACTGTGGTCCTGCCAAGTTAAGCGAAGTAAAATCTTGTGTAAAGTAAAATCACATCCTGGATATGAGGTGTTAACATTGATGTATTCAGTAAAATCTGAAGAGGAGGAGGAAGAAAATAGTGTTCTTCCTCCTTCAGTGGTTTTGTGGGAAACAGATGCGTTAAGTGCCTGTTTCTGTCCATAAATATAAATTGCAGGTTAAATTCAGAGCTAGGAACAAGATTCAGAAAAGGACTTTGCTCAAAGTAGGCACTGCAGTTACCCACAGTTTTCTGTAGGTAGCTCAAAGACAACTACGTTCCCTCAGTCTATCAGGCAGCACTTTCCCTAAGCAATGCATTCATAGCACACACTTTAACAGGCTTCCTCTCATGTCTGACTCAGCTCCCTAAATATCTTGTGTTTTCCTCCTGTTCTCCACCTAGAGTTCAGAATCCAGTTTATTTTAAGCGCAGTGATATTCAGACAATAAGCAAACTGCTGGGGATGGTGTTCCGTGCATATTTTAGCTTCTCGTGTCACTTGGATGTCTTAGGGATACAACATTAACTCTCTAAAAATAGAGAGAGAGAGAGAATGGAGGAGTTCTGTTTGTGTTTGTATTAGCTATCATCTTAACTGAAGCAGATTCAACGTGGCAGAACTTTGAGGAACGAGCTTCCCCCAAGCCTTGCTGCTGCAATATAGCTCCCTTCCATGGAGACAGCATGTCACACAGGCGCAGAATGGCTAATTTTTCCAGGAGCCTGAAAAAGTGACAGGAGGGGAAAAAACATTTCCTAATTTTCAGACAGAAAGCAATACACAGGTAGAGGAAATGCTTGGATTAGTCTATCATTATCTTGCCATGAAATATCATTGCCTAATGCTTCATTTGATGGTAGTCTCCCAGCAATAGCTTCTATTTTGAGGGACACAAACAAGTGGCTCCAGAACACATCCTGCAGCAGAGGACTGTATGTTGAGGGTTTAAATTATCTGCATATCTTTAATCTTAATCCACAGAGCAACGGAGGATCTGCTAGTTATTTATAGCCGGGCTGGGGTGAGCTGCTGTGAGCAGGGTAATTGAAACAGTATTTCAGCATGTCTGCCACTGATTTGGGTAATAGCTGCTGTTAGCTATGGCATAATCACAACACTAAATGAAAAATAAAAAATAAAAAATGCATTAAACACATGCTTTTATGTTGTGTTTTACGATCGCATCTTATTTTTTATTGTATTTCCAAATTCCGTTGTTCCTTCCTTTCTGAGATCAATTTACTTGCCTGGCACCAGTTTGCTATATTAAAGCTCAGGAAAGCTGATCTGCTTTCTCTTATTCTCTGGATTAACAGAGCTTTCAGCTTGAGAGCTGCTAAATTCCAAAGACTGAGGGCTGTGACCTCTTTTTAAACTTGCTGTTATGCTATAGAATCAGTTCATGCAAATTTTTGTCCTTTAAATAATAATCTTTATTACTCAAAAAATATGATTTTGTTCTTTCCTCAAGCTGCTAAAGTAGCATAAAGAAATCTCAGAAGAATCGGTCTATGATTTTTTCAGCAAATGTTGTTAATTCTGCTATCTATTACTTGTCATATACTACATTTGATATTTGGCCATGATTTCAGTTAAGTGCTCTAGTGCTGTTGCAAATCAGGAGAGATATGGCATGAGTTACAACCATATCCACTGCTTCCTCTCCTTTTAAAGGAGAAAGTACTCCCAGGCAATGTATATTACCTTCGGATGTTATGCCCAAGTGCCTTGCAATTCCTCAGCCAAGTGACAAATACTTAAGTCCCAGCTTTTCCAATCTTAGTGACTTCTGGGTGGGTCATACCCATCCTGTATTTTGGCAGGAACCTGCTGACCAAGGCCGGTTTCCCATCCCTCTCTTATGAACTGGCATCATAGACCTTGTATACCTTGTATTCTGCTCCTAGCACCCAGATCTGTAAGCTTTTAGTCACTGAATGCAAAATGACAGTCCCTTGGCAAACAGATTGCTTACCAGATTTCCCAAGTCTACCCACATTTGTGCAGACACATCTGCCTTCAACGGAGCAGACATCCAGGAACTCTTCCAATTGAAATGCCTGGACCAGGAAACAGTCCCAGTCCACCCCGTGCTGGAGCAAGGACGTGGAAGTCCTGGAGCAGATTCCCTAGAAAAACAACCCCAGATCTGAATGCTCCAGAGCATAGTGGGAGCCAGTGCTCCAAGAATCATTAGCACCACTGCTCAGGGCTCTCGAGAAGCCCAATCCAGGGCAATGCACCAACTTTAATGGCAGCAAACCAGGTTCATTTCCAGTAATTACTGCATGCAGTTTGTCAGAAGGTCCTCAAAACTGGCAAATTTCTGTGAAACATGCCAAACTTGAAAAATACATGTTTTCCTAAGAAAAACTGACTTCAGAGGACTTCCAGCTTGCAGAATCTGGGCCAGGCCAGACTGCACTTCCAGGCAGGCCTTAACTGCCAAGCATGAGAGGACACACTACTGCGCATCCCAGCCACAAACCCACCTCTGCAGCAAACTCTTAGGCTGCAGATCTGTTGTCCTCAGTCTCTAAATTCTAAATGTTACATCTTCCATTACCTTGGGAGCCACTGAGACTAGTCTTAATGCCATTTCTCAGGCTCAAACTTAAGTCCTCAAAACTTAATCATAATCCAATACTGCACTCTGCACACTGCTCTGACTTCTACACATATCTGGCAACACACTCTGCTCTGACTTCTACACATATCTGGCAACATCCTCTTTCAGAATCTGCTACTAAAAACCACAGACATCACCATCATGATATTAACAAGAATTTGAGAAGGATTGGGGCTGAACATAAAAAAATTCACTTGTAATCTAGCTGGACTCAGTCTAGATTACTACCTCTGTAATACCACCCACTCAAAGATATTGAGGAATGGCTTTTTAGAAGCATAACTACGAGCTACCAAGTATGAAATCTAATAGTTGCACAGGGAGCAAAATTCACGAAGTGCAGCCAGGCTACTCAGCATGCAGTCACACCCCAGTTGTTGGCTAAGGGCAGGCATTTGATTCAGAGCCATTTGCCACGTTCCCTTCTATATACACAAATTCCCAAATGCAAAAAGAAACTCTGATATTTCCAGAAGGAAACTTGGGAAGTAAAAGAAGAAATCCTGCTGGGATGAGGGGTTCAGCCAAATGAATCAAAGGGACACGCGTGCCACCAAAATGCAGAGGGCAACAAAGATCTTATCATATATTTATTAGAGCAATTTATCACTTTCTTCTCTCAAGAGATAGCATTGGATTTTTTTTTATTTATTTTTATTTTTTATTTTTTATTTTTTTTTTCTCCAACTCCAACAAGAACCTGTTCTGAGAACAGAACAAAAAAGTTTTGTGGCTTGCTACAGGGAAAAATACCATCATCTGCAGTATCTCAGTGAGAAGAGGTCACTTGCTTCCTTGGAAAGATCACAGAACAAGGAAGAAATCATAGTAAGGGCACTCTGATTTATGAGTGCCTAGAGACCCACTGAGAAAACCTAATCCCATATAAGTGCTGTGCAGAAGCTGAAAGGCAGCCATTTAACCTTTGGACTGCCACTGCTACACAACCTAAAAAAGCATCCATGTGAAGCCTTGAAACGATGGAAGTTAGAGTTGGGAAAGACTTGTTCTTCTAGCATGGAGTCTGGCCCCCTCACCGTGCCAGGAAGAGTCCCCAGACAGATAACTCATCAATTACAGATTTAAAAAATCATATTTCTACATTTGACAATGATACTCCAAGGTAGGCAGTTCGTCATCTGAGCAGCCAGTACTAACGCATTTTTCCATTGCACAGTCACTCACTGCTCCTGACACAGGTTCACATTACCGTGGTAACTTCTTTTTCATAGCAGAGACGTGTTCTGAGGAGGCCAGGATATAATTTTACAGACACATAGACTTGGGTGAACTGTGCCTTAAGGACGTTGTTATTGAATGGTAAATACACTGTACACAGCTGCAGGGAGGGTGAAATGTTACTTTTTCAGTCTAAAAAAATGTCTACAAGAGAACAGAGCTGGTAAAATTAAAACCAGATGGATAAAGTTGTTCAGGTGTGATAGTCACAAGGGCTCTGGCAAGGCTACCAGCACAAAGAGGAGGCACCCATAAGCACAATGCCCTCCAATGACTGAGGTTATCGCGCTGCAAAATGAGCCTCTGGAGGACAAACCTCTGCAGGTTACTATTCCAGGTGGGTCTTGCTGCAGTTACTGCCCCTCTTCAGCAAGTCACTGCACATTAAGCCAGGCATTAGAGATGAACTTTTTCAAACACGTTCCTTTAGTGGAATGTGCATTTCCCAGACCAGGACTCAATATTGCGTCAGCCTTCCTCCGCCCTGTGCTCCTTCTGTTCTCACAGTAATGCAGCTGAGCCCAGCCAGCTGCCAGCCCTGCCTCCTGCCCTCTCTGCTATGGAGCCTGCGTGGGAAGCCAAACAAACCTCTGAGCCATTAGGTGCACGTCCTACCTCAGGAACCAAACATTTAGAAAAGGATTTTCTTCTCTCTGCCTGCATAGTCTTCCTTCCAGAAAGGCCTCCTTCCTCTGTACCATTCGTCAGCACCATGTCCATACGATCTCCTCACATCACAGGGTATCTTTAAGTTCATGCTGTGCAAGGCTTAGACTCGCTCATACCTCAGCGTATGTTCATGCACGGCAGCATGTGGAGCAGCAGAGAGGAGAAAATATGACAATACGATGACTGTTTTGTGATGGATCAGAGCCTGAAGGAAGCTGATGGAAGAGCAATGTGGTTTGCACACCATACTGCTCAAGCAGTTCATAAGAGAGATTTGTACCTAGAGAAAGATTCATTCAAGACCCAGCATACTGCAACAGTTTGAGAAAAATAGAGAAGGGAACTAAGAAGAATGCCGCAGTGAAATACAAGCCTTTTTTCTTCTAAAGTGAAGGCGAAAAACTTTCAAAAATGCATTGTGAAATGGCCAACCAGCTGTGGCATCTGATAAATAAGAGATGGACTCCTGGAGGCATTCAGCACTCAGATGCCAATACATCCTCGATATTAGGAGAAGTTTTGTGAATTCTTGGGCCCTGCAAGTCCTCAACACATATAGCTCAAGAGCTCTGCTGAACACAAGTGGGCTTAAAATATGCTTTAAATCAAATACTTGCTTACATTCCTTGCTGAATCAGAACCAAAATTCTCTGTCAAGAATTACACCAGGGAGAATGAAGTCAGTCATTCCTAGTGAAAATAAACAAGCTTGCAAAGCTATCAAGGACCACAAACTAGAAGAAGAACAAACAAGGCCAAGATTTTTATCAGTCCTTGAATCATGGCAGAGTACAAAGGAAGAAGCAGTGAAAAATCTTTCTTTTCCTCTGCTTTTTCCTCGCTTGGCAGGATGACTGGGTGTCCGCAGCTCCATTGAAATCGGATTATCTCACTTTCAGAAACAAATTCGCCAAGCAAACAGCTGCTTATCGTGAGGCTGCAAATAGGATGCTCCCCAGGCCATCCACCCCCAAGCACCTGGGATGAGCAGTTAAAAATGTGCAGGACTAAGCAAGTGTTTGTTCTTCATCACAGAAGATGACTATTGATAAGTTTCACTATCCTACTTTCCTGCTGCTTCCTTTTTCATGCTGCTTGCCCCAAGGTAAACCATATAATTTGAAAACAATGTCAGGCACATTCCTATTACTCTCCTGAAGACATACAATTCTCTATAAATACTTCTGGTCAAATCTCTTAAACCTTTCTCTTTAACAAAATAAGCAAATTGTGACTTTAATTTGAAATATAAATGGATGATTGTCATTTTTATTTTCAATGTATAATGACCGTGATTAGGCTACAGCACTATTCTTGCTTCCTTCATGACCCTCAGGTGCAACACCAAACCACATCAACTCCTGAGCCTCCACACCAGCATGCAGCCAGCTTTAAGCACGGGTAAAATATGTGTGTCTGCAGCCTGCCACACAGATATTCCTGTTATTCAGTGCTCAGTCCTGTTACACGTAGCACATCCCTTGCATATGCACCATCATGTAAAAGGCAAGTCTTACTAGCTGAGAAGTGGCGTGGATGTAGCTTGATTGCGATTCATTTTGGATGGGGTTTCTCAGCCCCAGACAGCGCTCTGCTGTGGCAGCACTAGCAGCTTAGTGCTGAGGCCTGTCACCCCCGTGGACAAGCCCTGGCTCTCTGGGCAGCACAGAAAGCCCCAAAGACAATCGTTGCTACAGCCACCCTTGGCTGAGCAGGCAAAACTCTATAACGGGCTGCCAAAAGTTAATTACATCCAGCCCTTGGAAATAAGCACGTAGAAGCTTATTTAAATATTTCAAGCCTTTTCTTTTTTCCAGAAAAACTACATAAACTGCACAAAATATTTTGACATGGATACAAGCTGAAGAAACACATAACCCAAGTGCAGAAGAACCAAATTACAGGGAGCACTTGTTCCTAGAAGGCACACAGAAAACGCCTGGAATTTTCTTCAGTGCTTACCTGATGCAATCTGCATCTCACAAAATCAGGTCCTTCCAGAATTGCCTGTCAGCTCGCAAGGATATTACAAAATTCTGCCTAAAACCAAATTTCAAAGGATACACTGAGGACTGATTTTGAAGTATAAAGCAATCATAGAAAACAGACTTGAATGGTAACTTTATTGAGCGTCATTGAAGGTGCTCATGAAAGTAGCCTTAAAGATTAACTTCATCCTGCCAAGAATAAGTCACAAGGACAGTGAAGAAGCTCAGTATCTTGGGAGAAATGAACCTTGGAGTTTCAGAAATGTATTGGACTGAGACCCGTAGTTCAGTGTCAGGGGCTCGGTTTGTTCCTAAAAGTGCTGATACAGTGGAGACCATGACCCAGAGACTGCTGAGCTGCAGGAAATTGCCACTGAATTTAGCAGGTTCTGGACCAATAATCAACCTTTTTCAGCAGACCAGCATCTTGGTATTCAGATGATGGATTACATGACTTCTGTGTTCCTAAAAGAGCTGCATGGTCCCTTCCATCTCAGACTGACAGCACTAGGGATTGATGAAGTCTGGAGCAGAGCTCCAGCTGGTGAAATCAAGCAGCCACCAACCTCCTCCTTAGCAGAATGAGTCAGGAATTCTGTTTGTGCCTTTTGCATAGTCAGACACTGACACCACTCAGCGACACCAAGAGAGAGCAGGAAAAATAAAACAAAACACACCAAATCGCATCTTGGGTTTCCAACTTAAATACTGAAATGAAGCATAGGAAAAAAGGGAGGGAGCAGCAAGTCACGCCATTTGTTCCAACTTTTGGCTGTTGCCTAATAGGGGTCTCAAAAAACACCAAAGCTATTCAGTGTCACTGATTTGCAGCAGCCCTCATCCTTGCTGAGCACCTGATGGATGCTGTGAGGTTCTGGTCCCCCTGCCCAGCACAGAGCAGCCTGCATCACCACGCACTGTGTTTCCTGCGGCTCTTACCTCTGCATTCTGGCAAGCCTGAAGGGAAGGGAAGAAAAGGCAAGACTAATTCCCGTTGCTACTGCACAGCTCAGGAAGCATGAAGTATTTATCAGGTTGACTGAACCAATTACTTTGCCACTCTCAACAGCAACCTGTTAGATGAGTGCTGCTACTCCTGGCAGCGTAAGGAAGCTGCAGAGCTGGAGAGAGGTCACTTCGCTCATTGCTCACTCAGCTCCTGCTTTGTATGACTAAGATAACTATGCAAATAGATCCCAGAAGGAATTAGAGGAATAATCTGTTTGTGAGATGGGTGGGTGTCTCCAGACACACATGGGTGCCTTTCCCCTGAATCGTAGGATTAATGAAGATACGCCTAAGAGTCTCAAGGTGAATCGCAACAGAGGCATCGATTTTGCAAACTGCTGAACTGAAATCCAAATTAAATGTGAGTCCTGGAGATAAGTAAAGTAACCCTTAAAGCTGTAACACCCTACTGCCCCTCCCAGTTTTCAACTTCTCTTTCTCTCCTCCTCTGCACCAGATTGATATGAATTACTCGAGAAGAATCACCACCTCCCTGGGGTTCAGCTTTCCGCTGAGAGAGAGGAGCTTTTTTTCTGTCATCCAGTAAATTGTCCTGTGTTTTTTCTTCCAGTTTTAAAACTTGTTGCATTAATCTTTAAGGACAAGATTCCAGACTCATCATTATGTCACAAATTCTTCTCACATTTTATAATAATCAGGAAAAAATATATAGTAATCAATAATGATAGTCAAAAAGCCCTGTGCGTGTGCAAGATTCTGCACATGACTTTATCTAAGTCACTGATTTTTTTGTGTCTCTATTACCAATCTGTTCTCAGAAATGGTAGTTGTTCTTTCTGCCTTCTTAAAGCTCTTATTCAAAAAATTATAAATACATATCCTAAATGAACCAGGCTTTGTTAGCTGGACTGTACCATTCCCTCGAGGGAACTCTCTCCAACCAACAAAAAAAATGGTATTTTAGGCTGTAATTCTTACTGCAGTTTAAAACAGAAGTCCTCAGCAGTAGCAAATGAAATAAATTATTTTAGGTAGATAATGAGTTTCAAGGTGAGCACCTTACCCCTGGCACTTTTCAATTAAGAGTGCAGGACTTGTGCATCCTGAGGATATCACTGACAGTGCTGTTCTAATATATTTTTAGAGGATTGCCCTCAGGGCTCTAGTTTCTTCAATCCACATCCTCTTCTCTTCCTACCAGAGGTTCCTGCTGAGTTTCTACCAACCCATAATACTTCAACCTCTCTCATGCTTTCCTCTTTCTTTTCTTCCTAACTAAAAATGAACAAACATCTTTTAACCTACTTTATTATTGTTGCTCTCCCAGCTGAAGATCCCCCACGTGAATAGGCTGTTTGAACATCATCAAGGAAGTGGTGATGGCTGATGAGAACTGTATTAACGGAACAGCCCGAAGAATTTTGTCGGTGTTATGTTGTGGGACTGCATACAGATTGCCCCACTTCAAGCCTCAAAAGCCTCAAGTACGCTCACTGGTAGAAAACCAGCAAAAACTTCTCGATGAATGAAGACATCTTCCCCACTTCTCACACCCTCGCAAGTTTTACTCCAAAAAAAACAAAGTCTGAAATCACTACAAGGCAATTTGGGGGAGTATTTTATGTATTCGAACTGCTTATAACAACCTGCTTAACGCCAAAACTGGACTCTGACTAATACTGGAGACATCCTTGCCTGTACCTACCTGTTTTACAAGGCTGCTTTCCCAAGGTCAAAATAAAGCCACTGGAACACCCAGAGGGGAAGAGTTCCTGTTTGCCATTCCAGGATCACATGGATTCACACTGCTTTCCATTCCTCTACCTCCTTTCACAATAGATAAATATAACCAAACCAGAAGTTCCTCTAATTAGATTCAACATCTTGTCACAAGGATGAAAAGTTCCCGGTTGCAGATACTGCTGTAACCACTGACAGCTGTGGGATAATGATTATTGTTAATAACAGCTACAAATATGCCTGAAATAGCACATGGTCCTTGAGGAATTAACTCAAAGAGATGATTTATTTCTTGGCTGATGTTAGATTAATTGTTCTAATGGTTGTTTTGTAATTAATCTACAACAACTGAAAGTTCTCCATCTTTCTAATGCACTGAGAAGGCAGATCCCATGAACAAGGCATGAAGGTTAGTAAGGATGTAATAAAGAGTCAGCGTTCACAAAGGAAAGCAGCAGGTCCACTCTTCATGCCATACCCCAACAAAAAAAAAAAAAAAAAAAAAAAAAAAGCTTAAAAATCCTAGTGCCTTTACAACAGGACATGGGTCTCAGTTCCTACTGCATAGTTTGTAAGCCACTGCTAGGAATAGGGAGTGATATCTCTGGACCAACACATCATTTAGATGAAATTAAGGCAAAATGGCACCTTCCCCAGTTTCCACTAGTGCAGAACAGTGCTCCCCCCACCAAAACCTCTGTTTTGGACGATACACATCCATTCTCCAGACCTAGGTGAAATGGTTTGGATATTGCAGGAAGAACAACAATTTCTCAGGACATAAAAAAGGCAAAAGCTCAAAAACTGTTAGGATTCTGCTCTGATCCCCACTTTCAATATAGGTGGACTTTCACGCAGATTTCTAATGGGGTCACAGAATCTCAGAGTTCATCAAACAACTCAGCTTTCACCTAGGATCAGTCTGGATGGGGTTGTTGCTGAGGTATGGTTTAGTTTCACACTTTTCCCTCTTCATTTTAATGGTTCTATTGAAAGACCAGCTATGTGAATGCCGGAAGTTTCAGGTAAAGCCTTCTCTTCATCCAAACCACCTCATGGGAAAGAACCTCAGGATAAAGGCAGTGGGAGTGGAGACACAAATACTCTCTCTTCCTCATCAATTTTTCTAGCCAGGCAGTATATATTTATAACATTAAAGCCCAAAGACATGACAATACTCTGCAGTAATAACATGGGAAGCATTTCCTCTGCTGAATGTCTAGCTTACCTAGAAAAAGAAAATTGAAAATGATTCCTGCTTTTTCAGTAGAAGATTCTCCTTTTTTAACATTATTATAATGGCAAAAATAATTACTTTGTACATTTAAAAATAGCACTAAGAATACTTCTATTTCCTTGCAAAGTCAACACAGCAATGAAATGAGTTTGTGTCATGCTGTTGGAGCTAGCAGAATAGTTAAGTAACTCTTTTCTGCAAGGCCAAGCTCTGATCTCAATTACAACCCTAGCAAACAGATCTGCAAGCATGTTGCTCACAAAAATTGATGAAGGCAGCATTTGGCCTGCACAACCTTTACGACTCCTGACAGGTCCAAATTAATACATCTCTCTTCTCAGATACTGTAAGTTCACAGGCCAACAGCTAGGAAGCTCATTATTGCATTTATGAGTTGCTTGTAATTAATATTCAAGTCACTAGAATGCCAAGATATAAAAATATGTTTAAGTTCATGATTTCTTCTGCAAAAACTAGTATTTTACATACGTTGTGCAAACTCAAGCAAAGTATACTTCAGCATCTTCACTTTAGGAAACATAAACCATAAATACGGACCTTTACCTTGAGTGACTGTACAGAAGTATAATCTATGCCTCTAGTAACAACATCAGGATGGCATAACATATAGGAAGCAGTCCGTCTACTTCAAAACAGGTGCCAAACAGCTTGAACACGCCCCCTGGAGATACTGATAGGGACTGGGGAGACGGCTAAAATTGGAGGCCTCTGATAGCTAACCTAACTCACATGAGCTGTGCACCATTGAATTGTGTGCTAGCTGCCTTGGAATTTCACAGACAGCTAGGAAGTGCTTTTCCACTGGAAAACAGTCTTTAAAAGTAGAAGAAAATCATGCTGTACTGACCAAAATGAATTGCCAGTAAGACTTTGTAATCATGTTGCACAATTTTCTTCAGCTGAGAAGAAAACCATTCAGAAAAGCTTCCAGTCAGATTTTAAAACCTCTGCAGGTTCACTCAACCCAGAAATTCAAAATAAAGTTCAGGAAAAGGCAACCCATGCAACTCAAAAATCAAACCTACCTATTATCAAAATGCATATGCAATAGCACCACCAGCTTCTCTAAGTTAACTAATACACAGCAGGCTTCTTTTTCTTACCCTCAAATTCATCCAAATCCAGATCTTTTTAACAGAATAGTACAAAAATTATTTCAGTTCTTATTTCTGATAAGAATAAATGGAAGAAACCTTAATTTTTCCTCTTTGCTCAGCAATAACAACTCTGCCCAAACAAGTCAACTTTGTTTACTTCATGTGGAGACAAACTTTGATTTGATTTTAAGCAAACTTACACAGCTAAGAGTGACATAAGTGGAAAAACATTTGTTGTATTTATTACAAGCTGACCAACAGACTTACATAACATATAATACAATATAATATCTAGAATAAAACACAGGTATAACAGATACTTTCAATGAGTAACTTTTTTTAAAACGTCAAATATCTGTTACGTACTGGCTCCTATAATCTGTTGGGAAATTACTCCTGAACTAATCAATAAGAAAGCTTACAGTGATAATATAATTGAATCAGTGCATATGAAACAAATGGTCTGAGCAACAGCAACCCCTGTTCAATAACCTATTAATCTGTCATCTAGATTAGCCACTTACCCTACCCTGTTATTCTGCAGGAAGGAGAACAAGAAAAACACTGGGGAAATCTTCTCAATTAGTTTAACCACATGAACACCAGAGACTGCTTTTGTAAGCCTAGATGACATTATGAATCAAAGGCCAGCTGTTTGTCTAAGCATACAATTCCCCCACCCTAGTTGCATTACAAAGAGGTTTTTGGAAATGTAAGTTCGGGTTTGGGGAATCAAAGAGGTCAGAGGGAGAAAAACTTGTCCTACCACAGTTCTCGCTCCTGATGCAGAAGGATCAAGAGGTTCTAGTTTTAGCTGAGAAGCTCAGCTCCTTATCTGAACTAGGAGATGCCTTGCTGCAACAGAAAGTGAGCAAAAAGACTTGAAATACAGTACCTCATTACACGTGCCATTCCTTAACTTTTAATTTTGTCCAGAAATAGACAAGCAAGAGGTGTTAACACTTCTTATTCCAGGCAAAAGCAGGAAATTCAAAAGCATACAGGACACACAGAGATACTCATAAATAAATTTAAGGGCAGGACTAACTCTGGCAATCACTTAGTTGGGTCTGCATAAGAGTGTCTGGAATGCTGTCCCAGCAATTTCTATACTGGAAGCAATAAAACACAGCTGAATTAAAAGAAAACAAATTCTTATTTAAAGACTGGAAGTAGTGATCAACAAATCACTTTCCTCAATAATTTACTGTAGAAGTTAATTAAAATGTATCCTTTATGTTCAGTTTCTTTGGCATCCAGCTTCCAGATAGCAGATTGTTTTATCTTATGATACATCCAGGCAAAGGTCCAGCAGTATTTTCTTTTCTAGATAAATTGATAGACACTCGAGGCAACCTTTTTGGTACACTGCCTCATACATCTATGCCATAAAGAAAAAGGCACTGGCATTACTTGCATTTGGATTTATGCTAGGGGCTGGTATCTAGAAGGCTTGCGTTCCAGTTGCTAGCATGTGTCACAGCTCATGCTGATGTGTCTTCTGTCATAGCCACTGCCTACCCTGGCTAGACTGACTCTAGCCCAGGAGTCCCACATGTGTTGCCTTCGTATCTTCATTCTGTGGTCCAGATCTGTAAGTATAAAAGCTCTTCAGTTTTCACAAGTTTTCTCTCCAAATTGTGTACACGTTGAAAGACACCTTGCTACTGTCTCTGATAGGCTAAAAGAGACTGCAACTCTGTAAGCTCTCTCAGAGGGATACTCCAAAAAATCTACAGGTGCAAGCAGAATCTTTTCTACAGGTGCAAGGAATCTTTTTGGTTTCCCACAGCCCAGCTTCTCCTCCAGACCCCTCTTCCCTCTTCTGGTCAGCTCCAGATAGCAAATTCCCTTTCCCTCCCCTGACATTCACACAGGCTCCCTCTCCCCCTGCATGACAGGGTAGAAGCTGACCCTACCTTTGCCAGATGTGTGCAAGGGAGGAGGAATTGGCTCCACAGGAGAGAACCAGGCCATGCTTCCCCAGCAGTGGTGGGCAGGGACAAGCTGCTCACCCCTGCACACTGCTCACCTATCCTCTGTGCTCCAGCCTGGGAAGGGAGGGCAGCCCCCAGCCCTGGGCAAACCCACACTTTGCCTACATCTGTAGCCTGTCCTGCAGCTACACTCACGCAGATCTCCTGATGTCAATGAGCTGGAGTTGTGTGTGTTAGGGCGAGCTTGTTTCTGCTGCATGTCACATTAGAGCTATTTAGTACTGGCAATTTCTATATTTATAACACACCAGCAGAAAGTTAAATGCTCCAAGGTCCCTGGAATCACACACCTGTCTTCCAGGATTACTTGTCATCAAGATGCCAGACCCAGGAACATCAAGTATGACAGGTTGTTAAAACCTGCAAGTTAAAAGATTCTGCTAAGTCAACACTCAAATGACTTATTAACTACTCATTTTAATATTTTATTTGAGTAAGTTGATTGCACATGGAAATGCAGGGCCTAACACCAAACAAAGAAGCCACCTGCAGTGCAAAAGCATAGATAACATTTTGCAAAATCACAGCAAAAGCAATACATAAGCATACACATCCAATGAGACTAGGACACATGAATTTCTCATTTTGTATACAAAGGGTGTAATGTGTACAACCTCTTGTCTTGAATAAAGACAGAATATGCTACTACTACAGAAAATATTTTTTATATTTTTCATATATATAATATATATATACATATATATGTAAGTCCCAAGACAGTTGTCAAAAAGTCCAGTGGAACAGAGAGGAAATGTTTGCAATTTTTGCTTCACTGAATCACAATTAGATGTGACATTCATATTCCCACTTTTCTTTATATTGGCTCAAGGAATCCCAAAGTCCTAGACAAAAGGAGCAACCACTAAGAAGTGCTTCATCCAGGTGGGGTTATTCTATTCACACTGGATGAAGCTGCCATGGTGATGAGGTCAGGGAAGATGGGCTGGGCTTTGGTATCATTTCCTCCATTGCATCCCATGCAGCCTGCTAGAAAATATTAACAGATGGGGCTACGACCCCCAACGGTCTTGGCTGATTTGAGTAAATCTGCCCTCTGCTCCTGCATGCCAAGCTGAGCACAGTGTGTACAGGAAAGGATTTGACTGAAACAGATACTCTCTATGCTACTAAACCAGGAAGTCTTTCCAATCATTTCATGCTGTACCAAAGGTCTATGATAAAAACTCTATTTTTCATACTGGTTTAATTTGGAAGAAATTCTAGGATTTTAAAATTTGTCTTCAACTTGAACATCTTGAAAATGTCTGAGAATAAGAATTCCATTAGCCAGAAGTATCAGCATAAACTTCTGTAAGTGTTTAACTCATCTTATTCCTCCCCTTCATAATTAAAAACATACTGCATATGAAAATCTACCATCCAAATGTTTCTTCTGGGGTACAATGGGATGAACCAAACTCAAATATTTCAGAACAAAAAAGGAAATCACAGAAACAAGAAAGTCATAGCATAGTTACCATCTAAAAATGTTTGAAAAATTAATTATCTTTGAAAATACCAGCTCCACGGGTCTTTCCAACTATACAGCATTTTCCTATGGTAAACTAAACCATTTATTACTTCTGACTGCTTGTCTTAAAACAAAGCTCATTACAAGTAGATTATACTGCAATTTAAAAAGAAAGGAAAACAACTTTTGCAAAGCATAGATTAAAAACTGCATCACTGAACTCTGAGGGAGAGAGGTCTGCCCTACCTCACTGTATTTATATGCTTTAAGAGCTCTACTCTAGTTTGTGAGTAAGTGGCTGAAATTTCCTGCAGTCAGGCGCTGAAATGACCTTTGGTAAATTGCTTCCAGTTAAATGATTTGCCTTTGCCTTGTAGATTTCTAAGTAACATTTTTCACCGTTATAATGCAAATTCAGTGTCAAGTGGAACATTCCAGCATAAACTCAGTTATAGGACTTCTATCATTTTGCTATGGCTAAACGCCCTCCACATTTAACAGCACATTTGTACATCTGAGATCAGAGAGTGATTCGAAGTACAATCAAAACTTCGTAGGCAAACTGGCAAATATCATAAACCTATTTTCTGTTGGTTGCACGTTTCTGGATGGGATTTTCTGCTTCCTCAAGCGATAAAGCATGGAATAACCTGTAATTATTAGTAGTATTTTTAATTCTAAAACATGTGTAATTCAAATCATGCCAGTTATGGCATACAATGACAGCATCCTTGAAAAGACTGTTTTGTACAGAAGAATCTGTGAATCGTCCAGAAGAAAGGAGACTTCTGTTGAATACATCATACTGACTTTGACAGGAAATCTATGTCTCTTCTAAGAAACAGAATATCAAATTAGCAAAGACAGTGCAGCTCAGCAATTAAGTTAGGCAAGCAATGAACCTGGCATAAGTGGACTGAAGATTTCACCTCCTAAGAAACCTCCATGTCTGTTGTAAGACAAGTGATAGCATGCATGACTCTTTCTGACTGCTACGTGACTGACTTGGTGCAATGGTAGGGCAGAAACATAGGCCTGTTCTTGATGTTAAGTCAAACTGGGCAGTATTTCAAGGGAAGATGCTGGAAACACCTGCGCACATCTCGGCTTTTATTTTCCAACATCAACCAACAATCAGCAAGGATGGCAGTGTTGTGGCTCTGCATCCACATTCATGATACAGCATCAAAAAATACAGACGGGTGAATTTCAACCGATCCTTCTGTGAAAGTAACTATTACAAATAAAGGGCATTGGCATCTTAGACAGCACTGGTATTCAGACAGAGTGCACATTACCTTATAACACACAGGTGGTTTCATGGTTTCTGATGTTATGTAAGTATCAGCCTCTTGGTTTCAACCTACAGTTTATGAAGAGATACACCTTCCTTTTAAGTATTAACGAAGTGTTGTGCCCACCTGATGAAGTATGGGGTTATGTTAAGGGCTCTGTGGACTTAGCTGGGACTTTGGCAAGCCAATTAGTACAGGACTTTGCAATTCCTATCAACACCGGTTAGCTACGTTCTGGGAAGTTTTCACTGATGCCCCTGGTTTTTGTGTCTCATGCTTTCTTCCTTTAAATTGGATTGTATCTGCTTGAGAGATTTCTGGTGAGCTGGCAAAAAACAAATTGTCAAACACAATTTTTCCTCAAGGGCATAACCCACTTTGATACATTTCAAAAAATATATTAAGTATTTCAGAACTGCCACTGACTGCTAATGCTTGTTTTTTAAACCACCAGTGTCAGAGTTCAACTTGACATTCCTTGCTTTGAAATTACTTGCCTTGAAATATAAATGAATGTACTATTTAAATATGTTAAAAGAAGAAAAATCTAAAGTCTTTTAGTTGTCTGAACAAAACATTTAAAATGACCCAATCCACAATATGAATTAGTAAAAGAAGAGTTTTCATCTCAGAGATTCTGAACAAGTTTTCCTTCCATTTTGTACCCAGAAATCTCTTTTGTCTATAAAATCCAGCAAAACTTTTTCTTCCCAGTCCTACTACTCTTCTCCTACCCCTTTGTTAATCTTCTTCCGTACAACCTGCAAAATGTTGAGAACAGAGACCATCTTCTACCATATATATAAAGTAGTGCCTACTACAATCAAGCTCTAAGCAAATTAAGGTCTGTGACCAACGTCACACAACCCAAGTGTATGCATACATCAACAGCAAGCCACTATAAGCCTGAACAAAGTAGAGATCTTCAAGAGGACTGTGTTATCCTCAAGGTGCAATGTCGCCTGCTACAGTTATTCCCAAATTGTAATTTTCCTCATGTTACAGGAGCTCAAGAGCAGCAAGTTAGGACAAGTCTAGATGCTAAAGAAGAAAGCCATCAGTTAGTATGGAAGGCTCCAGTCTTCCACCTACGATGTGGTAGCACTTCAGTGCACTTGGGAGGCTGGAATAGCTGTCCAGTTAGAGTACTAACAAACCAGAAAGTGGTGTTGATTACTAATTTCTAGTCACTCAGGCCCAGCACTCTATAGATACTGTAAAGATCAAGCGCTTTTGCTGCAGTCAAGGTTCTTAAAGTACTTCCCTAGCTGCTGGAGTGACCCACTGTATGATGTAACTGCAACTGGCAGGTAATTGAGGTACCAGCTAGCCCAGCACCCCAGAAAATTCAAATATTTGATTGTTAGTATGCTCTTTCTTTTACATACTTCATGTATATTATGCACCTCATTTGCAGCTGAGGACGAAACCCAAATAGACTTTTCCTTATGTTTTCCAGGTAACCAATGCCAGCCTGAACTTTAAGTTCACAGCCTAGAAAAAAATGATCATTAAATTGTATTTGTTTACAGAAGATTTTTCTAAATGCTGAATGCTGCTAAATGCTCCTTCCTCTGAGTTTTTCCACTACATATATGTATATATATATATATATATTAAATAATCTTTCCTGCTCTGGTGCATTGAAATATTGAGCTCTGACAAAACAAAAACTTCATAGAAAAATATGAAATGAGAATCACCTCCTTGTAATGAGCCAAGGGTATGACTGTTTTTCTTAACTTTCCATAGAGATAGAACTGAGCTCTTGGGTAAGAGGAAAAGCAATCAAAAGTGTCAGCAAAAATAAAATAAAATAAAATGCCTTCTCCTTACTGCTGTGTCAGTCTAATTCTGTGCTAGAAAAGCATAAGTTTCTCAGTGCCAATAGTTAGCAAACGTGAATTTTTACTTTCTGTCACTGGATTGCTGACATTACCTTTCTACAATATGCACTGAGTTTACATGGCAAGGATTTGATAGCAGGGGGGCTGCAGGGGTGGCCTCTGCGAGCAAAGCCCAGCAGTGGCCCCACGTCAGATCAGAGCCAGCGCCAGCTGGCTTCAAAGGGACCTGCTGCTGGCCAGAGCTGAGCCTTGAGTGATGCCGGTTGGGCCTCTGGGAGAGCATACTGAAGAAAGGGAAAATCTGCTGTGCTACAGCAGCCGGGAGAGAGGGCTGAGAACATGTGAGAGTAGCGACCCCACAAACACCAAGGTCACTACAGAAGGGTTTTTTTCCATATTTTCTCCCTCTGTCTTTATGAAGAGGGGAAGCGAGAGATTGGTACGGCTGCCTACTGGTGATAAACTACCACACAGCAACAGAGAAAAGAGATCCCAATTCCAAGATGCTCATGCATCCAAGTACATGGATAGACATCTGGAAGACTAAGTCTGTAAAGCTCTGCAAAGTCAGTGCCTGCCCATAACCTGGGACTATGTAGCTAGATCACCCTGCCAAGATCACCCTGACCTGCATGGAAGCCTATATGGTAAAATGGACTTGCTGTAGATCTACACTCAGAAAATGCACGGCTGAATGAAGGCTGCACTAAGATGCACTGAGAAGAGTTTTTCTAAAGACCAGAACACAGTTGTGATGGAGGCACTGTGCAGGAGACTGCAGGCAATCAGAGCCTGTCAATAAATCCAATAGCCTGTGTGACTTCCCTATCCCTCCATCCCTACAGTCTGGTTTGGAGACGCTTTGTATTCCCTGAATTGCCTCACTGCTTGAGGTACTCAGAGGCACGGAGTTAACAAAACTCAAATATGAGATCATGCAGCTCTGTATCTTTATGAAGAGAGGAAAGGGGGAAGGGAGAAGCAGAATGAAGAAAGGGCAGATAATGTTATTGCTTTACTGTGGGGCCTTCTGAAAGTTATTGATTTCCTCTCATAGCTTTCTACTGAAATCACAGCATGGCTTTCTGCCTGACTGAGATGCATTTTTGTGTACACACACTCCCTGGTGTCTCTATATTATCACATTATCCTCACATGCCAATTCTCACCATCTCTGTCACTACTAGAAGCTGACACATAGGTTTCCTATATATATAGCTGTAACAATTTCCAGTCCAGCTTAAACTAAATCCATTGTTGCTGATTCTTATTCATAGTACCTTATTTCCAGCATCAAAATTCTCTTTCTCCTTGTTTCTCTCTCTTTGAGGGAAAATTATGTTTGCTGAGAAGCTGTGCTAAAGCTCTAATTAACATGTACTGCACTGTGCAAAAAGCATATCAGCAAACAGGCCTGCTTTAAGCCTATTTTTTTAATCATATTACATTCAAGACATGCTCCCTCTGTTGCATAGGCACACAGTCAGTTTGGGCTTGCCGCCTGCTTCAATTGCTGGCTGTTTCCCAAGTTTTCACTCCCTCCTGTCTTATTCTATAGCCATGGAGACAACAAATGAGCTATTTCCACCATCAAAAGAAGCTCCTTGCTGAGTCAAAAGAATAAGTCCTAGTTAGAGAAGAAAATACTCTCGACACAGGTGTGCAAGTGACATCATAATTACAGTCAGAATAGATGGCCTGCAAATTGCACAGCATTTGTAATTAATAGTGCTCTATAACGAAGACCGCTCTGTGTGTGATTACAACCTAATAATGCTTCATAGTTGCATGAACAAAGCTTTATTTCACTGAGAAATGTAGATCAAATATTCACAGAAGTAATCTGTCCTACAGTCTAAGATCCCTGAGTCATAGATTAAATTGTGGTTATTTAAATACCAGTCAAATTAAATATGTTCTTAAGCACTTGTTTTCCACAGAAATTTTAGCCAAGCTAATGGCAGCTGCAACTTGGAAACCTTTCTGCTGATCTAAAATCAGTACAGGGAGTGTTTGGTTTATATAATAATATGACAGCAACAATAAAAGAACATCTACTCACTGAAGGTGAATTTCAAATTCTATCAATGTTTTCACCACGCAGTTGGTTCATTCTTATCCTCCAGTGACCCCCTCGGGCTTCTGTTTTTCTGCACATTGGTCCATTTGATGGTTCCTGGGAAGCCATGTCTCTAATCACTTCAAAGTCTGCCGCTCTCATTCTGTCCCTGAAACAGAACAAAAAACAGCTACAGTAAAGTCAGAAATATAAATTTGTTATTTTTACCTAGAAGCATACGTAAATGCACCGTCCACTTTTCAGAAATTTCTACACCCCAACAAGCATAGCTTACCTCCTCATTCACATACCCACTCAGTTGACCAGGACTGACCCGTTTGGCTCTGAGTTTCATCCAGCTGAGTCCTGCCAGCACATGCTGGATGAGCGGGCCTTTTAGCTGGGCCATGGTGACACCAGGTATGGTTGCTGCATATGACAGCAGTCTTCTGCAATTACTTGACAGCAGATTGATGACTGATGCTTGAATTCTGCTCCACACCCAGCTCCAGACCTTTGGTTTGTCCCTGGTTTCTGTTCTCACATGTAGATTTTGAGACCACATCCTGATTCCAGCCCCAGCCCTAACCACCCTGGCCTGGATCCCTCCTTGCAAACTCAGTTTATCCTATCCATTTATTCCCATTTCCCATCTCAGGCAAGGTCAGTCTTGTCTTTTTTCTGCTAATATTGCAGGTTGTTCTGTCACCTTAGTTACTCTTTTTGCACTGTCATTAATAGGAAAAGACTTCCCATTTGTGTATGAACACTTACCAAGTGTTCATGGTCAGGCTGGATGGGGCTTTGGGCAACCTGGTCTAGTGGTAGGTGTCCCTGCCCACGGCAGGGGGTTAGAATTGGATGATCTTTAAGGTCCCTTCCAACCCAAACCATTCTATGATTCTATGATTTACCATTCACGATAGTCCCTATTTTCCACCAGAAAATCTAAATGTCAGGAAATTGACCCCTGATGATACCGATAACATAATCTTGCAATTCATGACAGTAACTTATAAAGATCTTGCAGAAGCAATGGCATGTGTGTGCAACAGAAATTGCAGATAAGTTTTTCATTGCCCCTCATTAAGATCATTGTGTTTTTTTGTTTGTTTGTTTGTTTGTTTTCCCTCGCTTCAAACATACGTGATCTTATCTTATTCAATTAAATAATTTATGGAAATAAGAGCAGCAAATCTTGCAGGTAAGAAATTGGAGCAGTTTATCCAAAATTAAAAAACTTCTCCAAAGTTAAAAAAAAAAAAGAAAAAACACTAACTCTGACCTTTTAACATTCTAATTACCATTGTTTTCCTGCAGTTTGTTAGAAAACAGCTAGCATCCCATTTCACATAATAATGACAAAAGTATTTCTCTAAACAACACACTATTCTTGCATGAAGAAAGTCAGTTTTGGATTTTGGAGATTCTTTCAAGTCTTGAAGGCATTAATTAATCTATAACTTAGAAATCACCACCTTTACTGAATATTTTCTATCAGGAATCTTCACCTCTACCTCCAGCGCTTTATGGGCTGTTGTCTGTTAAACCTAATTTTAAAAAAACTCTGTGAGTATGAGCAAAAATAAGATTGGAGCAGATGACATTTTGTATCACATCTTAGATATCAAAAGAATTTGCTTCTTTAGTAAAAAAAAGGCTTACAAATCAGTTAATGCTGCGATCATTTATCCTTGCCCTCTCTTTTTTAAAGAGGGAAATCAGCTTCCCTGCCACCTGATGAAAGCATGCTATTAGAACTTCACCCCTTCTCTCACAGCATGTAGCCTTCCTCACGTGACAGCTCTGGATTACACCTGACCCTTATTTCTGGAGTGAACAAATGACTGAAGATTAACGACAGCCATGACAATCTAAGTCAAACGTATTCCACACAGAATTCCACTCGCTCTGCAAGAGTTAAACCTGAAATTACTTTTTTCAGTTGTTAATTTTCACTGTGAAATAGTCAAGTCATAAGAATTTGTATGCCATGGTAATTTATAAACTGCCTGATATAACATCAACTTTTCGGAACAACTCCACACCTGCCCCCTTCCTCCCCAGAAACCACTTTAAGACTGCTGGTGCCAGGGTTCCCGCTAATGTCAGTTTTCAATACATCCACAGTTAATAAAACTGGGAAAATTTCAGGGTAAAGATGTTAGATATTTGCTCATTTCTGATTCAAATATTATTCTGATGAGGTCAGGGCCAAGTTGTACAAGGACAGTAAAATCTGCAGAATGATGATAGAAACATGCCCTGATATTTTAAGAAAGAATAATAACAATTAGTATTTGTACCACACAATGTCACAGTGCCCCTGAGCTCTCCACACAGCACATCTCTGGACTGTGCCCCACGTTGGTTATTCAACAATCCTTGACATTGGTAGCACTACTGCATTATGCACTAGCCCTTCATCCTCGTTTAAAGGCAGATACTGGGAGAGCGGGACGGTACAGGCGAACCCAAACAAAGAGAACTCAACGTGCACCAGGCAATATTGTTCTGATTATGAACCAAGCAAATCCAACAACTTCTGAAAGCTCTTGGGGCTACCTGGTATTTTCCATGTTCCCGCAGGAGTGTCTGACTTTCCTCTGTCCCTTTGGCAGTAGAAGAATAACCTCACTGGATCTAGATCTGTCAGCTAGATCTACAGAATGCACTAGTAAAAATCAGCTTTGCACAGCTCGTTGCAAGAAAAAAAAAAAAAAGAAAAGAAAAAAAAAAAAAGAAAAGAAAAAACATATGAAAGGTATGGAATAATAAAAAAATGGTTTATCTATACTAATTTTGGTGGTGTTCTGACAATTCCTGCCAACCTAATTTTTGGCTAAAACAGTTTTATATAGTGGCACAAAGTTAAATGGAATATGTGGTGTCTGGCCACACTGAGGGACTAGTTTTGTCAGAATAAAGCCTCCTATTGCTGACTTAATGTCTTGGCAAAAGCACTGTAAATAAGGGCAACACTGAATCTGCCAAATCCCAGCTTGACAAGCTCCTCAACAACCAACAAACCACAAAAGTAATTATAGCTAGTTAAAATGCAAAGAGCAGGAGACCATTTTCTAAAAGGCACAATTACTGGGTCCCTAGAGGCTGGGTTTAAGTCTACACCCTGAATTAATTTCCATTCATTTCCATCCGAAATTTGTTTGGCTTTCCCAAGATGCATGTTTGAGGTATTTCCTATTTATCTGAGACTTTATCATGAAGGAACTTGCAGTACATATTTCAGTGACATGTTTAAGTCCCTCATTCCCACGAGGACTGGCAATAGTCAGCCTTCCTCAAGGCAGGCTTCTAATCAGCCCCAAATAGAGACCTTGTTTTCAGTACCTTCATTTATGTTTTTCAGAATCAATGACTTTGCATTGTCTCCAAAAATTACTACTCATTTATAGGGATATGTCAAGAATCCATGAATCTGTGGGCTGCAGTGCCTAAAGATGCTCCTGTGAAAACCTGAACTTGTTTTCTGTATAAAAACATCAGGAATTTCACCAAGTGTCTACAAGTACTTGTATTCCTCAGAACACTTACTGAGTTCTGAAAAGAAAAAATAATAATAATAATAATAAAAAATCAACAAAGAAATGAGTTTGAACCCAGCTACCTATATGTTGTAGCAAAAGAAAAGGAAATGTGTGAGCCCTTTTATGTTGCCTGTGCAGCAGAAAGTGTTGAGTTTATGTGAGAGCTGGGGAGTGCCCTTCCTCTCAGGAAACATACACTAAAGGACAGTGGAATGAGAAGAGACTATAATAATTCGAAAGTGACTAAAATTAAAGAATGTAAATAGTTATCCATTTAATTGCTAACCAGAAAACCTATGATGGGAAACTCTAGTTTCCCCTCTGGATTTGCATGCACCTGTGCATCTATTCTGCCCCAGTGCGACTCGTGGCTGCTATGTCCATGCAGTCCCCAACCCAAGGCACAGCTGCCACACTCCACCTGCACTGCTCAACCTCCTGAAAGCTGCTGACCAAGGGCATTCACACCATTTAACTTTACTTAATGGGGCAGTTAAATCCCACTTTGATACCTGACCTCCATATACAGTCACTAAAGAGAGGCAGGTTCCTGAAATGGGTTGTCTGAATCACCCTCCAGAAGCTTCATTTTCCTCCAGGGAGCCCAGGTTCTCAGGAACTATTCTAAGAACATCTTTTACTGTTTCACATTTTTGGCTCTTAGGTAGAAAATGCATCATTCTTTCACAGTGGATAATTTATTCAGAGGCATTTTCCAAGTCAGAGGATCTTCTCTCAGCCTCAGCTTAGCTTCTTGGTAAATTTGCCCTATGCAGAACAGCAAATACAAGGAGGACAAAGCCGAGAAGTGTTCAGCTGCAACAGTAAAGAACCCTCTGGGGCTATCCAAACTCCTCCGCCTCACTTGAACAAAAGAGAGTTTAAATTTATGGGGGGGAGGGAAGGGGTGTCTTTTTAAAACCTGGGAACAGATGGCTCCTATCTGTCCTGTAGTTTAATCTATGACTTTCCCAAGCCACAACAGGAGCCCAGACAGATGCTGATTTTGATGGTGGTTTGCACAGGTCCAGAGCATTTCTGCCATTCGCTAACATGAATTTTGGTAGCTGGGCAGGTTAGCAACCACAGCCATGCTGTTTTCACCTCCACACCCAGGGAACGCACACATGCTTTCAGAGTGCCTCTTAAACTATGACGGGATAACAGAATTTGAAATCTGCTGTGGCAGATTAAACATCTCCTACTAGAAAGACCTGAAAAAATACAGGGTATGCCCATGCATTGGCTAGAAGCTCTAAATTCAGTGGGTTTCAGCTTTTTTTTTTTTTTTTTTTTTTCTTTACAGAACCAGAAGTATTTTCTTTCAGACCTCCCAGTGTTAACATACTAATAATATCCATGCCTTTCTTAATTGCCTTTCTCAGATCTCAGCAAATGATAGACCTCCAGGGATCCATAGACCATAATCAGAAAATGATCTGTTAATGACTTTGTAAGGCCAGACCCTTAAAGCAGCGGCCCTCCAAAGAAGGACACACTTTAATAACATTGAGTGTATTATATAACAGTTGCCTTTTATCTTACATAATAGAAATAACAACTAATCTCTGTAATCCTTTGCAACTCCATTTGTTTAAACTGCCACAAAACCTGCACAAAGCACCCTGGGGAATTCTGGGTCAGCAGAATGGCGAATCCCAGGCTCAGTAATTACACACGGCTACCGTATGCAAAATATACCTGAAGGTAACATTTATTTTCATATGGCTTCCTCCACCGGGAGGGTTACAAAGTGCCTCATGCAGAGCTAATCATTCATAGTTCAAGCAACCAGGGAAGGCACTGAATGAACCCTCATTTCAAAAGGAAAGTAATGTAGAGTTTAGTAATGGAAGTTTTAATGGTAATGTACACGAGAGAGAAATAGCACTTAGAAAAAAATGTACTAAAGATACTGTCTGTTCAATAGAGACATCAGAGCAAGGATTTCTATTGCGCTTTTGATCCTGTACTCTGAAGGTGAAATTTTCAGTTCAGGAGCTGATGCACAAATTTTTATGTGGCTCTCATTAGCTATAGTTTGAAACTTTCAGTGGTGGTGCACATGCTTTTGCTGTACTCTATATGGAAGTAAATTTGAGGCAGATGGATCTTATTAAAAACAACAACAGCAGTCTAGAAAAACAACTCACGCACTGCTCAGGAGTTTATTTGAACTTTCCCCTGAAGACTTACAAGTGTTTTCAACCCGAAAGTGCACTTACCTAGAAAGTCACGTAAAGTATGTTGCAGACACGCAAATCTGGTTTGTGAAATTAGGTCCAGGCAGTTTTTTTGGCCATGTAACAGGCAAAATCCAGGGTAGCCTTCCAATGTTAGGACACTGACCTGTCAGAAAAACAAAGCCACAAGAATTCAAGACCACTTCTCAAGAGTACGCACACAAACAGATTTTCAGGTGATAATCCTCAACATCAGGTGCCCAAATCACAAGGCAATGGCCAGCTGCTTTGGTTTCGCTCTACATCTAGAGTTACGCAGTTGTTCTAGTGCCAGTTGCATTTGCACAGATGGAAAGACAGAGAGCAAGTGTGAGACACGACATGGAAGCTCTTTCATAGCAGCTTTCAGGACTCACACCTATGCTGTTGCACCAGGATACTAGAACAGGGGAGTAATTTCACAAAGGTGTCACAGTCTAGGCACAGGTATAATGAAAGGATTCCCACCATAGCTATTTCATTATGCAAGAGGCACTTTATTATGGGTTAGCTGCCATCACTCTCTCTGACAGTCAGGAATGCAGAGGACCTCTGCTGTAATTGGTTTTCCTTTGCACTGGTGAGTACCAGGCAGAGAAAATAAACACAAACTGTCCTCTGACAAGGGGCTATCTGCCACGTACCACGAGTTCATAGCAATAACATTTTTTAGAGAGATTCACAATTGTTGCAATTGCCTTTTCTTCATGTCCAGCAACCTGACTCTCTATTAAGCTTAAACAAATATGGAAGGGGAAGGAGGATAACAAAAGAAGGGCAGTGGAGATTTTGAGCCGAAGGCTGAACCTTTTTCCCCCAGTCTTTTGAAGACTGTCTTCCCTCAGAATACCAAATGTCTCTGCAAACATGACACACAAGGTGCACACGTATGCCATTTTGCGGGTGGCACACATGGATACGTGAAAAGTTTCAGCTTCATAAACAGGGACTGATATTAACACACACACCAAGAAAAAAGAAGGGTCGTCTAAGGAGTACTTCCCAAAATTCACAGCAGCTAGGGGAAGCTTCAGTGGCTTCCCTGGCTATTCAGACACCGGCAAAAGGCTTGTTTTCACAGACCTTCTGTGAAAACTTGAACACCTTTTGCTCTGTGCTGCATGCCATCTTACAGAGCTTCTACTGCTAAAAATAACACTTTTGCCTTTCCAAATTTTCAATTGGCTGAATTCTGACTTCCTAAAGGTCACTTCTCTTTGCAATTTTAACTCCACATAATACTGACAGAAATAGTACAGAATGCTTCAAGCCACCTGGCTCTGAAGTAACAGAAAGAACTTAATCATGGAGGTGGGAAAGGAAAATACTTTGTTGTATCACACTCCTTACTTCTTGTTCAGAAGAGAGTGGGATAACCCAAAGTTTTGACAATGTGTCTGCATTTGTATCTACTTGTGACGAGAGTTCCCATCAGCCCAAACTCTGTGTTATGTCTGACTGGAAATTCATTAATTATAACGTAGAAGCACTTTTTATATAATAGCAGTTACTCTATAGAGAAACTTCATCCTTCCCCCGACCCTAAACAAGCCAACCAGCTTCTATGCCTATGTGGAGATAGGCACCTACAGAGCTCCAAGCTATGTCCCCTAGCTGGTGAAAAGAGCTCTGGGATAGGTGCCCTAATTGTGCTCTGAAGGAGCCTCTCTCTCCCCATCCACTGCAGAGATAGCCAAAATAAGTAAAATGAATAATGAAGGAACAAAAGCATAAAGCAGGTCTCCATTCAAGAATTAATGTACTTATTTTAGCTGAACTAGCTCAATCTCCCCTATGTACAGCCTGAATTACCTCCTTTAACACTGAAACAGAGGCAGAACAGAGTTACTGCTTTCTTCCTGGTAAACAGACAGGTGCACGCTGCCTGTTGGAGGAAAAGAGTCTCCTAATAGGATAATATAGTTTGGATTATATTAGTTATGGAAAAATTGAGACGAGAAAGCCACAAAGGCATAATTTTATCAGGAGGCACGGGGCTGACCACTACAAAGTGCTGAGCATGTGCAGTTCCAGATGAAGTCACTGTGAGTTACATGTGCTTTTCAGAATGACCCCTACTGTCCTTTTGAAAAAGGACAGAAGGTAGATTTTCCTACAACTACACATCATCAACTACACTGTTTCCTTCAATGAGTATTTTTAAACCTAAATCTTTAAGATATGCACTCAATAATTCTAGCCATTCAGGCCTCTATGACAGCACAGAACAACAGTACAATTCTTCATAATCGATATACAGAATGTAGAAATTGTCCAGCACTCCACGAACATGCACTGCTGCATAGTCGTACAAAGCAACAGTACTGCGGAGACATTCTCGAATGAAGATAGATTCTCTGACCAATGTAATGAAAAGAACATTAGGACTAACGAAAAGATCAATCATACAAAATTCAAAGACTTTCAGGTATTTCTCAAATTAGAGATCAGAGGAAAAATGTTTTAATGTTGCTGGGATTTTCCAGTGTGCCTAAGGAGCCAGCACATTACTCCACAAAATTTAACAGGACCAGGTCTATATTCTTGGTTCTGACAATGGCACATGCTCACAGCTAGGAGGCCTTCATGTCATGGTAAACAAAGGAGCACACAATGCTAGCTGCACCAAACAGTGTGCTTGGAAACCTGTCCTATTACCATATAGTGAAAATAAAAGTACCGGATTATAAAGGAACAAGATAAAAACTTGGAGATTGAGAGCACTCTTGAAAAACCTTTGCACCTGTGCCAAGGGAACGTCTCTGCTGGTATCATCCCAGACAGGAATGCAGAGCAAATAGGATGAAGAGCAAAAGGCTCAATTTCTAGAAGTCCATCAGTGATACTTAAAGTGACTCAAACTGTGAGCCAAGAAGTAAACAGAATGATAGACTCGTTCAGGTTGGAAAGGGCCTCTAAGGTCATCCAGCCCAACCTTTAACCTAGTACTGAAGTCCTCCACTAAACCATGCTACTAAGTTCTAAACCTACATGTTTCTGGAAGACCTCCAGGGGTGGTGATTTAATCACTTCCCTGGGCAGCCTGTTCCAGTGCCACGGAACCCTTTCAGTGAAGAAATTTCTCCTAATATCCAAAATTAACCTCCCGTCACTCAACTTGAGGCCATTTCCCCTCATCTTATCACTTGGTGTTTGGGAGAAAAAGCCAGTCCCCACCTCGCTACAGCCTTCTTTAAGGTAATCGTACAGTAAGGTCTCCCCTTAGCCTTCTCTCCTCCAAGCTAAGATCACACTAATGATGTTCATTGTCCTAAATGCAGATTCAGCTTTGGGCCACAGGGAATATGAGATAAGTATGAAAAGGAAAATATTAGGGCATGATGGTGACCTTTTGCCAGTGTACAGCTATCATAAGTAGCATATCTGCAAGTAATACGCCATGGCCAGTGGTGTACAGCTCTCACAAACGACGAGTCTACTGTCAATGAAAAAGAAATACAGCACTTGAACTACTGCAGCTTCTCTTGGCCAAAGCATTCAAGGAAGCTTCAAGAAAAGTTTTCCAGAGCAGGTAAAAAGAAAATACAAAATCACTACCTATCTCACAGGTCTGCTGAGGATCTGGGGACAAGGACTGAAGTGCAGGCAGAATTTATTTTCTTTATCAGAAATGGGAAATGCAGCAAGTTGGAAAATGCATATGCCTTAAAAGGGACCCATGTTTATAATGCATTGAGTAGAGGCTCCATAAGAGCATTCACAACTGGTACTCTGAGACAGAGGAAACTCAAATAGTGCTCCCTCTGAAGAGTAAAATTAATGTGCTTAAGCATAAAAAAATAAAATAGCACAGTCTGCAGGACAAAACTGAAGTATATCAAGGAAATTCTAAAAGGAAATTTACCTCTTTACAACTCTGAACAACACTAAATGGCAAGATTTTAAAAATTAACTGTCAATCCCATGCTTTCTCTGAAAGAGACATATGCCATTTCATGACACCTATACAAATTCCTGAGTACGTCTAACTAGCAGATCTCCAGCAATTGCAATGTGCAATAGTTCGGAATTCTGGTGTGCATCTGTTCTGTTCAATGTTTTCAATAGCTGACTATATCTGAGTTTTATTTCCTATTTGCACTTGTCTCCTTGGTACCCTGAATGCCAAAGTCACCACTGAAATCTTGGCAGAGGCTAAGTTTTAAGGTGGAGTAATTCATCAGTAATGCAACCCGTTAGAATTGCAGATAAACTGCTTAAATGCTAGGCACATTTATGCGAGTTGAATATAACAACTTCTTGTCATTGACTTATCCTTTGCCAACCAGTTAAGCCCTCTGGAAAAAAAACCACAGGATTTCATCAAAACACTACTTTCATTCCATTCGTCAACACAACACTTGTGTGTGAGAGTAAACTATACTTGTACAGGCATTCTTCCTTACCCTGAAAGGGGAAGGAATATAGATCATTGGCAAGGGGAATTTTTATTCATTACTTTATTTCTTGGCTTCACAAAAACATTAATTCATCGAATTCTTAGAGTCAGACTTAGTGATGAAAGGGTATCACCCTTTACTGTACCATAAAGTGCTTCCTGCTGCCCTCCAAAGGCACTGCTCTAAATTAAAAGATGATTAGACTCTCTAAGGTGACTTTGTGAAACAGCAGGATGTGTTTACTTTCTCTGCCTTCTAAATCAACCTTGCTCAATTTAGAAGTAAAGAAAAGATGGTTTTCCTAATTGCTAGCCCTGAAAAATTCAAACAGTTTTCTGAGTCTCCAACTGAGTATTTAAGGCTTGTGTATCAGTAACAACAATAAAGATGGGGAAATAGTTAATGATTCTCACTGACGATAGCAAATAGTTAATGATTCTATGTGCTACCTGCAAGCAGAATAGACTCCAGCTCACTCATCCACAGCTGTGCTGAATCTGCAAGGCTGACTAATAAAAAGCAGTAAAAGTTTATTTTTGTCACCAAAACGATCAGGCATAATTCAGAACACACAGATACTTCAGAGCCGCTCTGCCAGAAAGTGACTTATCTGCAGCTTAATTTCATACAGCAATAAACCAAAGTTTTTCCACAAACAGCACCCATAATAGGGGACAGATGTCAGCATGGGCAGCAACTCTCCCCAGGATGAGAGGCTGACTGGTTTTTTTCTATTGGAGTTCAGCATAATCCCTAGTGGTTGGCTTCAGCCATGGCCAATGCAAATGGCTCCCTGTCCTTTGGAAAGTCTTAAATTCCACTCCAGAGCTAAAGCCTAACCTGCAACTCCAGCAGGCCCAAGAGGGAATCTGCGTTCTTCCATGTGAAAAACCAGAGCTAAAAGCACACAGCACCGAGTCACCAGTTATTCTCCTACTGAGGGGTGCAAGTTTTCAAACCTGCTTTTCTACCACTGAGGCTCAACACCTTGGCTGTCACAAAACTGGTCTTAAGAAAACTCAAGTGAAACTGCAAAGCTGAAAGTGCAGCATTGATTGGATTGCACTTCCAGATGCTGCTAGCAATTGCTGGGGACTCAGCACTCACAGGAATTTTGGTAGCTGCCACTGCCCAGAAAAAAACAGCTCTAAATTGCAACCGTTTTCTATCTGCCCATCAGAAGTCACAGGATTACTTTTCCCATGACACCCCTGATGTAACTTTGTCCCATGCTGCTTCTAGAAGCAGGAGACAAGCTTCTCTTCACAGTTCAGACATAGCTGCTGGGCAAGCGTGCTGCTGAGTGGAAATTAAAACTCCACTAAATAGCCATTAAGTTGGGAACAATATAATTTTAACAAATATATACGACAACATTTATTCTACCTTTTTCTACAGCTCACTTGTGTACCCCAACAAAAGGCACATGTTTCTTGCTCGCACAAACTCTTCCTCATTCAAATATACCCCAACCTGATTCCACACCGGTGCTTGCATCAGCTGGCTGACGTATTTTGAGACTGGTTTTCTGTAACCCAGCCCACAGGAAATATAATCCACATTTCCACGTGCCACGTAAGTGGAAAAAGCTTTTCCCAAAAAAAAAATAAATAAATAAATAAAAAAAAATCTGCTCTTTTGTTTTTGTTGCTGATGTCCAAAAGAAAGGGACATGTGGAAGGGACCACATGGAACAAAATGAGGTAATTTAGTTTTTTCTTTGTTTTGACAATCTTAACAAAATTCACACACACGCCATTATTACTTTTTTTTAATTTACCTGACATTCTACCCAATTTTAGAGAAGACAACCAAAATAAACTACTAACTATTATAACACCATTAATGAATTTCACATTGACTTCAGCCCGGACCTGCATATTCACTGCTCTGTCTTCAGACAAGGAGATCTGTTTAACTTTACTCATCACCTTGGAAGGTATTCCCGCTGCCTCCGTTTAGGATGCCAAAAGATGCCCTGTGTAAAGAGATTACTTCCCACATGATCAAGGAAAGAAAAAAGTTCTCTTGAAGGGTATTTCAGAGCAGGAGCTCTAAGTAGGCCCTCCCTTAGAGTACCCCCTCTGATAATGCTCTTTTCCCCCACTGAGTAATCAGAGAGAGTAAAAAGACTAATTTCTGTTGAACATGAGCCAGTAGTGTGCTTTGGCAGCCAGGAGGGCAAACCTTACCCTGGGGTGCCTCAGGCACGGCACTGCCAGCCAGCTGGGGGAAAGGATCGTCTCGCTCTGCTCTGTGCTGGTGCGGCCTCACCTCGAGCACAGCATGCAGTTTTGGGCACCACGGTATAAGATATAAAACTGTTAGAGAATGTCCAACAGTTAGAGAATGTAGGAGGGCAACAACGATGGTAAAGGGTCTTAGAGAGCAAGATGTATGAGGAGCGGCTGAGGTCCCTGGGTTTGTTCAGCCCACACACAGCAGGCCAAGGGGAGGCCTCATGGTGGCCTGCAGCTCCTTCACGAGGGGAGCGGAGGGGCAGGCGCTGAGCTCTGCTCTCTGGGGACAGCGCCAGGACCCGAAGGAACGGCATGGAGCTGGGACAGGGAGGGTCAGACAGATGTGGTCAGACAGAGGGTGGTCAGGCACAGGGACAGGCTCCCCAGGACAGTGGTCATGGCACCAAGCCTGCTGGAGTTCAAGAAGCGTTTGGACAACACTCTCAGATATGTGTTCTTATTTATTTATTTATTTTGGGTGGTCCTTTAGGGGCCCAGGAGTTGGACTCGATGATCCTTGTGGGTCCCTTCCAACTCAGATATTCTATGGTTCTTAAATGATGTCCCTTAAATTAGGCAGTTTCAGTATCCTTTTACTGACAAAACAGAACATTTTGCTTGTTGAAGCTTTTGCTGATATTTCAGCCTTGAATTCAATCAAAACCAATCTATTTGCATAAAAAGCCCATTTGAAAATAACTAGCAAGAAGTGCCAATTTGTCAGTCCTGGAGGTGAAGCATTTTTTATGAGCAGAGCAGATCTCTCATGAGCAGAGGCAGTAGAAAACTGTCAGCACAGTCACACTTTCAGTGCACTTCATAAATAACTGGCATGGAAAGACCACCAAGTGATGGAAGACCACCTAAAGTGATATTGAATTCATTTCAATATCCTCTGAAACCCTGCTGTCTCCACTTAAAATCGTAAGACAGGTGTAAATATGTATTAGCATAGACTGCCCTTTACTAATAACTGGAATAAAACCAGTGATATTTGCCATAGAATTTAACTGCCAATTAGCTTTGCAGTGATTACAAGCTACATAACTTCTATTACCACCCTGAAATGTACGGGACAAACAAGGACCTTATGGTGGAAACTTTTTGTAACTCGTGTTAACTTCCCGGATTGCCATAGGGAAGAATTAACGCATTAACTTCATGGGAAGATGTACCAGCCATTATGCACTGAACAATAGCTCATGCAGTTTCAGACTTGCAAATATGCTCATCCAGCAAAAGCAATTAAATACACGCTTAACTTTAAGTAGTCCCAGTAGAACCTATTACATCTAAGAAGTAAGCAGCAATCATGAAGGCAAATGTTACTCATCCTTCTGAAATAATATTTCTATAACTGAATGTATTTTGCAAGGCCATTTTTGAGAACCAAGGCACAAAGGACAGAACCTTTCACACTTAAAACTTTCTCTCATGATGCACTATTGCAGTTCATGGATGTTTTACCTAATGTCATAACCCAGCTAGAACCTTACATCTCAGATGCTACATTTTAATCAAATGGAAAGCTAAAAACTTGAAGTCTGCCTTATTTATTTCTTCGTGGCACCAGAATGACCTTTAGGCCAATGACCTGAACAACAAATGGTTTTACTGTAGCCGATATTTTTATAGACCTCTTGCAGCCACCAACTTTCAGAGCCAAAATATATGGAAAAAGTGTTATGATGAATGCTATATTCTTCTTCCTACAGAGGCAAGGGTTGTGACAATAAGCTCTAGATGATTTGCAAGGCTTCATCTCACTGATGGGAAAAAATGCTATTATTAAAATATCCAGGGCAAATACTTTAACTGAAGAGTAAACACTTTACAATATTTATTGTTTTTCATCCTCACAGTGAATATGACCTCTTATTTGAAAGTCTCCAAAATGCCAATACTAACTGCAGACTTTAGACTGGATTGTTTGATCCAATTATTTTTTCTTCCACTAGTGTTTTTTTTTTTTCCTTCCTAACAGAAGAAGTAGGACAAAAGCCATACCAGGGGAGTGGGTAGTCCAGAGGTTAAGCACCAAGTATCTGTTGGTTAGAGATGTCTTGGACCAGTGCTGAAAAGACTGGGTCCTAAAACTGAAGCAGCATGTATACCTCTGAAGCTTGATCAAAAAAGTTAAGACAGATAGGATTCCTTGCCTGGAGATAGGAAGTGAGGTTTCCTGGCACTTGACTCGATGGATATTCCTCCACATCCCCTCTTCCAAAAGCTGGTGCAGACTTTCCACTGCTCATTCATGCCCTTAGTGCAGGGCTCTGGGCTTCTCAGGCCAGAACTGTATGTGTGCTCTCAGCATTTTCTAGCATCTCTTTCACTTTTCTGTGACGAGAACTACTGTGCTGAAGAACGGTGTGAGGACATCTCATTTAAATAATGAATGAGAGAAAAGCACCATGATGGATGAGGCACTAAGTGGACCAGCTTCCCTAATAACACACCAACCTAAAACCATATGATTTTTTCCCCCCACGTAGCTCAGCTCATCATGCTTAATTTTATCTTTTGATTCCTTAGAGAATGAACCACTGGGGGATATAAAGAGAGTGGTAAGTTGACATTCCTCTCATAGGAATTTTCTGATAATAGCAATTGTAGAGAATACTCAGGACCGTATAAAGTTTTTAGTCTGGGTTATATGAGGTAATAAAGTCAGCAATTTTTATGCACTGGATAGATCACACACCCAGCAGTAACGTTTGGTGAGAACTGAGAGAATCAAAGATCATTCTTTTGGCTGCTGCTTGGACACAGATGAGTCAGGCCTGCAGCGAGACTTCCACTTTGATGGCGTGACAACACACGTCCTCACAAAACACATCCCTTCTACTCTGCACTGCCAGGACTCCTCCCTGGTGCCCCCCCTGCATCCCAGCGACAGTCCTGAGCAGTGTCAGCACCAACAGCAGTATGCAACAATGGACAACTTTCTTGGTTTTCTATTTTAATTTCTAATGCACACCAATCAGTCTGCTGAGTTACAAATCAAGTCTGGAGCATTAACAGTCAGATGCTGCTACAGCGGCTTCATCTTGGAGGTGGTCATAGCCAGTTAGTGACCCTTGTGGCCCTCCCCATCTGGGCAGGCAACAGAAAAAGCCCTCTTTGAAAGAAAAACAGACAACTGCCTGATAACCAGCTCAGGATTTTGACTTACTAGGAAACACATGCACTACTAATCCAGAAGACACAGGGCGACAACCTTAAAGGCAAGGGTGCTTAGAGCTACAGCTCCTCACATGTGGCAGACCTGATTTTCCACTCCTGGTACAGCACATCTCTGGGCTTTTTCCCACTCTCTCCTGCCTTTTATCACATTTTAAAAGGTACTGAGTCTCTTAATTAGTGTCGAAGAAACCATACAAACTAGCTGAAAGCAGCTTTTCTGCCACTGATCACTGACAAGCTATTAGGCCTGACATTTCCTTCAGCACAGTATTCCTTTGATTAATGCAGCTGCACAATTATTTTTTTCAAAATTTGTATAATACTCTCCCATGACAGAAATTGATTTAGAAATACAAGGCAAAGACTAAGAAGAGGTGGACTTTCAGTACAGTAAAAAAAGGTATAATGAGGTTCACAGTCACAGCCAGGGAGGCTGTTATACTGGTTGTGAATCTTGGACAGTTTATTACTGACTAAGCTAATAGGATGGATCTCTTAAAAGGCAGAGAGGGCTTAGCAGCACTTTCCTCTGATGGGAGCCTGCTGCTAAAATGGTTTAGAGGACAGAAGCAGCTTTCACTCGTGGCAGATCATGTGCAGCAATTCTTCTCATCAACTGGACTATGAGAAGGTGGTAACTGATACGACAGATCCCTTGTGGGAACCAAGATACTCAGAAAGCACCAGGCATTGCTGCGAGAACACAGCATGCATCAGGCTCCCAGCCTGACATTTATCTAATGCATCCTCTGGTTCCTCTCCCTTCCTGCCTACTGCCAAGCTTCTTTCCTCCTGTCTTCCACCTCACTGCCCCACATCCCACTCTGGTGGCAAATAAAACACTGATCGAATGCTAGGATACCATAAGATCAGATCTCCCTCCTTTACTGAGAGCTGAACCATGTCTTCAAAAATAACTGTGGCACTCTCTAAACCAAACTTCACATCAACCCCCTAGGACACTGCCTACATACAAACCATGTCTTTATGGGCCGTATGTTCACAACCCTTTCTGTCCTACAGCTGCCATTCCAATGGCAAGGCTGGAGGAAAACATCTGCCCTACCTGCTGCAGTCACACTGCTCACAAGGCGTTCAGGATTCTGGCTCCTTTCTCTTCACAGCCAAGTTTGCTCCTTTCCTTTCCTTTTGCATGTCTGACTCCAGCTCAGCATAAAAAGGTATACAAAGGCTGCCTCCTTGACTGATCTGTTCAACAATCTCCCAGCTCTCTCTTATGTGAGACTGCCAACACTTCTTCAAAGGATCTGCACAGAAATAAAGCCCTTCATCACAGTTTCAATCTGAATTATTAAAAATGTTGGCATTTTTTTTATTTATCTTGTTGTTCTCTGCTGAGTCAAGCGGCCTCCAGCTATCTACTCCAAAGCTTGACATACACTCAAGACTCCTTTGAGCAAAACAGATTTTCTTGTCTTGATGCTTATATACATGAAATATAACAGAAACTTCACAGCAATTCTGCACTTTGTGTTTTCAAGTCTGAATGAATTTGCAATATAAAAAACTCAACCAGAGGGTTTTGGTCTGGGTTTTTATTTACAGCTTTTCTTTGGCAAGAAGCCACCACCCTCTTTCCGTGTCATCATGACCCCATCTCCAAAATCATCAGCTGGAGGATAGATAGGACTGAAAAAAGGGACACCTGGTTGTTTGTGGTATCTGAAGTTTCCTGTCACGGTAAAAACCAAACTGTTTGATGACTCCACCTGAGGTACTTGAGTAAACAATCACACATGACCTTACAGTATGTGTCCCTCTGTCCTTGGGCTCTCTGTTCCTTCCTTTCCTCAAAGGGAATTTTTAATCCATTAGAAAATTTGAGATGTATGCACTTCCAAGAAGTTGTATGAAAAAGGCAGCTACAGAGGGAAGAGTCTTCTTAACTCTTAGACAACGTCTAAGTCTTCTTAATCTTAGACAACAAGGAAGTTTTTGTTCCCTACATACTACAGATATGCAAGCTATAAAATCATCTCACTCCTCAATAAATGCCAGAAAACCTAGTCCACACCAGTGATTGACTGGGAAACCAGTTTTAGAAGAACCAGGCTTCACTATTCCAACTGGTCATCAAGCTATGTGTCTGAGAAAAGCGACGCAATGTCTGACAGGCAGATATGCCTGGCACCATACAATGCCTGGGGACAGGGATATTACCTAGAGACAGACTGGTTCCAATTCCTTTTTACTTCAGCACTGAAAGTGAAACCTGTGTCTTTCTCATCCACACCGTGTGTCCTTGCCACCAGGCTTCTAGCTGCTCTTGTGCTACAGTGTCTGTTATTTTCATGTACTTCTGAAGCTGTGTAATTTCCTGGACACTAACGAATTTCCATGAAAGGTTTCAGACTCAGTGAATCAGCTTTTTCTGAAGAAAAATGACATTGACAGAAATTTCTCTGCCAGTTGTTATGCTGGATATCCCTCAGCAACTCAATTCACCTGTTTCCCCCTTTTGAAACAGGGTAATAATAATGACCTCTTTCTCATAACATTCTCTGAGACTGACAGGCAAAAGCATTGTGTAAGAGAGAAGTATCATTATTACTATTATTCCAAGCATCACAGAGATGATAAAGGCAAAACAAAACACTATGATATCCAATGAGGTAACAAAATAAAGCTATGCTTCTAGAAGCCATTCCTCTGGCAACAGCTTTTAACTGTTACAACTCGCACTTTTTTCCTTCCCTTGTGTGGCAACATGAAGGGTTGGTATAATTCCCCAATATAAAAAGTGAGAAGAAATGATTTCATCCCTTAAAGTTAAGTTGGCAAAACAAACGGGAAAAAAAAAATGCTTTTATAGGCATACAAACAGCCACTGATACTTTTGTCTCTCGACCAGATTTTTTTTCCAGCATCTTCTTAAGCACAAAAATAATCAGTCATTTAAAATCTCTCCATATTGCAAACACTATTGAGGAGTATATACTTCACAGGTAGAATGCCTTGGTATCACCACCTCATAAAACTTAAATTCTAGTAACACAAGTAAAATTCTCGTAACACACTAAGCAACTCACTACCCTGCCGCTCATATAATTCAGCAAAATAATCCACACAGAACAATGTTTTACAGAAAGAAAAAAAAACAAAACAACAACAACAAAAAAACCACTTTCAATAAAGTATCTAGTAATGATGTATTTAAATATTATTCAGCAGAGACGACCACCCAAAATTATTTTTCACCACATTTAACTGTGACTGTAAAATTTTGCAATGCACGGAAATGTCCGACATACAAAAATCCCTTTTGCAGATAGCTCTAGAGGTACAAAAATGCCACCTAGGCTAGGAGCAATGACAATTTTAAACACCAGCCCCATCAGGAATGAACAGTTTGTCATCACAGAGAGATTCAGAGCTTCTCTGCAGCACCACTCTATTAGAAGGGGTTAGATTTGCCTGTTATTTAAAAGGAACTGCTTGCAGTAATGGCTCATCTACTGTGTGTTAAACGCTCTAGAAGATGAGCTCTGGGGAAATGTTGCAGTGGTTTAGGCCAGTACCTCTTACTGCTATCTGTACCTGTGCTGGGATGTAGTCTGACTCCCAGAGGTATTGCTGTGTGGGAAACATCAGCACCAGCCTTGGCTGCTCCACTTACACTCCAGATTGTTACCTGAAACCACCAACAAGGGGTGCTTTTCATTCAATGCCCAGACCACAAAGTGGTAAAAAAAAGTACAAGGGCGAGTCCCATTCTATCAGCCGGCTATGAAAGGCAGGACCTCTGGAAGAAAGGCGAGAGGAAAGTCCTGAGAGGGAAACCCTACAGTCTGGTGAACGTAAGCTGGGCTTCTGACTCCAAGACATCATTAACGGGGAATGCTGCTCGGTCACATGGAATGGGAAGGATAGACAGCAAACTGCTTGGAAAGATGCTCTGGAGAAGGAAAGCTGAAAGATTATCTTTTCACTGGCTTACCACCAATATGAATCAACACATTTCAAATGACATGAGACATCAACTAGCTAAGACTGGTGCTGACTCCAAACAAGCCCATTACAATTTCAGATACCAAAGAAAACACACTGCCAAATCTCAAGAGAAAAAGCCTACTTTACTTGACACAACCCTGGCTTTGTCTGGATCAGGACAGAAACTCCACCTATTACATTAGTACTTTATGTCATATTCCCTTGGTGCTTCATAATGATCAGGACTTAAACTTACAAATTATTTCCTGTTATAAAACGTCTGCACGCAGGTGAAACAAGAAATACACACACACATACAAGTACCTGCAAAAAGAATAAGAAGCTGTATGCACTAGAATACATTTGTAAGCACAAAACTCCATGTTACAAGGCAGTATAAATAAAGAAAGCTAGAATATCTAGCAAATAAGGAAAGAACAGTGTTACATTCTCTGGCTTTCAAGCTGCTGCAGTAGGTTTTGTCCTGATCTTCCTCACAGTTCCAGAGTGTTTCAATTAGACAAGAACCAAACAAGGAAAATCCTTCTAGAATCAAGGGAAATAGCATAAATTAGGTTTCCTTTGCTACCTACAACTTTCTTTGCTACATTTTCCATTTCCAGAGCCTTTTTCAATTAAGAGGCAATACAGCATGATGAGGAAAAATACCACACTCCCGAAAGATCCACATACTTTTGAAAAAGCCTTTAAAATGTTCAATAATTTCCATCAGTGTACTGAAGTAATTTCAAGGCCTTTGGAAAAGATTCAAACTCTGTGTCTAAAGTAAAGAATTGTTTCTGTAATTAAAAGAACAGCAATACACTGTATTGCGAGTACTGTAATATCACATGGACTCTTGGAGATTAAGCAATCAGCTACACTGTCAACTCCAAACATAAATGTGGGTTGCTTTTTTCTGCAATTGTTGGTTGCAAGATGGTATCTTATTATTTAATAAAATACAATTAGAGCATTTTGCATAGAAAGTTCAATATCTCTAAAAAGCTCTGTGTAGGAACTGGTGAAAAACTTCCCTAAGAGATTAATTCATGAAGAGGGGAAATAAAAGGTTAGCCTTTCTGCTGGCCTGTAAGTAGAGATTCATACTATCTGCAGAGTGAACTCATCCATTCATCCTACACAGTGAGTTACTTCCATAGCTCAGGCATAGAGCAGATCACTTAAAGAAACTTATTTCTAGCTACCTGTATTTTCTCCCTAAGACGGCTAGGTGGTTGCTTGATGGAGGAGAAAGCCGCCCATAAAAACAAAAGTATTTAAATTCAATGACCCACCTAACAAGAGATGTGGATCACAATAACAAAATAGGCCTCTGATAATGAGAAGCATTAAGATGACGTTATTGGGGCATCCATCTAGTCCTTCAATACTTTCAGATACTTTATTGAATCTCACTTGTCAGAAAAGCCCTTTGATTTCCAGCTCTCAAACAAGAATACAACCATTTCCTTTTCTTAAGTGTATTAGTCTGTTTCATCACTTCCATTCCATCACAGGCAGGCAGCTAACTATATGATGGAGAAACTGAACTTCTACAAAGCTCAGAAGTTATTTAGGGTCAATTCCTATCCAATTTAGGCACAGACATTATTATTATTATTATTATTATTATTATTACTATTATTATTATTATTGTGCTGTTTGTTTTTATCTGGGTTAAATTTGTTTATCTTGCCCTGAACAAACCACAAAGTTTAGTTTGCCTTTTCTAGTGAACATTCTCACTTCGGTAGCTTATTACAGCCTTCAGTCTCTAATTAGGCATGCAATCTGTTTTTGCATATAAAAAGTGTTCCCATTGACATTAACTGGTGCCTTATTTGCCAAATCAAAGATGAAATCCAGCCACTAGTGGCTTGCCTGTTTTTGTTGGTTATGCTTATTCACCACTCATTGTCTGCAAGGCTGTTCTACATGGTAGTGCTAATTCAGGGGATCAAAGCACTGCACCTTTATGATGTAAGCTCATCTCATGCTGCGCTTTATAAGAAACTGATGAGTTGCTTTCATGCCCCCAAATACAGCCCAAACATGGGACTCAAAGCTCTTTTTTCTTCTTTTAAAGTCAAAGTTTGTCTAGTGTTGTTGCTCTATACAGCTTTTTATCCTGCCATATAACCCTGCAAGACAGAGACAAATATTAGAAAGGTTTACAGGGCTGCATATGATTGTTCTTGCATAACCAAATCGGTTGGGCTGTGAAGTTTGGTGACTTTTCTTCATTAACCATCAGAAATGGGAAGAGATTAGTTAGTGCAAAAAGACAAGCACAACAGAAATAATCAAAGCTTATAGAAAGAAAGAGGGCAAAATAACAGCATGGATAAATTACCTCAAAGCTGTGAAAAATAGATATAGGGAAAAAAGATGTGATAGAGAAGACTTACTTCCATCATAGGGATATGTATTTGAGCTAGGTCTTTAAAGAATGCTGCTGTCAACAGTCACTGTGACTTGGCTATGTGTCTTTTAACATTACTTCTACAGTGTTCTGACTTTACCTCCTTCAAACTGGCAAGGGAAACTATTCAAAGGCAACCACTACGGGATTTGGGGGTGGCTGGGGAGCTCCTCCACGGTTATGTTTTTGAGCATGTACAAACAGCATTCTCTCAATGATTCTGAAGAATGACTGGATATTCACAACCCTCACTCACCCCACCTTAAATCAGAGTCGAACAGTGAAAAGGACTACTCTGCAGCCACAGGGCCACAATGAAAATGTAACTGTTTCTGTCATAACCGGAAGACCCTAGAAGTCATCTGTCTTTTGAACTCTGAACTAATTTGCCAGCGTTAAAATTCAAATGCAGAGAATTTCAAATGTGACAGGAATTTTGCTTTGTCACCGAAGTACTCGCTGGCTGTGTCCTCAAACAGGCTTGCCAACATCACTTCACTTGCATAAAGCTCTGTCTCATCACTATCCACTATTGCTCTACGATAACAAGACCTATCACCTCTTTTTGTACTGGGGAAACAAACTGTACTTGTCAGGCTATCCGTATAAATGGGTTTGATATACCCAAATGCCTTGGAAGGGTGGAGAGGGGGCAAGGCTGTTAAAAGACGACTCACCCTACCTCCTTCAGCTCTACAGGGTAGTGAACAATGCAAAGGTGATGAGTAAGAAGGAGAGATAAAAACATACCAGTAGCATACAACCTTGAAGAGTGATCATAGAGATAAGTACAGATTTCAAACTACTACTTTGTCAGCATTTCTGTAAGCCAGGTAATTTTTCCAAATATTGGAAGATATTCCAGGAGAGATTTATACACCCATAACCAGACAGTCTTAAAAATATATACATACAGATACATATACACTTACCTTTACCTACAAATTTGCTGTAGCTTTACCCTTTGCCCACCATGGATATTACAGAAATTTTACAGAAAATGCCATCTAAATTTGGTTTGAAGATTGCATACCATGAAAATAAGAAAAAAGGCCAAACTGAAAAGCAGCATTTATTCGTCATCACGGAACACCATAATTCCCATGGCACTCAGCATCTGTGACCCTTTCACTATCACACAGAACTTCAAGGACACTATGCACTATTGTAGGAGAACTTAACATTACTTAACCTACTGGCAGAACTCAAGTGAAATACCATCACAAAGACCAAAAACACAACCAAACACTATACAACATACTCTAAAATCCTATGAAAATAATCAAACAACAGCCTGAGATACAGCTAACACAGCCTCTACCACTCTGCCAATTTGGTAAGGAGGTAAAGAGAAATGAAGATAGAAATGTGCAATTCAGAGTTTATAAAATATTCAAAAGGGTTTTATTTCTTTATCACCACTAAATTATGAGAAAATGCAAATGAGCCAGAATGTATAAATGAAGGTAAATACCTATGCAAAGTACTGTCTGTCAGGTAAAACACACACAATGTGTCAGAGCAAAGGCTGAGAGGGATGTAGCCCTCGCTCAGCTTGCACGCAAACAACACTACCTGTATGGTACACTGAGACATTGCTTTTGATCTGCTGTCCCCCAGAAAGAAACCTGCTACAGAGAAATGACCCCATTTGAATATGTTACCACTGAAATATGAGCCTTTGGGGGGCTTTCCATAACGTACATATTCAAATCTTAATTTCAAATTTATTCTGGCTTTAATTCAAGCTTACTGCCAGACCACTTGCAAAGCTATCACACATTAGCAATGACAAGGCTTCTGCCTACAAAATCTCTGAGGGGTGAAGAATATTTATGTCGTGTAATAAACCACAGTCTCCCCACAACCATCTCTCATACTTGTTTGTTTACATAGAAGTGGAAAATGGTGAGGAAGAAGATACCAGGCCTGCTTTATCAAGATGATTTCTTTTGATCCCCTTTTTCAAAATTCTTACTGCCATAAATTTTTATCTCAGTAAGATTTTTTTCTCCCCTTCTTTGCAGAGATGTTATTCACAGTACAGGACCTGGATACATACCTTAGCACATGACTACTCTTTCTGCCTCCAAGATGTATGTGCCTCCAATGCGGAGGATAGAGAGGATCCCAGGGATTGCTAAGCACTAATCTCCAGTTTAGAACAGCTACAGAAATAAGCAGGACCTGGAGCCTCTGGAGTGCTCCTCTCTTTTACATGGCTCTGGTCTTCATCTTTCTGGGCGCAAATTCCAAACTGCAACCATTGCCCTATATAGGACCATTCCTCCTGAGGAACACAGTAACAAATTACTTCCCCCATATCCATCACCAAATACCTTTAGCTGGATTAACTTCTGTCCCTTGTGATGGTTCCAACCCAAATGGCTCAGGGCCAAACAACTGGGAACATCACCTAAGGGTTTGTTCATTGTGGGCTTCATAGCATCAACCCCTGAAAACATCGAAGTCCCACACTTTGTTGCATTAACATAGCAGACACGTTTAGGATTAATTGGTGGGTTTGAAGTATCTTGAACAGCCATATGAACATGAAATTAATTTCCCAACTCCAGTTCTTTACAGGTTGTTTGTATAAAGACAAACTTGTCTTCTATTCTCTAAGAGATCCATTGCTCTGCTCCTTCTGCATTTTAAAATCCCTCTGTGGAAATTCCAAAGTGGCACTGAACACGGCAGCAGGGAAAAAGGTTATATTGCACAGAGCCAGGGAATAAAAACAACCATTTGGCAAGATCATGCATTCAGTAAAGGAAAAAAAAAAAAAAAAATAGGAAGGGAAAACAACAAGAAATCTCTCTTTAGGAGATACAGATTGCGGAATGGTTGAGGCTGGAAGGGACCTCTGGAGGCCATCTGAGCCACCTAGAGCAGGGTGCCCAGCTCTACATCCAGGTGGCTTTTGAAGATCTTCAAGGAGGGAGACTACACAGCTTCTCTGGGCAGCTGTGCCAATGTGCAGATCCTCCCTACTTATTAAGCGTATTGCTCTAATTTTATCGTAAGAGAAATTGTGTCACTGCAAACACAGTCCTAAACTCTAATACTGACAGACTTGGAAAGGCATCTTGTCAATTCACTAGACAAGAGTGCACACAAGACATTAAGAAACTTCAACCAAGCCCCTGGGCTTTACTCATTTACTCAGCCTTTTCTTTACTCATTCTTTCAACAGAAAATTGGAGTATAAATAAGGATGTCTAATTGCCAACACTAACAGCAGTTTAGGACAAAGAGCAGACGTGAGAGGTTCTCTCTATATTTGCATCCAACAGAAGAAATCTGTAGTGTTTCTAATAGATGAGATGCAATCACAGGATGTCTGCTTACAGGTTCTTGCATTATATAATTAAAAAGTAGTTAAAACAAACCAAAAAAAAACATACAAAAATACCTTTAATAATAATATCTTTGGAAGTTTGATTAAAATCTAATGCAAAATAGCTCTTTAAAATATGTTTTTTGTTGTTGTTGTTGTTTTTTTTTTTTTTTTAAACTTTGGCTTAAAACTTAAATGGATGCATTTCTGTGTAGAGCACAGGATTCTCTGCCTGTCCTGATGCCTTGAAGACGTGCATTTCAACATTCACTTGGAAATTTTCAATAGCATTTTCAGCTTCAGATTGCAATATCTTGGTCTCATTTTTTTCAGTAAAACAACAACAAAAAAATTAAAGATATTTTAACAAGAGGCTACCTTCACTCAGGGGATAAGAAATGGGAAATGACCTGCGTGTCAAATTAAGAAGAGGGGATGTTAGCACATCATGTGTAGGCCTGTGATTTGGCCAGGTTTCAGGCAAGGCTACAAAGTAGGAAGTCTACACAGCACCTGAGTGTTGTCTCCAACAGCAGACAAGGTTTGCACTTTTCTAAGTTCTAACTTCACCCACACATTTTTCAAAGCAAGTAAAACCAAGCATTTTATTGACTTAATACATGAGATAATGGTCTGAGAAATCCAATATGCTATTGAAAGATGGCTATTGTTGAAGATCCTGGCAGTTCAACTAGACACTTTTCAAAAATGAATCTTGAAACCGCTCATCCCCTGCCCCTTTATTCTTTAAGCACCCATTGATTGAGACTATGATGTGAATCTTCAAGCACAAAGGGTTAATTACTGTGTACTATTATTACTTAAAATAATCCCAGTAGAAAAGGCAGCAATGATAGCCGATTGTGCACTTACTTTCAAGAAGCCTAAGCACATTTTCTTTAGAAACCACAGCAATTTTAATGTTCCTGGCAAACAAAGAAATAATTACCCTTGCAGTCATTGGAATCAACGATGTGCACACAATTTAAAAAACAACCAGAAAGAAAACTATCCATTTCAGCCTACTTAGACTGCAACAAACTCCCTAAATTTAACGTACAGTAAACTTCAGCAATGAAACTTGTCAATCCCCTGTCTCTCTCCCTCTCTTTCATTTTATTAATTCTTTGGTAAAATATAGCTAGAATTTCTGTAAGAAAGCAGGGCCTTATAAGTAAATACAGGTAGAATATACTGAGAAATGTCATTTCAAATACAAATCAAAAGAAAATATATAAAAAATGACACATAGAAAGCCAGAAAAAACAGAGAAAATAGAGGATAAGTTAAAGAGTATTTTTCTGAGATAAGCCTTTCCACAGCACTTTCTATAAAACCGTTCATTGCTGGGTAGCTTGGTAAGCATTCCTGTGTGTTCACATAAACAAGGAAACCCCTTAAACATGGGATTAATTCTAAGGAAACTCAAGTCCCACTGAGCAGTTCAGAGAAGACAGACAGGTCGTGGCAGGATAAATGATTGCACAGTCTGGAAAGCAATGGTAATAATAGTAATACATAATTATTCCCAGCCTTTCTTGAGTTTATTCCCCCAACATAAAAATGCTGGAGAAAACAGCTGTGTGGCTCATTTGCAGTGTTTCCTCCAGCCAAATCACGAAATACACACTGAGGAGATACAGAATACAGTTGTGTCCCCTAGAACTGCACATAGCACAGAGCTATAAGCCTAGGAGAGAGAACCTGCAGTATTGTAACTGAAACTTAATAGGAAATCAGGCCTCTTTCACCACTGCCTCTCTGGGTATTTCCCCCAGCTTTACCTCAGATGACCTGCTTGGCTGAGGATGGAGAACAACCATTCGGCTGGGTGGGCAAAAGTGCCCTGCTGGATGATTGTATGCAATAAGAAATTGCTCCTTGGTCCAAAGAGGATCAGGTGGCAGTGATGGTCAGATATGCTCTGCTCATACACAAGGACAATCATCAAGCTGATTGTTACTGCTGAAGTCACTGGTAAATTCAAATCCAACACACACACACATATATAAGGCTTTCTGTACAAGAGAAAAACAGGCTTGAAGAAATGAACATCAGTAATAACAGATCGCATTTCATCTCTTGAGAGAAGCAATTGTGTGAAAATTATCTTCCTTGTGCAATTAAACTTTAATTTTTTTTCCTTGCATGCCAAAGGATGAACAATCTAACAAAACAGCTAGCAGACTGAATAGGAAATAATACAGCTTATTCTATTTCAGATTAGCTATGCTTTCAGAAAAAGACTGCTCCAGCACGCTGAACAAAACAACATTCCCCTGTGGGTTAGACAGGAGAAATTACCTTCTCAGTTTTTAATTTTAAACTTGAATTTATGAAACACTAACCTATGTTCCATTAAAAATAGCATTTGCCAGCATAGCCAGCAAAGCAGGAATGGTTACAAGCTTTCAGAAGTGTATTTTTTGAAGCAGAAAAATCATTGGAGTCAGCTTTTTCCATTGTTCACAGTTATCCATTTGGCAACACTCCAAAAAGGAAATGGTGTAAGAAATTGCATAATCTGCTCTCCTTAAATCAGTCAGAGATTTTGCCTCTTTCGTGTTCTAAGGTAAATTGGGATTTTTTGCAAGGAGAAGGGACTAAATAGGAATCGGGGCACTTTGCTGCTTTTGCTTATGCATCCAGATATAAGTTGGCATGAGCTCAGAAAAGCATTCAGAACATTTTGTGTGTCATGTGATCAACATCAGCTAATTTATCAGTGCTGAACTGACCACCTGCTGATCCTGTGATATCCCCTAATTCTTGTTCTGGAGGCGAAATTCAGCGTACAAACTGTTCCTTATTTCTGCCTCTCCTTTACGTTCTCTCTGAGCTCTCTCTTTTCCAAACTGAAGAATGTTTCTCTGTATCATTGACTGTGCAGAAGTTAAGGAGATCCTTAATGCACTGCTCTGCATCTCTTCCAGCTATACCCAGAAGCCTTTTTCTATGTGGAAAGGGAACAGGCATGGTTTCAGTTTGCTATTTCTTCCCTAATATTCCTAGCATATTATTTGCTTTTTGGCTAACACTGAGAAGTGATCTAGTATTTTCCTCATGCCATCCATCAAGATGCTAAGATCTCATTCCTAACTGGAAACAGACAGCTGAGAAGCCATAATTTTATATGGACAGACAGGGTCTTATGTGCATGACTTTACACTCACCTCCATGGTTTCATCTGCCATTTCTTTCACCCAATGACTTCAGCACAAAAGATTTCTCTGCAATTCTGTGCAGTTGGCCTTTATCATTAATATCTTAAGATTCTCAGTACTGTTGGTAAACTGTCACCTGTCTAATCACACCTCTTTCAAGATTGTATGTTGAGCAGTGGTGACTCAAATGTAGACTCCTCTAATAACACCAATACTTCTCTACACTTTGAAAACCAATCATTCATTTCTAAGTTCTTTCTACCATTTAATTAAACATTTATCCATGTAAAAGCAAGGAAATGCAACTTATAGTAATTCCTTCGGCACCTTCATTTGTTGAAGCATAAGTGCCAAGTACTTACCAACATTAAAGTAATCTGTATCACTGGGATTGCCTTCATCCACTTGCTTTTTGGGTACTGCAAAAAAACTTTGACAAATTTGTGCGGCGTAACTTTCCTTCTGAAAAAAAATGATGCAAATGCTTTGCCAACATGTCCATTTTACCCATGTGCTCACTAACTCCGTCCTTCCACTTCTGTTTTATCAGTCCACTGCAGAACTGAGGCTACTAATTTATACTTTCCCTTATATTCCTGCAAACAGACATTTTAAATTGATGTCCCACTAGCAGCATTCCACTTGCTTTGGTTGCCAGAAAGTTAAGTAAGGGGTTACATACCACAATTAGTAGTTCACTTATTTCTTAATATCAGCTGATCCTGACTTGTCAGTGTTCGTTCTGTTTCACAGATTTATTATTAAGTTTCTACAAGTTGGTCCTCAGACATAAATGTTAACAAACATACAGCCCACTGAAAGTCTAGAGCAGAAGTATATCTAATTCAATTAACTAATTACCTTTTCTACTTTTGAACCCATTTCTGCAGAGGGAATTCCTTTGGAGCCTTTTCAATGCTTCTCTTGGTCACAGGGTCAACAGCTGATGAGTAACGGTTTGCTCAGGAGACCGTAAATAAAGAGTAGGAAAGAGGAAATACTGTGAGCACCTAAGGGGAAAGAACAGATAGTTTTTAGAGTCTTCCAAATGAGATGCAAGATAATAATAATAATAATTTATTTCTACAATAGCTAAAATTAAACTCCACTTGTGTATTATGCATTCAGTAGTCATGAGAAGCCTTTGATCTTAACTAGTAGATAGAGACATGGAATATCGTAATATTTAAAGGACCCAGTTAGCTTCCTTGTAGCAGTGATATTTGTCCCTCTATTGCCATAGAAACAAACCAACAATAACAGTACTTGTAAATATCTCACATAAATACAATGTACTCTATCAGCTAGCAATATTTGCAAAATATCTGCCAACAACCATCACAATGGACTGAGGTTAGAGAAATTTATTCTTTCAAGGTTGATATTTTAATGAGCACAGCCAAAATTACCTATTTGTCTGCAAATGCGTATTTCTCATAAACATATCTAGAAATCACCTCTATATGTTTATGAAATGACTAAGGACCTTCAGTTTGCTAGTACTTGCTCACAAGTCGTCAATGAACAGCTGTTCAAAGAATTGTTAGATAGGTTATTCTTCTCTTACCCAGCTCTGCTCCCATGCCACAATTGTTTAGTTTTTATTTGCTTTGCCATTTGTTTTAATTTATTGAACAGCTTAAGGATGATGCAATGCAACCCCCCAGCAATAGAACTTCAGTTAAAGATTACACAAAAAGTGAAGTACCTACTTCAAGATGCAGTACACAAAGCACAGAACAGATTCTTTGCGCCTCCATCGCTTTATGGCTTGTTTTTAACTCAAACACGCATAACTCAAAAAAGTCATGTCTGCACATCAAAATTCAGAAAATTACAGTCCCAGACAAGATAAACATTGTTTTCTTTTGTTTTCCAGAGGACAATAACAGCCAGATAAGGAACTCTTTAAAAAACTGAACCTTCTTCTTTCCCCAAAATAGCAGAAAGCACCTGAAGTGCCGATATCCTTTATATCTTGCCTTTCTCATTTTTTTCCCCAACTCTGAAAGATTCCTCAATGTTTCAGGTGCATTACTCATCTTTTTACCTGCACAAACTGAAAGATTTGTATAAGCTGTCACAAGAGCCTTTGCAAAATAGGCACTGCAGAGCAAGTGAGCCAGGCACTTATCTTCTCTGTACCAGGGTAGAAGTGGTAGCCTTTGGCAGCAGCACAACACAACCATCTGCTAAACAAACATGTCTGAGCTTCAGTCATTAATAAAAATGTCTGTCTCTAGCATGGATTTACAAGTTAATCAAGACAAACTGAATTAAAGACCAGTTAATTATGTGTGCAAGGCTTCACAAAACATTTCATGTGAACTAGCTACTCCACTTCAGATGGTAGTTCAGATTATTCCCTTTTTCTTCTGTCCTCCCCACATGAAGAAGCTGTTTACAAGTCAGCCACCCTATCCCCCTCTCAGCTGGACTTTATAGAATGTGGTATAGAAGTACAAATAAATTTATCAACTTCATTAAACCTACACGTGTGCTTAAAGCAGTTCACCTCTAACATGACTCAATTAGGTCTTATGGTTATTTTGTGTACCTTTCTCCTCCCTTTCCAACAGTCATTTCTAAATAAGCATTCAGAGAAACTGGAGTAAGATACTGATGCTGTGTATTTAAGTGTTCTTCTCTAGGGAACACTATTCATAAATTATATTAATACCAGAACACTCCAAAAACTGTCCTTTTTGAAGAAGTGTTCCAGTCAAAACAGAAATCATGGTTTCAAGCAGAGATTAAGAGAACACCTTTTGTGTCTGAGTGTGTGGTGGTCTGGTCAGATCCTTGCAGCCTTCCTTCCAGCAATCTCTAGGAAATTGCTGGAAAGCAGATACTAATTTAATCTCAATTTTTGATTTAAAAAGAATAGCCAGCCTTACGGAGGCTGTTGTGGAGTAATTTCTAGATATACCTTCCTCAAACTGTTATATTAGCAAAATCTGTTAGAAACCAGAGGAAGCAAGCATATGCACTTCATGCAACATTGCATCAGAAGTACCAATATGTCTTCAGGTCCTTTTGGTTTTGATTTTGCAAGGTAAGAAAGCAGAGGTTGTCACATATTTAAACATTTAAGATGCATCCATACAATGAGGAATGTGAACCAAATAATAACAATAATAATAAAATTAAGTGTCAGATGATCAGGTTTTTAATGAAAGCCAGAACAATCTGTCCAAACCCTATTGGAAGAATTACTGTTTTTAACATTCCTGTGGTACACCATAGTACTCTAATGTATCTTCTGGCAGCCCATGTGTCTGATCAGCTGGACCTCCTAAGCTTTTAACCATCATTCCCTCTGACTGGATTGGTGCTCATCTAACACCGACAGCCTTGTCGATGTATGTCTGAAAGCACCGGCTGAACTTGCAGCTGTAACACCAGTATGCTGTGAAACCATCTGTGCAGTCTCGCAGCAAGCGTTTGGCTAAATGTCTTCAGAATACAACACCAATAGATCTTTTCACTTCTGCTCCACAGGTGATAAGAGAGCCTCTTACCCCAAGCTGTGGTTCAGATGTATACGCATTAAATGTATTGCTTTCATTTTGACTTCATTTTAGAGTGAGAATTAATAAAAACTATGTTTTGCAATGGATCAGCTCACTCATCTGCTAACTGCCATTGCACTTGCTGTGGGGCTCCTCCTAGACACTCCTTTACAGCTAGACTACTCGACGGTCATCTATTTCCAAGGAATTGTCAGGCCAGAGGTTGCTTTGCTTATTTTAAGAGGGAATCTTGTGTTTATGTTGGAAAATGCCTTTACTGTTCCCTGCCACATCCTCTGTCCCTCTTTTTCTCTGTCCCCCAAAGCTGGCCTTGTTAATGTGCTACCTGGAAAAAATAAAGCTTTTATAGCGAGTCTGTTTCAGTAAGTGACACCTCTGTTCTATGCTGATATTCCTTGAACAATTTTACTCTCATGTACATACTTGTTTTCCTATTGCATGTAATCCTGTGTCTATCTGAGCAGTTAATGCAAGTGTAATGATGTCAATTTCCAGGCTGTCCAAGTTCTTCCAGTGACACAGCTCAGCAGCTCTCCTATTCCTCCTGTTCACTGAGCTGATTGTTATAAACTCCCCCCAGAGACTGTTAAGGTGGAAGAGGGCAAAGGTAAATCAGGCAGCAACTAAAACAGAAGCCATGGAGAGAGGTGAAAAGAAAATAAAGAGCTGCTAAGGCTGGCAAAGCAGTCTACATCATTACAAGCAGGTGATTGGTTGCACCGTGACAGTGCATTTTATGAAATATTTTATTCATTAACTTTCACTCCCCTTATTGTAGCTTCTATTCAGATGCCCTATGTAGTTAATTCTTTGAGCTTGTTTCTCATCAGGTCTAAAGGCCCAGCTGAAAGCAGAGCCTATTTACTGTTGAACAATGTGAAAATACCTAGAAGGATGTGCCAGTCAAGCACAACACCCCTGAGCAGGAATGGTTCACTTCATCAGGGAGGTTAACACAACACACCGCAGCTACTAAGGCCAGACAATATGCGAGGGAGCAAAGTGGCTGTCCCTTGCACCTGGTCAGCTTTAACTGCTTCAGGCCATAGGACTAGTAGCCATTCACGGGTGTGAAATTGCTATTGTTGGGGTTCTATCCTTGCCAACTTACTCCAATGCTTCTTTTCATGGTTCAAAGTTGACAATAATCTAAGCATACAAGACAAAACCCCAAAAACAACAACAACTAAATGTTAACCTCATTACAGCAATGAGAGCCAGGCAAAACAACGCAATATATCACAGAGTCTACCAGGGATGTGCAAACTGATTCCAGATTTCTGGGAACCCCTACTGGAAATCCCTGCAGCATCAGACCCCTCCCAACAAGCCCTGAGCTCTGAATTACAGCAAGTCACTGCAATTCCACATGAGGGGCACAGTGCTCGTGAAAGATGTAACAGGAAGAGTCATTAGGTTTCTGGAAGTCACTTGGAACAGAACTCAAGACTACGTTAATAATTCAGTCTGAGCTAATTTCCCTTGAGCTAATAAATCTCCTCCACAAGAGAGAGCAAAACCGTGTAAAGTGAAAACAGAATATGCCAAACAAATTGCGTTTGCCTCTCTAAGACCATGGAGGAATATTTAGAGCTACTGCAGACCCTGGCCTAATCTGAAGCCTGGGTGCAGCTTTATTGGCCAAGGCACTTTGGTTCCCCTAGATACCTGAAAATCAGTGAGTCTACTCCCTTTCCAGTCAGGAATACCTAGAAAGTCATCTGATATCATTCCACCATTCAAGGAAATGAATTAATTTTTCCTTCCCTTGTAATCTTGCAATGTTCAGGCAACCTTTTATATCTGATGTCAGAATTTAACCACAGGTGTGACAAAAACATTTTGTCTCAAAGCAAGAACACTTTAAGACAACGATCTGTTGCTATTTAAATTTAAAACACATTTTTCATTTCCCCACACTGAGAAGGATTCCACAGGGGAAAAAAAAAAGGGGGGGGGGAGGAAGAGAGAACAAATAAATCAACAATAACCAAATCACAGTGTCATCTCACGTCCTATCCAAATTTAAGAACTGGAAGCTTGCCACATTTTCAGTTGCACTGAGGGAATTAGCAGCAATATAACATCTAGATTGTTGGAGCAATTTTGGAAGCAGCAATCCATAAGGAGATCTTTGGACTTTGGTCAGGCAGGAGGGGCTGAAAGCACAATCAATGATCACGCTTCTGAGGCTGAAGGTTTTGATTTTTATTCCCTAAGCTGGTGAGATACTGCTTCTAAGCACAGACAGTATGTTAGAGAATGCAACTCCTAGGTACCCATAGGGACTACAGGGACATAGAGAGCAGCATAAACAGGTCAAAAATGAAAAATTCACTCTATTTCTGGAGGGATTAACAGGATCATAGCCCTTGTTCTGGGATGGGTTTAAAGTTCTAAATCCACATCCCAACAGTTACCGCAATTCAGCCTAAGGAAAAGTGCAGCCAAGTGTTCCTCCCCTGGCCCAAAAGACAAAGCAAAACAATGCATTTCCCTTGTCTGATGTTACTCTTTCTACAGCTACTAGTTTGCAAGGAAGAACAAGCCCCATCCCCGTTGACTTACAGAAAAAACAGGAATCATTGCAGATAACGTTGACCAGGATGGCCCCAAACTACCAAGGAACAAAGATATAGTTACATAAAACCTAATACCCTGTCCTTTGTCAGATCACACATGGCTGTCTATTTTCTGAGCTTGCAGTCTCATCCAAGGTGCTGACTGAGAGAATACAGAAAAACACCTGAACTATTACTTTCCTTCAAAACTGAAATCCCTGGTAACACTCCCACTAAACAAGTCAACACACAACCAAAACCAGAGCACAGTAGCTGTATCATGAGCTTTCTTAGATGAGCCCCAAAGAATAAGGGCAACACTGCAGACAGCATCATCAAACGCAGAGCAAAGTGGTTACCGAGGTCCCTAGCCAACAGTGCAAGTGATCGGCTATGGTCTACAACAAAACCATTAAGTTTTACACAGCGCTGCCCCAGAGCAAAGTCTTTCCAACCCCGACATGAGAGAGACAGAATACACAGCGGCTACAGTAACTCCGAGGAAAGTGACACTGTGCTAATGGGTTTTGCTAAATTCAAATGAGATGGCAGGATAAATCTGCTGAAAGAAAAGTTATTCTACACTACACTGATAAGGGCTTAGTGATTTAAGCACTCAGGAGAAGGACAACCACTGAGGTCTTGAATTACCTGTTTGGAAATAATGTTTGGAAAGCTATGACTCAGAAATCCTGAAACTTGCAATTCTAGGTTTATTTCTTCTTCTTTAAAGATAGCAGAAGTTTTGTTTTATTAGCTGTGATAAAATAATGCTTTGTTTTTCATCTGGTACTACCAGACTTTTTTTTTTTTTTGATTTGTTGATTTCTGTGATTGTGTTTATCTCTTGCCCACAAAACAATTACAGCCATACTTTATACTTTACGCTTCCTTGTCTTGCAGTCAAATATTTATAGCATTTAAGTCCTAACCTTTTATACTAGAAATTGTTGAAACATCCCTTTACCTTTAACGGGCAGTGAGAACAGGAAGGAGCCCAGAGGTATTATATGCGCAGTGAAAAAGGATCACAGCCTTTTTATTTGTCATGGGCCTTATTTCGCACTCACATGCAATGAGTTGTACCTCTTTCTTTTCCTACTTTTTGATTCAATGCTGCATAAAGTCAATCCACTGATGTTCCTCCCCACCGCCAGATAATTATAGTGTAATGAGTCTGATAGAGCATATTGATGTTCTTCTCAGGGAAGGTGGTTTCTGTGAGATTAGTTTTCTGCCAGTTTAGCTCTTAGAACTGAGTACCAAAGCACATGTAGGGAGCAGGATATCACCTGGGAAAAGGGGTAGGGAAGGCAGGAAGAAGCCGGTAGCTAGACTGGGTGTGTTGTCAACCTGCATCTCATAACAGCTTTACAAGAGAGACAAGGTTTTAAGAATACACCACTGCATCTCCAGAAGGGAATCTGGTCACTGACACTTTAGCTTTGCACTGTCGTGGCTTCAGATGCCACCTTCCTTCTCTTTATATGTCACAGTCACATGGAAGAAAGCAAAGTGGCCAAAGAGCTGCTCTGATAAGTATGAGCACTTTGGTGGTATGACCTTGCTTATGAGCAGGACTTAACAGCCAGAATGTAACTGACTCAGTTCAAATGCCAGATTTGTACTAGCAGGAAATGGAAATAAGTGGAATCGAACAGTCTTGGAAGAATACATTTGCATGTAAAGTTTGGCATGAGATAACTCAGTGGAGTTCTCTTTGTAAACTATGTAAGAACTTTGATTAAGCAAATGAAAATCCTAATTCTAAATTTCTTTAAAAGCAAAATGGGAAACGGTTGATAGAGGGAACCACCACCAGACTCAGTGCTGCTAATGCATGAGCAGGCAAAGCACCAGTCACCAAGGGTGTCATCATAAAACATTCCTCAAAGCCATTTGCACAATGAAAACATCAGATGTGTTTTATAGAGTTTGGTCTTCTCTCTGCTCTCATGGATTGCAGCCGTGACTCAGAAATCCTATGTCTCCGCTGAATGAATGCCTGTCACTTCAGGAAGCCATTCCAAAAGGGTTTACTATTCTGAGCAAAGCCGTACTACTACCAGGACAATTTTTTCCTCCTTCTATATTTATCTTTTCTCATCTTCTGCCTCTATTTCTTTCTTCTTGTTCATTGCTTTACATTTTGTTATATGAAAACCACACTTTGTGTTTTGTTATTATAGAACATACCTTGGAAAACTGCTGGAGGGTATTAGAATGCATACATAAGCAATACTGCGTTAATGCAATCACCTGCTGATGGCTTGATGTGGATACGCCAACAAGCTGTGTCCATGTTAGCTGAGTCATTTCCTTGTCCTTGGGGCAGGGAGGCAGCAGGGCTGGGGACAGACAGACTCTTAACCACACGAGGGGCCAGGTCTGAGAGACAGATTGACCGTTATACTACGCAATGAAACCCTGCAGGTAAAAAAAAAATAAAAATAATTTAAAAAAAGCTATATCAAAAACCCTATTATAAAAAAACTATATTTAAAAAAATGCAACTACATGCATTCTGTATTCCCAAGTGCAAAACATCTTGCATAAAAACAGCATCTTCTAGACACCAACATGTTCTTTTTCAAAGCAAATATTCTTGGAAGAAGAAGAAGAAAAGAAATATGGGAAGCAGAAGGGACAAAAGAAAAATAATAATAATAAAAAAAACTGCTCCAAATCAGGTCTACAAATAGACCTACAACAGACATTTTTAAATGACATTAATATAGTAGATTCTTAACACTAATGAGTAAGCATGTGGACACGGAGGGAAAAAAAAGCCCCAAGCAGACTAAGCCCAGTTTTAATTACTGCTAATCTGCAGATACATTCACATCAGAAATATCACCCTGGCATTTTCCTGTTTACCAGCTGCAGATCATGCTCTGTAACATTTAATCTTTGTAAGTACTTGCCCTTTGAAAATCTTGCTTTCCCTCATCTTTCTCTCCACAAGTCACCTTTGCTCTTCTATTGCTCATACTGCGCAGCAGCCTCTGTCAGCCTCTCCCTGGCCAGTCCCCCACAAGGAGTGCTCCCTCCTGGCCCTACTCCCCACTTCACCGTATGTTCTTCCTGGAGCCCACCAGTGGTGGGGATATTGGCTTACTCTGACAAACAACAACCCTGGGAGGCCAGGGCAGTGTGCACTGCAAATGCAAAACCAACGAGATTTCACCCAGCACAATGGTTTAGCTGTCATTAAAGTCAAAGTAAAGGGCTCAAAAAGCTGTAGAGATCAAAACGTGTGGACCTAGTAGCACACAAGTCACTTCAGGAGATCCAGAGCTACTTTGCTCCTAGATAAAGGCAATGTTAGCACCACCTCAGTTTATTAAACCTACCCTTAATTAGATTGCATATGCCAACGACCACACCAGAACAATGTTTATCCTTTAGGCATAACTAGCCAATAGGATCCCAATTATTTATACACACTGCAGTTGAGCTCATATACACTTGAGGCCAGACCTCACTTTTTTTTTTTTTGATTAATCCATTGCAACAGCCTGGAAAAGCACATTTCACAACCTGAACCCATCGACTTCACAAGCCATGTTATGCTGTTTCCCTCACGCCCCCCCACACTCTTTTGTTCTAAGGTATAGGTCATGGCACTAAACAAAGCAGCAGTGCGTGAGGTCATGGGATGGATCTTAGGACTTGTTCTAATTCTGACTCCAAAAACAAATATCCATCCTTTTCTCGCACTGCTTTAAAAATAACATTAAATAAATAAATAAATTTCTGTATGAGATGAAACACTGGTATCCTCCTCTCCCAAGTAAGTTCAATTCCTTTTTCCAGGTAGGTATATGCAAAAAGTTTTTAGGTATCTGCACCAAATATTTTTGGAAGAAATACAGATAATGCAAGCTCCACAACTGTCTTTACTTTTCTAAAAGTTAAACTTCCTAAGTAATATATGGAGACTTAATCAGTTAATAATCCCTGCACAGGAATTAATCAATACACCTTCCCTGTGATAGTGCTACATATGGTAGATGGTTCTAGTGTGGATTTTGCCTGGCAGAAGTGACTCTAGTTGTTCTGAAGCTATGGATACAGGTTTTGGGGCACTGGGGCTGGCACAGGCAAATTAAAGCACCAGACAGACATTCAGAACAGACTGGATCCTAAAGATTCTGGATCCTAAGGAAGGCGATACCTGCTCTGTCACAATGTCTTTCTTATTTTGTCTGTCTGTCCCTCAGTGTCCTGCAAAAAGAGGAAGAGAGATCAGCCACGGGTGATGTCTGGCTGACAGACTGCACAGAGAGGTTGTTTTCCTACCAGTTCGTCACAAAAGATTGGCATTACTGTTGGCATTAGATGTTCTCATAATCCTGCCAGAAATAACCCCATCCCTGCAGTGCACTGCTGCACTCCGCTGTGATTGAGTGTTCCCCAATGCAAACTACTTAGAGCTCACATAAGCCAAAACAGGGCCCATTATGATCCTAACAAAGCTAAAAGGGATCTTCCTTCCCAGTCCTGCAGCACATGATCAGTCATTATGAGAGTAAAAAGCATCTCTGACATCCCTCAGAGGGAACTGGAGCACTGCAGGAGAGAGTTAACAGCCACATGGCTGAAACTAATTAAAACTTCCAGCAAGAGAAAGAGTAGGTAGAAACATGCTACACAGTTGCACATCTTTGTAGCACCTTCAGTAGACATCTCACACAGTGCTTCACCATCTAGTATTCCACTGAAATTTGCTGTTCTGCCTTCATACTCCCCCCCCGCACTAAAAAACAAAACAAAAAAAGCCCACCACACAAAGCTCAAACCGTTTACAACATTGACTAAAAAATACTGGAAAAAAACCTTGACCTCTTTGTGACAAAAAAGATATTGTCGCTAATCTAAACTGGGACTGGGACTGCAGCTCACTGTAAATCTATTTCATACTGAAAATAAAATCTCTTAGGATTCTGCCTCAAGGAAGCTTTGGATTTTCTTTTTCTATTTTTAAATCCCTGCATTATTTCCAGTATTAAAAAAATACATTATTTTTCTAGTCCATCCAAATATCTACCACACATTCTGAGACATCTCCTCCCACACCCAGTAAGCAACATACACTAAATATCGTGTCAGAAAGACAACTCTCATCCTTGTTTCTGCTCCTTTTGCCTGCTGTCACAAGGGACAAGCCATATTCCCCTGCTGTCTCACGCCGCGGACCAGAGACGATACCAGCCTTCCTCTGGAAAACACTTTCAGAGACCCCATATAAAAGGAACACAAGGGGCTGTTGTGGACTTCAGCTTTCCGGACGGAATAAAGATGAACAAAGATATGAATTTAGACCTGGCTTGTAGCTTAAAATGTATTGAAATGTCAAAAAAAATGTAATGAAAATGTATCACCTTTATAAAATGTTTCACTATTCACTGTTTCACCTGTCACCATCAGCTGAGACGGGCACCCTAAAGCAGTGTGCTAACGTCCTTGTCCAGAAAAGGAATTTAAATTACGTACGTCCTCTGTGCTAGAGGAGGTGTGCTCACCACGCTTACTCCTCAAGCAACAACCCTTGGAGAAGTGGTAAGGAGGCTCTGTGAAGGACCAGATACTTCTACTTTTCTCAGAAGAGAGGATTTCTTTCAATAGAAGCATGACAGACTGATGGGGGGCATGCTGGAACATGCTATTCCTGTGCCAGGGAAGGAAAGCATCACCACCTGAGCTCAAGGCACACCCTGTGCACAAACAAACAAGCAAGGAAGCATTTTTATTTATTTATTTATTGAGAAATCCCACGGTTTGCTAAGCACTTTATCCAATAACGTTCTCGGTACATTAGCTTTTGAAAAGGAAACAAAGTCCTGGCTGAACTTTCACAAGCCTCCCATTCTCACTTCTTGTCCCCAGCAGATTCATAACTTCTGCAACACCTCTACACCTTCTACTCATTCTGTGACTAGAAGGAGTGAGTATGTCTAAAATGGCTATGACATGGTGCGACTGCATGTTCAAGGTCTGTAGCAACTAGATCACTAGACCATTTCAGCACGCCACAATCAGATTTCAAACTACCGAGGATGATGTTAGCACAGCTGTTTTTACAGTGATGCAGTACAGTTTCATTGCACTTCCAGGCTAACGGAGCTCCTGCTGCAGAGATGCACGGTTTCCCTAATTTTGACATAGTACAACATCTCTCCACAAAATCAATGCAAAGGAGACATTCAGTGGAAACATTTCTAGGTTAGGGTAAAATAACCTGGAAAAATAACCCAAAAAGAACTTGTTTCAAAACATCTTTTCTCCAGCCTCATTTCCATTTTGTCTTTGCTGGGTGCAGAACGCTGCAGGCTTTGGAAGCATACAGCCACAAGCGTGCTAACTCTGTCAAACACAGCCTCCCAACTCCGCTGCATACTGGCAGGGAAACTCCCAGTTCAACAGCTGTCAGCGTGGTGCCTCCCAAAGGGCAGCGTTGCTGCTGTGGCAGTGTTGCCCTGTTGCTACTTAGACTGAGGTAAGCGAAACAGCATTTGTTCATGCTGAATGCAAGAAGAGTGAATAAGGAGAAAAAGCCCACAAGATTAGCATGTTTTATGCAAAAACAATTGCCAACAGAGCTTCTGATCGAAAAGCATCTCAGGAGCGTAACATCCTCATTGACTTTACTGACATTCTGACTTCATCTGCAGAACACCAACTAAGAAAAGTTGTAATTATTTTCCTCTGTAAAAAAAATAAATCCATTTGTTCAAACTAGTAAGCTGAGGAGTCAGGCCTTTATTTAGCAAAGCATTCAAGCACGTTCCCAGCTACTACTCTTGACCTTTGTTTTTTGCAGTGATGCTGCATCAGCCCATATTAGGCACAGAACTACAGCCACTGGATGGCCAACAGAACTTTCCAGAGACTATGAATGCCCAAGACACACAGCTAATTAAATCAGCACTTCATCATCTGCTTTTCCAAATCAACAAACCAAATCAGCAGAGAAACTCAGTTGGAAGATTATAAAAGAAAATCAAACTCATCTCAATCAAATCAAATAAGGAAGCCATTATTCCCAAAGCAGTCTTCATATAAGGTGAATTTGTCATTAATGTCAGCAGAGAGATTTTGCTCATTTCAGTCAATTCTGCCTGATATATATTGCTACCTTAACATCACTTAAGCACAACTTCTCTTGTTCCCAGATCTGCTCACCCTGTGGCTATGCCTTCTTGCAGGTGACTAAAAACAGAGTCTAAAATTTCTTTTGCCACAGCTGAGTCTGTCTGACCTGCCCCTGTCTACTCCTCCTTGCAGTTTCTCTTTTTAAAAAGTGTAATACTGATTAAACAGCGGTACTAGGCAGTAAACACTATGCTTCGCTAGGCCCTACCTTTACATTCAGGCTCTGCTGGCTCAGACTACTGCCTTAAAGAAGACAGGATGCTTGCTTCATTACACAGAGCAGCTTTCCCTACAAAGCTCTGTGGAACCCCATCATTAGCTGGGAGATGCTGACTTGCAGGGAGCACAGAACTGGCTATTATCATCCTGGTGTCAGTAGCCAGTGCTTAAATGGAGCTGCGTTATCAAGGACCCTTCTCCCGGGAGCTCATCAGAGGCTGGCAATGCAGCAATTTCCCTTCTCTGCAGAAGCAGGAATCCTGCTGAGTTCAGAACGCTCTTCCCATATCCCATTTTTAACAGTTTCTTAGCATCTTTTCCAAACCATGCAAAGAAACTTTCTAAGATCATCCACCTCCATACTGCACCTTTCTACCCTCCCTCCGAAACTCATCTGTAAGAATTATTTCTCACAGGTAGCCACGGGTCTTTCAAGTAACCAACAAAGGGTGAACTATCAAAACATGAAGTTTAGCTCTTTGTTTTCCTCTGTGGAAGCAGCATGTATTTTTACCCATTGACAGTATTAAAAAGGCTAGGCAAAAATAAAATAATTTTTAAAAGTCACATTTAAACTAAAGGTGTCTTATTCCAGTGCACTGGCCATAAATATGCTTAGTGTCATATCACTAAACCTCATCCTACTGAAAAAAAAGTTTCCTTAACAGCCACAGAATCCACAACGGGCAGTATATTGTCTGAATGGCAGCGGTTCCTAAAGGGTTACTGAACGGCCAAATCATCTCCTTCGAGGACTGACTTACAAAGAAAGGCCTGAAACACAGGAGGAATGCTGAAAAGGTCAAGAAGTTCTGGGAGTACACTCGAGGCTGAGGGGACGTGGGAAGGAAACATGGATACAGACACCAAGAGCCAGGGAAGGCTGAAAGCAGCTCACAGTGACAAGGAACAATCGCCCCCGTACAGGAGAGAAATCCCACACAGGGGTCTGGGCAACCCCAGGAAGATAGGCCTGAATTACTCAGGATCTTCTTACCCACACAAGGAGGAAAAGTGTCTGGAGACACACAGGCAGTAACCAGGATAACCGCAGACTGCAGGGAAGCCCAAATGCAGACATAGGCAGTCTTCCGGACTTAGGCAGCTTGAGTCCTTTACCTTTCTGGCAGGGAGGTCACACAGAACTGGCCTTGACTTGATGTAGGTGTGCCACATCAGGGTCACCAAATAAAAGTACTAACGTGCCATAACGAATCCCCTCCACAACCCACTCCTTCTCACTTGGGAAAGGTAAGAGAACTCATCAATATCGAAATTAACTTGATAGGAACCTGGATAGAGTTGAAGAAATTCATTTGCTTGCCTGATGACTACAGAGGGATTGTGTGCAATGGATTTTCTTGTAATGTTTGCTATTTAAGCAGAAAAAAAAAAAAAAAAAAAAAAAAAACATATAGAGCCTGCGACTACCTCAAACTTTGAATCCCCTTACAATTACAAATGTCACTGTGTTTGACTAGCTGGTTCTCCTCCACTGCTCTTCTTCTCTCCACTCTGGTGACTCTTACAGGAAAAACATCTTTCGGTTAGCTGCCCTGGGAGTTACCAGATTGTCAGAACTCAGCGTCTCAGCCTTGCTGCTAGTACTAGTAAAGGGAGAAGAGAAACGGACTATTGCAACGAAAGGCACTTGTTTAGAAACCTCTGAGAGCCCTGTGCACTGGAAAACTCCTCTCCTTCGACCAGCACTACTACCTGAGAGTCACTTAACCTTTGTCTGTTTCAAGCAATCATGCAGTGACCTATCAGGTTGCCATTGTAGAAATAATTAATGAAGGCAGTGTAGGAAATAATAATTTACACTTGCATGTCTGCAATCCCAAGTTCTCCATGTGTTCTACAACTGTTAATGAAACATCAGAGATAGTGGGTTATGTGCTTAAATACGATTAATGTTAACGTCTTTCCCAGTACAGAAATGTGATGAAGGGAGGATGACACCATCAAAACTGAGCAGAGAAGGGGGAGAATGGCTGAGCTAACAGAATGTACTTCTCTTGTTTTATGGATGGCACTTGCTTGGTTTTACTTTAAACAATAGCAAAAGGTATGAGGCTGTTATAAATTCATGCAAGCTTGCAAAGTTGAGTGTCCTTATAAAAAGACCAATTATATACACACTTTAAGCACGAAGCAGCACAATAATTAAATGAGTAATTACCTTCCCACTTTTAAGCTGTCATGCAATTAAACTTAATTAAACATTCCCTATACTTCACTAATCTTATTCAAACAGAAGAAGGTAAGAAGGGTGTGGTAAAGAAAGAAAAGGGCATTTGGCAGAAGGTTGAGCCTATTATTTTGCCTGTAATAAAAAATAACACTGAACAGTCAGCACTAGATTCTCATGTAATTGCCTTGTTCCTAGTGAGAATATAACCTGGCTTGAGCTGCAAGACAAACAATAGACTGAGACAATACAATAGCATTTACATTTATGTAGCATTCTTCTATAAAGCATTGCAAAATGCTTTTCAGAAGACACAACTATAAGGAAAGGAAGAAGAGAATGGAATTATTCCCTCCCAGAGCAGAGGGAAGGGAGAATTCCATACAGAAAGGCCAGTGCAAATGTAAAACAAAAGCTTTCATGTAAACACAAGATTTCTCTTGTCCCCAGTAGAGGCATGTTTGCAGAGAAACAACAGAGGAATGGCCAAAGTAAGACAAGGGAATTCTGCTGACAAGGAGACAGACAGCTATAGTGCCAAAACTGTTGTGAATTTGCTCCTATCCTGATCTTAAATTCAAACGAGCTTTGTAGGAGCACAACCCACATACTTCTGCCAGTTAGTTATTCATTCACAGGTAGGCTGTATCACATATGCTGTCTCTAGCTATGTTATTCCTATGGTAAGTGATAAAATTAATACAAAAATAAATCCTCTCAAGTAACAAGAATTCTCTCTTCCATAACTCCCCGAGGCAAAGGCCAAACTAGGTATATCCAGAAACAAAGTCTGACCATGTTCAGTCTGCAGATGTGTTTGTTATCTCCAGGTGTCTTCAGATCCCTGCCCACTCTCACACCTACCTACACACATGCACGAGCCTTTTTCCTTCTTTTCTTTTCTATTCAGTCCCGATCCTGAGAGCTACGGTAGCAATTTGAGCTCATCTCAGCACATGTAGCCAGGACCATCAATTTTGCCATTTTTCACACTCCTTTCTTCCAGCACCCACAGCAGTTCCACAAACTGAAACCTGTCATTAATATTAGCAGAAGGAACATAAACATGGGTTGAACCTATCAGTACAATGATGGGACGAAAGCAGGATGCTTGAAGATAAATGCTGTTGTCAGACAACATTTGGTGGCATTATAAAAAGGGATGAAAAAATAACAATCTGAGCAGCGTGAGACTGAGTGCTGAGAAATCTGATAAAAAATCATAGTTTGATAAAGTCTAAAATACAATTATATCATCCACGTATTTGGACAAAAAATGCTCAGGGAGCACATAAAGCAAATGCTACTACAGTGAGCTGAGTCACCCATCCCATTTCCCCATGAAAATCTAAATAAATATGGAAGAGTGAAAAATTCTCATCAACTCCACTTAATATTAACTTTAGTTCCAATCAGAAGTTAGGGTGTTTTCAGGAACTTAACAGCCAGGGTCTGCTCAGAGCATCCCAACACAACACAGATGCCGCTAGTATTGCCTGTTTTTCAAAGATACACCACATGGAAGGGAATACCATTAATAATGAAAGTTACAGTGGAGTAACAGAACACAAAGTCTTCAAAACAACTCCTACCCACACAGGATTCATCTCATCCTACTTCCAAAGCACCAAATTATCTCCAAGTAATATATCCCAACACTGCCAGTAAACAAAGCACGGATCTAAAGCAAGTGGAAAATAGAGAAAGTGTTCTCATCTAGCAGCCATTTCTCTCTGGAAGACAATACTGCTTCTTATGCATTGTAAGCCAAAATAAGAAAATAAACATCTTGAAAACATTGGAGGGGCAGCATTTAAGAAAAGACTTATTATGGCTAGCCTGTGCTTTCTTGCAGACAAGCACCAGCACCCAGGGAACTCTCCTTTTGGCTGCTTTGACCCTGCTGTCAGTCCTCAGAGCAATGAGAGGCAGGCAGTGCCAAGCGGACCCTGCCAGGCATACAGTGACAGGGCGATTCCTCCACCTCCCTTGCAGCACAGCTAATTTAGAAGCTGAGGACCTTGGGTCCTGTCCCAGCTGCTGCACAACCGCGGGGAGCCTTCAGAATTATCCAGTCTTAGCTGTTTAACCCAAGCTGACAAGCTCCAAAGGATATTTTATTTCAGGTCTGGGACATTATATCATTTTGTTAACAGACTGGAAGTCAACAGTTGTCTGCAGCTGGTAACACTTAGTGCTGGGTGATTTAAATTGGGAATTAGCAATAAAAACAGCATTAAAGTTATGGTTTCTGCCTCAAAAATCCATCATGCCACCCATACCCACATGTCCAAAATGAAATCCCAGCAGATAAGAAAATGCCCACAACTAATATAGCCCTTTGTTTTCCATGATTCAGGCTGTGGTTTGGCGTTAGCAGTTTTGTTGTTTTATCTTGTTTTCCTGCTTGTTTAGTTTTCACATTTTTCTGTCAGATTTGGTAACATCACCTTAACTCCTCTTGCTGCTTTCTGACTCAGACCCAGCCCGGCTCCCTCTATCCCCATGAGCACAACTATCATCTGCTAGTGATGAAATGTTCAGATGGACAAAGTCTGTGTTACCTTATCTATAGCCATATGAAATATGGCCATATGAAACTGATTTGTAAAGAGGAACCCAAAGACAAACCTTTACCCTGCCTCAGGGAGCACTATGGAAAAAGAGAGGTTAACTAACCATGTCACTCCACGTTGCCTGTTATAAGCAGCCCAACTAACTCAAAGTTCACTTCAGTATATTCAGAAAGGATGAGAGAGAGAGAGAGAGAGAGAGAGAGAGAGACTTTGTTTCCATGCTGCAATTTCCCTTTTGTATGGTTTCCATGACGGTCTTGACATGTTTTACTGCATATCTGCAAATGTCAGAGAAACCACCCTCCTTCTGAACTTACAGTGTAAAACGCAATTAAGATACAGGCAGCACAGTGTTGTATTTAATGCTGTGGGGGCTGCTACAGAGCTGTGTTTAACTATGTGGATGTGCTTAACTCTACGGGGGGTTGTCTCTTGCTGGTATGGGCTAAAAGTATTGTGTGACTTATAAATCAAAGAACTCCTTGAAACACAGGAAATATCACCAATCACTGCATTGCCGCTAAAATACTGACACAATGAACAGTTGGAGCCTGCTCACGCAGCGTGTCTCCTGCTCTGCAATAGCCGTTTCCTCAGGACTGTTCAAAAGGCAGAAGCAGGCTTCAATAAAGATACCAGTTTTTCATCAAGTGGACTTTTCATGCCAGCTCTGGTTCTCCAAAAGGCAAAAAGGAACCAACCATCAACGTGGAGTTGGTTTGTAAAACACACTAAAAAAATAGAAAAAAAATGTCTGGGAGGAATCTAGAGCTCCTGTGGTACAACCTCCCACTCAGTGCCACATCCTGGAAGGTTACTCAGCTGAGTGTGCTCTCAGGGAAACTTGTTCCAATATTTCACCACCCTTATCTATTTTTTTCCTAATACCTAATGAGAATTCCCATTGTTGCAATTCATCTCTGATGCACCTCATCCTGCCACTGATCACCTCCAGGAGGAGGCTTCCTCTGTCCTTTCTGCGCTCTCCCTGTCTTTAGACAGTAACACAGTCTCCTCATCGCCTTCCCAGGACTGAAGAAATGCGGCTCCTCCAGGCTCTCCGGCTCCAGCCCAAACCAGCCTGATGGAAACTATGGGCAGATACTGCAACTCGCCTCTCAGGAATAATGACCCAGTGTAGCGTGGGATCTGTCCCAGAGGCATTGCTCACTCTTTACTGAGTATATCTCACAGCCTTTTCATATGTAAAGATTTTCATAAGGCACTCCAGCACTGAGATAGCAGAGCCTCAGCTTCTTATAAAGAGAAACAAAAAACCACTGGCTCTGAGCTGAGTACACAGTAAGACAGACCATAAGCAACCACATTGCCACTTCCATCTTCAGGGTGTAAATGCCACCGCACCAGAGACTCGCCTCTGGTTCATCTCTTCCATAGTGCGCGTAGTCAAGCCCTTGGTCTGTGCTGTCCTCGTGACGGCTCAGCAGGGAACTTCTGCTCTCACTGCTAGCTGAAGAGCACCAATAATACATTACCTACCTTATACTGAAAAACCACTGTGACTTCATAATTAGTAACCACACTAAGCATTAAATGAGAAAACACAGACATGGATATGCCCAGCTTTAAACAGTCTCTGTCGTACATTAATGTGTAGAAGAACAGAGTAATACGGACCCCTTCTGGCTTCGCCCTGATGGCGTGGTGTGTGCATCAGCTGTTCTCACAGTCTTTGTTACAGCACTAATAAATAACAGCTTGAAAATGAAAGAGGAAAAAAAAATCCACTCAGCTCAGAGGCTGCTTCTTGGCAATCAATAAACTCGGAAAGACCTAAAAAAACTCCGGGATTTAAGAGGTAGTCAAGTCCCACTGTCCTTCTACCTTTAAACACTGGTCTTCACTACAACTGCTTTTCATTTAGAAGCGTTCACTTCCATCACTGCTGCTGCTTAGCTCCATTCTCTTCCCCCAAAAGCAAAGGAAATGAAAAGTGAACAGACGGAGGCAGCCTTGACCACACGCTTCCATTTACAAGGCACTTCTTAACTGCCTCTGTGAAGTCTCCTCTAAGATGGTTTGCAAAGACCACAGAAGATGAGACAAAAACTGCAGAAGTATTCAGATAACAGCTAATGCAGCTCAGTAAGGAGAGCAAAAGCTTTGCAACTTTTTAATTATTATTTATTTTAAACCTAGTCAATTGGTCCAGTGAAGGGTTCTCTCCTTGTAAGTCAATGGGGCTGGATCGTGAATGTTCAAACTTCAAGCCCAGCTCAGGAAAGATGTTAGGACAGAAAAGCACACAAAGTGAAATCTCTCAAAACAAAACCCAGAGAGATTTAACTTTTTCTAAACAGGCATCCAGAGCTCTAAACAATTACACAGTGTTGTTGGAAAAAGTGTTGTTTTCTGTACAGGAAAACATCCCCTTACTGCAGAAGCACTCACTACTAAAAACAGGGAGAGACAGGTACTTAAAGCAGCGTTATCACTGTTAGCCCGAGCACCACAGACAGGTGTGTGTTAAATCTTCATGCAAAGCATTAGGCAAGGACTGCAAACGGTGTTTCCCATTACCCAGAAACAGAGTGCTCTCTGGTTTATATACTGTACTTTTTCAACTCCTCCAAACTGCCTTCCTGTATAACCCGTTAGGCTGTACAAAGTTATTCCAAACATACTGAGGGCTCTCCCTGCCACACTGTTCTCATTCTACACAGAACGGTTTGGGTTGGAAGGGACCCTAAAGCCCATCTCTGGGCAGGGACACCTCCCACCAGCCCAGGTTGCTCAAAGCCCCATCCAGCCTGGCCTTGAACACCTCCAGGGATGGGGCACCCACAGCTTCTCTGGGCAGCCTGTGCCATGGCCTCACTGCCCTCTGAGTAAAGAATTTCTCCCTTACAATTTATCTAAATCTACCCTCTTTTAGTTTAAAATTGTCCTGTGGCTACACCTAAACTCTCATTCCCACATGCCCATGTCAAATTGGGGCGCTCCCTCTAATCCTTTAGAAACAGCTTTGGGGGGCAAACTTCTCACCTTCCTTGGCAATATCTGCCATGCAGTCCCATTTCCAAAACCACAAAAGTAATGTTAAACTCATGCACACAGCCCAGCCAGCTTGGAACTCCCTTGTAGCAGTTCCCCTCCAAGATTATCAGACCGTGGTTAGAAACAAGGTTACTCTGGGGCACGGAGCAGCGCCACAGCCAAAGGGAACCCAGAGCAAAGCAGTGGCTGTTGCTGGATGTGTGTTAGATGCTCACTGCTTTAACGGCATGCATGAGGCGAAAGCTGTTTCAAGAAAAGAAACAAAGGAATGCTGATATATCAGTTCAAGGCAAGGAAAGAGTACTTTGGGAAGTTTCTAACAAAAAGCTGTAGGCAAGCAGAACTCCCTGGTGCCCCTGTGGCCACTGGGATGTTAAGTGACTCTCTCCACCTGCTGTACAAGCGTGGGCATCTGTGGACAATGAGCACTCATTAACATCGATTCATTAACTTGGCACTAAGGACACTGTTCATCACAGCTGCATAAATACTGAAGAGGGAGAGAAACTGTGCATTAGGCAGCCTTTGCATGGATCAGAAAAACAGAATTAAACTGCAAATAACCAGCCATTAAAGCATTGGCTCAGGCCGTAGGTCAAAGCAGCAGACAGACCCAGGCCTCATACAACAACGTAGCGTCATTCCTGACCCAGGCTGGGTGCTTTATCACTTATTATGACAGTAATCTAAAGGTGACAAGTTTGGTGCATTTCGGTACTGATTCTCTGAGGCAGCCACTCCCCAGCTAGATTTAAACTCCAGGGAATGGACCAAAGTGCTGTTAAGGCTTTCCCTCAGCTGGCGGCTTTTTCACCTTCTAAAGCTAATCAGCAAGCCTGGATCCAGGGCGTAAGGTGCTTCGCTTAGGTTCCAGAACTAAACAAAACAGAGAGCGCAGGTTGAGGACTAGCAAAATAACCTCTGCAAAAGAGAAAGTAGATCCACGCATCTAAAGCCACTTCAGCACTTAAGTGCACAGCTCACAAGGAAACTAAATTATGCCCAATTGTTCCACAGGGTGATGCAGTGATAACAGCCAAGCTGTAAAGACCTGCCCTCCTGCTTCGTTGGATGCTCAGCTCTATGTCCCTCAACTCCCTCCCAGGAGACCGGGTAACAACAACTTCCTGTGAATGGAAGTGCATTATCAGTAGCTTGCTGCTGAGGAGTGATCAGATGAGTATTAAAAAGAAAACTTCCTGCTTAGATCTAAGAGACTTTAACCTGGACTGTTCAGGAACATTATTTTGACACATTATTAAAACTATCTTGTTTGTATTGAAAACTAAGTTATGAGAAACATAGGAGCTACAAAATTTCTTCTAGGAAATGTGTACAATTGATGAAAACAAAAGAAAACAAAAAACTACCTACTCCTTCCTTACCCTTCTTCATAAAAGTCCTCCTCATAACTTAGGGCTGGCAATGAACATACAATGTACTCCACTGCTAACATATCTGAAAAAATCTGAGTCATGGTCCAGAAATACTGCTAACCTGTTATCTGGTAGCACCTAAAGTGCTTCAGCATCCTCCTCCACCTCTAATTGCTTCCATCTTTGAGAGGATCCAACACCTTAATTCTGTGAAGTTCCATGATGTCCACGAGCAGAGTGAACTGTATACACAAAACCATACCATCAAGTAAGATAGAAGTTTCTAGCGCTTGTTTTTCTTCACAGGACTGACAGCAATAATGACACCAAAGGCAGACATCACTGGAAGTACCCAAGTATTCAAAATCCCAAAGGAAATCAGCCTATATATAGCTTTCAGCGATGAGAAGGCCCTGCAGCGTCAGTTGCAAGACCTGAACTGTCAAAACAGAACTGACCACTGCTGAATCACACACAAATGTGAAGTGATTCACGCTGTCAAGCACAGGGAAAATCCTACATTTAGTAGCACTTTGCAGACTGCCTGAATCACCTTACGTTGATAAATACATCACCTACAGATGTAATTTAATTATATTGCAATTAAGATGTTGAGACCAGCCTCTGAAAAGGACATCCATCAGCTCTTTCAATAATCTAATAAGGACTGCAAAACAAGGCATACATCACAACGTAACAGTAGCCTCAAGCAGCTAATAGTAGCTGAAATAATCTATTTATTTTATTTTTTTCAAAAAACTCTGAGAAATATTCCATAGAAAACTACCATAAAATTCTGGATTAAAATGCTATTTTAAAAATACTTACCAAATTAAAATATTTGAAGATACAAAGTCTTCAGTGGTTCAACCTCTTACTTGAACCTTCCACACAAAATCCTTGTGGACCTATTCAAGTGCTACTGCAATCAGGTTACTCGATTCTGCTGCTTGACAGCAGGCTCAGTATGACCCGCAGTGCATCCTGCTTTTCGGGGCATTAAACACAGCACAGCCAGCCAGACAAAAGAGGTGATTATTGTTCTAATTCTACAGAGGTACGGGTCAAACCTGTAAGGTTCTTCCTCTAGGAAGCTTCCCTATCTGCTTACACCAAGAAACAGTCTCTCTGCCATTCATCCACTAGCTGAGGTCTCTCTCTCCAGTTAATTTGGGTTTTGGCTAAGACTCCTTTTAGTCAGAAAACCAAGCTGAAAGCAAATAAAGGTTCTGTTCTAGTTTCCAGAAGTTGAGATCGAAAATTGCCCAAAAAATAGTTGCCAAGACCGTGTCTGCATGACGCATGTTTATCCAGGTAATCACTTCCCACAGCAATTGCACCAACGCCGACCCAACAAATGTGCTGCTTTCAGCACAGTGAATGATGGCTGTGCAAACACATCAGTATCAGAGGTGCTTACGGAAAGGTTCAGTAGACAGCTCATGTACTAAACACAGCCACAGTTGCTCCTACTGTGCAGAGAGATGATCCTGGAACACCACAAACCTTGAATTTAGCTTTCCTTGACCTTTTCAAGTTCAGGATTTACTTGCCTGGCTCCATTAAGAACAGCAGGAAGTGAGCAGTTAAAATCCTTAAAAAGCTTCAAAAGCTACCTGTGAAATGTTTCAGTGCCCCCTCACAATTCAGCAATTGAGCAAATGGTGAGGGATGGAGGGGACTGAGGAATGGCGGTGCAGTTAGAGCATGAAAGGGGCTGGGAGGAATACAAGAACAAAATTTGGCAGCTCCCTTTCACACTTCATTCCATGGGGGCCATTCTTCTCTAAGCCTGCTAAGCCTCCCAGGTGTGAGAAAAGGTACCAAACCTTCCAAAGCTGCTGAGTAGTCTGATCTTCAAAACCAGATTGAATTATTTTTTCCAGCTTTTTGCCCACTGCATCATGCATTTTCACACCTGATCTCTCTGTGAAACTGCCTGGGCAGCTGCCGAAGCAGGATGTATCCTGCAAACATCTCTGCCTGCAAATGGAAATCCTGAAACTCATGTCTTGGCTAAGACCCATCTGGGTTCTCGCTCTACAGGGTCTGAGAAGAACACGAAGAAAAGCCTTCCAGTATAACACTTTCTGAGTGCTAGAGGAGACATCCTATTTTAACAAGGTCATTATCTCAAATATAGACAAGTCTCACTTTCTCTCGTTCCCTTGGAGCCTCATTTGTCTCTGCTCTTTACACTTCAACTGTTTTCTTAACCTATTGCAGATTAATTCTCTGGATTGATGCAGACTTCTGGATGCAGGGAACAAACTTTACAAATTTGCACTGAAGGATGTGAAATCCACCAATTTAGGTTCATTGTTATGGAAGCAGGTACCTGGAAAGATTGTAACAGAAACCACGCTGTGCCTACTCCTGCAAGGAGGGTCCAGCTTTCTCAGACTTCAACAGCCTGCTCCCAAGGGTAGTAATCACTCCCAACAACAGCAGCAATTTGAACTAATAAGCTACAGGTCCTACAGACCTGGGAATGTGTTTGCCTCTGTAGCAAGAGGGAAAGAAAAGGAGCAAAAATACTGAATTCCAGTAAAATGGTGGACAAGGTCTAAGCTCCAACCCCACTGCATAGCATTCAGGATGGCTATTCAGTAACACAGCAATGGGGGATGAAGAGAGAACAGAGGAATTCTGTTTCTGTGATGGAAAGAAGGACTGCAAGTAGGCAGCCTTTCAGTTCTGCTTCACTACAGAGAGGAGCTCTGGAGACAAATGCTTTGCATTGGGAACAAATATATTTAAAATCCCAAAATCTAATCTGAGAAGCTTTCTTTGTAATACCTAAGTACATCAACAAGCAGGATTCTACCATTCACTTTGTCTCTTGCAACCCAACTGATGTGACCCCTCTGCCCAAGAGCAGCCTTCACACTTACAGTACCTACAGCAGATGTAAACCCACCAGCACAGCCAGTCTCACTGGCACAGCAGCAATTCCAACGTGGAAACTGCCAACCTCTGATAATGGCATTTTATGAATTTCTCATACAACTTACCAAAATTTCTCAAATACCTCAGCATTTTTTCCTGCCCGGGAAGTACTGAAGACCATAACCTTCAACAATTTTTTGTCAGACAGGCTTCTGGACAAGGCACAGAGCAGCTAAACTGCACATAAATACTTCAGGTTCCCTAATTTGACTCTGCCATTCACAGCCCAGACAATCCCAGATGAAAGCCTTGTGTTGAAGTTGATACATACCGAAATAAGCAAAATGATATTTTTGGCATAGCATTTCTAATGATAACTAGCATAGGTCTACCAAAACTACTTGGTCACCTGGCAGTTAAGTACTCCTAACAGAATTTCACTTTCTGCATGATTCCAATTCACGGACAAAACAATATCTTGCCTGATGTTCCAGCTAGTTTTTCTTCATTTCATCATTACGTCACTTCAAACAAACAAACTAACAACAAAAAAAAGAAACACCTTTTCTTTGTCTGATTACAGAACCTTGCAAGTATTTGTACGAGTTCACCCTTCACTGTGTCACATATACCTGTGAGGGCACACACACACTTGCCCACACTTCAGGCTCCTGTCCCCTCAGGTCTCTGTGACCTGTGTTCTTAGCAGAAACACATCAGCTTCCCAGAAGTGCTTGTGAGATCCTGGCCTGGATTCTCTGCTATGGCTCCATCTTTCAAGTCCTGCTCAATTTTGTTTCCACATCCTGAACTCTTTCCAGTTTGTTTACTAACAGCGAGAGAAATTAACTTTGGCTCTGCTTCAGATGTGTCTGTCTCAGAGCGGGTACACTTGACACTATTGGTAGAAGATGAGGGCTAGCACAACACCACTGTCGGTTTTGGCCAGACTGGAAAACAACTAGCACTGATGCTACAGCCGTGTTTCCTGCCACCTAAAATGAACCCTCCTCTGGGAACAATGTTGTTCTCCTCACCATACTTGATTCTGAAGCTCCTTGAATATGTTCCAAGATGAGACTTGCAATGAGCTAGCTCCACACAACTAGCCTTTCCATATCTTCCTCCGTGAGAGGGAAAAAAAGCATGAGATCACCTAAGAGACTACACAGGCAATTAACCACAACAGTTGGCTAATTCTGAGTGCTCTGCATTGCAGTCTTAGCAATAAGGGGAAGAAGTTATTGGGTTTAATTTTTATAGTAGGCTTTTCTCATTACCAAGGAGCTACAGGTATGTTTATACATACATATATATATGTATTTATACACGCACACTTAAACCAAGGATTCTGTCCCCTTTACAAATTCAATGCACCTTGTATTACTGAAGTGGCAACCTCAGATATTTACAGGTAAACTGAAAGATCTAGAACTGTTCAGCACACTTAATGGGTTCCCTTTTTCTCTGGTTACATGGGGAGAACGTCTTATATAGCTGCAAAGCCTCATATAAAGCTTTGACCTCCAGAAGCTATAAAATTACAGTCTAGCTTCTTCATTGCATGAGTCTTCACCATCAAAATGCGGCTGAAATTGACAGGTTCCAGCTGCCTTCCCTCCCAGGTCTCCATTAATTACAAGGTCTTTTAATTACTACATGCACACAAGGGGTGAAACAACTTAGCTGCTCCTCTAAGATGTAATTACCAAGCTCACCCTAGTGTAGCGGGAGCCGCTTGCTCTCACAAGAGCCTGTCACTGACACAACTGCTCTCCAGTACCGCAGCACCCTCCAGAACCAAGGATGCAGTTACTGGTAGGACTGGGGAGAGGAGGGAGCCTCTGTCTGTCTTTTCCTCTTCCCATTCAAGCAAAGGAGAGGCACAGCTGGTCACCCATACAACTAGGGTGCTGTTGGTAGCAAGGAAAATCTTTGCAACCTTCTAGGTACGCAATGTCCATGTTGGTTCTCTCTCCTACTTCTCGGGTTCTCTCCTCCAGCTCCCCCAGGGAGGGCACTGGGGACTCAGACAGGGGGTACGATATTCAAAAGACTCTTGAATGGCTCACGTACAAGACTCACCGACTTGCAGTGGCATGCTTTGGCCTTTTTTGAAAAAAAAAAAAAAAAAGAGCAGGGAACTCAGCTGAGCAGCAGCTCAAACTCTCAGCTGGTATTTTACTCACTTTCTGTTTTCCATTAATTCTTTCATTTAAAAATGAAATGTTCACCTCCTACATAGGAGAGGAGAAGAACCAGCAATAAAGGCTGCTAAGAGAATAATTTGGAGCTGTGAACAGAGATCAATAAATAAATTGGAGATGTATTCAGTCAACACCCTCCAGAGCTGAGCAGAATTAAAAAACAATTAAAAACCATGCACCTTTCTTCCAGTCACTCAATTGGAAAATGAAGGACAATCATAAGGCAAAAGTTATCAAGAGAAAATGGATCTTCCTGGACCCTTTAAAGCTGATCTTATAGCAATTAATTTACAAATACATTAATGCAAAATTCACTACACTATAAACCCCAGGTTATAGTTCTACAAAGCAACAGAACCCCCTCCTCGTTGATCATCTCAGCACAGTTAGCATTTGATTCATGAAGCTGTGCCTCAGGTTGCCAAGAACAGAGCTGCTCCTTAATTAATAATAATGAGCACTAGCTTAGGAGCCTCACACCTTTAAGACCCCAAAGGAGCACCAGCTGAAGCTGGAGTCTCAGCGGGCAGCTCTTATTCAGCCTGAAGCAGAACCACCAAGAGATTAGCAAGAGAGAGCCTTTACAACAGATACATTGATCTTTGATGTTCACCTGCATCAAAACCACTGTCAAAAATAAGACCTTTTTGTGTTTTGGCAAAGCATTTCATACCATGGCTCATGAAACTACCTCAAAATAATTTAATCTCTAAGTTGAACAGCCACAGCTAGGTAATAAACTATCAGACAATAGCGAGCATCAGTTTACAGTAAATGAGAGGGGGAAAGAAAACATTTGTTTTCTGTGGCACAATCTGTGAAAATGAAGAGGAAAAAACAAGGCCACTACATGAGCAAATAACACAATGAAAAAGCATTTAGTTGCAAATACCAAGTGTAAGTCAGCTAAACACTAACATGACGCAGGAACCATTCTGCCACAGGACGTGCAACATCAACTATGCTACACGTCTATGTTACAGATTACCTGTCTGTGGAATTAAATACACCAAGCTACAGCTGATGCTGGGTCAGAACTTTTTCCTCAGATCCATTCCCAGAGATACACCAGCAAAACCCCCAAGTCTGCCACTCAGCCCAACAGCCAGCAGTCTGCTTGGATAAAACAGCAAGTTGGAGCCCAAGTGGGGAAAAGAAACATCTTTTGATCAGGGTGCTCATGTCTGCAAGCTGTTTCAGACTGGCTGAGAGGAAAGGCAGTGTTCCTTACCAGACTTCTTCAGAGTCTGTAAGGTCCTGTTTAGCTTGTGGTGAAATAAATACAAATGTATTCTGACTGATCAATGCTGTTAGAAACTGTACAGAAAATGAGCATACGAAGCACCAGAACACAAAAAATATTTTCTTCAGAACTGAGTAACTTTTTTTTCTCTTCACTCACATTATTTACAGGTAGAAAGTAACAGGTGTTTAAAAGTGCCAAGAAACTTTTTGTACCTTTCAAACCCTGCATGAATCACACCCACGTACAGTAACACACACTGCTAATCTTTTCCAAGAATCTAGTTTTCCCAGCCCTGTGCAACACCAGGTGTTCAAGCCGTACATTTCACGTTTAAACCCCTGCAAAGCGCTGAACACTTCACCAACATCAGACCATCACCACACTCCCCAACGCCCCAGTGCAATCAGCAGGCCAAATTTCAGCCGGTTATTCACAGACCTTTCCTGATTTTATTCTTCCCTTGATGACACGTGGATTTCTGCCTCTCACCCTCAGAATCACCTCAGCGGACCGCCCAGCCCAAAGCGCCACTGACGCACACAAAATGGCGGCTGCCGCCCCTCAGCAATGGCCGCTTGAGGCTGCAGAGCGCGGCCCTCGCCCCCGCGGAGGTGGTGGTTAGGGCCAGCAGGGCGGCTGCAGGGGGGCATGACACAGCTTTTGTGGCTACAGCAAGCAGGGTTCAAGGGTTTGGAGAGCAAAAGACCACCAGTGGTAACGGGCTATAGCCTGAAACCAGTCACAGTTGGGTTTACCTCACATCTGGGCAGCCTTTTGTGCACTTGGAGGAGCTCAGCCCTCCACTATTTACTAGCTGTTATCTCGCATACAGATTTGCAATAATGCCTGCCACTGACAATTTACCTTCCTGAAATCTCCAGAGATGTGGAAGTCTGTGCCAGAATCGTGCTTCCTTGACCTTGCTCTGATGAGTGGCTCCTTTGCTAGGCTAATAATGCCTAATATGCTCCTAGGGATCACAGTCAATTCAGGATTGCCTCTGGCAAAGCCACAGGCTCCGCAAGGCATCAGCCCACAGACAGCAAAAAAATTTTACAGAAACAAAACTAAGAGAGACCCTTATAGCTTACAGTAATTACTGGCCCCAGTACAGTTAGTCACACTTGTCATCACAAGGCTCATCTGAACAATTGTGACAGGCATATATTGCAACCAAGAAAAAACAAAGCCCTAGCATGCTCCCAGCCTGAACTGGCAATGGGTGAATAGACAAGTAAGGTGTGCAGGACACTCAACACCTCCTAGACAAGTTGTCAGAGATTTCTACACACCTTCCCTCACAGTAGAAACGCAACTTAGCTTTCAAATACAGAGAATGAACTTGAAATGCAGTCCAGCTGCTGTTAGATGTAGGGCTGTGCATTTCTTCACTTTGGTTCCCTGCTGCAGCTAGCCTGCATGCAGCACGGGTGCGATGAGAGACCATGCACGTTTTAATGGAGGAAACCAGAAAGAAAAAAGGGAGGTTGAATCCTTATTAAAGCTGCAGCTTTAAAGAGTTAAAAGTAAATAACTGACTTAAAATGAATTCAGATAGCGTTTGTTCTGTTTCTCCATAAAGCATCCCAAAGCTGAGGAGAATTAATTGCTCCCATACCTTTGATGGAATAGAAGCTGACAATATGGCTTTAGACAGCCAGGAAATGTCTGAGGAGCAGACTCAGGACTGAAAAGCAATTTCTTAGTTCCAGCAGTAGGAGGTTAATTTATTGTCAGTCTACACTCTGCTTGTTGAAACACTTCTTTCTGTCAACTGTAGTTTTGTGATGAAAAGAAAGCCAGTAATGCCCATGGGTCAGTATGGACAAACAAAGTAGTAGTTATCGATAATCAAATAAATAAGTGCCAAGACAAAATGTAATCTAGGACTGACAGGAAAAATGAGTAAAACAATGTGGGGTTCAAGTTGGGGTAAGGAAATTGTCTTCAGATAGCCTTTTCTTATTACGAGAAGAAAAAAAAAAAAAGGGGGGGAAAAGTTTCAGCACTTTTTAAGTTACTGCGATGATATTCACATATATGATTACAAATAAAAGGAATCCATATATGCGAACAGCTGGAGGGACTGTAGAGATGAAAGGCAAGTGAGAATCTGTATACACATGAAAACTTCTTAGGAAGAAAAAAGATAAGGGACAAAACAAGGGACAGTCACATCCACAGAGCTGCAGAATATCAGCTGTTTGTCAAACAGCACCATTCTCCCAGCTTAGGGCAGATGAAGTCTGCAGTCAAGCTGGACATGACAAAGAGAAGCAACAATGATCTGAAAGTGGGGTCAAAATACTTCTATAGATGGAACTGCATATTTTATTCCAAAGCCTGCATCAGCGTCATTTGGAGTGTGATACCACTGGAAAGGCTGAAAAAAACAAAGTTCCTCCCCTACTCAACACCCTTTTTTGTTGTTGTTAGAAAACATATCCACATACATACAACCATATTCCAGCTTGGGCAGGTACATTCTGTATATGAATGCATTCTTCAGAAGGAACAGTTGTTGCTGCATGCATGCCTTGTCTGTAACTCATTTTGCTACCATGCACTGCTACATACATGGAGCAAGCATAGCTACTCTACTAACAGTTTTCTGCTTCTGGTCATGCAGTTACTACAGTTTCAGTTAAGTCAGCACTGCATTCTGCTGCACAGAAGACATGCTGAGTGCATGTCCAGTCTTTCCTTCAACAGACTTTTACAAAATTTGGTGTTACAGCTTTCTTATGCAGCTTCTGTAATGTACCTTACTTCCTGGCTGCAACAATTACTTGCAGACTTTTTATAGTAGCAGAAGTTGGCAATGCTTCTTGTTCTTCATGCTTAAGGGGAATGAGGAATACCAACATTAACTCATAGCACATTTGGAACATAGGAGAAAAGGCCATCATTACTTTAAAAAAGACCCCCAAACTCCCTCTGCTGGATTCAGTCTGGGAAAATCAATTATTCTTCAGTAGTAGTGCAAAGCACTACCATGCTGAGAGCATCACACAGATTGAACAATAGAAAACATTTTTGCTGAATATCATGCTGTATTTCTACATAGGTTGCACCCAAGACAAAGTTTTTATTAATTACTGTTAAAATTAATATGCGTTGCTTTTTTTTTGTGTGTGTGTGTGTGTGTATTTGTTTACCTTCAGACAACAACAGCAAAAAAGTAACTTTTCAGAGACAAGTGGCCAGGAAATGTTTTCTGAATAAGCACTAAAAATTAGAATTTGTATGAGAATGTGATAACAGGCTAACAGAGACAAATCCCTTTGAACCTTCAAGCCAAATTTTCAGGTAGTTGCATTTCAGGGGCCATTAAGAATGTTTTCCTTGTGTACTGGGACAGAACTACTAGGAAAAAAAAGAAAAAAAAAGAAAAAAAAAAAAGTTAAGTTCAAGTTTTCCCTGAAACAAACAGGTCAAAACAACTCCCTATGTCTAATTTAATTTTCTGAAAAAAAATTGCTTGTTTTTAATCTATCCTAATTCAAGGCAGTAACACAATTCATAAATTCATCTAACCTTAATTCATACTCTCACTAGCTATAGAAATGTGATCTTTAGGTGAAGCAGTATGATCACAACACCTTTCAAATTTCACAGTAAAATCTGTGTAGTTATTGTCCCCAATTTTATTCCACATCAAATATTTTCGCAGCATTTCATTTCATTCTCAGTGGTAAGGAAATTAAACCAGGTTGTCAAACATATTCAGATATACCATCTCCTCCTTTGCAGGACGAAGAGCTTACTGAAATGAGGCTGCCCACTATAATCTGTGTATCACAGTGCAAGTGGTAGTAAAACAACAGAAAACAGAGATGGAAAATTAATTATGCTAGTATAAGCATGTGACTAGTGCTTCCACTGCTGAAGGTCCAATGAAGAAATCCTACCCACTGGGTGACAAATGAGAAATTTTAGAAGTGTGTTGTAGTGGTGGTGGTGTGTTTTTTTTTTGTTGTTGTTTTGGTTTTGTTTTTTGTTTGTTGGTTGTTTTGTTTGGTTGGTTGGTTTTGTTTTTAAAAAGATTTAACAAATTTATGCTCAAGAAATCAGGCTCATTTAAAGAGCATTGAAAAGCAAGGACCCAACAGAAAAAGTCATTTCTGATTATTTAATCTACATTATATGCAGTAGTTAACATTTATGTGCAATTAGAAAAAAACACATTTTCCTTAAGTAATTTTCCAAAAGTCATCACCAGCAAGTTGTTGGAGTATAACAAGAGGACAACTCTTCGCAGGCACAATTTTCTCTTCAGAGGAGCCTGTGCACTGGAAGAGCAGTTAAAGAGTCCTGCAAAGGCTTGGACTTGCAAACATATTAGCATGTTCAGTCTTTATCTCCCATATCCCTTGTGAATTTCCAGCCTAAGCAGTCAGTGAGCTGAATGATAAATACAGCTGGCTGAAACAAGGCCAGCCTGTCACAGAGACCAAGCAGCGAAAACCAACTCTGTTAGTCTAGTTCAAATGACGCAGATGCCTCAGTTACGGTTATCGATGTTTGCTGTACTCTCTCCACCTCCAAACAGATGATTGCTTCATTCAACTGAGCAATGTTGCTTCTGCTCACTGGAATAAAATGAATCAGTATTGCTTAGTTTGGGGCTTGTCCATCAAAGCAAACAGGAGGGAGTGAGAGGACAATCTATATGTTAGTCAAAGGCATAGCCCCACCTATGCCTGGGAAGGTGCTTTGACATACTCTGAAGTAACATATTTATAAAAGTGCACCTTCAGCTGCTTGCATTGCAGTGCCCTCTGCTGTTTGCAGGAGCAAAAGGCAGCCGGATAGCGGAATTAAAATACGGTGGAGGAAGGGCAAGAACTGAAATTTTGGCTATCACGGCAGATGAAAATACGAATTCTTCTTTAAGCTGATCAGAAAAGAAGGCAAGTGGAAGTATTTTTCCATGAGATTTCCCAGCAACTATTTCATTTTCCTTGCTGTCATCCACCTGTTTCCTATGCATTTACAATTAACAAAATATTTAATTCTTGTCCTTTTTCTTCATCAGTAGAACTCCAAGTGCTTCATCAAGAAAGTACATACTATTAAGACTTCTTGTTTACCCTGAAGACCCTAGGATGTGTTTGCTGAGGTCTGTGCATCTGGGACTCAGTTTAAAGCAGTTAGCTCTATGTAGCGACATTTTCTATTGCTTGTGGTAACTGTTGAAGAACCCCTGCACAGTGTTTATCCTGTGACCACTACAGTATTTCTCACATGCCTCTCAACTTAATTTATTGATTAGTTTATACTTCAACTAGTTGCATTCCAGGTAAGCCTGGAAAACATACATGACACACATGATGCAGTGTTCTGTCTGTCAGCAGTGCAAAAGACAGTACTGCAATGTGAAAATAGCCTCCCTTTTCCTCCTTTAAAAGAAAGGTATAAAATCAGATGTTAAATGGCAGAAGAACTGTCAAAGATAATCCATTATCTTTGGAGAAAATTAATGCCCTTGAAGTAGTTTTAAGAAGTGCTACTGAAGTGTATTCTTAAGGAAATATGTATTTCACACATAAATACAAATATACAGTATTGTTTTCAGTACCCTGCATGTCCCAGAAACACCACACACAAAGCTTTCAACAGCAATTAAAGTGCACACACAGATCTTAACTAACTCTTTTGAAGTAGGAAGTTGAATGCCAGCATAAAATGCACAAGAGTATTATTAGCAAAGAGTTTGCGTATCATTAAGCTTCCTTGCACAGTAATACCAAATCTGCAACAGCTTATAAGCATATGGTTTGAACATCAGACTTTCTACAAACATAAGTTCAGATCCTGGCAGGATCAACTCAGCTTGACAACCTCCTGCTGTGCATCTTGTAACTGCTTTGCTACTACTTCTATGACAAAGTGACGCGCTGGGTGGATGAGGGAAAGGCTGTGGATGTGGTCTACCTTGACTTCAGCAAGGCTTTTGACACCGTTTCCCACAGCATTCTCCTCAGGAAACTGGCTGCTCTTGGCTTGGACTGGCGCACGCTTCATTGGGTTAGAAACTGGCTGGATGGCCAGGCCCAAAGAGTCGTGGTAAATGGAGTCAAATCCAGTTGGAGGCCGGTCGCTAGTGGCGTTCCCCAGGGCTCGGTGCTGGGGCTGGTCCTCTTTAACATCTTCATCAATGATCTGGATGAGGGGATCGAGTGCACCCTCAGTAAGTTTGCAGATGACACCAAGTTAGGTGCGTGTGTCGATCTGCTCGAGGGTAGGAAGACTCTGCAGGAGGATCTGGATAGGCTGCACCAATGGGCTGAGGTCAACTGCATGAAGTTCAACAAGGCCAAGTGCCGGGTCCTCCACCTCGGGCACAATAACCCCAAGCAGAGCTACAGGCTGGGAGATGAGTGGTTGGAGAGCTGCCAGGCAGAGAAGGACCTGGGAGTGATGGTTGACAGTCGGCTGAATATGAGCCAGCAGTGTGCTCAGGTGGCCATGAAGGCCAACAGCATCCTGGCCTGTATAAGAAACAGTGTGACCAGCAGGGCTAGGGAGGTGATTGTCCCCCTGTACTCGGCTCTGGTGAGGCCGCACCTCGAATACTGTGTTCAGTTTTGGGCCCCTCGCTACAAGAAGGACATCGAGGTGCTCGAGCGAGTCCAGAGAAGGGCTACGAAGCTGGTGAGGGTCCTGGAGAACAAGTCCTACGAGGAAGGGCTGAGGGAGCTGGGATTGTTCAGCCTGGAGAAAAGGAGGCTCAGGGGTGACCTTATCGCTCTCTACAGGTACCTCAAAGGAGGCTGTAGCGAGGTGGGGGTTGGTCTGTTCTCCCACGTGCCTGGTGACAGGACGAGGGGGAGTGGGCTTAAGTTGCGCCAGGGGAATTTTAGGTTGGATCTTAGGAAGAACTTCTTTACCGAAAGGGTTGTTAGACATTGGAACACGCTGCCCAGGGAAGTGGTGGAGTCACCATCCCTGGAGGTCTTTAAAAGACGTTTAGATGTAGAGCTTAGGGAAATGGTTTAGTGGGGACTGTTGGTGTTAGGTCAGAGGTTGGACTCGATGATCTTGAGGTCTCTTCCAACCTAGAAATTCTGTGATTCTGTGGTACTGCTTGCTACATCTCACAGAAAGGGCTCTCTCACCTGTGACTGGGGACTTCCAGGTTACTGCTGTAGTACAAAAAAAGTACCTCTGCAGCAACCCAGAGAAGTTACAGAGCAGAGCTCTGGAAGGATTATAAGCCAGGACTGTATTTTGAGTTACCTGTAGGAAGGAGCCTGAACAATACAAACTGCTTTTGCAAAAGTGAATGAAAACAACAACAACAACAAAAAAAAAACTTGCAACTCTTGGGGTAAGCATAATGTACACCTCTAGAATCATCCATGAAGCCTCCATGAAGCCAGGGATGCAGGTTCCTGCTGCCCCGTCATACTGTTAGTCTGGTGTTTGGGATATATATGCCCAATATAACTTCCTCCTAGGGCCTCACAGTTTGCCTTTTGTGGTGCACATAACTTGCATACAGAAACTATTCTCTCTCATTTACATTTAGAAAATCCTGCAAATAACTGCTCTGGAACCTAATAAGATTGAAATTTGCTGGATCTGGTATTAATTACATACCTCCAGTGAAGTCTATGATATTTGCCCCACAAGGAATTACCTTACTTTTTTCCCCTCCTTTTTGAAAAGGAAAAAATAAAACCCTTTTTGTATAGCTCAGGCTTCTGAAGACATAATCATTTACCTAGCAGGTAAATGCAGGGAGATGTATAATGTTCAAGAAAGTACAGGAGGATTTGTTTCCTCCCTTGTCATATCGTCAGCATTTTGTCATGAACGAATCATGCAGTTTTCAACTTCATCAATACTGGTATTATTTTAATTTCATACATACAGAAATTAAGGTACTGTGATTACAGATAGCATATGATAGTATAGTTTGTCAAACTGAGGAGCAATTAAAATGGAGTAAAGAACTGTAGGAATTGCTGTACTTTAACACTATTGCTGTACTATTAACACTATTATGCATTGAAATCTATCAGATTAATTTACCCAAGTTTTCAAATGCCCATAGGTATTATTTGCATACACTTCCGATACACCTAAATTATTTACCACCACCTAAAAAATTTACCACTGTTTGTGCACAGTGTATTTTATACTGACAATCATAATGAAGTGACAAATTTACACAGGCTGATTTTCAAGAATCCCTCTCTAACTGTAACATCTGAACTAATGAATTAGGTCTCTTCAGAGTAAAATTGGAACAATTATTTTGATTGGAGAGGTATTAAGAGAAGCACATTCCACAAGAATGTGAGGTTCCACTAAAATCTAAATGTTTCTCTGAAATTTCTACATTTCCAGAAAAAAAAAAAAAAAAAAAAAAAAAAAAAAAAAAAGTGCAAGTAAAGTAACTATCAAAGTGTCCTAGCTCCACAGCTGTTTAAATGCCTGAAAGTTCAGGGTATTTCTGAGGTTTGTGCTGCAGAAAGCTTTAAAAATAACAACGAAACAGTATCTGTCATGAATTTCAAATGCTTTCAATAAATTGAAATTATTTCTAGAGGCAGGGATGGAGGGAAGAACTGTTACTTAAACAGTTTTTAAGTTTCCAGATTTTTCTCTGGTTTGGAATAAACAACGTCAAAATCATTCTTAAAACAGTTTCTGGTCTGTTATATAAGGCAATTATTTCTGCCTTTAGCTTCATACTTTCAGAGCTCTGATATTTATGTGCAATGTCCTCTACAAAAAGTCAATTCTCATTTGAAAGAGCAGCTGATATTCATAACCTAGGAAAGCAGCAACCATATGAATTTAATGTTACACATGCTTCAGTATTAATTTGTCTCATGATTCAACTGTATTCAAGTGTGTTCATTCAAGTGTGTTCATGAAAAACAAACCATTCCTGCATCAGAGGAACATTCTTGTGTTGACTCTGGGTTGCAAAAGGAAGGGGCCTTCAGAAATTTCTCATCACCAAATACTCTATTCTCACATATAGCATTATGCTCAATGACAGTAAAGATACGTCCCAGTGTGAACACAACATTGCTCTCAGTCTGCGCACAGCACGGCTGCAAGGCCTTCGTCTCTGGATGGGAGAGGGCAGGGAAGAAAAAATGGGAGGGACCTGTGAATTACTGCTTTTTGGGAATACTACTTACATAGTCATTGCAGCAGCTGTTTATCATCTGATGATCACTGATAGGATTAGACAGCACTATAACAGTCTTGTCATCAATGAAGAGTGTACTTATCCAGCAGAAATGCAAAGCAGGAGGATCCGCAAAGATGTAGCTGGCTTTTTGGCTCTCTGGTGAGGAAGGTACATAAAACATGTTTGAACTTGGAAGCTCTATCCAGGAGTTCCCCCACCCCCAAAACCTCTAGAAGTCTTCAAAGATCTAGAAGCGCAAAAATGAAACCTTAGGTTAAGGATTACAAGCATCTGTCTGCAGCACTTTTAAAAAGTTTCTTCTAACTTCATGATTCTCCCTTTACCGATCCCCAAATTCGGACTGAAATCTCGAACCTTGATTTCCATCTACTGAAACATCTCAGATTGAATTAGTGAAACAAATGTCCTTTTCTTGCAAGGATAATAAACCATTCAGACTGTGGCCAAAATACTGACATACAACCAGGAACCCAATGTTTATATGTATGTATGCACTGTGTTGATTTAGACTCCTACATCAAGCAACTTGCTCAAATTAATCCCTTGTGATAATAATTTTAACTAGTCAACACAAGAAAACTATGAAATAGCCATCTGCTTTCCTTAACTGTGTGTTATAATTGAAATAACATACCTGTAAAAACTAACCACATCAGTCCTTGTTCATCTGGAAACAATAGATTAAGCTTTTCTAAGTCTTTTTGGTTTTGAATGCTCTCATACTTAATGTCAAAGGAAAAAAAGCCTGCAACTCTGCTGGAAAAAAAAAAAAAAAAAAAAAATTCTATGAGAAAACATAAAATTGTAACCCTAAGAACAATCTCTCCTCCCCCCTTCCTCAACCCCTCTCTCTACAGTGCTATAATTCTGCAGTCAATGATGGAGTTTAAAAAAAAAAATACATAAAGTGAACAGTCAGAAGAAATAGCTACTGATTAGAATTATGACTTTTATTTTTATTCACTAGAGCAACATTGAGGAAAGAATTTTTACATACAGGTTTTAAATCAACTTTACAAGCAAATTCCAATATACAGTATTTACTCTGGTCTGGGTTTAAAAAAAACAAAATCAACAAAGCAGATATAGTAAGGGTACCTCTTGTTTTAGCTAGTACTGAATTTAAGATTTCACTGACACTGGCATTATATTGTTTTTATTGTGGTGCTTTTACAGTTAAATAGGCAGTGAGCAGCTTTACCACAACAGTGACTGAATTTCCTCGATAGCATAGTTGGAAGATGACTATACTGAGGCCTACCACCAGAATCGTATTAAATCCACTCTGCTCAGAAAAAAGCCACTATAACAAGATAAGGAATAGCTATGGAAGCCCAATTCAAGATCAGAATTCCATTTGAATGGCAAGAAAATGTCCACATTAAGAGGATTATGTGCTGTGCAAAAACAGAAGCACTCCCCCTCCCCCCCAACATGCAACCTACCCGAGTATGACAGTTCAGAATGTGCATATGGTTGTGACATGCAAACAAACCAAATCACAGAGACTGTATTCAGTTTTCTAGCATTGTTACAGCAAATGAGCATTTAGATCAAGGACGAAATTTTAGATCAAGGACGAAATAAATGTTACTGACCTATGATGCAGTCTAGTTGCTATGTCTAACTTCTAATCTCATAGCAGAGACTAAGGAGACAACTTTTTTTTTTTTTTTCCCCCAGAACTATATGAAAAATTCATTGCAGTTTTGGATTTTCAGGGCCTTTGTGATTATTTTCTGGAAGTCTAACAGTCAGTATTGCACTTTTTCAAACAAAAATATATGCTGAGACCATTATTGTTTAAGGGCTATGCTACTCCTAGGAAAGTTTTGCTATTGGCCTTGATTGGCAACATGAAGCGCTAGCTTCAGGGAAGGTAATGATCTGGCTGCATCAGAGTGAAATTCCACAGGAAAATTGAAGTCATTGCACAACAAAAATTCAGTACACTACATGAGTATTTTTAAACATGCTAGAGTGCATAGCAATGTTGTGAAGGTGATGCGAAGATATCTTGGAAACAGCAACACTAGCAGGGAAATTAGTTTCAAACAAAAGCCACACAGCAGGAGGCATCTAGATTATTTTAGGCACAACTCCAAGCAATAAAGCTCATTTAAAGTGCAATTCTCTTTTTTTTTCTTGTGTTTATTCACTTGTTAAAACATGTAATTGCCTCTGTACACACATACTGAACAGTAGTTTAATACTTTCGTGAATATTGCACAAAAGAATAAGACCAGTTTTAGAAATCTAAAAACAATTGAAAGATATCAAATCCTTTGATTTATGCATTGAGGATAATCTGCACACATACTGATAATACATCTGCAACTTCCATGAAGTAGATAAATTACCTGAAAATACTTACTTAATCCCATTTGACCAGCTCTACACAACACCCTCTTACCCATTTCCTTCCAACCCATCCTTCACTGAAGCAAGGCTTCAAACTTCACTGCTACTCTTCCCAGTTGCCCATCTGCTGACAGGCTTTGCTCATACTCTGGACTTACTATACATGCAACAGAGCCTTCCCTGGATAAATCAGAAGAGCCAAAATACGCAGTTGTCTTTAAAGATATGCGACATCAGCAGCTGAATACGAACAACTCAGATCCGTCTCATCCGTGATCAAATCATGATTTCTCCAGCTCAATCCTACTGATCTGTCAGAACCAAACAGGGAAATGCAATATATTCACATCAAAGAATATAATCTAGTTATGCTCCTTTAACAGGGAAAACAGAGTATATTTTTGTTCTTCTGAAAAAAATACAAACCATCTTCTGTTTTATGAAGACACTAATCATCTCTTCGCTTCATTCCTTAATTTTCAGTAAAGGTGCAGATCGATGGATATCTATACTTTTAATTGTAAACCTAAAAATTTTAACACTACTAAGTCAGACTGGTGACAGTTTCAGAGTAAGAAGCAACATAACTCATGATGAAATATCTGTCAATAGCATTAAGTGAAAATAATCTTTTTAAACGAAATCATATACAACCAAAAATAAAATCATTTCTCTTCAAGGAAAGTAAACCTGAAAGAAAACAACCTTCCATGGAAGTCTATATGGAACAGAAAAACGAATCAAGAATCTGATATTCCCTCTGCAGTTTTTAAACTCTTGAGAAACACAGTTAGCTGCCAGGAGCTAATTTTGGGGAATATTAAAAAAAATTTTTACTTAGTTATCAAAAATGTTTACACTGAAGGTCTTCTATTTCAATGCTTTGCAAGAAAAGGTAAATTTTCTGGAGAATATTTGTAACAGCAATCTCAACTTACAGTCACTATAAAGTCAAAATAAATACAACAGTTAACATTCCTCTTGTTACTTCGTGGTTACATTCTCTTCACCCCAGCCCCCTCAATTAACAGAAAGTCCCGCAGGTCTCTTATTTCAGATTCTTATCAGCAGTTCTGAAATAGAAACCCTCCCCTACCCTTTCCCCCTGAGCTTCTAATTTTTCTACTTCATTGTCAGTTAAAAGAATTGACAGTATGACAAATCCAAACCTTTCTTGGACATTAAGTACTGAGAAATTCAAGTCATATGGTTTTATCCTTCACCCATTTGACTAAGGTATCCATCAGGATAACCCTAGTCAAAGGGCTTATATTAAAGAAATTGATTATGGAAAATATTCATGAAATGTCTATACCCATATGCTTTATTTTCTTAAAGAAAATACTGTAATATGTTAACGTCCTGTAGGCAAAGACTAGAACAAACTATTACTATAATTCATTTTTTGTCATTATATGTTGTACAGGAGCAGATTTGGAGCGAAATAATTGTGAGCAGCTGAAGGCTGTTACTTAAAATCAATTCAAGAGTACAAAAAATAGCAGTAACATTTAAGATTCAGTGAAGGGAAAGAAGAGAAGAACAGGAGCTGGGTCATACCATTAAGTTCTCAGAGCTCTTCAATGGATATGCATATATTTATCTCACAGCTCATGTGTTACGGTCCTATAGTTGCACCACAATGGGCACATTTCCAGACCACTTTCAGAAAAAAAAAAAAGAATACTTCTCCTAGAGAGCAGAAGAATGTTTTTTGTTGTTGTTGTTTTATTTCCCCAAAATGCTCCTTCCCAGTTACCATGCATTTCTTCAGAAATTACAAAAAAATTTACAAAAAACTCCCAAAACAAAATACACATCTCTGAAAAACTCTTAGAGTACCAGCTCTGGATTAGGACATAATAGGATTGCTCAAAGCAATTAAGTGGGGTTAATTCATTATTATAATTATTTAAAAATAGTTGCTTTTTTAATACAAGTTTTATTATGTAAAATAGCTTCAAATCCTTACCCACATGGCAAAGTTTGTGCAAACATTTCAAGTCAGGTACTTCAGAGTCTTTCAATATTAAACAGAAATCAATAAATACAAGTAGTACAATAAAACTTAAAATATATTAATTAAAATGCATGTTGTGCAACCTCAACATAGGTGTTATGGACCCCTTATTCCCAGAGGCTCCTTACTTACCAATTCATAAGAGCCTGTATAAGGTTTTGCACAAGTATCCCTAGCACTGCGTTTCAAGAATCTACCCAGTAATGTGTCTATTGAACACAATAAAAACATACCACAATATCTTAACAAATGATGATGTTTAAGAGAGAAGATCTGTTTCACCCTGTGAAATCTGCTTACTGTCTGTGAAGTGAAAATGAGATAAATAAAGAACAGAGCAACTTCATATTACAGCAAAACAAAACAACACAAACCACCCAACCCGTCAGATTAAAGAACATTAAATATGTCAGTCTTGAGATAATGATAAATACAAGGATTTTTGCATAGGCCTCTGGAATACAGAGTCAGAATTATGGCCAATAAAACATCCACTAATAAGTCTAATTTTCTACCACTCCAGCCTAACGAGTACTCAGAACCAAGAAGTTAAACCGAATAGTAATTTCATTAGCTGATTAATCAAGTTAACAGAGGTAAGAAATGTTTTCTGCCTTCCTGGATACACAGTGCAGCACTCTGGTATTCATGGTCACTGGACTTCAGTACTTGATTAAGATCACTGTGCAATACAATCATTAATACAGATTTACAATATAATTTAACACTCAGGAAGTGCTGCACTGCTCATAACATCATCTTCAGAAAATAACAGAATGGCATACGCAAACACTAAAGGAAGATGCTCTTTTTGATATTCACTCAGGATTCGTAGGCTGTAGATAAAGCAACCGCAATGGCAGTTGATATATAGGAAGTAATTTAACATGAGATATCATTCAATGAGATGTAGGCATGTTCTCAATGTGTCTTTGGTTTAGGGAGGCGGGAATACCGATTAGAGGGCAAACTGTCCCCAGAATGTAAAACGGTATTCTGTGTTTGCAGATTTTCCTTTCTCTGTACTGGTGGCTTTGGGATGTTCGTCTTCAAACAGGTGTTTTGAGGCTCTTGAGACACCGGTGTGGATTTCTGGCTGCTCATTTGCTTAGATTTAACAAAGGACATAGTTGGTGGGCGAAGTTTGGACACTTTCTGACTCTGTTTACCCTTTAGGTCATCTGGACCAGATGTTGACTGTAGCTGAGTCGAACTACTTGATGGTAGAAGCTCAGGTTCCTTGGAAGCAGCGGAATGATTTGCAGATCGTGCGAGTATGGCCGCTGTAGGAGGCACTAAAGCATTTGGAGGCTTTGCAATTCTTAAAGTCTTTGGCCGAGAAGCCTGGTATGTGAATGAGGGTTGACCTTTCACAGCTAACTCAGTCTGCACCTCTCTAGCATCATCTCGTGAAGAGGTTTGAAAACAAGAATGAGATGGTAACGTCCCTTCCTTATTACTAGCCACTTCTCCAGGGTCTTCAGTATTTTTATTTTTCACATTTTCTAAATACGATGTACTCTCATCTTTCACGTTTAATTGTGTGTTCATTGAAGTGTTTACATCATTCAGGCTATTCTTAAGAGACACATTTGCAGCATTTTGATTCTCATGATTGCCATTTTCATGCATACCATATTTAGGATATTCACTGTGGGCCTCGATATGTGGCATTTTTACTAGTTTTCCCTGGGCGAGGTCTGTGGAACTGGGAAGGCTGCTGGAAGGCTGTAGTACTTGAGGCTGTTCAAGAGAGAAGAATGCAATAACACATTAGGCACAGAAAATTGCAGATAACATTCTGAACCCAAAGTATGCTGACTGGATGCTTGATAACAGCTGTATATCTTTTTTAAAATCAAAACTCCAACTTGATCAAACAGGATGGTTCATGGGACATGTACAAACATGATTTGTAACTGAGGTGAAAAGTTAAACCATCACTGAAATACACAGCAACATAAATACCAGAAAAAATGTATTAGCTTAAAAGTAAGAAAATGAAGAAGGCTTGGTTGATGGCTTTGCCCTAGTCTGCAGTACACCCTAAGAATGACACAAATGCTGATCAAATTCTGACTCACATTCTTAAACAAATGCAACAGCTATCAGACTGTCTCCATCCTTTAATTTCTATTCACTGCACACTCAAGCTAGATGTTCCAAAACTTTCATCGGTGCTACATACTGTACAGGCAGGAAAGGAGTTTAACGGACCACGTGAATTTATGGTGCATTTTCCTCACCTAACCAAGGTCAGAAAATTGGATACAGGTGTGCTGTAATTAGGTCACTGAACAGATTTAGGCAACCATTTTATCTTGAAGTGAATTCAAATGGACTGATAAAGAAATCCTCTTCAACAAAACAGTACAAAGTACACGTGAAGCTAGAGATCATATACTACCCACTCTAATAACCAAGGAGATAAAGAGAACTTGATGAAGCCTTTACATTTTGCCACAAGAGATATTCTAGAATCAGACAAAAGAATTGCCAATACCTCTTCTGGGTCATTTCTATATTTTCTTTGCTCTTCCCTCTAAAAAAGACCTAAAAAGATTAACGTGTGTACAAGCAGATCTTGGACCTTAAACTTGTACACAGATCTTGGAAGAATAATTTTTAAAAAAATCAGTAATGCATGGCAAACCCCCCAAACCTATTAAACTTTAAACTATACTTTTTAGCAAGTTTCAGGTTTGAATTATTTTCTTATTTTCTATATAAAGGAAAGACAACTACAACAAGCTAGTCTTTTCCCTAAAGTTTTCTGAAACTACTTTAATTCTTACAAAGTGATAGATTGTATGGACATAGTAGACAGATTTATTACATGTTTACTAATGAAATACACTCCGTGAAAAATCAGTAATGTTTGTCTTCAGGGATTATGTCACTTCAGTCACCCTCTTGAATTATCCTCAACTTGTAAATGGGAAAGCCAACTATCATCTTTTTAGCTATTAGAATCAGCAGAGAGAATGTGATGATAATCGTGCATATCAAAGTCATTTATAGGAAGAGACAGTATCTCAATATTCTTTAGATTTTCATCTTACACCCAGCAGGATTACTGCAGAAAAACAAATCCTCAGAGTTCATCATCAAGAGAAAAGTTTAATAGTAATGACAGAAATACCAAGGTTTCTTGATCTAATTCAGATTTACTGGAGTGTTTCCCACTTAGTATAACCAGTTCTCCCTGTAAGCAAAGGTAACATCTAAGTTGGGCCAGTGATATCAGCAAGTGATAGACAAGTAAGTGCAAACATGTTGAGCAGTCTGAATACAAATCGTTTTGGAAAGAAGGAAAAAATATTTTTAAAAAGTGTCAGGTGAATATCAAAACAATACTCCAGAAGTAATGCATTTTCCTTACTTAGCCAGAACTACCTTTTTTTTTTTTTTTTTTTTTTTTGAGTGTTGTTGAATGCAGAGCTACCCTTCTTAAGCAAATAATCCTACAGAAGGGAGGCAATAAACACAAGAAGTAATTCTATATTTTAAGAATTACAGCTTAAAAAAAGAATCCTTCTGACATTTTTGTAATTTTTCAGTGTTCATGTAATGGTTTACAGAAATCATTATCCTTCCATCTTAGAAGTTGACAGACAAATGTTAGCCATAATGATTTACTGTTTTGAGACCATGCTTGCAAAGACAGAACTGCTAAAAATGAGAGCAGAAACCAAAGCAATACATACCTGATTACTGTATAAATACTTAAATAACTCAGATTTTCTAATCCCAATGAAGGCAAAAATTAGTAAATTTATAGAAAGCAGTATTGTGTCAAATCCAAATACATAAAAATAATTGTCAAAAAACTTTTCCCCTCACCTAGAAAGGGTTTCTAAACACCAGTCCAAAAAAAAAAAAAAAAAAAAAAAACAAAAACAAAAAAAAAACAGATAATTATTTTATCTGACACTACAAATCCTAGCTTTATATCAAATAATGCTGGTTATACTAATCAGCAAAATGAAAAACTTAAGTTATAGAAAACATTAAACTTGTATAGGAAGTTCACAGAAAAATGAAATACACCAATGAAACAAGGTTTCTGTAATATTTCAAGTTTTGATAAAAGAGCAGGTGATATTTGAGCTTTTCCATTTTGACAATTTCGCATTTAATACTTTACATAGAAAAATAGCCAATTATTTACTTTCCTCGTTATCTTTCAAAATTTAAAAGGGTCTAAGCAGCATAATTTTCATAAAGTTAGCAATTCAAAAGTAGTACACAGCTACACGCACAGAATTATGAGGAGGGCACTACAGCTATGGTATCATCTTTTGCTAAGTTGTTTTAAGTACTGCACTGTTTCCTAATATTGCATTTCTATTTAGTCGAAGTCCATCCAGTTTGCTACACATTACCATTCAAGATTACAGTGAAAGCAGAAACACAACACTTCCAAAATATGCAAGTAGATGTTTACAAGGTATTCAACACGGAAGACTGCGTTATCTTCACCCACAGTTTACATCTTTGCCTTATATAGAAATTTTCTTTTTATCAGGGAGTCTTAATAAATTACAACTAGGTAGTAGTGAAAGCACCAGCAGAAGGATTAGCACTTGGTGAAATCCATCATAAGAAGGAGGGGGGAATAGAAAGAAGCATTCCACCTTCTAAGAATATTTTATTTCATGGAAGTCTTAAAGAAGTTTGTCATCTGCCTTGCTCTAAATACTCTTTATTGATAATATTTCAGGGAGGTACAGACCACGACTTGGTGTAGACTGTCATTCTAAGAGAGTTTATTGGACAAAAATAGAAGTAAGCTATTCAGAGAGACAAGAACACCTGCATTCCTTTGTGATGCTCCTGAAAACTGAAGTTAAACTGTAAAACATTTCCTAGTACCATGCAACTGAGGAAAATTAATTCTCCCCAAAAATCAAAGTACATTAAACAAAACGCTTTGTGCATGCATTCCTTTTTTACAAGAAAAGGGAACAGTCTTTTCTGTAACGGCAAGAGCTTTAAAGAATTTGGATATACTGATGCACCAAGAAGACTAAATTACAGTTCCTACCGCATTAGGCTAAGATTCTTCTGTTTCTCTCATCAACCAGAGAAAAACAACATATCTGCAAAGAAGTTTACCATTAATACTCAGTACTGAACCACTGAAATAGTTTTCCAACAAAAAGCCAATATAGATACAAATATGTTATACTGATAAAGTAGTTGTATCAGTGTAGCCATGACAGTAACAGTCACTGCAGTATTCCTACTGTAAAATTCCTTTCAGTTTTGCTTTGGTTATTCTGTATCTCTAATCTGAATACCCATCTCAACTGCCCATACAATAACTCCGCATAATGAAATATAGACATTTTCTCCCTGTGGTATTTTGAGGAACGAAGGAAGCGAAGCAATGAGAAATCAGAACTACATGCACATCTCCAATAGACATGCATCATGCACAGGGCAAAAAAAACAGTGAAAATGCATGAGGAGGAGATGGGAAGAAATCTGAAGTTGTACTGTACCACGCTTTATCACAGAAGTAATGGACTAACTTCTCAACTCCTTGCCAATGGCATAATGGGAAAGCAGAGACAAGAAAAAGACAAGGACAATGATGTCAGAGGACCAAGACAACACATTGAGCAATTGCCATGACAGAACTGCAACTTTTCATCATTTAAATTGCAATTAGCACATCCCCCACTTGTTTTTAATCCATCTTCAAGAAACAAAGATAGCAGTAGTGTTTAAGTAATAAAGTATGAGCAATATTTATAGCAAGACTTGCATGGAACACCTTTGTTCTCCAAACATGAAGTCTTTAACACATTTCATCTCTTACACTTCAAATACCATTAAGAATAGTAACTAGAATTTGTGTATGATTAAAAGTGTATACATCAAAAATGTCTGCATCCATGTATATACACGTTAGATATCTAACAATGAATAGCAGGGTCATAAAATAAACTGTATTACATATTTTGACCTAGTTGCCTTTAGCCATCTTCCTTGCAACTCACTCACGAGCCTGAAGAGACTCCGAACTATCAGTTTTTCTGATCAGTTTCTTCTTTTTGGAAAGGGGTAGGGAGCAAGGAAGAAGACGAACCTTCTTGCCCCATACGTTTTTCAGTTTCTGATCAATCTGACATCCCTTAACTCACTGCCATGGCACAGGGTAAACTGTCATTTCCCAGCCCTTCATTTGAAGATGTAGCCTTGCTGGAAGGCTCCACTGGAAAGCTGTCATTTTCTACCTCTGGCAAACATCTAAGATTTTGCACCTTAAATCTGTAGCATTTGTCAATACTTTCATTTTGGATTTTTTTCTGTTCTCTTCCAGCTAGCTGTATTATACCTGTATTTCAAAATCATGAAATAGCATTCTACAGCATGCTATATTACCTCAAACTACAATACAAAACAAGCCTAATATTTTGTTATTGGGCTTGGTTTTTTTTTTTTTTTTTTTCTCTTTCTTCTCCTCCTCTTCTCCAAACCATCATTCCCCCTTGCATAGGGTAGTAAAATAATTAGTAATATGGAATAGCATAGACTTTTTTTCTGTGTAGTCTGGATTTAAGAACAACTTTCTACAATAAAAATATTGTCTTAAATTACTGGAAATTATATATAGCTACATCAAGGCAGGTATTTCATCCATAAACTCAGATATATGTACAACAAACAAAATTATAACCACGCATAAAATTTAGTTTTGTTTGCAAACACAACTAATTAGGTACAAGAAACATTTCCAGTGTAGTCCAAGCTGCACATTAATCTCTCACAGCACAAATACATATATAAAAAGGACAATAATATAATAATTCCAGGACATTTTTAATAATTTGTCACTCTTCACATGAGGGTCGTAGAACTTCCAGGGTAATTTTCTGAGACAAATTTGTCCTCCTAACATTAACACTTTGCACACCATATCAAGAACATGAATTGATCAATAAAGTCTTAGATTAATCACAGCAACATGATATAATGTTAAGCAAAATACCCTGGTTTAAAAAAAAAAATGCAAGAAAAAGTAAAGCATGCACCTGATTTATAATCAACGCAGCTTTCTTGTTGGTGATAAAAAGCTATATCTCACCTGCTAGAATTAAATTACCTTTATTTGTAATGCTTATGTAGAAAAGCTCTAAATAATTTTGCCACAAAGTACATAGTAAACAGATGTGAACTGCAATTCTGGAGGTGAGCAACAAAACAGCTTTCATCTGTTTCTGCATGGAGAAGTACTTGAGGTTAGGTGTCTACACAAACTGGTATAATATTCTTGAATTTTAATAGTTTGAAGTCAGTTCGCTGAAAAGGCGTATTCTACATGCTGCATTTCTAGAGCTGTGTCATTAAAGCTCCAGAATACAAACACAAAAAAGTTTCCAAACACAAAAGTTTCAAGTGGTATTAAAGAAAGTTTGCTATGTCATCAAGTTATATCCGATTACCAAAAAAAAAAAAAAAAAAAGAACACAGCATAAGAGCTGAGTTCAACACAAATTATATGAATAGAAAACATACATTGATTTTTATTATTTTTTTAAGAATTAAATTGTATTATTGTTTCTCCGGCTGTTGAAACAACATGAAGTATTACAAAAAATAGTTCTCATTAACATTACAAAACACAGTATCCAATTCCAAAGAACAGTTACAAAGCATTACAGCAGGTTCTTAGGTCAACTTAAGCAGTAGGCACGCCAACCCTGTAACTGGTGCTAACAGAACTGCATGCATGACAGTATTATAATATTACATAGCAGGGAGATATTACCTGTCCTGTATAAGCTATACTTTTATGGCTGCTGTAAACAACTAAATATGAACAGTTTAGAGATTTATACCCCTCAATCTACTGTGTTTCCAAGTGTTCTACGTATCCATCACATATCAACAACAAACAAAAGAAACCTACATCATTCACAAGTGCAGATGCTATTTTAGGTTTGGAATCCTGAATTTCTCAGACTCACAGAATGGTTGGGATTGGCAGGGACCTCTGGAGGCCATCTGGGCCAAAGCCCTGCTCAGGGCCTCCCAAAGCAGGATGCCCAGCACCATGCCCAGGTGTCTTTTGAAGATCTGTGAAGAGGAGACTCTACAACCTCTCTGGGCAGCCCATGGCAGTGCTCCATCACCTGTGCCGTAAGGAAACGCTCCCTGATGTTGAGACAGAACATCTTATGTTCCAGTTCATGAAGACTTTGGGCAGAATTTACAGAAGTGCCTGAATTCCAGCATCTCCAGACAAAAAAAAATAAAAAATAAAAAATGGCCAAGCAAAATCGCAATTCTTTTGTGGTCCCAACACCTTCTCTGTATCATTGCAAAACAACATAAATTTGACTGTAAGCTTTTCCTGTTCTTAGTGGTGACACCCAGCTCACCACTTGCCTCAACACAACTCACCATGCCTTCGGCATTCCCTACCAGCTCAAAAGAGAGAGACCTAAAACCACAAAACCAAAGGAAGATGTGGTGTGGGGACAGAAGGATGCTAATGATAATTCTAGTCGTATGCTACTTTATGGGACCCTGCTCTAAAAAAAAAGTAATAAGTCACTGATCTTGTGCATGTCAGATGAATTTCCAACATATCTCTTAATTTATTTCATTTTTTCTCAGCTTTGATCAAAAAGATAAATACTTAGACAAAGAAAAATGCTAGAAACTATTATAAAAACATTTTGCTGAGCAGCAATTAGAGTTTAGGTTGATTAGTCCAGTTGGGTTAATCATATCAATTTTAACCTACTTTGTTTCCATTAATATGAATTCATAGAATTTAATACATAAGATGTACACTAAAAAAATTCAACCAGCTTTAGTAATGGTAGTTCACTATGGAGTTCCTGAAAAAGAAGCTATTGCTGTTGGTGGAAGAATGAAGTCAGGGCTCAGAACTGGTAAGGGATTAGCAAAAGTATTCTTCTTTGTAAAACAGTCGGAGTGGATGACGTGACAGAGGCACACATCTAGCAGCTTGGACAGCACCGCCCCATTCTGACTATGATTGGTAAGCTCCAAAAACATGATATTTATATGTTCCTCAGATCTAATACCTATCTTTTCAAATTATTTCTCTGCTGACAGGACAGCAAACTAGCTATGCTGTGCTACAGCTTGCCCTCCAGCCAGAAACAGACCACACGATGATCAGCTTTTGGGGTCCTACATTCATTACACTTACACATATGCACACACAGAAACAAAGCAAATCCCTCTATGGCATAGAGAAAAGCCTATGAAACACAGAGTGCATTCCTGGTGAGTTGATTAAATGACTATTGTCACAGAAACGTCAAGAGAGTATTTGAAATACAATTTGAGATGTTTTACAATATTTTTCTTCTCGCATTTGAAATAATCATTAGTATTATTTCAAATAATTAAATAGATGTAAGCTTAGTTTTCCAAGGTGCAGCTTATTCTTCAGATCTCCGCTGGGCCTGGAAATCTTAGTGTTTCCATAATTTTACTGTATTTCCTGTCCAAATACACTCTTGGACATTGCTAAGCAAACACTGTAATTTTCAAATTACAGTAAGTTTTAAAAATATAACTTTAGCTTTATTAACCAGTTATATTTCTCTGAACAATTATCCGTTTACAATGCAATACCCAAGCACAAAATAAGACTTACCATTTCTCTACGATTATGTAAGCACACATTTTTAAAATCAGCAATTGTCTTGTTTTGCAGATCCAAGCCAAGAAAACAAAAGCATCTTAAAACAGCCCGTATTATAGCTAGCACAAAAGCAACGTTAGCAAATCATGCAGGTTTTGCAACAGCCACTTCAATGCATTAGAAGTCTTTTTACAATGAGCATCGTGAGGAAGAAAAAATACTAGTTTCAGGAAAGCCATTCTGTAAGTTAAGAAAACTTCTTGTGAGAGGCAATGACAACTACACTTTTCTCACCAATATTTTTATGTACTTCCACAACATATTTATGCAAATACATCCACATATGCATACATGCAGACTCATGAGCAAACAGAACACACAAATAGGAGAGTATATTACAGCCATGAAAAAGGGAAAAACGCAGCAAGCAAGATTTATGTTAAGACGAGACAGGAAACAAGGGCCTATTCGGTTTTGCCTGAGGAAATGCTGAAGTAAATCAGCGTTTAATATCTGTTATAAAGCTCTAAGTTGTAGCTGCTTATATGCTGGGTGAAGGAAGCAATTTGGTTAGCCACAGACTGTTGTGTATGTCTGTAAATCTGCCTGAAAAAGGAGGATACTACGAGATGAACAGTGCGTGCAAAGGGAAAGCTTCTACTGGAACACAGTGAGGGAGATGAGTGAGAGGTACAGACTCACTCTGTCTGCGGTGCGGTGGAACAGTCCGAGGGATGCCCTGGAATGAGCCCTGCCAGGGAGAGAAGGAGGGAGCAGAATACCCACCCTGTGCAGAAAGAGAGAGGGGGAGAAGTATAATAAAAAAAGAGAACAGGGAAAAACAAGACACCAAAAAGCCACACCAACCTTTTCTGTTTTCCCCCAGAAAGGCATCGTTATATTCACAGTTTTGCCACTTTAAGGCAGCCTTAAAGTCCACATTACAATGCCCTAAACTAGCCAGAAGTCTTATACACATCCGTTTTAATTCAATATATATATATATATATATACACACACATTTCTGTTAAAGATATTTTCAAGGGAGAAATACAGGAGCTGAACTTTTTGTGTTAAAATGGATGCTACAATTGTTGTTTTCATACTTTCAAAAGTGTTTTTAAAACGTCTCACTGATTAGGACATGGGTTAACAACACCAATCCACTGGGAAACCAATCGGCTTCAGTTTACAACAAAAAGATTCTATCTCAGAAAACATTTTCTAGCAAAGCCTGGTGCATTTTGATAGTATTATTGAATGTGAAAGAGGAGAGGTGACATTTAAATGTTTTTCTTGCATTTCGTTTTAGGAGCTTGAGCTTTCTTCTACAGGATCAGAGAACTGTGACTATGTATGTCAATGACAAGCAAGGCTTGGCTGTCAGATGTTTCAGATAACTGAAGACATTACCCAAGGAAAAGTAACTTTATGTAGATTATCATTTTTTCCTTTAAAGGAAACCTACCCAAGCTGGAATTACCCTTTTAATTAGATTGTTAACCATCATTACTCCAAGTTTCATTCCTGTTATGACATGAATTAATGCATCCCATTTAAATCAAGTCTTGAATTTTGTTAGCTAGAACACGAACTAGAACAGGAAATATAGAAAAAAAGTTGAAAAGATTTCTTTATTCTTCAGAAGCTGAGACAATGAGACAAAATAATTACTTGAAAGAACTGCAAGGGATTTTTTTTTTTTTTTTAAATCCAATTATCTCTAGATGGAGATATTGATTATTTAACATGTCCTTACAGTCCTCCATCAGCAGTCATCAACATTCACACAATTTTTAGACTGCTCCACAAAAGAACATAACTAGTTTCAGTTAAGTGGTATTAAAAAACAATGTATTAAAAAACAGATATGTTCCTAGAAACAAGATGAACTGATCAGTGATTGATGAGATTAACAAAAGCTTTAGATTCCCACAGCACTGTACAAAAGATGACTATATTTTTCAGGCCAGCTTGTAGTAGTTTGTTCACATTTTATCCTGTCACGGTGGAGGAACAACAACTATAAATTCTTCCCATTCTCTACACATAACACAATCTCCAGACAGTAGAAAGCCCAGCATCATCAGGTACAGGTCTGATCTTCTGAAGACCTCTTCAATGGGGCAGGTTTTTTTTGTTTGTTTGTTTGTTTGTTTTCATTGGTGGTGTTTGTTTTTTCCTGTTAGATTTCTTTGACATTAAGGCATTAAATTAAGAGGAGTGGTGAAAAATTTATATTCTTTCTTCCTTTAAAGAAAGGCATTAAGGCAAGTACAAGCCAGCTGATCTACAAAAGTTAAGATATTGTAAAAGCAAAGATGATGTCTTCATACATTCCAGTACTTTTTAAGCATCCATATTAGCACTTCAAAGCACAGCCCTAAATAGTCTCGTCTGTAATTCTTCATGGTATTTAATCATTGCTCATTGACTAGAGAAGTAAATGAAGAAAGGGCAAATAACTTTTCAGTGTTTTGCCTGCTAAACTAAACTGTTCTCCAGGCATGGTTCAGTTCCCTTCTCACTGATGCCAGAGAACATTCTATAAGCCGAGAAGCAGAACCAGCTATTCCTCTGGCAGCAGTCTTCAGAGATTACATTGCTCCATGCAGGCCAATCTCAAATAAAAGCTATGTTTCTCCTTTGTAGAAAACATAAAAGCATTGCCTAACTGTACATTAAATGAAGTAACTAAAAATCAACATCAGTGAAACTGAATAAGGAAGGAACAAGAAATACAGTGTTGGGAATTTAGTAGTGTGGGTATTATAAGTATTTTAATTTTTTTTTATACAAATGATAAAGATTGTACTGATCCTCTAGATACATTACATTAAGAGAGGAGTATTTGATAGTAAGGCTGGCTTATGAAAAGATGACTTCTAATAGCATTTTACATAACATCAGCACATAAACCTACTAAGCTTTCTTCTTTCTAGAATGACTCGCATTCACTCCCCCATTAGTCAAACATATGCTGATGCTCCCAAGAAATCCAAAGAACAGGAAAAAAAACACATATACACAAGTAAGTGTCTCCTAGGTTATGGCATTTATGGCATATATTTAAAACACTCAGAAAATAGTAGTTTCCTAATGAATATAGGGAAGAAATGTGAATAACAATCTTTTTTTGCATGACTATTAAAGAGCCTCTAAAACCAATAAGCAAACAATGGTAGAATTGAAAGATGAGAACACTACTTACCTACGTGTTTATTTTTAAAAAATGAATTACGCAGAAGAGCAAAAACCAATAGTATTCTTCTGGGTTCTGAAGCTTAGTGTGATGCATTTGCACTTTAATGTTAGACAGCAGTCCCCACAGTTCCTCCCCTCAGCTGTTATGTACATCCAGGCCTTAAACTTAAGTCCCATTCCTCTCATTTCCCAGATACTGAACTTGTGAAACAACAAAAACATCCCAACAGAAAAGTGATTCAGAATTTAGTACCAGGTAGAATACTCAGGAAGAGTGTGGAAAAACAAGACCAATTGAAATCAAGCAGCCTACAAACCAGAACAAAGTGATGAACGTTTTTCACAGAACCTGATGAATTGTACAATTGCTGCTAAAACCTTTGACCCTGAAGTTTTGACCTTCACTGCACTGCAAAACTTGGTGGGGGCCAGGAGGATTTATTTTTAGAACAATGCTACTACAAAGATATTAAGGCCAGAGTTTTCCATTGCTAGGAAGAGACCTCAACCTTAGCATAAGCAATCACATGAATAAAAGCAATTGCTTTTGCCAGAGCAGGACAAGAGAAATAGTTCTAAAGTACTGCTGCATAGTAATTTTAGACCAACAGCCAAACATTGCAGCTATTTTTCCAAGGATACACCAATATCCAAAACCACTACTGCTTTGCTTTAAAGTGTCTTTCCTGTTACAGAAACAAATGCAGGAAAAATCCACTTTTATCCCCATGTCTATCTTTGCTGTCTCACCTAGCATTGCCAGCTGTCCCACAGAAACTCAGAGCACCACCTCATGAAATTTACAATGACATACTCCAAGTATCAATGCAAACAAAATATTTTTGCAGCTGTTTCCTTTTGCTAGCCTAACACCCAGGAAGATTATAAATGAGCAGCTCTGACATGCCATTGTATTTTTGGAAGTATAGAACATCAAGTTTTATGTGCTGGTTTTAGACTGAACAAACAAGAACCGCTGTGAAAGATTTTAAGGACCTCTGCTCTGCACATGCCTACATGTCATGCAGCATCACTGCGACAAAGCAAGAAGCAGATGCACAACAGGACTATCTAGTCCAGTCATGGTACTGCATCACCAAGAAAGTACATGCATTAGTGGTCTTTTTAATACATTAAAACAGATCAGCAAGTGAACAGCACAGCAGAGAAGTGCTGGACAACAGGAAAAACCTATGCCAAATGTGAAGATAAACACTTACATAGCTACTAGGCTTCAATACCTGGAAATTTAAAGTTGCAGAGTGAAAGCATACTGAAGATTTATAGCTCAGGGAAGAAAATACTCAAAGACAACAATACAAAGACAACCAAAGCATTATGAAGATTCACAGAATCAATTGATGTGAAAGGATTTGGAACAAGCAGCTGGAACAATACACTAATGGAAGGCAAAGAATATCTCCGCACAGAAGTAGAAAATAGGTGTAGCAAAGAACAAGAATATGCATGCTCCTGTGCACACTGAGTTTTTCTATTGTTGTTTTACCAGAGACAAGAGTGAAATTATAAATAACCTTTAAGAAAGAAAATAAAATCTCATCACCACTTGCTACTCTGAGACAGAGGAGAAAGTCAGCTCTTACTGTTACTATTCACTGTTTCAAGGCACAGGAGAGCACTTCAATCATGTTCTGCTAAGGAACTGGACCTCATGGCCAGATTTTTTTTACAGGCATGTTCATCCAAATTCAGGGGCTTATAGTTTGCTTAATGTACTTTACTTCTCAGCATCTGCAAACAACCTTTTTAGTTCAAGACATCGAATAACTTGATAACAGAAATTGAAGGCATCTAACCCCCAGTATTCCTCAGGTAACTTTGTATACAAAACTTCTATCGAGTTTTTACTTTTATTATTCTCATGATAGTTAAACAGAAGGAATATATTGACGAGAAGTGAATTCCATGTAAGAGATGTATATAAAATCCAACTAGACATGTCATGCTCTATGCTGGCAGTCAATACCTGCACAAGACTTTATTCAGAGGATGGCTAACCAAAAAGAATGGTTGCCTCTAAATTATCATCGTCTATATACACAATCAGAAATTATATAATGCAGTTTTTAGCATACTTGCAGGACATAAGACATAGTATGTAACAACCAGAATGTGACCAGGCAATAAGTAGCTATTAAATTTTAATATGCCCAGTTTTCAAAACATTTCAAAACAGGTTTGAAGAATTAACCTAAAGTTACACAGCTCACATTTATGTACATATTTACCTTTAAATATAACCTTTGCCCCCCCGTAGAAGTAATTTCAAAAAATTTGTGGTCTCTATTAAGAATAACCCAAAATTTATTTTCACATCAACAGGGGCCATTCTCTAGAACTTTATCTGGTAATAAAGAAACAAACAGATAATACACAGTTTTTGAAAGAATACATTTAATGATACTTACGTGTCTATTCACTAGGAAAACCATGAAGCAATCATGAATATTTGCTATTTTAAGTAGAGTAAAATTGCAATAAATTACTGCAATTAACATGGTCTTAAATTTCTGAGATCCTTTAATAGCTGATTTCCACTCTCACTATTCTCTAGCATATTCCAGCAACTATTCGTTGTATACCACTACATTAACAATGTTTGTTAAACATTTCTGGAAGCATTTCTTGAACAAGTTACTAAGGATGTTCACGGACTTATTTATGCTTCACAAATTAACACACAGTATCAGTTCTACTAGAATTTGTAAACTGTTAGAATAAAGTTTCTCCCTGAAGAAAATGTAGCTTACTTCTGCTTTCCACTGCAAGTCACATTTTATGTTACTAGGTTCCAGATCAACAATGACTTCATGTCAAGGCTTTATCTACATTTATTCTACTCATATTAAACCATGCAATAAAGCATACAGCAGAGGAACTATTATATCAGAGAACTGAAGATTATTAGATCTGGAACTTGGCTACAGCAGCAAAATTGCTGCCCTTTAAGAAATCCTGCCTTAAGTACTACTATCAATTTGTTTGTTTTGGGTTTTGTTCGTTTGTTTTTAATGTCTTCTCATTTGCTTTTAAATTTCATGGAGTCATTCTGTAAGCATTCTGCTCAAAAACTTTTTGAGCTGTTATTTACAAATAGCAGTTCCTGAAAAGCAGTTTATTTTGAACATTTGTCAATACTTTGCATTTTCCAATTCCACTATCAATTGTCTTGAGAAATTTCACATGTAAAGATAAAAGAGGTTTATTATGTGTATACATATATGCATATAAAGACACACCCAACCAGGAACATAGTGGTAAGCCCTTTTTTATTTTTATTTTATATTCTCCCTTAACCTGAATTAATTTCCATATGACACTAGCGTATTTTCAAGCAAAGGTACTGAGTAAGTTCAGAGGAGTGTACTTCACCTTGATGAAAGAGATAATGGGGCTAAATGAATCCTTTACCTGAGATTTAATGTCTTAGCTTCCTCCCGTTCTCCATCTCCTCCAATATCTGTCTTACAAATTAGTAATACAGGTTGCTCAAACCGAAGCTTCTGCAGTTAGCAATTAACTTTTAATAGTTACTAATCTGTCTCTGAATTTACACTGATAATGAGATTGGAAAAAAAGGACCACCAACAATAACCAATAACTTAGGCTCAGTATCAGTGCAGAAAAACATTCTAATATTGTCACAGATTAAATTAAATGTCACAGATGAAATTAAAACCTGGGAAAAAGAAATAATACAAGAGCTCCAAAGACATCAGATAACAGAATGGAACAAACATTAAGGACATTACACTTACTGGAACAGTAAGTTTGCCAGAGCAAACTAAGAGATAGTTAAGGTTATGTTCTCTTTACTCTGGGTGCTTTCTAGATAAAATGTTGAAAAGCTAGGTCTCAACAGGAAAAAAGTGTTTGCTAGCAACAGCTAATCATACCCCATGGTAGTATTCCTATCCTAGCACTAGATATTTAAAATAATAGTTTTAGAGGGCTGGCAGTGGCGATTCATCTTTACTAAAATCTGACATCAAATAACTAGTGGCAGGGTAAAAGGAAACAAGAATTCTAATCCATTTTTAATCTTCCAAAGAAATCTCTCAGGATTCTCTCTCTAGAAGCAGTAGCTGCAAGATTATGATCTGAAGACTATTTGCTGGTGACTGATAAAAGCTTTGTTCATAAGACATTTCTTTATTATTTAATATCAAAAGTGTTGCCTCCCCTCACATCATCTTAAGTATTCCATTACTGATCCTTGAAGAATTTAACAATGTTGTATAATTTAACAATGTTGTATAATGGAAGAAAATATGATCCATGCAACAACATATGGGAATGAACATGTCCTTTGTCAAAGTGATTTTCACCCAATAATTTTTTGAATAAGCTAAGTTCTTCAAATATACTATTGAAAAAAATATTAACTTTTCTGTTGTTGCTGTTGTTTTTTACACTTAGGGACCAAGAGTTAGAATACAGTTACTTTTCTTCAAACACATGCACAGCAGCAATGAAACTTCAACAACGAAAAACAGATATGAATACCTATGACCTGAAAATCAAAATAGGAAAATGTCTTAATGTATGTTTAGATATACAGCTTGGGCTGCCTGTAACATAAATAGCGCAAAATATGATTAAGCACGGAATTCTAAAATTTAATTATATATTTTAAAATAAAAGTGTGTAATAAACTTAAGAAAAAGTCAGCAAAAGAATGTGTACGGTAGGCACAGCAGTAAAGATGTATGAACAGAACACTCATTTAAGAGTATAATCTCTTAAATAAGGCCAGCCAACTTGTGTAATAATATTAAGAATAAAACTGGGGAGTGAAATACAAAGTAATATCCAAGAAGGAATGGCAAGTTTTACTCACAGAGCTCCTTCTCCAGGAGGTTTGAGTAAATTTATCAGCACACACAGACGTTGCTCCTGAAGGTTTTTGGTTGTCTCTCTGGCAGTTACATCTAGTGGTCTTAATCCCCAAAGAAAGAGAAAGGAGAATTTATTAGAAAACAACTAGGTGAGATTCTTGAAAAGCACCATTGAGGCCCAGAACTCAATACCATGTTTATTTTGTATTGATACAAATAGAGTATTGGTCTAATGTTAATTGCTCATCTAACAATTAATTCTCCAGGACTATGTGTCCCTCTCAGGAGGGTACTTGAAAGATGTGGATCATACATATGCATATGCACAAAAATGCAGTAATTGCAAATATCTGCAATTAAGACGACGAACAGGTAGGTAACGGTATGTTCAAAAGCTTTATTCAGTATATATCGAGACAAAATTAAATCATAGATGTTTCTACCATTTAACAAAAGGAAGGTGCATGGGGACTGTAATGAAAATTATTATAAAATGAAATTTCATATCCAATGTCATAACACATCCTATAGTATGAATTAAGTTTCACTACCATTAATTTAAAAAGGGTTATGAAAGCTGTTATAAATAGTCTTAGTAGCTAAGGAAAACGGCATGGACTGCACAGGAAATCACAAAGAAAAAAAGTTATTCCCGTCACAGAAATCTATTTGTAATGTTCTTCTTCTAAGGCCCAAAATACATTTAAGTGATATCATACCCTCCCCTCCATGCTACTTAGTGGTTTTGGTTGAGACAAGATCAATCAATGAGTTTCAAGTAAATTCAAAAAGCAATTTATCTAAAATAGCTTCAGGAAATGGCTTGAGAACATGTGACTATTTTGCAAGAATTGTCATACCAGACTAGTTTGCTGGAATCAAATGCAGAAATATACATGGCAAAACCCAAAGTTTACTTTGAACAGGAACAAAAAGTGAGGTGGCATAAAATAATTTCGCCTGTTTATCTGGACATGATTTATGATAAGCATCCCCTAGTTTCAGAGACATAACTTTTATTTGGTCAATTTAATATTAAAAATCATGACTGGCCCTACTGAATTAAAGATCCCCACAAAAAAAGTCAAAGTCAGAAGTTTTGCTCTCTTAAATCCTTTGTAAGAATTACCTATTCAACTTGCACTCTGCAGTACGTACTTGGGTTTTTGTATAGCATTTAACATTATACTTACAAGTTGATGCTCTAATTGGTTGATTGTTTCATCCTTTTTCTTCAGTTCATCTTTAAGCTTCCTGATCTCATTCACTAGATCTTCTGTCTGCAACAGAACATTGGGCAATACAAAGTTTTCCATATGGGCTACACAACCTAACTCAACGCCTCTAAAGGACATGCTACTTCAGGTGTTCGTGGAGCCCTAGCAGTAATATTAGCACATGCTTTCCTCACCTTTTTCATTTGGTGAAGCGGGCTGATAAATACAACTAAGAATAAAGAAACTTGACTAGAAGTCTCTTTAAAAGAGAGTTTAACCAGCTCCCTCCATTCACAATGTGTAAGTAAATCAGCTGCAATTTCAATACAGATTCATCATTCACGAAACTGGTGCCATGGAGTTAAAAAAAAACTAACCATTAAATACTGCCTCTAGCAGTATTTCTGTTAGCAATACTAGAAATATTTGGACTAGTATTATTTAATATCTTTGTTGGCAACATGGTCAGTAGGATTGAGAGCACCCACAGCACATTTGCCAGCGACACCAGGCTGTGTGGTGGTGTTGACTCTTTGGATGGCAGGGATGCCATCCAGAGGAACTTCGACAGGCTTGAGAGGTTGGCTCTTGTAAACCTCATGAAGTTCAACAACGCTAAGCATAAGGTCCTGCGCTTGGTCATGCCAATCTCAAACATCAGTAACAGGCTGTGTGATGAGTAGATACAGATCAGCCCTGCAGAGGAGGACTTCAGGACACTGGTGAATAAAAGCCCAAACATGAGCTTGCCGTGTGTACTTGCAGCCCAGAAAGGCAATTGCATCCTGGGCTGCACCAAAAACAGTGTGGCCAGCAGGTTGGTGGACATGATTCTGCATCCCTCTATCCCACTCTCATGAGACCCCACCTGGAGTACTGCGTTCAGCTATGGGGCCCCCAGAATGCAAACAACAGAATTGATTTGAATCCATCCTACTAGAAACTGACAATTTTAAATCATGCAAAGTTCAGGAAATTAAAAAGAATGATATATATGCAAGTTAGATTTAAAATATATGTATTTCTCATCACATGGTAATTTTAATGTACTTCACAGCTATGCCATACATTGAGGGGTGTTCTATCATTCAGTAGCATACATCTACTCTTTCATTTTCACTAAATGTTATTAGTTACTACTTTAGGACAGCATCCAGATGGATTTCTTGTGCAGTTTTTCTAAACCATATGCTAACTTCAATTATGAAAATGACAATTCAAAGTGTCAGCTAAACCTAGCTTTTGTTTTTTGCTATGAAGTTAAAAAACAACATATTTTCTTTTAGAATTTAAAACTAAGATTGTGAGGGAGATGGCTGTTGAAGTACAAGCACAACTAATGTATCAGACAAACAATTCAAGAGAAAATAAATCCTAAATGAAACATTAATAATGTAGAAATTAGGATTGTTAAAGGATCATGTAAAATAGATCTGTGGTTTTGGCAAACCTCTTAAACACTGAAATCAGGATTTGGATAAGTGACCTTCAAACAGAAACTGGACTGTAAGTATTCTTCCCTTTCAAAATATATTTTGAACTTCATTATCTCTTCAACAAGTACTATTCTCCTACTGTAGCATAGGATTAGTGACCTTTCTATATTGACTTTACAGTAAGAGCCTCTAGTAATTCCAAAACTTCAACACTGTAGAAGTGTCAGGTCTGCGACCTGAGAAGAAGCACAGGTCTGTGACCATAAAAGATCATCCTTTTCTGGAATAACCATTGTAATTGCTTCTCTCTTTAGTACCCATTCTAAAACAATGAATACAACTTTGATTTTGTGGGGTTCATTCTGCTAATTTTTAAGTTCTTATATTTGCTATACCTGCGGTATTTCAGGAAAAACTTGCTTTAGAGGAATTATATTTTAAACTGGAGCAGAAGTCAACAGAAAGTCTCACGAAATACAGAATGTAACGAAAATTATGGTACGGTTACATTTCAAAGCAAAAATTGCCATTAATAAAACTTGTCTTCTCAAATTCTAACAGTTATCAAATTGAGAAAAATCTTACAAGATGTTACTCTATAGTTTAATTCGCCACAACTGATACAAGTATCAAAAGTTATTTTTAATTATTTAAACTGTACTGGTATTAGTCAGTATTTCAGAAGGTCAAATAAATCCTTTCATTTTAACAAAATTTGATTTGACAAAATAGATTTGAATAGATGCAAGAAACATTACTTCAGTGATAAGAATTAATTTTCTTTTTACAAACAAGTTGCTATCTATTCTGGAGAGTAAATCAGTGCCATTTACCTTAATGTAAGTTGACTCAGGTTCTTGTGGTTCTGGACTGGATGGAATTGAGAGTGTGATGTCCTGGAGTGACACATTCTCATCATTCTAAGAGATGAAGAAGAAATCAAATTATTCATTGGTAAAAAAAAAAAAAACAAAAACAAAAAACTTACACTGTCCAATACATATGGTTTAGGTCAATTCACAAGTAGCTGTTTGTCCATCCCAGGCAGATTGCCAGCAGGTGACAGGCTGATGAAGCAGCAATTTGCAGTCTATAGTTCTAATAGTGTTTTGAAATATTTTGAATTATTCTGCCCAATGAGATAAGAACATTATTTAAGCCCAAACATTTCTAAAATGCTAAAGGAAGGGAGCAGTAATCAACAGATCTCACAGATCTCATCAGCTTTTTTTTTTTTTTTTTAAAAAAAATTTTAACTACTCAAATATTTATTATAACTACTCAAATACAAGTACACAGAAAAAAAAGGTGCATCAGGCTGTCACAGTTACATTTGCGATAGAGCAATAATGGGGAGGGAAAAACAGAAAACAAAACAAACTTACTACTTTGAACAGAAGTAGCTTGCATAGATTTTAAAAGCTTTCCAACAGATACCTCCGCTATACAAATACAATGCACAAAACCGGAGAAATAAGACATTCACAGCAGTAGACTATGACCTTATTGAAAAGATAGCAAGTCAATAATTTCCTGGCAATTAAGTTAAAATACTCAAGCCCCGTGCTGTACCTGACAACCAAAGAAAAAACTGTGTTCATCTGCACTAATTTCTTTACCATTGTTTTAATTATCTTATTATATACGATTAACAGTGCAACTGGAAAAAAAGAAAAGCAACACAGATCTAACACCATCAGTGGGAATTTAAGTACCCCTTTGTGAACATATGCTAGGACTACGGTACAAATCTTTGGTTTTGCTGTTTTTTTCATAATTGCATTGCTAAAATGAGATGGGGGGAAAAAAAACAGCATGAACAAGGCTGTCCATTTACAAAAAAAAAATGAAATTAGAACAAAGTAGAATTTGCAAAACAATACAACTGGTTATATGCATGTTCTTTTTGGTAGCCTAGAAATAACCCATTAAAACATCAACTTTAGAAAACCTGGAGTGAGCATATAATTTTAACCCCTAGGTAAAATTACAATGACAAACTTTTAAAAAAGCTTATCACCACATTGCAATTACCAATATAGAAAGCTACTGGTTCATGGTGTTTTTTTTCCCCTCCAACAATACAATACATAATTATACCATAAACATACGTTTAGAACAGTTGGACTAGTCTCATTTGTGCCAAATATAAAAGATGCTTGCAAAAACAGCAACATATCAAGAACAAATGCTTACCAAAGGCATTAAAAAATAAGTTGTTTGAAAATATAAGCAAAAATAAAGTATTTTTATTTCTTCATCGGAAGATTGCTTTTGCAAAACAGCAGCATTAGAAGAAAAAAATGGTTAACTTTTGTAACTATTTCCTAAACTTTAAACATTGCAACAACACCAACAAGATACATATACTTTGGCTTTCCTGTTACAGTTGTATGTAAACACCACTGACAGTTTAGGTGTGAAAATAGCCTTTAGTATGTAAATTGACAGAGGAATGATGCTGTAATATTCACATTTAAATAGCTATATAGGAACAGTCTTTAGTTATTCATTTTTTAACCTGATATAAATTTATGCATATATTTGCCTGTACTATTCAATTAGGTGTGCTCTCTTTTAAGTATCTACCACATCATGTTGCAATGATTCATCAATTTAGCATCCTTTCCTTAAGGTTATATCAGCAATACATTTGAATCACTATCTGTCTATACTGATTTTTAGTTCAATCATGTTTACTGGACACTTTGTTCTGGACTTGAGTCAACAGCATACACTGCAGCTTGTGGCCGTTTTTGTTTGGTCCCTATGTCATAAATTGGGGGTCATCACATGCTTGAAGATATATTTTAAGTGGTTTATAAAATTCAACAACAAGTTTTTAAAAAATCCTTAATTTATTAATAACTACTTAAACTAAACAGATAAATGCGGTGGAATAAAAAAACATGCTTACGCAAATTTCCTTCAAGCATTAAGAATATTCAGACTAAAAGATTGTTCTGAAAAAACCTTCACCCCTAACTTTTTGAAAACAAGTATGAATAAATGTTACAGCCTCTTTAACAACATTTTGTATTTCTCTGCATGATACTACTTGCAGGTTTGTTTTTAGTTAAATGCACATACAAAGTGCAGAAAACATGTAGAACTTCTAAAAGAACAGAGATGAGAGGGCAAAGGGGATTCTCTCTAAGAATAAGTATTCCATATTGCTTTACGGGAAAATGAGCTCCAAGTTTGAAGACAATACTTGTTTTCATTATACTAACATATTTTAGATTGTTCTATTAAAAATAAATTCAATCCATTAGAAGCAAATGCATTTTTAGCAATTGTCTTGTAGATCTTAACAACATAAGCTATGTTTTAATATGCATGATTTTAAAAGAATATGCTACCAATAATGTAATAATAATTCCATCTTGAAAACTCTGAGTGTTCCAACAGCTAAAGCTCATGAAGAAGCTGAAAAATAATGAACATTTTTTTTAAAGCTTTAATCAAGTTCTAGGCTTTGAATCCTGCAAGAAGTACAGATGATTCCAAGTTTTCTACACTACAAATTGCTCACTTTAAGAGCCTCATTTGCTAACTTAGCATTTTTCAAAGGTGCAAGCAGAAAACTCACCAAGTGTTCAGCAAGTAGAGGGTGCTATTCACCTGCTTACTACTTAACATTTTCCTGTGCATTTGACTGTAGTTTTTGAAATATTACCATGAATGTCAGTTTTCATTTCCGCTGTCAAACACTGTTATAATGACAGCCCAACAGCTAACAACCAACAGTTTAAACATAAGATATACCTTTTTTTTTTTATTATTTGCTATGTTGAATATTTCTTTGGTTTTGTTTCTTTCAAGCAGTTTCAGTAACATCAGGTCTAAAAAAAGCCTACCCTAAAAAAAAGCCCACCAAACAAGCCTCCGAAGCACTATACTTACCCTACCCCTAAAGGGCATTCCTACTGCACAAGTCACCAGCAGCCTGAACCCTTACTTCAAATCCCACAGTTTACCACTGGTTATTTAACAAAGCAGTAAGTGGGTGAGAAAGGTGGCTTTTGGCCAATGCAGCACACAGGAATAGCCAATTGGCTCCTCTCAGACAAATCCACCCAGTCTCTTTCTAGCACTGGTAAACACCTGCACAAGCCTGCAAGTTGTGTTTTGTCCAGAGCTACAGACGATTCGATGCATGCAGGAGATGGTGGGAGACATCCAGAAATAGAAATTGTGCTTAGGAAAGGAAACTGGTTGTAAAATTTTCTTCAAGTCTAAGCAAACAATTCATTTTCCTTCATCTACTCCTTTGCTGACAAAATTCTAACAAGTTACAAGGGATACTTTTACCCAACTGGGCTTGTGAATTCCCATCCGTCAGTGCCCTGAGTTACAGAGCACACTGCATTTAAACCACTTCAACAAACTTCGTATCTGCCTAACGTGCAACATCCCGTAACTCCCAAAGCTGCATCCATGCCTACTTCAAGACAGACTCCTACTCATTTAGTACAGTACCTTTATTTACCTGATGAACTGGCCTTAGCCACAGCTTTCTGAAGTTTGTTCAGACCTTGTCAACCTAGGGGCACATACTTTATCATCCCTGGTGCAACCTCATTTTAACCATGAAATCAAAGCAGTTTCTTCTTACATTGGCAGTTCAGTAAACACAGTTATTTCTTACGACAACATACATATTCTGCCCCATCTTCTTCACCGTCTGGTTGCCCACCAATTCTCACAGACTCCTAATATATTTTATTTCATTTCTCTGAGTGGCTCCTCACCCAATTTCAGTTTATTCCTTCAAATGGCTGAACCCAGGCTAGACTTAGTTTCATTTAATCAAGTCTGCCTAACCATCTAGTATTATTCAGCTTATTGATCACCTTTGCACTACACTTAATCACATTATAGCATGATTAAACATTTTTAAAGTTACTTGAGGCTTTGAGTATACCTTGTATTAGTTTCTCAAACCTCAGCTCCTTGCATTTATTTTCTTTGTTTTCAATTCAGACCCTGCTGTGAAGAAGTTGAAAACTCTGACTGTTACTCTTCTGCCCATGCTTCCATCATGCCCCCAGAAAAGAATAATAAAAATAAAATTAGCAATGCTACATTTTGTGCTGTGTTCTAAATACTGCAAATTCCAATCAGCACTTTTTTTCCCCCTACAGAGCACTAACTTCAAACATTTTATCAATATAAACAAAGATCTTATTCTATCAACGCCGTTTGTAATCTATTTTCCTGTAGAGTAGAAAGCAATGATTTCAGAGAAGAGTTAACGGATAAGCATTTGGATGGATCCTTTAGAATTCGCTTGGCAACTGGATAATCTGCTACGTAATACAGACTGTGCATCCTGAAACAGATTTGAGCGCAAGGTTTCTGCAAATATAACAAAGTTCTCAAACAATCCTACATTTTTTCTGTCATTTCCAATGACTAGACATAACTGTTTATGTTCTGTTTATATCAGCAATAAGAGGCTGCAGGTAAAGTGGTAATCACCACCAGTTCCCAATATGCACAAGCCTATAGCAGTAACTAGCAGATATTACCAGTGCCCCATGCATTTTTTTTTTATTTTTTTTTTTGTCTCTTAGAAAAGCTTACAGTTTCAAAACACACACAAAAGGCAAAGAATGACAGGCTCCAGTAAATTCTGCAGTTTCCCTGCTGAGTAGTAACAGGGAAGTAAACCCCACGTTTCCATGACAGTAGCATGTTCCAGCTAGGAATTTATTTCAGAGAACAGCCAAAGTATAGCAAAATATTAATGAACTACTTGTTTCCTTCTCAAGGTGAAACAAAATCCATTAAAGATCATCACAAAATTCCATACTCCATCTAAACATCTTTTTAAGCTGCTGTCGAAGACCTGGTGTGCCATATTAAATAAGTTACTGTACACCATTTTAACAGAGAAAGATTTTTTACCTCATGACTATCTTTTAACTAGACAATTATTGTTTTTATAGCTCATATTCACAAGTGTCTGTACTAGTAAAGACTACTAAATGCAGATAATGTTTAAAATGTTAACGTCAGAATAATCAGTACACCATCACACACGTGATGTTCAGAGGTCACAAGATTCCTAAAAAAACAGTGCAGCCTCCAAGAAAAAAAAAACATCTTTTACATGTATTTTCAGAAAGAGTCCGATTAGTTGCTGACATATAGGCAATTGTTAAATAGTTAATTAAATGAGATGAACTACTTCATGGTTAAGAAAAAATACAAGTAAATGCAGATGCAGAGAAAAGAGCAACACATACTTCAAAGGAACTCGAGTGATATACAAAACTAATCCCTCAGCAAAAATAGACGCATTTAACAGTTTTGCACTACATTTTATCTTTCCATTCAGACAGTCATATCTGATGCTATATTGAAGATGTGTACTTGAAAAACAGCTTTTATGAATAGAAAGGAAATTAATTTAGAAAGAATCATTTTTATAAGCCTTGCCTCCCCCAGAAAGGACTTCACAGATCTTACAGTTCCATAAACTGCTTCATGTTTTAGTCCTCCTTAAAATATAAGTGTTTATTTGAGATAAGACAAGTTGAGTGGGAATCTCTGCTGCCATTCTTGAGAGGCATTACTACAGAGCACAGTCAGTCCTTCCTCATAGGCTCCAGTGCTTCTTAAATAATACAATCCTTATTTAAGTAAGGAAGCTCTAACCAAGTTTTGCTCAAGCTAGAGCAACAAGTTTAAGAAATTGAGGAGGAAGATGAGGAAGGAAGTAATCTTTAAGATCAAAAAAAAACATTTACTATTAGGCATGCAAATGAACTATCTTAGTCAACATTTAATAGGCATTAACATTTAGATGTCAATTAGCTAAAGACTGCTTACAACAAAAAAGTTAGTGCTTCAGCTAAATTTTAAGTGAGAGCATACACCAGTAGCTCAACATCTCCCCATATATAATTGCAACCACATTTAGCGTGAAAAGAAGGTATATTGTCCATACAAGCTGGTACAACATTATTGGAGAATCCGAAGTTCACCCTTAACACAGTGAAGATTTCAGAACTCCTGCATGAGACACACCCCTATTCTCTATTTCAGTGTTCGATTTAAGACACAACGATGGCACTCTGTGAGAAGCAAGTAGACAGCATGTGTACTGCTGGCATTGTTATCCTGCTCACAGAGTTCAGAGAAGGCCAGGCTACTCTAATGACTACTTATTTTTCCTGGCAGAACTCTGAATTCAACACAAATCCCATGCTGCTTCAGCTGTTACTTCACAATACTTTAGATATGGTTATGTGAGCTACAGCCACAGCAGCGAATCCAGTACAGCACATCCAGTCTCCCTAGGAGTCTGCTAGGTATACATTCATTACGTGCTATGTGCTGTAGCATGGCATGCCACAGTGGGTTAGATAATCGTGCAACTTTATTTACATCTTTCTTGAAAAAGAAAACAAACTATTCCTCACACCTGAAACCTGACTATGCTTCTACTTTCACCCAAATGAGAACTACTGCTAAAATGTCAAAAAAGGTAACATTTATACATTTAAATATACTTATATATATAATTAATGCATTAATATACATTAAAATATATTTCACCTATATAAATATAGGTGAAGCAAAGACAAAACTTCCATTTCCTTTATTAAAACTAGTGTTATAAAGGAGCTCTCAATCTGCATCTTGCTTTTTCACATATTTTAAGAAGCAGCCTGTCATATGAGCCTGGCTGAGATCAAGTCCTAGGTCAGTGTTGAGACTGCTAAAATTCACAAAATGTTTTCAAAGTTGTGTTCGTTATTCTCAATCAAGCAAAAATGCAGTATTTTTATTCATTGCTGTTAGTACAAAATAAATCAAGCTTTTAACTAGAGAAGCAACTAATTTTAAAAAACATACACCTTAGGAATAGCTACCTGTCTCTTCTGTAACTTTTTTTTTTTAAACAAGGCTTGAGGCAAGGCTCATCTTTTATCACTTTCCAGACAAGTCTAATATAAACTAGGGCAAGATTTAAAATACCACCTTATGCAAGGCCACATGCTATTTAGCTATAGCTTGCACACCTTTACACAATAAGCTACAAGTATACAGATCATTTGTCTAGTTGTTTAATTGCCCTTGTGTTAAAGGCATTAAGAGCTCTGGCCAAGAAGTTCCCTCTTATCTCATGTACTAATCACTCGCTCAAGGCTGTTGGGAGGCACAGTTAATGCAGCCTACTGCTCAGACTTAGGCTTTAAGAACACATCCTCCCTCTCTGACACTTGGTACAACAGTATTTCTGACTTTGTCAGTGGAAAAACATCTCCAGTGTTCTGTTACCATAGGAAGCAAATATTCACATTTCTGAAAGGCAGAGTCATATCCTTCAATTAGCCTCAAGACTGATTTGCTTTTTGTTTTGTTGTGCTTTGTCTTAGTTCTTACTTTTAAGGCACAAAGTTGTCTCCATTATATCATGCTGTTAGGAAGCAACAACAATAAACCTAATATTAAAGAAAACATCACATACACTTTTCCATGCTGATCTGTAAATGCATCCGAAGAGGAAGTCCTATAGATTTCTATTTGTTTTACGACAAAGGAATTTTTACAGCTGAAATCTTATACTTTTGCAGATTGATCCAGCAGTTTATCAACTCCAACAATTTGCCGATTATTGAGGTTAAATTGAAAAAGCTCCTTAAAAGCTTATGACAATACACTGGAAAGGTTAAGCTTTAGTACTTCCAATAGAGATGACCTAGCAGAATTTGCTAAGCTTCTTGCTGAAACACCGAGAAATGATGAAAAGGAGGGAAAAGGTTGTTTTTGTAGTTTTTTTTGTTTGTTTTAAAAGGAAGAAGCTATAGCCATTGACTTGCTGAATGCAAGTTTGTTCAATGTGATAGATTTTTATTTATTCATTACTCCTAGCCTTCCAGGACTTTATTAAATAAAAGCCTGTCTTCACATCCACTGATCTAATTTACCATTATTTCCACGGAGGAGCAGAATACTAATACGTAATGTTTTTGCATTCAGTAAAATGCTGAAAAGGCAGAAAAATACTATTTTACATAGCAATAAGAAGTGCACTCTTAAACACTAAATCAATGTCTGAAGAAAATGAAAACAGTTTAATAAGGCCAGATGACAAACCAACTGAGACAACTCTCCAACATCCTTTTTGGCTTTTGTTCCATTTAAACAGCTTACCTGGTGTAGTAATCTTTTCAATTTCAATAACTGAGTTTTCACAGCTGTACAGTCTTGGACCATGTGCCGAAGTGTCATTTCATCAAGCATCACAGTATTCTCCGGTAAGCCCACCAGCTGTCTAGGAGCCTGGTAACAATTTGGTGCCCCATAGCTTTCAAAGTGACCAACAGGAGACTCTAGGTAGTTTGACCCCCTGAATAAAAAAAAAAAAAAAAAAAATACATATATGCATCTACATGCATACGCACACACAGGGTTGACAAAATAGAGCTAGGAAGCATTTAGCAAAATAAATTGTTATGTAACAGTCTATATTTACATACTGTGTATACAGAGGAAAACAAATCAGAAAATGCCAATGCTATTTCACTTTCCTTCCCATTTGCACAAATCCACAGACCAACATCTACAGTACCCTAAAATCAGTTTGCTCGTCATAATTTCTACAAACTTTGTCATGCAACCTATAGCCTGTACAAACTACAAGATCACACGTATTTTAAAAACAAATTGCTAAGGAAAAAAATGCAAATTTAAAGCATGCAAGTAATAAGACACTACTATTTCCCCATGGAATACATACGGTAACTTAAGCAAGCCATTTACAGTATCCTATAAAGACAACTAATAAATCACAACATTTCCAAGTAAGTTCCAGCTCAAGGCAAAACACTTGTATTTTAATTAAAAACCCACAAAAAAAATAGTTTTACAAAGAAATCATTACAAATCTGAAGGATGCTCCCACTCAGACATGCTATTCAATAACATACAACTATTCTGCAAATGTCTTATACTCAGTATGACTTGATACCTTTGATACAAAAGAGATTTCTCATCATCGTACTTTAATGGGGGTAAAGGCAGCAAGTCTTTACCTGTTCAAATCATTTTTGCCATGAATATAGTGCTCAGTATGACCAAGATGATAGTGATCCTGTGCATTCCATCGTTGCTGTGGTGCTCTTTTCCAGAATCCTTCCTGATGTTGTCTAGCATTTCTGTCTTGTCTACCATAACGGCTCATATTTTCACATTCCTCTACAGAGTGTAAAGTAAAAAAATAAAAAATTGTTCCCAAGACCATGTAATACAATATTTACTACGTGCTGATAATGGATGCAATGTAAAATCAGTTGTTTTTTTTTTTTTTAAACAGCCAAAAAAAGTAAGCATTTTTAGAAGAATCCAGGAGACTGCTATAATGAACTCAAGTTTTTAGAAGCATATAAAACTTGTCACAAAAATAAAAGCAATCTGCAGCAGAAACTACAGAGTTCAGCCTTCACAATATTTCATGTCTAAGAAGAAAATCACTTAGAGACAGGGCTATGAGGAAGGAAAACAAAAAAACAAGTAACATGTTCTTGTCTTTCTTAGTATCTTCAGGATTTTAAAAAGTTAGAACAAAACACAAACACAAAGATGGTATTTTAGAAAAATGCCAGAACTTCATTACAAAAAAGACTAGTTTCAGTACTTAAATTACATATCTCTCTCACTCTAGTCATCTGTTTGTGATCCAACTTGAAATAATTTTAATCTTAATTTACCTGGACAAAAAACATGACTTAAAACAAGCAAATGAAATCTCTTTAAAACACTAACTTCTGTAAAGCAAAGCAGATTCCACAAACTTCTGCAGCAAACAAATGCTATATTTGGCAACAGCTTGTAAACCACTAGAAACAAAGCCAAAACAACTGCTACCCGTGCAATCGGGCACAGTGAAAAAGTCCTAAACTGCTATTCTGCCATTGCACCGTCTCCTTCACTTACCCAACCAGCTTTTCCTCACATTGTCAGCCCTTTGCTAGAAGAATAAATCTACACAAGAGGACATTGTTTTATTCGGCTGCCTACTCAGACATAGCTGCGCATGAAACACTCATAAACAGGCCTTCCTTCCTGCTGAGCTCCCGGCCTGCGTGTTGGTGGGAAGGCAGCCCAGTTTTACCCTGTGATTTAAGACTGCCATCCTCACTCACTGCATACTTGTTGAACTAGAACTGCTGCTATAAATAGTGTCCAAGCGGCATCCTCCACTCCAAAACGAAACAAGGAGAGTTTCCGCGGACCTGGGAAAGTCTTAAAAGGCTGACATCAGTGAAGCTGCACACAAGTATGGAAATAAGATTGGCAAAAAGTGCTGCTAGGTGTTATAATACATCTCCAATTCCATTTTTAATCAACTAGTTCAATAACCAAATATTTATGTAAGAAAATAACTTGTACAGCTAAAATAACAAGAGATCTGTTCTCCTTTAGAGGCATATTTCTACAGCTCACACTGCATGAAAGTTCAAATGGGTCAGCTCAAAATAAGCCCTCAGTATGTTCATTGGTAGTTATGATACACAGCTTTGGAAAACAAATTGAGACACTGAATGAAAACCATATGGATATTAGCAAAGAACAAACTTCACTTGTGGTTAGTCGTGTTTGCTTAAGGGAAAGCACGAGATGACATCTGAATTCCTCTTCTCAGAACTTATTTTGAAATCACTGAATTTTTATCAGAGAAGTGATTATAGCAGAGATACCCAATTCATTCCACATTAATTTTATATGACAACCTACTTCTAAAAAAAAAAAAATGCCTAGAACAGTAATTATCTGAAATCGATCCCGAACACCAATAGTTTCTGCACCTGAATCACCAGCATAAACAGCACAGATTGCTGCAGTCACAAGCCATATTCCAGCTATGTGAACACTACAGATACTTGCTGTAGCAGCGTGAGTACAGATTATATTGATGCAATTCAGAAAGCAGTGAAGTAAACACAGCATTTCACCCACAGCCAGAATAGCAAGCTAACTTTTTTGTGAGACATTCACCTTTAAAATGCACCTATTTTGAACATCTTTTAAATTAGTTTGAAATGAAATTACTGATGCAGATACACTGCATGCTTTTTTAAAAAAAATAATAATTTAAATTGATCTATCCCTTAAAATTGTTTCTTAGTTTTTCTAACAGGATAACAATTATCATTATTGAAAGAATGCTTAGCGTGTGACCACAAGCACTGTGAGTTATCACATATGCTTGGTTTGTTATTCATTCCAGAAAATTAAAAAGAAACTTAAATGTCTGGGTTGAAAAGTTGACTACTAGCATAGCAGTAATAGTCATCAATAAGCACCTTTCACACAAGTACTTCGGAAAAATTACTGAGATTTAAAAGGTTAAGTATTGCACTTTATACGTGCCACTGCTCTTGTAGGTGGCAGACTATTTATTTTACTGTTAATTTGGCTTCATAGCTAACATACCTGTAAGAGTCTTCATCCAAAGGACTCAAATGTACTGTCAAAGCAACTGAATTGCCCCATACTTCAGCAGGCAGATGAACAGTACACAAAACAGGCAAAGCTTTTTTTCTTTCAGTGCCTGTTTGGACAGAGTAGGACACTGTGGTCCACATCCAACATTTCCGTTCATCTGAAGATATTGTCACAGTTGTCACAGCCAGAGACAAATGTTATAAGTTGGAGTGACCAAAACTAAATGCCTCAAAGGAGGCTAGGATTTGAAGAAGTCTGGCATTAATTTGCCTGACCCAGTTAATTCTGGTATAAATTTGTATTATGAATTTGTATTACGTTAGTGGCATCTGTCTCCCCCATGAAAAGGTTGACAGAATTCTCACAGACAGGAGTGCATAAAAGACTCCTCAAAATATTGCATCTCAAGACTTAAGGCTGCTGTTACCCTAAAGTGTATAAAATATACTAAGAGATAATTCTTCCTTCTACAAAATGACAAACATCTCAAGAAGAATTATGCTGTCAAAGCTGAAAATACCATTCCAGCAACATACGTTAGCTATATTTGAAAATGCAACTGAACTACTAACTTCAAAGTTCAAAGTTTATTGTACACACAGTTTAAAGAAACAGTCTGCAATATTTGTTTAGTTTGAGTCGGTTTTGCCTTTTTTTTTTTTTTAATAAAAAGGCAGTAAATTTCTAACTTTAGAATTCAAGTGTAGGAGTTGTATTAATTTCTACACTTCAGAAAAAAAAGTTGCCTAAATAAAAACCAATTGAAACTGTGCATCTTATTAAAGCAGAAGTTAGAACAAAGAAATCCAAAAAATACCTTAAACCCATAATGCAATTTCACAGTAAGATTGCTTGGCTACTTTACTAACCTTTGTCATGAGGTGGGTCCTCAGGTAGGTCCACATCGAGCATGAGATCATCATCTTCAAGATCACATGAATCGAGATTATTCAAGATATCCTACAAAAAAAGAAAATGGCAGATGGAGCCATTTTCATATCTCATTTATTGCAGTGCCATAAAGATGTTGATTGCAAACCTTTGTTACATTTCTTCTGTATACATATCTGATGTTGTCAGCAGCTTCCTCTCTTTTGAGAGAAGATCAGCCTTACCTGAGACTGTCTACGCAAACTAACAACCCTCCTACTGATCTGGTACAGTAACAGATGGATTTAAACAATTTTCTGCTTTGTACTTACGGAATGCTCCCAAGATTTTCTTATTTATTAATATTCTGCCTGCATTGTAAAACTAAATTATTTTGCTTACTTAGGATTCAAAGACAAGTTTGTGAGGAGATGTTAAGTCACCTTGTTTCAGCTCTCACGTCACACTGATCAAAAGATCATCATGTCACTGAAATGAAAGGGGTGGGTTAGGGAACCTATAGTATCTTGGTCTGACCCTTATCTTAAACCTCAGGAGAGTGTTCCAACTCCTTTACATATTGTCTTTATGGAAGGCTTAAAGATTGACTTTAAACACTTTTTCCAAACAAGTTATTTAGAATAGCAAGAAAAAGAACAGGGAAGATTATTTTCTAAGCAAACTATTGAGCAGTACTGTACCTTCACATTTTCCAAGGTAAACACATTGCCATCACCAAACACTTGTTTTCTACATCTAATTGTGATATGGATGGAAATCTCCTTTTCTTGTATACTGTTACAAGGGAATAACTTTTAAAACTAGTAAGAACAGCCATTTACAATCTGGAAAAGCTACAGATTTTCTCAGACATTGGCACACCCATCTTACGCTAAGAGACAAAAACCCAATGCAAGCTGTAATTGATTAACTTCATTGACACATTTTCTTCTACTGAATCTTTCGGGGGAAAGTCACCACTTTACACCTTGGACACCTTTTCAGTAAGTGTAAATGTCCAGACACCATTTTCAGATTCAGATTTACTTTGTTGCTATATTTCAGCATAAATAACCAAAGCCAGACTTAGGACAAATATTGCCCCTCTAAAATAAAGGAATACAGAGGCCTCTCCATTCTTTATATGTTACCAAAGACTTTTTCTGAAGTACTAAGTACTTCAGAAAAAAACAAGAACTGCAACTGTTAACAAGCTGAGAAACAATACCTGATCATGCTTCTGGCTTTTAAGCATGTTTTAGTGTGGAACAGAACGAAGAGAACACCTATATCCCTTAACATGTTTTGTCAGCCAGAGATTGGAATAGTCCCACGGTTTTGACAAGAACTTACAGCTTCCAGCAGCTTTTTCAGCCAACAAAATTTAAAATATGTAATTATCAGTACCAAGCACTGCTGCCTTTTGTCTTTAAAAATATATATATGCTACATATAAAGCTGTTTCTGAAGTTACAAACAAAACATCATGTTGTGTAAGTATGATAATAACACAAAAATGCAGTAACATTAGTACCAAGACTCCATTCAAAAAATAAGTCAGGTATATTACAGGAAAACATCTGCAGTGACAGCAAAGTCAACTGACAGTGAAAGAGAAATTAACTAACCTTCTTTCCTTTAAGAACACTAACAGCACAAAAAAAAACCTCCAGAGGTCAAGGCTGCAGAATATTCTGTTGGAGTAGCCAGATGCTGCTAGCAACATGCTGCTGGAAAGCTATGTCAGGCAAAATGCACTACCTGATTAGAGAAAGCAGTCTCTTTCACTTTATTGTTCAAAGATAGATAAACTTATTAATACCAAGTGATCATAATGCGAAGCAGGTCTAAGGAAATTGGTAATAGTTACACATCTCTAAAGCTCTTGATCTCTATTTTCTGAAATCCCACAAATAGAAGTCATAGCTTTAAGGCCTAGGATTAGATTCAGATGTTTCACATCTGCTTCTTTTCCAAGAGGAGAACTGCAGATTTTTCTTAGCTTTAGCAGCTACATCTAAAGATGATTCACAGGATCAAGACTGAAAACTATTAAGGTAGTGTTCTCACCGGGTATTAAAGATATCAGGAAATACTTAACTGTATACTAGTACAGAGACTATCAATACACTGCAAAACTGTATTCAATTGGAAAGCTATTCCTTTGCTGGCCAATCATGTTAGATTTGCTTTGTCAGAGATGTCACAAAGAAATAACATTGACAGGCATCACTGAACTGTTGACCCAACTATTCTTCTGCAGTATTCCTAGTGTTCACAGAGTACTCCTCTATTTGATTACAAATGGTGGAAAGAGCTAAGGATATTTTACGTTTTTTTTTTTTTTTTTTTTTTTTTTCCTTCTTCTTCTTCTTCTTCATGATAGAACAATAAACATTCTCCATTTCTGCAGGGAAGTCCATTTCTTGATGTTGGAGAGAGGATATGAAAAAAAAAGTTAACATTCACTTTAGAAAACATGAGCAATATCAAGGGACGGAGGAATACTTGAGACAAAACCACCTCGTTTTGTTATATTCTAGAAGTCCTACCTGAATAATATTGCTTACATATGTCATTCTAAGTATTTACAGAAAAAGAACAAAAGAAAAGCACAGAATATCAGGACACTGAATAATAAATTACTAGACTGAATAATAAATTACTAGAGAAAAGCTTTCACAAATTGAAAGTAATTTAAATAAAACGCAGATTTACCATTCCGGGGAACAGACTGCAGATGTTTACTTATTTTTATAACCATTAATTTACATTTTTCCAGGAACTCAAATGTTTTTAAGCAATGTGTATTTTTAAAGCAATTTTGCAAAATGTAGGTGTTTGAGAGGCAAATTCAGTTTGTTAGTTGATAAATTGCTTCTATGCCATGCTTTGATCTTCAAAATTAGTATGAAGAAGCACAATTTTCCCCTACTGTGGGAACCTTAATGAACATGACAAATTAGTTGAGCAGTGGGCACAACTGCTTAAGAAAGTTGAAAACATTGCCATTACCATGCAAATGCATTTTAAAGTACAATAAAAAAACATAGTATGTCAGAGCGTTAACTAATAAACCCAGATAAGGCACTTTGCTATCCCTGTATCAGAGCTTCAGAAGTCTAATGATGTCAGAAAAGGTCAGCATTTGAGATGCCAAACATACTTTTCTGTCAACAGCACATTTCGTTATGTTTCCCTAATTATACATTCCTGAACCACGCTGAGGCAACTCCATGCTAGAAAACAAAATCTGACTATGAAGTCTTCGCAATATCTGGACCCCACATGAATTCCCTTTGAGCGTTTCCTGCTGTTATCTACGTAGAAAAGATAACAGGAAATGAACTGTTATTAATGTCATCTTGAAATAGTTACAAGATAAACTTCAGGTTACATCAGCAAGTTCATACATATAAACCTGCATTTACGATCTTTGGTTATTCTTACTGCTATATAATGAATTTAACTACAAGGCAGTAACATTGTTAAGAAGAGTGCTTAACAGCTACTATCATCAAGTTCTGCCTTGAACAGGATGTAGAAAATCTCCAAACTACACCAGCTACAACCCTATAGACTATTACAAGTTTTAGCAATTATTGAGAGTTACATTAAGGGAATAGTCAATCCTACTAGGTTTGTATCATTGAGAAGAATAATGTATATAGAAGGTAGATAGCAGCTGGTCAATAAGTGGTGATTCTCCTGCTATATTTAGCGTTGGTGCAGCCTCACCTGGAACACTGCATGCGGTTCTGGGCTCCACAATATAAAAAGGACGTTAAGGTCCTTGAAAGCATCCAGAGGAGGGCAAAGCTGGTAAAAGGGCTGGAGGGCATCCCCTGTGAGGAGAGGCTGAGCACTCAGGTTGTCTAGCTTGGAGAAAAGGAGGCTGAGAGGTGACCTTGTTGCTCTCTGCAGCTCCCTGAGGACAGGAAGTAGAGAGGGAGGTGCTCCCCTTTTCTCCCTGGTATCCAGTGACAGGACACACGGGAGTGTGCCAGGGAGGCTTAGACTGGACATCAGGAAAAACTTTTATGAGAGGTTAGTTAGACACCAGAACAGGCTGCCCAGAGAGGTGGATGGTGCCCCATGCCTATCAGTGTTCAAGAGGCTGTAACTTTTGGCAAGCCCCAAAGTGGCCAGGCAGTGGGTCTCTGACCTTTGGAGGTCCCTTCCCAAAAGAACTATCTTTTTTTTTTTTTCTTAGTTTCACAAGACTAGATTCTCAAGATGTTACAATCTATAAAGACATACAAATTGTATAAATTAAAAGTCCTGTGAATAAAATTCTACCAGAACCCTCAAAATACTAGAGTTACTGTTATGTGTCTTTTCAGTAATTAGTATAAGAAAAAAAAAAAAAATTTAATGTCACATGCAGGACACCAACCAAGTCTTACAAAAAAAACTAGCACCTGTTAGCATTACAACATATGTCCCCATAAACTTCAAAAAAGCAGTTTGCCAAAGTCCCTAAATCATTTAAAGCAGACAGGTGTCCATGTCACATTCCACAAAAAAAAGAAAGAAAAGTCAGATATCCTGGTCAGATATCAACTTCATTCTTTTTCTACTACCAAAGAGAGAGTATTTAAATAGAAACACTCGTGTCTGTGTTAGCAGAACAGTGAAGCCACAATACAGGTCTTAACACGAGTCTGGTCCCCTAGCAATGGATACATTACTACAAATTCGGTAATATTGGTTTTGCTTCATATCACATGGGAGAAAACTGTAATCAAAGTTCTCAAAAAACATACTCTTGAAACAACAGATGACGTAGAGCAACTCTGAGATAGGAAACTAAATTTCCAGTCTAATGTATAAGGCTCTAAGAAGTAGTAATAGTTTCAAGTCAGTTATTCGCTTAACCCATCCAGCAATGGGAGTCTTCACATTTGCAGCATCAAAACAGAACAAACCTTGTATGCAGAGATGATCCAACACACGCTTCTAATGCACAAGAAGACCCTTTAAAACAGGACTACAGTAGTGCCTTGTACCACCATTTTTCTCTTTTGTAACAAACCCAGTTTCAGAAATTCTCCATCCTACCACTTACCAACAAAAAAGTACAGCTCTTTTGAGCTCCCATTACTCACAAAAAAAATGATAGAATAGCTGAACAGATATTGTAACTTTTGTCACGAATTTCCTCAAGTGCACCATTTTGTGAAGAGAAACCTGGCGATACCTCCTCAGAGCATACCTACCCTCCTGCTGGATGTGGCCTATATGCTTTCATTTGTACAAACAGGAGGGTTTGCGATGTAGCGGATGTGCAAATAGCAAGAATTTGGTTTTAGCTTCAAAAACCTTAACAGAGAAGGGGGACCAAAGCCTTGGCAATCATTCCTCCAATTTGAATTCTTGTTGACAAGCATCACTAAAAAAAAAGTGAGAAGTATATATTTTTGTCTGAGGAAAAGAATACTAGATTTCTTATTTTCTTTTACATATAATACATCAGCTTTTCTTACATTACTTATTCAATACATGTATACAATACTGGATACTTTTTTTTTTTTTTTAAACTATATCAATAATCCTTCCAGTGTGACAGAGAAAGGCTAGAATTCTGCAGGATACCAAAAACAGAGTAGGAAAGGAGCTATTTTAAATGCTGTATACTGCAAGTCATATTAGGGATAATTAAGCCCAACATCCAAACAAGCGTTTCATCATTTTGTTCATGCTCCATAAAGGAGTGTTGCCAAGACAGCAAATGCAACAGGACCTTTGTTCTGAATACCCAAGACATTTTAACTATTGGATATTAGTCTTAAATAATGATGTATTCCTCTTTGAAAACATTTTTATAAGGGCACTGTATGTTCTACCTAGCTTTACAGAACATAGATAGGAAATAATTATTAGGTTAAGTTACTGTCCACTATCTCTCAAAGAGCAGCTAGGCTCACTGCTTAATTATTTTAATTATATGCTAGAACATGTAAAAAAAAAAAAAAAAAAAAAAAAAGAAGTACACAAGTTACCACAAAGGGAAAGAAAACCTGAAGTATTAACTGTTCTGTTGAGATTTTACCAATTCATAAGCAATAGCACTAACCAAACATGCAGCGCAAGTGAAGTCCCACAGCCACAAAAAGCATTCCTTTACTGCCATCTAGCCTCCAGTAATGAATCTACAAAATTACACCAGGAGGGAAAAACAGTCTGACCATCTTTTTGCAGAATTTCAACAACGTTGTTGTTGCATGTTTTGTAATTCCAGTTTTGGTTTGATTTACTTTAGAGCACAGTAACGGAAAGACATTAAGTGTAAATAACATAGGAAACATTATGATCCTTTCTACTCATTGCTTCTGTTTTCAGAAAGGTCTACCAATATCAGAAGTTCATCATTACTTCTGCAGTTAATCTACAAATAATGGAGCATTTTACATTATAAAGCAATATGTATTTTCTGCTTATACTCTTAAATGGGAACAATCACTATGAATGATGACGTTCTCTCCACTGACTTACACTTATATTAAAACTATGAGGTTCAGCCTACATGAGTATAGTGAACAAAAGACCTTGAGAATTAGGAGAAACTACAATTTAAGTAGTTTGTTACCTCATGACTTCCAGGTCACCAGACATCTTGTATAATGGGTCTACTGCTCATTTCTAGGGATCAGTAAAGACAAACCAATATTCTTCCCCAAATGGTTTTAAACTTGGTTTTACTGCATCTTCTTAGGCACAAGCATCAGCAGTGAATGTGAAAAACACATAACATGAAATACCAAGAACAATCCAGTTTAATTTTGAAATTCAGTTATAATAGGAGAGCTATATAAAAGTAACCTCAGGCCTCAAACAGCTTCCAGTTGACAACAAAGTCAAAACAATCAGAATTCAGAAAACCATGGGCAGGGTAGCTATCAGATCAGTTAAGGTTCTTCTGTATACTAAGTTTTAGTTATGCCCTAGCTAGACTTTTCGTGTAAACTGAATGACATTTTAGACAGCATTTATGTGTTCTTATACAGGCTACTTAATACAGTTATTTCTAATTTAAAAAAAGAACAAAAACCTCAAATATTTTTATTAATCCTATTTTGACCAATCTTTAAATGAACTGTGCATCCTGTCTTTAGAATTGTGGAGACAGTAAGACTGGCAATGGGTGTGCAC